>CAKOHB010000040.1:0-612939 GCA_934046635.1 Buathra laborator
TACGGGAAAAAATACACAAAATAGGGTGACCGGCGAATGGCTGAAGCGTTTTTTCATGCCGTTACCTGTTCGGGAAGAATCCAAAACTTCAAACGCGATTTTAGCCCTCTTCCCGGTCGAATTCGACGTTTTGAGCCCTTTTTTTTCATCAACATCTAAAATCGCTAGAAAACTTTTCTCCACATCATATTTTACGTATTTTTTCGTGCAGAATCCGAATCCGATGATAGATTTTCTGTAGCGACAAGAGGGAACCTCCTACAACCTATAATCGCGGATTTCGAGGAATTTTTTTATTTTCAAAACTACTTTTCAGAAAAACGGCAATATCTTAATTTTCCGATTGTTATACAATGAAAATGAGTGGCTTACCGTGTTGTACGGGAAAAAATACACAAAATAGGGTGACCGGCGAATGGCTGAAGCGTTTATTCATGCCGTTACCTGGTCGGGAAGAATCCAAAACTTCAAACGCGATTTTAGCCCTCTTCCTGGTCGAATTCGACGTTTTTAGCCCTTTTTTTTCATCAACATCTAAAATCGGTAGAAAACTTTTCTCCACATCATATTTTACGTATTTTTTCGTGCAGAATCCGAATCCGATGATAGATTTTCTGTAGCGACAAGAGGGAACCTCCTACAACCTATAATCGCGGATTTCGAGGAATTTTTTTATTTTCAAAACTACTTTTCAGAAAAACGGCAATATCTTAATTTTCCGATTGTTATACAATGAAAATGAGTGGCTTATCGTGTTGTACGGGAAAAAATACACAAAATATGATGACCGGCGAATGGCTGAAGCGTTTATTGATGTCGTTAGCTGGTCGGGAAGAATCCAAAACTTCAAACGCGATTTTAACCCTCTTCCCGGTCGAATTCGACGTTTTTAGCCCTTTTTTTTCATCAACATCTAAAATCGCTAGAAAACTTTTCTCCACATCATATTTTACGTATTTTTTCGTGCAGAATCCGAATCCGATGATAGATTTTGTGTAGCGACAAGAGGGAACCTCCTACAACCTATAATCGCGGATTTCGAGGAATTTTTTTATTTTCAAAACTACTTTTCAGAAAAACGGCAATATCTTAATTTTCCGATTGTTATACAATGAAAATGAGTGGCTTAGCGTGTTGTACGGGAAAAAATACACAAAATAGGGTGACCGGCGAATGGCTGAAGCGTTTATTCATGCCGTTACCTGGTCGGGAAGAATCCAAAACTTCAAACGCGATTTTAGCCCTCTTCCCGCTCGAATTCGACGTTTTTATCCCTTTTTTTTCATCAACATCTAAAATCGCTAGAAAACTTTTCTCCACATCATATTTTACGTATTTTTTCGTGCAGAATACGAATCCGTTGATAGATTTTGTGTAGTGACAAGAGGGAACCTCCTACAACCTAAAAATGCGGATTTCGAGGAATTTTTTTATTTTCAAAGCTACTTTTTAGATAAACGGCAATATCTTAATTTTCCGATTGTTATACCATGAAAATGAGTGGCTTATCGTGTTGTACGGGAAAAAATACACAAAATAGGGTGACCGGCGAATGGCTGAAGCGTTTATTCATGCCGTTACCTGGTCGGGAAGAATCCAAAACTTCAAACGCGATTTTAGCCCTCTTCCCGGTCGAATTCGACGTTTTTAGCCCTTTTTTTTCATCAACATCTAAAATCACTAGAAAACTTTTCTCCACATCATATTTTACGTATTTTTTCGTGCAGAATACGAATCCGTTGATAGATTTTGTGTAGTGACAAGAGGGAACCTCCTACAACCTAAAAATGCGGATTTCGAGGAATTTTTTTATTTTCAAAACTACTTTTCAGAAAAACGGAAATATCTTAATTTTCCGATTGTTATACCATGAAAATGAGTGGTTTATCGTGTTGTACGGGAAAAAATACACAAAATAGGGTGACCGGCGAATAGCTGAAGCGTTTATTGATGCCGTTACCTGGTCGGGAAGAATCCAAAACTTCAAACGCGATTTTAGCCCTCTTCCCGGTCGAATTCGACGTTTTTATCCCTTTTTTTTCATCAACATCTAAAATCGCTAGAAAACTTTTCTCCACATCATATTTTACGTATTTTTTCGTGCAGAATACGAATCCGTTGATAGATTTTGTGTAGTGACAAGAGGGAACCTCCTACAACCTAAAAATGCGGATTTCGAGGAATTTTTTTATTTTCAAAGCTACTTTTTAGATAAACGGCAATATCTTAATTTTCCGATTGTTATACCATGAAAATGAGTGGCTTATCGTGTTGTACGGGAAAAAATACACAAAATAGGGTGACCGGCGAATGGCTGAAGCGTTTATTCATGCCGTTACCTGGTCGGGAAGAATCCAAAACTTCAAACGCGATTTTAGCCCTCTTCCCGGTCGAATTCGACGTTTTTAGCCCTTTTTTTTCATCAACATCTAAAATCACTAGAAAACTTTTCTCCACATCATATTTTACGTATTTTTTCGTGCAGAATACGAATCCGTTGATAGATTTTGTGTAGTGACAAGAGGGAACCTCCTACAACCTAAAAATGCGGATTTCGAGGAATTTTTTTATTTTCAAAGCTACTTTTTAGAAAAACGGCAATATCTTAATTTTCCGATTGTTATACCATGAAAATGAGTGGCTTATCGTGTTGTACGGGAAAAAATACACAAAATAGGGTGACCGGCGAATGGCTGAAGCGTTTATTCATGCCGTTACCTGGTCGGGAAGAATCCAAAACTTCAAACGCGATTTTAGCCCTCTTCCCGGTCGACTTCGACGTTTTTAGCCCTTTTTTTTCATCAACATCTAAAATCACTAGAAAACTTTTCTCCACATCATATTTTACGTATTTTTTCGTGCAGAATACGAATCCGTTGATAGATTTTGTGTAGTGACAAGAGGGAACCTCCTACAACCTAAAAATGCGGATTTCGAGGAATTTTTTTATTTTCAAAACTACTTTTCAGAAAAACGGAAATATCTTAATTTTCCGATTGTTATACCATGAAAATGAGTGGCTTATCGTGTTGTACGGGAAAAAATACACAAAATAGGGTGACCGGCGAATGGCTGAAGCGTTTATTCATACCGTTACCTGGTCGGGAAGAATCCAAAACTTCAAACGCGATTTTAGCCCTCTTCCCGGTCGAATTCGACGTTTTTAGCCCTTTTTTTTCATCAACATCTAAAATCACTAGAAAACTTTTCTCCACATCATATTTTACGTATTTTTTCGTGCAGAATCCGAATCCGATGATAGATTTTCTGTAGCGACAAGAGGGAACCTCCTACAACCTATAATCGCGGATTTCGAGGAATTTTTTTATTTTCAAAACTACTTTTCAGAAAAACGGCAATATCTTAATTTTCCGATTGTTATACAATGAAAATGAGTGGCTTACCGTGTTGTACGGGAAAAAATACACAAAATAGGGTGACCGGCGAATGGCTGAAGCGTTTATTCATGCCGTTACCTGGTCGGGAAGAATCCAAAACTTCAAACGCGATTTTAGCCCTCTTCCCGGTCGAATTCGACGTTTTTAGCCCTTTTTTTTCATCAACATCTAAAATCGGTAGAAAACTTTTCTCCACATCATATTTTACGTATTTTTTCGTGCAGAATCCGAATCCGATGATAGATTTTGTGTAGCGACAAGAGGGAATCTCCTACAACCTATAATCGCGGATTTCGAGGAATTTTTTTATTTTCAAAACTACTTTTCAGAAAAACGGCAATATCTTAATTTTCCGATTGTTATACAATGAAAATGAGTGGTTTATCGTGTTGTACGGGAAAAAATACACAAAATAGGGTGACCGGCGAATAGCTGAAGCGTTTATTGATGCCGTTACCTGGTCGGGAAGAATCCAAAACTTCAAACGCGATTTTAGCCCTCTTCCCGGTCGAATTCGACGTTTTTAGCCCTTTTTTTTCATCAACATCTAAAATCACTAGAAAACTTTTCTCCACATCATATTTTACGTATTTTTTCGTGCAGAATACGAATCCGTTGATAGATTTTGTGTAGTGACAAGAGGGAACCTCCTACAACCTAAAAATGCGGATTTCGAGGAATTTTTTTATTTTCAAAACTACTTTTCAGAAAAACGGAAATATCTTAATTTTCCGATTGTTATACCATGAAAATGAGTGGCTTATCGTGTTGTACGGGAAAAAATACACAAAATAGGGTGACCGGCGAATGGCTGAAGCGTTTATTGAAGTCGTTAGCTGGTCGGGAAGAATCCAAAACTTCAAACGCGATTTTAACCCTCTTCCCGGTCGAATTCGACGTTTTTAGCCCTTTTTTTTCATCAACATCTAAAATCGCTAGAAAACTTTTCTCCACATCATATTTTACGTATTTTTTCGTGCAGAATCCGAATCCGATGATAGATTTTCTGTAGCGACAAGAGGGAACCTCCTACAACCTATAATCGCGGATTTCGAGGAATTTTTTTATTTTCAAAACTACTTTTCAGAAAAACGGCAATATCTTAATTTTCCGATTGTTATACAATGAAAATGAGTGGCTTACCGTGTTGTACGGGAAAAAATACACAAAATAGGGTGACCGGCGAATGGCTGAAGCGTTTATTCATGCCGTTACCTGGTCGGGAAGAATCCAAAACTTCAAACGCGATTTTAGCCCTCTTCCCGGTCGAATTCGACGTTTTTAGCCCTTTTTTTTCATCAACATCTAAAATCGCTAGAAAACTTTTCTCCACATCATATTTTACGTATTTTTTCGTGCAGAATCCGAATCCGATGATAGATTTTCTGTAGCGACAAGAGGGAACCTCCTACAACCTATAATCGCGGATTTCGAGGAATTTTTTTATTTTCAAAACTACTTTTCAGAAAAACGGCAATATCTTAATTTTCCGATTGTTATACAATGAAAATGAGTGGCTTATCGTGTTGTACGGGAAAAAATACACAAAATAGGGTGAGCGGCGAATGGCTGAAGCGTTTATTCATGCCGTTACCTGGTCGGGAAGAATCCAAAACTTCAAACGCGATTTTAGCCCTCTTCCCGGTCGAATTCGACGTTTTTAGCCCTTTTTTTTCATCAACATCTAAAATCACTAGAAAACTTTTCTCCACATCATATTTTACGTATTTTTTCGTGCAGAATACGAATCCGTTGATAGATTTTGTGTAGTGACAAGAGGGAACCTCCTACAACCTAAAAATGCGGATTTCGAGGAATTTTTTTATTTTCAAAACTACTTTTCAGAAAAACGGAAATATCTTAATTTTCCGATTGTTATACCATGAAAATGAGTGGTTTATCGTGTTGTACGGGAAAAAATACACAAAATAGGGTGACCGGCGAATAGCTGAAGCGTTTATTGATGCCGTTACCTGGTCGGGAAGAATCCAAAACTTCAAACGCGATTTTAGCCCTCTTCCCGGTCGAATTCGACGTTTTTATCCCTTTTTTTTCATCAACATCTAAAATCGCTAGAAAACTTTTCTCCACATCATATTTTACGTATTTTTTCGTGCAGAATACGAATCCGTTGATAGATTTTGTGTAGTGACAAGAGGGAACCTCCTACAACCTAAAAATGCGGATTTCGAGGAATTTTTTTATTTTCAAAGCTACTTTTTAGATAAACGGCAATATCTTAATTTTCCGATTGTTATACCATGAAAATGAGTGGCTTATCGTGTTGTACGGGAAAAAATACACAAAATAGGGTGACCGGCGAATGGCTGAAGCGTTTATTCATGCCGTTACCTGGTCGGGAAGAATCCAAAACTTCAAACGCGATTTTAGCCCTCTTCCCGGTCGAATTCGACGTTTTTAGCCCTTTTTTTTCATCAACATCTAAAATCGCTAGAAAACTTTTCTCCACATCATATTTTACGTATTTTTTCGTGCAGAATACGAATCCGATGATAGATTTTGTGTAGTGACAAGAGGGAAACTCCTACAACCTAAAAATGCGGATTTCGAGGAATTTTTTTATTTTCAAAACTACTTTTCAGAAAAACGGAAATATCTTAATTTTCCGATTGTTATACCATGAAAATGAGTGGTTTATCGTGTTGTACGGGAAAAAATACACAAAATAGGGTGACCGGCGAATAGCTGAAGCGTTTATTGATGCCGTTACCTGGTCGGGAAGAATCCAAAACTTCAAACGCGATTTTAGCCCTCTTCCCGGTCGAATTCGACGTTTTTATCCCTTTTTTTTCATCAACATCTAAAATCGCTAGAAAACTTTTCTCCACATCATATTTTACGTATTTTTTCGTGCAGAATACGAATCCGTTGATAGATTTTGTGTAGTGACAAGAGGGAACCTCCTACAACCTAAAAATGCGGATTTCGAGGAATTTTTTTATTTTCAAAGCTACTTTTTAGAAAAACGGCAATATCTTAATTTTCCGATTGTTATACCATGAAAATGAGTGGCTTATCGTGTTGTACGGGAAAAAATACACAAAATAGGGTGACCGGCGAATGGCTGAAGCGTTTATTCATGCCGTTACCTGGTCGGGAAGAATCCAAAACTTCAAACGCGATTTTAGCCCTCTTCCCGGTCGAATTCGACGTTTTTAGCCCTTTTTTTTCATCAACATCTAAAATCACTAGAAAACTTTTCTCCACATCATATTTTACGTATTTTTTCGTGCAGAATACGAATCCGTTGATAGATTTTGTGTAGTGACAAGAGGGAACCTCCTACAACCTAAAAATGCGGATTTCGAGGAATTTTTTTATTTTCAAAGCTACTTTTTAGAAAAACGGCAATATCTTAATTTTCCGATTGTTATACCATGAAAATGAGTGGCTTATCGTGTTGTACGGGAAAAAATACACAAAATAGGGTGACCGTCGAATGGCTGAAGCGTTTATTCATGCCGTTACCTGGTCGGGAAGAATCCAAAACTTCAAACGCGATTTTAGCCCTCTTCCCGGTCGAATTCGACGTTTTTAGCCCTTTTTTTTCATCAACATCTAAAATCGCTAGAAAACTTTTCTCCACATCATATTTTACGTATTTTTTCGTGCAGAATCCGAATCCGATGATAGATTTTCTGTAGCGACAAGAGGGAACCTCCTACAACCTATAATCGCGGATTTCGAGGAATTTTTTTATTTTCAAAACTACTTTTCAGAAAAACGGCAATATCTTAATTTTCCGATTGTTATACAATGAAAATGAGTGGCTTACCGTGTTGTACGGGAAAAAATACACAAAATAGGGTGACCGGCGAATGGCTGAAGCGTTTATTCATGCCGTTACCTGGTCGGGAAGAATCCAAAACTTCAAACGCGATTTTAGCCCTCTTCCCGGTCGAATTCGACGTTTTTAGCCCTTTTTTTTCATCAACATCTAAAATCGGTAGAAAACTTTTCTCCACATCATATTTTACGTATTTTTTCGTGCAGAATCCGAATCCGATGATAGATTTTGTGTAGCGACAAGAGGGAACCTCCTACAACCTATAATCGCGGATTTCGAGGAATTTTTTTATTTTCAAAACTACTTTTCAGAAAAACGGCAATATCTTAATTTTCCGATTGTTATACAATGAAAATGAGTGGTTTATCGTGTTGTACGGGAAAAAATACACAAAATAGGGTGACCGGCGAATAGCTGAAGCGTTTATTGATGCCGTTACCTGGTCGGGAAGAATCCAAAACTTCAAACGCGATTTTAGCCCTCTTCCCGGTCGAATTCGACGTTTTTAGCCCTTTTTTTTCATCAACATCTAAAATCGGTAGAAAACTTTTCTCCACATCATATTTTACGTATTTTTTCGTGCAGAATACGAATCCGTTGATAGATTTTGTGTAGTGACAAGAGGGAATCTCCTACAACCTATAATCGCGGATTTCGAGGAATTTTTTTATTTTCAAAACTACTTTTCAGAAAAACGGCAATATCTTAATTTTCCGATTGTTATACAATGAAAATGAGTGGTTTATCGTGTTGTACGGGAAAAAATACACAAAATAGGGTGACCGGCGAATAGCTGAAGCGTTTATTGATGCCGTTACCTGGTCGGGAAGAATCCAAAACTTCAAACGCGATTTTAGCCCTCTTCCCGGTCGAATTCGACGTTTTTAGCCCTTTTTTTTCATCAACATCTAAAATCACTAGAAAACTTTTCTCCACATCATATTTTACGTATTTTTTCGTGCAGAATACGAATCCGTTGATAGATTTTGTGTAGTGACAAGAGGGAACCTCCTACAACCTAAAAATGCGGATTTCGAGGAATTTTTTTATTTTCAAAACTACTTTTCAGAAAAACGGAAATATCTTAATTTTCCGATTGTTATACCATGAAAATGAGTGGCTTATCGTGTTGTACGGGAAAAAATACACAAAATAGGGTGACCGGCGAATGGCTGAAGCGTTTATTGATGTCGTTAGCTGGTCGGGAAGAATCCAAAACTTCAAACGCGATTTTAACCCTCTTCCCGGTCGAATTCGACGTTTTTAGCCCTTTTTTTTCATCAACATCTAAAATCGCTAGAAAACTTTTCTCCACATCATATTTTACGTATTTTTTCGTGCAGAATCCGAATCCGATGATAGATTTTCTGTAGCGACAAGAGGGAACCTCCTACAACCTATAATCGCGGATTTCGAGGAATTTTTTTATTTTCAAAACTACTTTTCAGAAAAACGGCAATATCTTAATTTTCCGATTGTTATACAATGAAAATGAGTGGCTTACCGTGTTGTACGGGAAAAAATACACAAAATAGGGTGACCGGCGAATGGCTGAAGCGTTTATTCATGCCGTTACCTGGTCGGGAAGAATCCAAAACTTCAAACGCGATTTTAGCCCTCTTCCCGGTCGAATTCGACGTTTTTAGCCCTTTTTTTTCATCAACATCTAAAATCGCTAGAAAACTTTTCTCCACATCATATTTTACGTATTTTTTCGTGCAGAATCCGAATCCGATGATAGATTTTCTGTAGCGACAAGAGGGAACCTCCTACAACCTATAATCGCGGATTTCGAGGAATTTTTTTATTTTCAAAACTACTTTTCAGAAAAACGGCAATATCTTAATTTTCCGATTGTTATACAATGAAAATGAGTGGCTTATCGTGTTGTACGGGAAAAAATACACAAAATAGGGTGACCGGCGAATGGCTGAAGCGTTTATTGATGTCGTTAGCTGGTCGGGAAGAATCCAAAACTTCAAACGCGATTTTAACCCTCTTCCCGGTCGAATTCGACGTTTTTAGCCCTTTTTTTTCATCAACATCTAAAATCGCTAGAAAACTTTTCTCCACATCATATTTTACGTATTTTTTCGTGCAGAATCCGAATCCGATGATAGATTTTCTGTAGCGACAAGAGGGAACCTCCTACAACCTATAATCGCGGATTTCGAGGAATTTTTTTATTTTCAAAACTACTTTTCAGAAAAACGGCAATATCTTAATTTTCCGATTGTTATACAATGAAAATGAGTGGCTTACCGTGTTGTACGGGAAAAAATACACAAAATAGGGTGACCGGCGAATGGCTGAAGCGTTTATTCATGCCGTTACCTGGTCGGGAAGTATCCAAAACTTCAAACGCGATTTTAGCCCTCTTCCCGGTCGAATTCGACGTTTTTAGCCCTTTTTTTTCATCAACATCTAAAATCGCTAGAAAACTTTTCTCCACATCATATTTTACGTATTTTTTCGTGCAGAATCCGAATCCGATGATAGATTTTCTGTAGCGACAAGAGGGAACCTCCTACAACCTATAATCGCGGATTTCGAGGAATTTTTTTATTTTCAAAACTACGTTTCAGAAAAACGGCAATATCTTAATTTTCCGATTGTTATACAATGAAAATGAGTGGCTTATCGTGTTGTACGGGAAAAAATACACAAAATAGGGTGACCGGCGAATGGCTGAAGCGTTTATTGATGTCGTTAGCTGGTCGGGAAGAATCCAAAACTTCAAACGCGATTTTAACCCTCTTCCCGGTCGAATTCGACGTTTTTAGCCCTTTTTTTTCATCAACATCTAAAATCGCTAGAAAACTTTTCTCCACATCATATTTTACGTATTTTTTCGTGCAGAATCCGAATCCGATGATAGATTTTCTGTAGCGACAAGAGGGAACCTCCTACAACCTATAATCGCGGATTTCGAGGAATTTTTTTATTTTCAAAACTACTTTTCAGAAAAACGGCAATATCTTAATTTTCCGATTGTTATACAATGAAAATGAGTGGCTTATCGTGTTGTACGGGAAAAAATACACAAAATAGGGTGACCGGCGAATGGCTGAAGCGTTTATTGATGTCGTTAGCTGGTCGGGAAGAATCCAAAACTTCAAACGCGATTTTAACCCTCTTCCCGGTCGAATTCGACGTTTTTAGCCCTTTTTTTTCATCAACATCTAAAATCGCTAGAAAACTTTTCTCCACATCATATTTTACGTATTTTTTCGTGCAGAATCCGAATCCGATGATAGATTTTCTGTAGCGACAAGAGGGAACCTCCTACAACCTATAATCGCGGATTTCGAGGAATTTTTTTATTTTCAAAACTACTTTTCAGAAAAACGGCAATATCTTAATTTTCCGATTGTTATACAATGAAAATGAGTGGCTTACCGTGTTGTACGGGAAAAAATACACAAAATAGGGTGACCGGCGAATGGCTGAAGCGTTTATTCATGCCGTTACCTGGTCGGGAAGAATCCAAAACTTCAAACGCGATTTTAGCCCTCTTCCCGGTCGAATTCGACGTTTTTAGCCCTTTTTTTTCATCAACATCTAAAATCGCTAGAAAACTTTTCTCCACATCATATTTTACGTATTTTTTGGTGCAGAATCCGAATCCGATGATAGATTTTCTGTAGCGACAAGAGGGAACCTCCTACAACCTATAATCGCGGATTTCGAGGAATTTTTTTATTTTCAAAACTACTTTTCAGAAAAACGGCAATATCTTAATTTTCCGATTGTTATACAATGAAAATGAGTGGCTTACCGTGTTGTACGGGAAAAAATACACAAAATAGGGTGACCGGCGAATGGCTGAAGCGTTTTTTCATGCCGTTACCTGTTCGGGAAGAATCCAAAACTTCAAACGCGATTTTAGCCCTCTTCCCGGTCGAATTCGACGTTTTTAGCCCTTTTTTTTCATCAACATCTAAAATCGCTAGAAAACTTTTCTCCACATCATATTTTACGTATTTTTTCGTGCAGAATCCGAATCCGATGATAGATTTTCTGTAGCGACAAGAGGGAACCTCCTACAACCTATAATCGCGGATTTCGAGGAATTTTTTTATTTTCAAAACTCCTTTTCAGAAAAACGGCAATATCTTAATTTTCCGATTGTTATACAATGAAAATGAGTGGCTTACCGTGTTGTACGGGAAAAAATACACAAAATAGGGTGACCGGCGAATGGCTGAAGCGTTTATTCATGCCGTTACCTGGTCGGGAAGAATCCAAAACTTCAAACGCGATTTTAGCCCTCTTCCTGGTCGAATTCGACGTTTTTAGCCCTTTTTTTTCATCAACATCTAAAATCGGTAGAAAACTTTTCTCCACATCATATTTTACGTATTTTTTCGTGCAGAATCCGAATCCGATGATAGATTTTGTGTAGCGACAAGAGGGAATCTCCTACAACCTATAATCGCGGATTTCGAGGAATTTTTTTATTTTCAAAACTACTTTTCAGAAAAACGGCAATATCTTAATTTTCCGATTGTTATACAATGAAAATGAGTGGCTTATCGTGTTGTACGGGAAAAAATACACAAAATAGGGTGACCGGCGAATGGCTGAAGCGTTTATTGATGTCGTTAGCTGGTCGGGAAGAATCCAAAACTTCAAACGCGATTTTAACCCTCTTCCCGGTCGAATTCGACGTTTTTAGCCCTTTTTATTCATCAACATCTAAAATCGCTAGAAAACTTTTCTCCACATCATATTTTACGTATTTTTTCGTGCAGAATCCGAATCCGATGATAGATTTTCTGTAGCGACAAGAGGGAACCTCCTACAACCTATAATCGCGGATTTCGAGGAATTTTTTTATTTTCAAAACTACTTTTCAGAAAAACGGCAATATCTTAATTTTCCGATTGTTATACAATGAAAATGAGTGGCTTAGCGTGTTGTACGGGAAAAAATACACAAAATAGGGTGACCGGCGAATGGCTGAAGCGTTTATTCATGCCGTTACCTGGTCGGGAAGAATCCAAAACTTCAAACGCGATTTTAGCCCTCTTCCCGGTCGAATTCGACGTTTTTAGCCCTTTTTTTTCATCAACATCTAAAATCGCTAGAAAACTTTTCTCCACATCATATTTTACGTATTTTTTCGTGCAGAATCCGAATCCGATGATAGATTTTCTGTAGCGACAAGAGGGAACCTCCTACAACCTATAATCGCGGATTTCGAGGAATTTTTTTATTTTCAAAACTACTTTTCAGAAAAACGGCAATATCTTACTTTTCCGATTGTTATACCATGAAAATGAGTGGCTTATCGTGTTGTACGGGAAAAAATACACAAAATAGGGTGACCGGCGAATGGCTGAAGCGTTTATTCATGCCGTTACCTGGTCGGGAAGAATCCAAAACTTCAAACGCGATTTTAGACCTCTTCCCGGTCGAATTCGACGTTTTTAGCCCTTTTTTTTCATCAACATCTAAAATCACTAGAAAACTTTTCTCCACATCATATTTTACGTATTTTTTCGTGCAGAATACGAATCCGTTGATAGATTTTGTGTAGTGACAAGAGGGAACCTCCTACAACCTAAAAATGCGGATTTCGAGGAATTTTTTTATTTTCAAAACTACTTTTCAGAAAAACGGAAATATCTTAATTTTCCGATTGTTATACCATGAAAATGAGTGGTTTATCGTGTTGTACGGGAAAAAATACACAAAATAGGGTGACCGGCGAATAGCTGAAGCGTTTATTGATGCCGTTACCTGGTCGGGAAGAATCCAAAACTTCAAACGCGATTTTAGCCCTCTTCCCGGTCGAATTCGACGTTTTTATCCCTTTTTTTTCATCAACATCTAAAATCGCTAGAAAACTTTTCTCCACATCATATTTTACGTATTTTTTCGTGCAGAATACGAATCCGTTGATAGATTTTGTGTAGTGACAAGAGGGAACCTCCTACAACCTAAAAATGCGGATTTCGAGGAATTTTTTTATTTTCAAAACTACTTTTCAGAAAAACGGAAATATCTTAATTTTCCGATTGTTATACCATGAAAATGAGTGGTTTATCGTGTTGTACGGGAAAAAATACACAAAATAGGGTGACCGGCGAATAGCTGAAGCGTTTATTGATGCCGTTACCTGGTCGGGAAGAATCCAAAACTTCAAACGCGATTTTAGTCCTCTTCCCGGTCGAATTCGACGTTTTTATCCCTTTTTTTTCATCAACATCTAAAATCGCTAGAAAACTTTTCTCCACATCATATTTTACGTATTTTTTCGTGCAGAATACGAATCCGTTGATAGATTTTGTGTAGTGACAAGAGGGAACCTCCTACAACCTAAAAATGCGGATTTCGAGGAATTTTTTTATTTTCAAAGCTACTTTTTAGAAAAACGGCAATATCTTAATTTTCCGATTGTTATACCATGAAAATGAGTGGCATATCGTGTTGTACGGGAAAAAATACACAAAATAGGGTGACCGGCGAATGGCTGAAGCGTTTATTGATGCCGTTACCTGGTCGGGAAGAATCCAAAACTTCAAACGCGATTTTAGCCCTCTTCCCGGTCGAATTCGACGTTTTTAGCCCTTTTTTTTCATCAACATCTAAAATCACTAGAAAACTTTTCTCCACATCATATTTTACGTATTTTTTCGTGCAGAATACGAATCCGTTGATAGATTTTGTGTAGTGACAAGAGGGAACCTCCTACAACCTAAAAATGCGGATTTCGAGGAATTTTTTTATTTTCAAAACTACTTTTCAGAAAAACGGAAATATCTTAATTTTCCGATTGTTATACCATGAAAATGAGTGGCTTATCGTGTTGTACGGGAAAAAATACACAAAATAGGGTGACCGGCGAATGGCTGAAGCGTTTATTCATGCCGTTACCTGGTCGGGAAGAATCCAAAACTTCAAACGCGATTTTAGCCCTCTTCCCGGTCGAATTCGACGTTTTTAGCCCTTTTTTTTCATCAACATCTAAAATCGCTAGAAAACTTTTCTCCACATCATATTTTACGTATTTTTTCGTGCAGAATCCGAATCCGATGATAGATTTTGTGTAGCGACAAGAGGGAACCTCCTACAACCTATAATCGCGGATTTCGAGGAATTTTTTTATTTTCAAAACTACTTTTCAGAAAAACGGCAATATCTTAATTTTCCGATTGTTATACAATGAAAATGAGTGGCTTACCGTGTTGTACGGGAAAAAATACACAAAATAGGGTGACCGGCGAATGGCTGAAGCGTTTATTCATGCCGTTACCTGGTCGGGAAGAATCCAAAACTTCAAACGCGATTTTAGCCCTCTTCCCGGTCGAATTCGACGTTTTTAGCCCTTTTTTTTCATCAACATCTAAAATCGCTAGAAAACTTTTCTCCACATCATATTTTACGTATTTTTTCGTGCAGAATACGAATCCGTTGATAGATTTTGTGTAGTGACAAGAGGGAACCTCCTACAACCTAAAAATGCGGATTTCGAGGAATTTTTTTATTTTCAAAACTACTTTTCAGATAAACGGAAATATCTTAATTTTCCGATTGTTATACCATGAAAATGAGTGGTTTATCGTGTTGTACGGGAAAAAATACACAAAATAGGGTGACCGGCGAATAGCTGAAGCGTTTATTGATGCCGTTACCTGGTCGGGAAGAATCCAAAACTTCAAACGCGATTTTAGCCCTCTTCCCGGTCGAATTCGACGTTTTTAGCCCTTTTTTTTCATCAACATCTAAAATCGGTAGAAAACTTTTCTCCACATCATATTTTACGTATTTTTTCGTGCAGAATCCGAATCCGATGATAGATTTTGTGTAGCGACAAGAGGGAATCTCCTACAACCTATAATCGCGGATTTCGAGGAATTTTTTTATTTTCAAAACTACTTTTCAGAAAAACGGCAATATCTTAATTTTCCGATTGTTATACAATGAAAATGAGTGGCTTACCGTGTTGTACGGGAAAAAATACACAAAATAGGGTGACCGGCGAATGGCTGAAGCGTTTATTCATGCCGTTACCTGGTCGGGAAGAATCCAAAACTTCAAACGCGATTTTAGCCCTCTTCCCGGTCGAATTCGACGTTTTTAGCCCTTTTTTTTCATCAACATCTAAAATCACTAGAAAACTTTTCTCCACATCATATTTTACGTATTTTTTCGTGCAGAATACGAATCCGTTGATAGATTTTGTGTAGTGACAAGAGGGAACCTCCTACAACCTAAAAATGCGGATTTCGAGGAATTTTTTTATTTTCAAAACTACTTTTCAGAAAAACGGCAATATCTTAATTTTCCGATTGTTATACAATGAAAATGAGTGGTTTATCGTGTTGTACGGGAAAAAATACACAAAATAGGGTGACCGGCGAATAGCTGAAGCGTTTATTGATGCCGTTACCTGGTCGGGAAGAATCCAAAACTTCAAACGCGATTTTAGCCCTCTTCCCGGTCGAATTCGACGTTTTTAGCCCTTTTTTTTCATCAACATCTAAAATCGCTAGAAAACTTTTCTCCACATCATATTTTACGTATTTTTTCGTGCAGAATCCGAATCCGATGATAGATTTTCTGTAGCGACAAGAGGGAACCTCCTACAACCTATAATCGCGGATTTCGAGGAATTTTTTTATTTTCAAAACTACTTTTCAGAAAAACGGCAATATCTTAATTTTCCGATTGTTATACAATGAAAATGAGTGG
Organism: Buathra laborator; assembly: GCA_934046635.1. Classification (NCBI taxonomy): domain Eukaryota; kingdom Metazoa; phylum Arthropoda; class Insecta; order Hymenoptera; family Ichneumonidae; genus Buathra; species Buathra laborator. The sequence continues at coordinate 15,907 of CAKOHB010000040.1, forward strand.
CTTATCGTGTTGTACGGGAAAAAATACACAAAATAGGGTGACCGGCGAATGGCTGAAGCGTTTATTGATGTCGTTAGCTGGTCGGGAAGAATCCAAAACTTCAAACGCGATTTTAACCCTCTTCCCGGTCGAATTCGACGTTTTTAGCCCTTTTTTTTCATCAACATCTAAAATCGCTAGAAAACTTTTCTCCACATCATATTTTACGTATTTTTTCGTGCAGAATCCGAATCCGATGATAGATTTTCTGTAGCGACAAGAGGGAACCTCCTACAACCTATAATCGCGGATTTCGAGGAATTTTTTTATTTTCAAAACTACTTTTCAGAAAAACGGCAATATCTTAATTTTCCGATTGTTATACAATGAAAATGAGTGGCTTACCGTGTTGTACGGGAAAAAATACACAAAATAGGGTGACCGGCGAATGGCTGAAGCGTTTATTCATGCCGTTACCTGGTCGGGAAGAATCCAAAACTTCAAACGCGATTTTAGCCCTCTTCCCGGTCGAATTCGACGTTTTTAGCCCTTTTTTTTTCATCAACATCTAAAATCGCTAGAAAACTTTTCTCCACATCATATTTTACGTATTTTTTCGTGCAGAATCCGAATCCGATGATAGATTTTCTGTAGCGACAAGAGGGAACCTCCTACAACCTATAATCGCGGATTTCGAGGAATTTTTTTATTTTCAAAACTACTTTTCAGAAAAACGGCAATATCTTAATTTTCCGATTGTTATACAATGAAAATGAGTGGCTTACCGTGTTGTACGGGAAAAAATACACAAAATAGGGTGACCGGCGAATGGCTGAAGCGTTTTTTCATGCCGTTACCTGTTCGGGAAGAATCCAAAACTTCAAACGCGATTTTAGCCCTCTTCCCGGTCGAATTCGACGTTTTGAGCCCTTTTTTTTCATCAACATCTAAAATCGCTAGAAAACTTTTCTCCACATCATATTTTACGTATTTTTTCGTGCAGAATCCGAATCCGATGATAGATTTTCTGTAGCGACAAGAGGGAACCTCCTACAACCTATAATCGCGGATTTCGAGGAATTTTTTTATTTTCAAAACTACTTTTCAGAAAAACGGCAATATCTTAATTTTCCGATTGTTATACAATGAAAATGAGTGGCTTACCGTGTTGTACGGGAAAAAATACACAAAATAGGGTGACCGGCGAATGGCTGAAGCGTTTATTCATGCCGTTACCTGGTCGGGAAGAATCCAAAACTTCAAACGCGATTTTAGCCCTCTTCCTGGTCGAATTCGACGTTTTTAGCCCTTTTTTTTCATCAACATCTAAAATCGGTAGAAAACTTTTCTCCACATCATATTTTACGTATTTTTTCGTGCAGAATCCGAATCCGATGATAGATTTTCTGTAGCGACAAGAGGGAACCTCCTACAACCTATAATCGCGGATTTCGAGGAATTTTTTTATTTTCAAAACTACTTTTCAGAAAAACGGCAATATCTTAATTTTCCGATTGTTATACAATGAAAATGAGTGGCTTATCGTGTTGTACGGGAAAAAATACACAAAATATGATGACCGGCGAATGGCTGAAGCGTTTATTGATGTCGTTAGCTGGTCGGGAAGAATCCAAAACTTCAAACGCGATTTTAACCCTCTTCCCGGTCGAATTCGACGTTTTTAGCCCTTTTTTTTCATCAACATCTAAAATCGCTAGAAAACTTTTCTCCACATCATATTTTACGTATTTTTTCGTGCAGAATCCGAATCCGATGATAGATTTTCTGTAGCGACAAGAGGGAACCTCCTACAACCTATAATCGCGGATTTCGAGGAATTTTTTTATTTTCAAAACTACTTTTCAGAAAAACGGCAATATCTTAATTTTCCGATTGTTATACAATGAAAATGAGTGGCTTAGCGTGTTGTACGGGAAAAAATACACAAAATAGGGTGACCGGCGAATGGCTGAAGCGTTTATTCATGCCGTTACCTGGTCGGGAAGAATCCAAAACTTCAAACGCGATTTTAGCCCTCTTCCCGCTCGAATTCGACGTTTTTATCCCTTTTTTTTCATCAACATCTAAAATCGCTAGAAAACTTTTCTCCACATCATATTTTACGTATTTTTTCGTGCAGAATACGAATCCGTTGATAGATTTTGTGTAGTGACAAGAGGGAACCTCCTACAACCTAAAAATGCGGATTTCGAGGAATTTTTTTATTTTCAAAGCTACTTTTTAGATAAACGGCAATATCTTAATTTTCCGATTGTTATACCATGAAAATGAGTGGCTTATCGTGTTGTACGGGAAAAAATACACAAAATAGGGTGACCGGCGAATGGCTGAAGCGTTTATTCATGCCGTTACCTGGTCGGGAAGAATCCAAAACTTCAAACGCGATTTTAGCCCTCTTCCCGGTCGAATTCGACGTTTTTAGCCCTTTTTTTTCATCAACATCTAAAATCACTAGAAAACTTTTCTCCACATCATATTTTACGTATTTTTTCGTGCAGAATACGAATCCGTTGATAGATTTTGTGTAGTGACAAGAGGGAACCTCCTACAACCTAAAAATGCGGATTTCGAGGAATTTTTTTATTTTCAAAACTACTTTTCAGAAAAACGGAAATATCTTAATTTTCCGATTGTTATACCATGAAAATGAGTGGTTTATCGTGTTGTACGGGAAAAAATACACAAAATAGGGTGACCGGCGAATAGCTGAAGCGTTTATTGATGCCGTTACCTGGTCGGGAAGAATCCAAAACTTCAAACGCGATTTTAGCCCTCTTCCCGGTCGAATTCGACGTTTTTATCCCTTTTTTTTCATCAACATCTAAAATCGCTAGAAAACTTTTCTCCACATCATATTTTACGTATTTTTTCGTGCAGAATACGAATCCGTTGATAGATTTTGTGTAGTGACAAGAGGGAACCTCCTACAACCTAAAAATGCGGATTTCGAGGAATTTTTTTATTTTCAAAGCTACTTTTTAGATAAACGGCAATATCTTAATTTTCCGATTGTTATACCATGAAAATGAGTGGCTTATCGTGTTGTACGGGAAAAAATACACAAAATAGGGTGACCGGCGAATGGCTGAAGCGTTTATTCATGCCGTTACCTGGTCGGGAAGAATCCAAAACTTCAAACGCGATTTTAGCCCTCTTCCCGGTCGAATTCGACGTTTTTAGCCCTTTTTTTTCATCAACATCTAAAATCACTAGAAAACTTTTCTCCACATCATATTTTACGTATTTTTTCGTGCAGAATACGAATCCGTTGATAGATTTTGTGTAGTGACAAGAGGGAACCTCCTACAACCTAAAAATGCGGATTTCGAGGAATTTTTTTATTTTCAAAGCTACTTTTTAGAAAAACGGCAATATCTTAATTTTCCGATTGTTATACCATGAAAATGAGTGGCTTATCGTGTTGTACGGGAAAAAATACACAAAATAGGGTGACCGGCGAATGGCTGAAGCGTTTATTCATGCCGTTACCTGGTCGGGAAGAATCCAAAACTTCAAACGCGATTTTAGCCCTCTTCCCGGTCGACTTCGACGTTTTTAGCCCTTTTTTTTCATCAACATCTAAAATCACTAGAAAACTTTTCTCCACATCATATTTTACGTATTTTTTCGTGCAGAATACGAATCCGTTGATAGATTTTGTGTAGTGACAAGAGGGAACCTCCTACAACCTAAAAATGCGGATTTCGAGGAATTTTTTTATTTTCAAAACTACTTTTCAGAAAAACGGAAATATCTTAATTTTCCGATTGTTATACCATGAAAATGAGTGGCTTATCGTGTTGTACGGGAAAAAATACACAAAATAGGGTGACCGGCGAATGGCTGAAGCGTTTATTCATACCGTTACCTGTCGGGAAGAATCCAAAACTTCAAACGCGATTTTAACCCTCTTCCCGGTCGAATTCGACGTTTTTAGCCCTTTTTTTTCATCAACATCTAAAATCGCTAGAAAACTTTTCTCCACATCATATTTTACGTATTTTTTCGTGCAGAATCCGAATCCGATGATAGATTTTCTGTAGCGACAAGAGGGAACCTCCTACAACCTATAATCGCGGATTTCGAGGAATTTTTTTATTTTCAAAACTACTTTTCAGAAAAACGGCAATATCTTAATTTTCCGATTGTCATACAATGAAAATGAGTGGCTTACCGTGTTGTACGGGAAAAAATACACAAAATAGGGTGACCGGCGAATGGCTGAAGCGTTTATTCATGCCGTTACCTGGTCGGGAAGAATCCAAAACTTCAAACGCGATTTTAGCCCTCTTCCCGGTCGAATTCGACGTTTTTAGCCCTTTTTTTTCATCAACATCTAAAATCGCTAGAAAACTTTTCTCCACATCATATTTTACGTATTTTTTCGTGCAGAATCCGAATCCGATGATAGATTTTCTGTAGCGACAAGAGGGAACCTCCTACAACCTATAATCGCGGATTTCGAGGAATTTTTTTATTTTCAAAACTACTTTTCAGAAAAACGGCAATATCTTAATTTTCCGATTGTTATACAATGAAAATGAGTGGCTTACCGTGTTGTACGGGAAAAAATACACAAAATAGGGTGACCGGCGAATGGCTGAAGCGTTTTTTCATGCCGTTACCTGTTCGGGAAGAATCCAAAACTTCAAACGCGATTTTAGCCCTCTTCCCGGTCGAATTCGACGTTTTTAGCCCTTTTTTTTCATCAACATCTAAAATCGCTAGAAAACTTTTCTCCACATCATATTTTACGTATTTTTTCGTGCAGAATCCGAATCCGATGATAGATTTTCTGTAGCGACAAGAGGGAACCTCCTACAACCTATAATCGCGGATTTCGAGGAATTTTTTTATTTTCAAAACTACTTTTCAGAAAAACGGCAATATCTTAATTTTCCGATTGTTATACAATGAAAATGAGTGGCTTAGCGTGTTGTACGGGAAAAAATACACAAAATAGGGTGACCGGCGAATGGCTGAAGCGTTTATTCATGCCGTTACCTGGTCGGGAAGAATCCAAAACTTCAAACGCGATTTTAGCCCTCTTCCCGGTCGAATTCGACGTTTTTAGCCCTTTTTTTTCATCAACATCTAAAATCGCTAGAAAACTTTTCTCCACATCATATTTTACGTATTTTTTCGTGCAGAATCCGAATCCGATGATAGATTTTCTGTAGCGACAAGAGGGAACCTCCTACAACCTATAATCGCGGATTTCGAGGAATTTTTTTATTTTCAAAACTACTTTTCAGAAAAACGGCAATATCTTAATTTTCCGATTGTTATACAATGAAAATGAGTGGCTTACCGTGTTGTACGGGAAAAAATACACAAAATAGGGTGACCGGCGAATGGCTGAAGCGTTTTTTCATGCCGTTACCTGTTCGGGAAGAATCCAAAACTTCAAACGCGATTTTAGCCCTCTTCCCGGTCGAATTCGACGTTTTTAGCCCTTTTTTTTCATCAACATCTAAAATCGCTAGAAAACTTTTCTCCACATCATATTTTACGTATTTTTTCGTGCAGAATCCGAATCCGATGATAGATTTTCTGTAGCGACAAGAGGGAACCTCCTACAACCTATAATCGCGGATTTCGAGGAATTTTTTTATTTTCAAAACTACTTTTCAGAAAAACGGCAATATCTTAATTTTCCGATTGTTATACAATGAAAATGAGTGGCTTACCGTGTTGTACGGGAAAAAATACACAAAATAGGGTGACCGGCGAATGGCTGAAGCGTTTATTCATGCCGTTACCTGGTCGGGAAGAATCCAAAACTTCAAACGCGATTTTAGCCCTCTTCCCGGTCGAATTCGACGTTTTTAGCCCTTTTTTTTCATCAACATCTAAAATCACTAGAAAACTTTTCTCCACATCATATTTTACGTATTTTTTCGTGCAGAATACGAATCCGTTGATAGATTTTGTGTAGTGACAAGAGGGAACCTCCTACAACCTAAAAATTCGGATTTCGAGGAATTTTTTTATTTTCAAAGCTACTTTTTAGACAAACGGCAATATCTTAATTTTCCGATAGTTATACCATGAAAATGAGTGGCTTATCGTGTTGTACGGGAAAAAATACACAAAATAGGGTGACCGGCGAATGGCTGAAGCGTTTATTCATGCCGTTACCTGGTCGGGAAGAATCCAAAACTTCAAACGCGATTTTAGCCCTCTTCCCGGTCGAATTCGACGTTTTTAGCCCTTTTTTTTCATCAACATCTAAAATCACTAGAAAACTTTTCTCCACATCATATTTTACGTATTTTTTCATGCAGAATACGAATCCGTTGATAGATTTTGTGTAGTGACAAGAGGGAACCTCCTACAACCTAAAAATGCGGATTTCGAGGAATTTTTTTATTTTCAAAACTACTTTTCAGATAAACGGAAATATCTTAATTTTCCGATTGTTATACCATGAAAATGAGTGGTTTATCGTGTTGTACGGGAAAAAATACACAAAATAGGGTGACCGGCGTATAGCTGAAGCGTTTATTGATGCCGTTACCTGGTCGGGAAGAATCCAAAACTTCAAACGCGATTTTAGCCCTCTTCCCGGTCGAATTCGACGTTTTTAGCCCTTTTTTTTCATCAACATCTAAAATCGCTAGAAAACTTTTCTCCACATCATATTTTACGTATTTTTTCGTGCAGAATCCGAATCCGATGATAGATTTTCTGTAGCGACAAGAGGGAACCTCCTACAACCTATAATCGCGGATTTCGAGGAATTTTTTTATTTTCAAAGCTACTTTTTAGAAAAACGGCAATATCTTAATTTTCCGATTGTTATACCATGAAAATGAGTGGCTTATCGTGTTGTACGGGAAAAAATACACAAAATAGGGTGACCGGCGAATGGCTGAAGCGTTTATTCATGCCGTTACCTGGTCGGGAAGAATCCAAAACTTCAAACGCGATTTTAGCCCTCTTCCCGGTCGAATTCGACGTTTTTAGCCCTTTTTTTTCATCAACATCTAAAATCACTAGAAAACTTTTCTCCACATCATATTTTACGTATTTTTTCGTGCAGAATACGAATCCGTTGATAGATTTTGTGTAGTGACAAGAGGGAACCTCCTACAACCTAAAAATGCGGATTTCGAGGAATTTTTTTATTTTCAAAGCTACTTTTTAGAAAAACGGCAATATCTTAATTTTCCGATTGTTATACCATGAAAATGAGTGGCTTATCGTGTTGTACGGGAAAAAATACACAAAATAGGGTGACCGGCGAATGGCTGAAGCGTTTATTCATGCCGTTACCTGGTCGGGAAGAATCCAAAACTTCAAACGCGATTTTAGCCCTCTTCCCGGTCGAATTCGACGTTTTTAGCCCTTTTTTTTCATCAACATCTAAAATCACTAGAAAACTTTTCTCCACATCATATTTTACGTATTTTTTCATGCAGAATACGAATCCGTTGATAGATTTTGTGTAGTGACAAGAGGGAACCTCCTACAACCTAAAAATGCGGATTTCGAGGAATTTTTTTATTTTCAAAACTACTTTTCAGATAAACGGAAATATCTTAATTTTCCGATTGTTATACCATGAAAATGAGTGGTTTATCGTGTTGTACGGGAAAAAATACACAAAATAGGGTGACCGGCGAATAGCTGAAGCGTTTATTGATGCCGTTACCTGGTCGGGAAGAATCCAAAACTTCAAACGCGATTTTAGCCCTCTTCCCGGTCGAATTCGACGTTTTTAGCCCTTTTTTTTCATCAACATCTAAAATCGCTAGAAAACTTTTCTCCACATCATATTTTACGTATTTTTTCGTGCAGAATCCGAATCCGATGATAGATTTTCTGTAGCGACAAGAGGGAACCTCCTACAACCTATAATCGCGGATTTCGAGGAATTTTTTTATTTTCAAAACTACTTTTCAGAAAAACGGCAATATCTTAATTTTCCGATTGTTATACAATGAAAATGAGTGGCTTACCGTGTTGTACGGGAAAAAATACACAAAATAGGGTGACCGGCGAATGGCTGAAGCGTTTATTCATGCCGTTACCTGGTCGGGAAGAATCCAAAACTTCAAACGCGATTTTAGCCCTCTTCCCGGTCGAATTCGACGTTTTTAGCCCTTTTTTTTCATCAACATCTAAAATCGGTAGAAAACTTTTCTCCACATCATATTTTACGTATTTTTTCGTGCAGAATCCGAATCCGATGATAGATTTTGTGTAGCGACAAGAGGGAATCTCCTACAACCTATAATCGCGGATTTCGAGGAATTTTTTTATTTTCAAAACTACTTTTCAGAAAAACGGCAATATCTTAATTTTCCGATTGTTATACAATGAAAATGAGTGGTTTATCGTGTTGTACGGGAAAAAATACACAAAATAGGGTGACCGGCGAATAGCTGAAGCGTTTATTGATGCCGTTACCTGGTCGGGAAGAATCCAAAACTTCAAACGCGATTTTAGCCCTCTTCCCGGTCGAATTCGACGTTTTTAGCCCTTTTTTTTCATCAACATCTAAAATCACTAGAAAACTTTTCTCCACATCATATTTTACGTATTTTTTCGTGCAGAATACGAATCCGTTGATAGATTTTGTGTAGTGACAAGAGGGAACCTCCTACAACCTAAAAATGCGGATTTCGAGGAATTTTTTTATTTTCAAAACTACTTTTCAGAAAAACGGCAATATCTTAATTTTCCGATTGTTATACAATGAAAATGAGTGGTTTATCGTGTTGTACGGGAAAAAATACACAAAATAGGGTGACCGGCGAATAGCTGAAGCGTTTATTGATGCCGTTACCTGGTCGGGAAGAATCCAAAACTTCAAACGCGATTTTAACCCTCTTCCCGGTCGAATTCGACGTTTTTAGCCCTTTTTTTTCATCAACATCTAAAATCGCTAGAAAACTTTTCTCCACATCATATTTTACGTATTTTTTCGTGCAGAATCCGAATCCGATGATAGATTTTCTGTAGCGACAAGAGGGAACCTCCTACAACCTATAATCGCGGATTTCGAGGAATTTTTTTATTTTCAAAACTACTTTTCAGAAAAACGGCAATATCTTAATTTTCCGATTGTTATACAATGAAAATGAGTGGCTTACCGTGTTGTACGGGAAAAAATACACAAAATAGGGTGACCGGCGAATGGCTGAAGCGTTTATTCATGCCGTTACCTGGTCGGGAAGAATCCAAAACTTCAAACGCGATTTTAGCCCTCTTCCCGGTCGAATTCGACGTTTTTAGCCCTTTTTTTTCATCAACATCTAAAATCGCTAGAAAACTTTTCTCCACATCATATTTTACGTATTTTTTCGTGCAGAATCCGAATCCGATGATAGATTTTCTGTAGCGACAAGAGGGAACCTCCTACAACCTATAATCGCGGATTTCGAGGAATTTTTTTATTTTCAAAACTACTTTTCAGAAAAACGGCAATATCTTAATTTTCCGATTGTTATACAATGAAAATGAGTGGCTTACCGTGTTGTACGGGAAAAAATACACAAAATAGGGTGACCGGCGAATGGCTGAAGCGTTTATTCATGCCGTTACCTGGTCGGGAAGAATCCAAAACTTCAAACGCGATTTTAGCCCTCTTCCCGGTCGAATTCGACGTTTTTAGCCCTTTTTTTTCATCAACATCTAAAATCGGTAGAAAACTTTTCTCCACATCATATTTTACGTATTTTTTCGTGCAGAATCCGAATCCGATGATAGATTTTGTGTAGCGACAAGAGGGAATCTCCTACAACCTATAATCGCGGATTTCGAGGAATTTTTTTATTTTCAAAACTACTTTTCAGAAAAACGGCAATATCTTAATTTTCCGATTGTTATACAATGAAAATGAGTGGCTTACCGTGTTGTACGGGAAAAAATACACAAAATAGGGTGACCGGCGAATGGCTGAAGCGTTTATTCATGCCGTTACCTGGTCGGGAAGAATCCAAAACTTCAAACGCGATTTTAGCCCTCTTCCCGGTCGAATTCGACGTTTTTAGCCCTTTTTTTTCATCAACATCTAAAATCGCTAGAAAACTTTTCTCCACATCATATTTTACGTATTTTTTCGTGCAGAATCCGAATCCGATGATAGATTTTCTGTAGCGACAAGAGGGAACCTCCTACAACCTATAATCGCGGATTTCGAGGAATTTTTTTATTTTCAAAACTACTTTTCAGAAAAACGGCAATATCTTAATTTTCCGATTGTTATACAATGAAAATGAGTGGCTTATCGTGTTGTACGGGAAAAAATACACAAAATAGGGTGACCGGCGAATGGCTGAAGCGTTTATTGATGTCGTTAGCTGGTCGGGAAGAATCCAAAACTTCAAACGCGATTTTAACCCTCTTCCCGGTCGAATTCGACGTTTTTAGCCCTTTTTTTTCATCAACATCTAAAATCGCTAGAAAACTTTTCTCCACATCATATTTTACGTATTTTTTCGTGCAGAATCCGAATCCGATGATAGATTTTCTGTAGCGACAAGAGGGAACCTCCTACAACCTATAATCGCGGATTTCGAGGAATTTTTTTATTTTCAAAACTACTTTTCAGAAAAACGGCAATATCTTAATTTTCCGATTGTTATACAATGAAAATGAGTGGCTTACCGTGTTGTACGGGAAAAAATACACAAAATAGGGTGACCGGCGAATGGCTGAAGCGTTTATTCATGCCGTTACCTGGTCGGGAAGAATCCAAAACTTCAAACGCGATTTTAGCCCTCTTCCCGGTCGAATTCGACGTTTTTAGCCCTTTTTTTTCATCAACATCTAAAATCGCTAGAAAACTTTTCTCCACATCATATTTTACGTATTTTTTCGTGCAGAATCCGAATCCGATGATAGATTTTCTGTATCGACAAGAGGGAACCTCCTACAACCTATAATCGCGGATTTCGAGGAATTTTTTTATTTTCAAAACTACGTTTCAGAAAAACGGCAATATCTTAATTTTCCGATTGTTATACAATGAAAATGAGTGGCTTATCGTGTTGTACGGGAAAAAATACACAAAATAGGGTGACCGGCGAATGGCTGAAGCGTTTATTGATGTCGTTAGCTGGTCGGGAAGAATCCAAAACTTCAAACGCGATTTTAACCCTCTTCCCGGTCGAATTCGACGTTTTTAGCCCTTTTTTTTCATCAACATCTAAAATCGCTAGAAAACTTTTCTCCACATCATATTTTACGTATTTTTTCGTGCAGAATCCGAATCCGATGATAGATTTTCTGTAGCGACAAGAGGGAACCTCCTACAACCTATAATCGCGGATTTCGAGGAATTTTTTTATTTTCAAAACTACTTTTCAGAAAAACGGCAATATCTTAATTTTCCGATTGTTATACAATGAAAATGAGTGGCTTATCGTGTTGTACGGGAAAAAATACACAAAATAGGGTGACCGGCGAATGGCTGAAGCGTTTATTGATGTCGTTAGCTGGTCGGGAAGAATCCAAAACTTCAAACGCGATTTTAACCCTCTTCCCGGTCGAATTCGACGTTTTTAGCCCTTTTTTTTCATCAACATCTAAAATCGCTAGAAAACTTTTCTCCACATCATATTTTACGTATTTTTTCGTGCAGAATCCGAATCCGATGATAGATTTTCTGTAGCGACAAGAGGGAACCTCCTACAACCTATAATCGCGGATTTCGAGGAATTTTTTTATTTTCAAAACTACTTTTCAGAAAAACGGCAATATCTTAATTTTCCGATTGTCATACAATGAAAATGAGTGGCTTACCGTGTTGTACGGGAAAAAATACACAAAATAGGGTGACCGGCGAATGGCTGAAGCGTTTATTCATGCCGTTACCTGGTCGGGAAGAATCCAAAACTTCAAACGCGATTTTAGCCCTCTTCCCGGTCGAATTTGACGTTTTTAGCCCTTTTTTTTCATCAACATCTAAAATCGCTAGAAAACTTTTCTCCACATCATATTTTACGTATTTTTTCGTGCAGAATCCGAATCCGATGATAGATTTTCTGTAGCGACAAGAGGGAACCTCCTACAACCTATAATCGCGGATTTCGAGGAATTTTTTTATTTTCAAAACTACTTTTCAGAAAAACGGCAATATCTTAATTTTCCGATTGTTATACAATGAAAATGAGTGGCTTACCGTGTTGTACGGGAAAAAATACACAAAATAGGGTGACCGGCGAATGGCTGAAGCGTTTTTTCATGCCGTTACCTGTTCGGGAAGAATCCAAAACTTCAAACGCGATTTTAGCCCTCTTCCCGGTCGAATTCGACGTTTTTAGCCCTTTTTTTTCATCAACATCTAAAATCGCTAGAAAACTTTTCTCCACATCATATTTTACGTATTTTTTCGTGCAGAATCCGAATCCGATGATAGATTTTCTGTAGCGACAAGAGGGAACCTCCTACAACCTATAATCGCGGATTTCGAGGAATTTTTTTATTTTCAAAACTACTTTTCAGAAAAACGGCAATATCTTAATTTTCCGATTGTTATACAATGAAAATGAGTGGCTTAGCGTGTTGTACGGGAAAAAATACACAAAATAGGGTGACCGGCGAATGGCTGAAGCGTTTATTCATGCCGTTACCTGGTCGGGAAGAATCCAAAACTTCAAACGCGATTTTAGCCCTCTTCCCGGTCGAATTCGACGTTTTTAGCCCTTTTTTTTCATCAACATCTAAAATCACTAGAAAACTTTTCTCCACATCATATTTTACGTATTTTTTCGTGCAGAATACGAATCCGTTGATAGATTTTGTGTAGTGACAAGAGGGAACCTCCTACAACCTAAAAATTCGGATTTCGAGGAATTTTTTTATTTTCAAAGCTACTTTTTAGAAAAACGGCAATATCTTAATTTTCCGATTGTTATACCATGAAAATGAGTGGCTTATCGTGTTGTACGGGAAAAAATACACAAAATAGGGTGACCGGCGAATGGCTGAAGCGTTTATTGATGTCGTTAGCTGGTCGGGAAGAATCCAAAACTTCAAACGCGATTTTAACCCTCTTCCCGGTCGAATTCGACGTTTTTAGCCCTTTTTTTTCATCAACATCTAAAATCGCTAGAAAACTTTTCTCCACATCATATTTTACGTATTTTTTCGTGCAGAATCCGAATCCGATGATAGATTTTCTGTAGCGACAAGAGGGAACCTCCTACAACCTATAATCGCGGATTTCGAGGAATTTTTTTATTTTCAAAACTACTTTTCAGATAAACGGAAATATCTTAATTTTCCGATTGTTATACCATGAAAATGAGTGGTTTATCGTGTTGTACGGGAAAAAATACACAAAATAGGGTGACCGGCGTATAGCTGAAGCGTTTATTGATGCCGTTACCTGGTCGGGAAGAATCCAAAACTTCAAACGCGATTTTAGCCCTCTTCCCGGTCGAATTCGACGTTTTTAGCCCTTTTTTTTCATCAACATCTAAAATCGCTAGAAAACTTTTCTCCACATCATATTTTACGTATTTTTTCGTGCAGAATCCGAATCCGATGATAGATTTTCTGTAGCGACAAGAGGGAACCTCCTACAACCTATAATCGCGGATTTCGAGGAATTTTTTTATTTTCAAAGCTACTTTTTAGAAAAACGGCAATATCTTAATTTTCCGATTGTTATACAATGAAAATGAGTGGCTTACCGTGTTGTACGGGAAAAAATACACAAAATAGGGTGACCGGCGAATGGCTGAAGCGTTTATTCATGCCGTTACCTGGTCGGGAAGAATCCAAAACTTCAAACGCGATTTTAGCCCTCTTCCCGGTCGAATTCGACGTTTTTAGCCCTTTTTTTTCATCAACATCTAAAATCGCTAGAAAACTTTTCTCCACATCATATTTTACGTATTTTTTCGTGCAGAATCCGAATCCGATGATAGATTTTCTGTATCGACAAGAGGGAACCTCCTACAACCTATAATCGCGGATTTCGAGGAATTTTTTTATTTTCAAAACTACGTTTCAGAAAAACGGCAATATCTTAATTTTCCGATTGTTATACAATGAAAATGAGTGGCTTATCGTGTTGTACGGGAAAAAATACACAAAATAGGGTGACCGGCGAATGGCTGAAGCGTTTATTGATGTCGTTAGCTGGTCGGGAAGAATCCAAAACTTCAAACGCGATTTTAACCCTCTTCCCGGTCGAATTCGACGTTTTTAGCCCTTTTTTTTCATCAACATCTAAAATCGCTAGAAAACTTTTCTCCACATCATATTTTACGTATTTTTTCGTGCAGAATCCGAATCCGATGATAGATTTTCTGTAGCGACAAGAGGGAACCTCCTACAACCTATAATCGCGGATTTCGAGGAATTTTTTTATTTTCAAAACTACTTTTCAGAAAAACGGCAATATCTTAATTTTCCGATTGTTATACAATGAAAATGAGTGGCTTATCGTGTTGTACGGGAAAAAATACACAAAATAGGGTGACCGGCGAATGGCTGAAGCGTTTATTGATGTCGTTAGCTGGTCGGGAAGAATCCAAAACTTCAAACGCGATTTTAACCCTCTTCCCGGTCGAATTCGACGTTTTTAGCCCTTTTTTTTCATCAACATCTAAAATCGCTAGAAAACTTTTCTCCACATCATATTTTACGTATTTTTTCGTGCAGAATCCGAATCCGATGATAGATTTTCTGTAGCGACAAGAGGGAACCTCCTACAACCTATAATCGCGGATTTCGAGGAATTTTTTTATTTTCAAAACTACTTTTCAGAAAAACGGCAATATCTTAATTTTCCGATTGTCATACAATGAAAATGAGTGGCTTACCGTGTTGTACGGGAAAAAATACACAAAATAGGGTGACCGGCGAATGGCTGAAGCGTTTATTCATGCCGTTACCTGGTCGGGAAGAATCCAAAACTTCAAACGCGATTTTAGCCCTCTTCCCGGTCGAATTTGACGTTTTTAGCCCTTTTTTTTCATCAACATCTAAAATCGCTAGAAAACTTTTCTCCACATCATATTTTACGTATTTTTTCGTGCAGAATCCGAATCCGATGATAGATTTTCTGTAGCGACAAGAGGGAACCTCCTACAACCTATAATCGCGGATTTCGAGGAATTTTTTTATTTTCAAAACTACTTTTCAGAAAAACGGCAATATCTTAATTTTCCGATTGTTATACAATGAAAATGAGTGGCTTACCGTGTTGTACGGGAAAAAATACACAAAATAGGGTGACCGGCGAATGGCTGAAGCGTTTTTTCATGCCGTTACCTGTTCGGGAAGAATCCAAAACTTCAAACGCGATTTTAGCCCTCTTCCCGGTCGAATTCGACGTTTTTAGCCCTTTTTTTTCATCAACATCTAAAATCGCTAGAAAACTTTTCTCCACATCATATTTTACGTATTTTTTCGTGCAGAATCCGAATCCGATGATAGATTTTCTGTAGCGACAAGAGGGAACCTCCTACAACCTATAATCGCGGATTTCGAGGAATTTTTTTATTTTCAAAACTACTTTTCAGAAAAACGGCAATATCTTAATTTTCCGATTGTTATACAATTAAAATGAGTGGCTTAGCGTGTTGTACGGGAAAAAATACACAAAATAGGGTGACCGGCGAATGGCTGAAGCGTTTATTCATGCCGTTACCTGGTCGGGAAGAATCCAAAACTTCAAACGCGATTTTAGCCCTCTTCCCGGTCGAATTCGACGTTTTTAGCCCTTTTTTTTCATCAACATCTAAAATCACTAGAAAACTTTTCTCCACATCATATTTTACGTATTTTTTCGTGCAGAATACGAATCCGTTGATAGATTTTGTGTAGTAACAAGAGGGAACCTCCTACAACCTAAAAATTCGGATTTCGAGGAATTTTTTTATTTTCAAAGCTACTTTTTAGAAAAACGGCAATATCTTAATTTTCCGATTGTTATACCATGAAAATGAGTGGCTTATCGTGTTGTACGGGAAAAAATACACAAAATAGGGTGACCGGCGAATGGCTGAAGCGTTTATTCATGCCGTTACCTGGTCGGGAAGAATCCAAAACTTCAAACGCGATTTTAGCCCTCTTCCCGGTCGAATTCGACGTTTTTAGCCCTTTTTTTTCATCAACATCTAAAATCACTAGAAAACTTTTCTCCACATCATATTTTACGTATTTTTTCATGCAGAATACGAATCCGTTGATAGATTTTGTGTAGTGACAAGAGGGAACCTCCTACAACCTAAAAATGCGGATTTCGAGGAATTTTTTTATTTTCAAAACTACTTTTCAGATAAACGGAAATATCTTAATTTTCCGATTGTTATACCATGAAAATGAGTGGTTTATCGTGTTGTACGGGAAAAAATACACAAAATAGGGTGACCGGCGAATAGCTGAAGCGTTTATTGATGCCGTTACCTGGTCGGGAAGAATCCAAAACTTCAAACGCGATTTTAGCCCTCTTCCCGGTCGAATTCGACGTTTTTAGCCCTTTTTTTTCATCAACATCTAAAATCGCTAGAAAACTTTTCTCCACATCATATTTTACGTATTTTTTCGTGCAGAATCCGAATCCGATGATAGATTTTCTGTAGCGACAAGAGGGAACCTCCTACAACCTATAATCGCGGATTTCGAGGAATTTTTTTATTTTCAAAACTACTTTTCAGAAAAACGGCAATATCTTAATTTTCCGATTGTTATACAATGAAAATGAGTGGCTTACCGTGTTGTACGGGAAAAAATACACAAAATAGGGTGACCGGCGAATGGCTGAAGCGTTTATTCATGCCGTTACCTGGTCGGGAAGAATCCAAAACTTCAAACGCGATTTTAGCCCTCTTCCCGGTCGAATTCGACGTTTTTAGCCCTTTTTTTTCATCAACATCTAAAATCGGTAGAAAACTTTTCTCCACATCATATTTTACGTATTTTTTCGTGCAGAATCCGAATCCGATGATAGATTTTGTGTAGCGACAAGAGGGAATCTCCTACAACCTATAATCGCGGATTTCGAGGAATTTTTTTATTTTCAAAACTACTTTTCAGAAAAACGGCAATATCTTAATTTTCCGATTGTTATACAATGAAAATGAGTGGTTTATCGTGTTGTACGGGAAAAAATACACAAAATAGGGTGACCGGCGAATAGCTGAAGCGTTTATTGATGCCGTTACCTGGTCGGGAAGAATCCAAAACTTCAAACGCGATTTTAGCCCTCTTCCCGGTCGAATTCGACGTTTTTAGCCCTTTTTTTTCATCAACATCTAAAATCACTAGAAAACTTTTCTCCACATCATATTTTACGTATTTTTTCGTGCAGAATACGAATCCGTTGATAGATTTTGTGTAGTGACAAGAGGGAACCTCCTACAACCTAAAAATGCGGATTTCGAGGAATTTTTTTATTTTCAAAACTACTTTTCAGAAAAACGGCAATATCTTAATTTTCCGATTGTTATACAATGAAAATGAGTGGTTTATCGTGTTGTACGGGAAAAAATACACAAAATAGGGTGACCGGCGAATAGCTGAAGCGTTTATTGATGCCGTTACCTGGTCGGGAAGAATCCAAAACTTCAAACGCGATTTTAACCCTCTTCCCGGTCGAATTCGACGTTTTTAGCCCTTTTTTTTCATCAACATCTAAAATCGCTAGAAAACTTTTCTCCACATCATATTTTACGTATTTTTTCGTGCAGAATCCGAATCCGATGATAGATTTTCTGTAGCGACAAGAGGGAACCTCCTACAACCTATAATCGCGGATTTCGAGGAATTTTTTTATTTTCAAAACTACTTTTCAGAAAAACGGCAATATCTTAATTTTCCGATTGTTATACAATGAAAATGAGTGGCTTACCGTGTTGTACGGGAAAAAATACACAAAATAGGGTGACCGGCGAATGGCTGAAGCGTTTATTCATGCCGTTACCTGGTCGGGAAGAATCCAAAACTTCAAACGCGATTTTAGCCCTCTTCCCGGTCGAATTCGACGTTTTTAGCCCTTTTTTTTCATCAACATCTAAAATCGCTAGAAAACTTTTCTCCACATCATATTTTACGTATTTTTTCGTGCAGAATCCGAATCCGATGATAGATTTTCTGTAGCGACAAGAGGGAACCTCCTACAACCTATAATCGCGGATTTCGAGGAATTTTTTTATTTTCAAAACTACTTTTCAGAAAAACGGCAATATCTTAATTTTCCGATTGTTATACAATGAAAATGAGTGGCTTACCGTGTTGTACGGGAAAAAATACACAAAATAGGGTGACCGGCGAATGGCTGAAGCGTTTATTCATGCCGTTACCTGGTCGGGAAGAATCCAAAACTTCAAACGCGATTTTAGCCCTCTTCCCGGTCGAATTCGACGTTTTTAGCCCTTTTTTTTCATCAACATCTAAAATCGGTAGAAAACTTTTCTCCACATCATATTTTACGTATTTTTTCGTGCAGAATCCGAATCCGATGATAGATTTTGTGTAGCGACAAGAGGGAATCTCCTACAACCTATAATCGCGGATTTCGAGGAATTTTTTTATTTTCAAAACTACTTTTCAGAAAAACGGCAATATCTTAATTTTCCGATTGTTATACAATGAAAATGAGTGGCTTACCGTGTTGTACGGGAAAAAATACACAAAATAGGGTGACCGGCGAATGGCTGAAGCGTTTATTCATGCCGTTACCTGGTCGGGAAGAATCCAAAACTTCAAACGCGATTTTAGCCCTCTTCCCGGTCGAATTCGACGTTTTTAGCCCTTTTTTTTCATCAACATCTAAAATCGCTAGAAAACTTTTCTCCACATCATATTTTACGTATTTTTTCGTGCAGAATCCGAATCCGATGATAGATTTTGTGTAGCGACAAGAGGGAACCTCCTACAACCTATAATCGCGGATTTCGAGGAATTTTTTTATTTTCAAAACTACTTTTCAGAAAAACGGCAATATCTTAATTTTCCGATTGTTATACAATGAAAATGAGTGGCTTATCGTGTTGTACGGGAAAAAATACACAAAATAGGGTGACCGGCGAATGGCTGAAGCGTTTATTGATGTCGTTAGCTGGTCGGGAAGAATCCAAAACTTCAAACGCGATTTTAACCCTCTTCCCGGTCGAATTCGACGTTTTTAGCCCTTTTTTTTCATCAACATCTAAAATCGCTAGAAAACTTTTCTCCACATCATATTTTACGTATTTTTTCGTGCAGAATCCGAATCCGATGATAGATTTTCTGTAGCGACAAGAGGGAACCTCCTACAACCTATAATCGCGGATTTCGAGGAATTTTTTTATTTTCAAAACTACTTTTCAGAAAAACGGCAATATCTTAATTTTCCGATTGTTATACAATGAAAATGAGTGGCTTACCGTGTTGTACGGGAAAAAATACACAAAATAGGGTGACCGGCGAATGGCTGAAGCGTTTATTCATGCCGTTACCTGGTCGGGAAGAATCCAAAACTTCAAACGCGATTTTAGCCCTCTTCCCGGTCGAATTCGACGTTTTTAGCCCTTTTTTTTCATCAACATCTAAAATCGCTAGAAAACTTTTCTCCACATCATATTTTACGTATTTTTTCGTGCAGAATCCGAATCCGATGATAGATTTTCTGTATCGACAAGAGGGAACCTCCTACAACCTATAATCGCGGATTTCGAGGAATTTTTTTATTTTCAAAACTACGTTTCAGAAAAACGGCAATATCTTAATTTTCCGATTGTTATACAATGAAAATGAGTGGCTTATCGTGTTGTACGGGAAAAAATACACAAAATAGGGTGACCGGCGAATGGCTGAAGCGTTTATTGATGTCGTTAGCTGGTCGGGAAGAATCCAAAACTTCAAACGCGATTTTAACCCTCTTCCCGGTCGAATTCGACGTTTTTAGCCCTTTTTTTTCATCAACATCTAAAATCGCTAGAAAACTTTTCTCCACATCATATTTTACGTATTTTTTCGTGCAGAATCCGAATCCGATGATAGATTTTCTGTAGCGACAAGAGGGAACCTCCTACAACCTATAATCGCGGATTTCGAGGAATTTTTTTATTTTCAAAACTACTTTTCAGAAAAACGGCAATATCTTAATTTTCCGATTGTTATACAATGAAAATGAGTGGCTTATCGTGTTGTACGGGAAAAAATACACAAAATAGGGTGACCGGCGAATGGCTGAAGCGTTTATTGATGTCGTTAGCTGGTCGGGAAGAATCCAAAACTTCAAACGCGATTTTAACCCTCTTCCCGGTCGAATTTGACGTTTTTAGCCCTTTTTTTTCATCAACATCTAAAATCGCTAGAAAACTTTTCTCCACATCATATTTTACGTATTTTTTCGTGCAGAATCCGAATCCGATGATAGATTTTCTGTAGCGACAAGAGGGAACCTCCTACAACCTATAATCGCGGATTTCGAGGAATTTTTTTATTTTCAAAACTACTTTTCAGAAAAACGGCAATATCTTAATTTTCCGATTGTTATACAATGAAAATGAGTGGCTTACCGTGTTGTACGGGAAAAAATACACAAAATAGGGTGACCGGCGAATGGCTGAAGCGTTTTTTCATGCCGTTACCTGTTCGGGAAGAATCCAAAACTTCAAACGCGATTTTAGCCCTCTTCCCGGTCGAATTCGACGTTTTTAGCCCTTTTTTTTCATCAACATCTAAAATCGCTAGAAAACTTTTCTCCACATCATATTTACGTATTTTTTCGTGCAGAATCCGAATCCGATGATAGATTTTCTGTAGCGACAAGAGGGAACCTCCTACAACCTATAATCGCGGATTTCGAGGAATTTTTTTATTTTCAAAACTACTTTTCAGAAAAACGGCAATATCTTAATTTTCCGATTGTTATACAATGAAAATGAGTGGCTTAGCGTGTTGTACGGGAAAAAATACACAAAATAGGGTGACCGGCGAATGGCTGAAGCGTTTATTCATGCCGTTACCTGGTCGGGAAGAATCCAAAACTTCAAACGCGATTTTAGCCCTCTTCCCGGTCGAATTCGACGTTTTTAGCCCTTTTTTTTCATCAACATCTAAAATCACTAGAAAACTTTTCTCCACATCATATTTGACGTATTTTTTCGTGCAGAATACGAATCCGTTGATAGATTTTGTGTAGTGACAAGAGGGAACCTCCTACAACCTAAAAATTCGGATTTCGAGGAATTTTTTTATTTTCAAAGCTACTTTTTAGAAAAACGGCAATATCTTAATTTTCCGATTGTTATACCATGAAAATGAGTGGCTTATCGTGTTGTACGGGAAAAAATACACAAAATAGGGTGACCGGCGAATGGCTGAAGCGTTTATTCATGCCGTTACCTGGTCGGGAAGAATCCAAAACTTCAAACGCGATTTTAGCCCTCTTCCCGGTCGAATTCGACGTTTTTAGCCCTTTTTTTTCATCAACATCTAAAATCACTAGAAAACTTTTCTCCACATCATATTTTACGTATTTTTTCATGCAGAATACGAATCCGTTGATAGATGTTGTGTAGTGACAAGAGGGAACCTCCTACAACCTAAAAATGCGGATTTCGAGGAATTTTTTTATTTTCAAAACTACTTTTCAGATAAACGGAAATATCTTAATTTTCCGATTGTTATACCATGAAAATGAGTGGTTTATCGTGTTGTACGGGAAAAAATACACAAAATAGGGTGACCGGCGTATAGCTGAAGCGTTTATTGATGCCGTTACCTGGTCGGGAAGAATCCAAAACTTCAAACGCGATTTTAGCCCTCTTCCCGGTCGAATTCGACGTTTTTAGCCCTTTTTTTTCATCAACATCTAAAATCGCTAGAAAACTTTTCTCCACATCATATTTTACGTATTTTTTCGTGCAGAATCCGAATCCGATGATAGATTTTCTGTAGCGACAAGAGGGAACCTCCTACAACCTATAATCGCGGATTTCGAGGAATTTTTTTATTTTCAAAGCTACTTTTTAGAAAAACGGCAATATCTTAATTTTCCGATTGTTATACCATGAAAATGAGTGGCTTATCGTGTTGTACGGGAAAAAATACACAAAATAGGGTGACCGGCGAATGGCTGAAGCGTTTATTCATGCCGTTACCTGGTCGGGAAGAATCCAAAACTTCAAACGCGATTTTAGCCCTCTTCCCGGTCGAATTCGACGTTTTTAGCCCTTTTTTTTCATCAACATCTAAAATCACTAGAAAACTTTTCTCCACATCATATTTTACGTATTTTTTCGTGCAGAATACGAATCCGTTGATAGATTTTGTGTAGTGACAAGAGGGAACCTCCTACAACCTAAAAATGCGGATTTCGAGGAATTTTTTTATTTTCAAAGCTACTTTTTAGAAAAACGGCAATATCTTAATTTTCCGA
Source organism: Buathra laborator (assembly GCA_934046635.1). NCBI lineage: Eukaryota > Metazoa > Arthropoda > Insecta > Hymenoptera > Ichneumonidae > Buathra > Buathra laborator. The sequence goes on from CAKOHB010000040.1 coordinate 38,243, forward strand.
TTGTTATACCATGAAAATGAGTGGCTTATCGTGTTGTACGGGAAAAAATACACAAAATAGGGTGACCGGCGAATGGCTGAAGCGTTTATTCATGCCGTTACCTGGTCGGGAAGAATCCAAAACTTCAAACGCGATTTTAGCCCTCTTCCCGGTCGAATTCGACGTTTTTAGCCCTTTTTTTTCATCAACATCTAAAATCACTAGAAAACTTTTCTCCACATCATGTTTTACGTATTTTTTCATGCAGAATACGAATCCGTTGATAGATTTTGTGTAGTGACAAGAGGGAACCTCCTACAACCTAAAAATGCGGATTTCGAGGAATTTTTTTATTTTCAAAACTACTTTTCAGATAAACGGAAATATCTTAATTTTCCGATTGTTATACCATGAAAATGAGTGGTTTATCGTGTTGTACGGGAAAAAATACACAAAATAGGGTGACCGGCGAATAGCTGAAGCGTTTATTGATGCCGTTACCTGGTCGGAAGAATCCAAAACTTCAAACGCGATTTTAGCCCTCTTCCCGGTCGAATTCGACGTTTTTAGCCCTTTTTTTTCATCAACATCTAAAATCGCTAGAAAACTTTTCTCCACATCATATTTTACGTATTTTTTCGTGCAGAATCCGAATCCGATGATAGATTTTCTGTAGCGACAAGAGGGAACCTCCTACAACCTATAATCGCGGATTTCGAGGAATTTTTTTATTTTCAAACTACTTTTCAGAAAAACGGCAATATCTTAATTTTCCGATTGTTATACAATGAAAATGAGTGGCTTACCGTGTTGTACGGGAAAAAATACACAAAATAGGGTGACCGGCGAATGGCTGAAGCGTTTATTCATGCCGTTACCTGGTCGGGAAGAATCCAAAACTTCAAACGCGATTTTAGCCCTCTTCCCGGTCGAATTCGACGTTTTTAGCCCTTTTTTTTCATCAACATCTAAAATCGGTAGAAAACTTTTCTCCACATCATATTTTACGTATTTTTTCGTGCAGAATCCGAATCCGATGATAGATTTTCTGTAGCGACAAGAGGGAACCTCCTACAACCTATAATCGCGGATTTCGAGGAATTTTTTTATTTTCAAAACTACTTTTCAGAAAAACGGCAATATCTTAATTTTCCGATTGTTATACAATGAAAATGAGTGGCTTACCGTGTTGTACGGGAAAAAATACACAAAATAGGGTGACCGGCGAATGGCTGAAGCGTTTTTTCATGCCGTTACCTGTTCGGGAAGAATCCAAAACTTCAAACGCGATTTTAGCCCTCTTCCCGGTCGAATTCGACGTTTTTAGCCCTTTTTTTTCATCAACATCTAAAATCGCTAGAAAACTTTTCTCCACATCATATTTTACGTATTTTTTCGTGCAGAATCCGAATCCGATGATAGATTTTCTGTAGCGACAAGTGGGAACCTCCTACAACCTATAATCGCGGATTTCGAGGAATTTTTTTATTTTCAAAACTACTTTTCAGAAAAACGGCAATATCTTAATTTTCCGATTGTTATACAATGAAAATGAGTGGCTTACCGTGTTGTACGGGAAAAAATACACAAAATAGGGTGACCGGCGAATGGCTGAAGCGTTTATTCATGCCGTTACCTGGTCGGGAAGAATCCAAAACTTCAAACGCGATTTTAGCCCTCTTCCTGGTCGAATTCGACGTTTTTAGCCCTTTTTTTTCATCAACATCTAAAATCGGTAGAAAACTTTTCTCCACATCATATTTTACGTATTTTTTCGTGCAGAATCCGAATCCGATGATAGATTTTGTGTAGCGACAAGAGGGAATCTCCTACAACCTATAATCGCGGATTTCGAGGAATTTTTTTATTTTCAAAACTACTTTTCAGAAAAACGGCAATATCTTAATTTTCCGATTGTTATACAATGAAAATGAGTGGCTTATCGTGTTGTACGGGAAAAAATACACAAAATAGGGTGACCGGCGAATGGCTGAAGCGTTTATTGATGTCGTTAGCTGGTCGGGAAGAATCCAAAACTTCAAACGCGATTTTAACCCTCTTCCCGGTCGAATTCGACGTTTTAGCCCTTTTTATTCATCAACATCTAAAATCGCTAGAAAACTTTTCTCCACATCATATTTTACGTATTTTTTCGTGCAGAATCCGAATCCGATGATAGATTTTCTGTAGCGACAAGAGGGAACCTCCTACAACCTATAATCGCGGATTTCGAGGAATTTTTTATTTTCAAAACTACTTTTCAGAAAAACGGCAATATCTTAATTTTCCGATTGTTATACAATGAAAATGAGTGGCTTAGCGTGTTGTACGGGAAAAAATACACAAAATAGGGTGACCGGCGAATGGCTGAAGCGTTTATTCATGCCGTTACCTGGTCGGGAAGAATCCAAAACTTCAAACGCGATTTTAGCCCTCTTCCCGGTCGAATCCGACGTTTTTAGCCCTTTTTTTTCATCAACATCTAAAATCGCTAGAAAACTTTTCTCCACATCATATTTTACGTATTTTTTCGTGCAGAATACGAATCCGTTGATAGATTTTGTGTAGTGACAAGAGGGAACCTCCTACAACCTAAAAATGCGGATTTCGAGGAATTTTTTTATTTTCAAAGCTACTTTTTAGAAAAACGGCAATATCTTAATTTTCCGATTGTTATACCATGAAAATGAGTGGCTTATCGTGTTGTACGGGAAAAAATACACAAAATAGGGTGACCGGCGAATGGCTGAAGCGTTTATTCATGCCGTTACCTGGTCGGGAAGAATCCAAAACTTCAAACGCGATTTTAGCCCTCTTCCCGGTCGAATTCGACGTTTTTAGCCCTTTTTTTTCATCAACATCTAAAATCACTAGAAAACTTTTCTCCACATCATATTTTACGTATTTTTTCGTGCAGAATACGAATCCGTTGATAGATTTTGTGTAGTGACAAGAGGGAACCTCCTACAACCTAAAAATGCGGATTTCGAGGAATTTTTTTATTTTCAAAGCTACTTTTTAGAAAAACGGCAATATCTTAATTTTCCGATTGTTATACCATGAAAATGAGTGGCTTATCGTGTTGTACGGGAAAAAATACACAAAATAGGGTGACCGGCGAATGGCTGAAGCGTTTATTCATGCCGTTACCTGGTCGGGAAGAATCCAAAACTTCAAACGCGATTTTAGCCCTCTTCCCGGTCGAATTCGACGTTTTTAGCCCTTTTTTTTCATCAACATCTAAAATCACTAGAAAACTTTTCTCCACATCATATTTTACGTATTTTTTCATGCAGAATACGAATCCGTTGATAGATTTTGTGTAGTGACAAGAGGGAACCTCCTACAACCTAAAAATGCGGATTTCGAGGAATTTTTTTATTTTCAAAACTACTTTTCAGATAAACGGAAATATCTTAATTTTCCGATTGTTATACCATGAAAATGAGTGGTTTATCGTGTTGTACGGGAAAAAATACACAAAATAGGGTGACCGGCGAATAGCTGAAGCGTTTATTGATGCCGTTACCTGGTCGGGAAGAATCCAAAACTTCAAACGCGATTTTAGCCCTCTTCCCGGTCGAATTCGACGTTTTTAGCCCTTTTTTTTCGTCAACATCTAAAATCGCTAGAAAACTTTTCTCCACATCATATTTTACGTATTTTTTCGTGCAGAATCCGAATCCGATGATAGATTTTCTGTAGCGACAAGAGGGAACCTCCTACAACCTATAATCGCGGATTCGAGGAATTTTTTTATTTTCAAAACTACTTTTCAGAAAAACGGCAATATCTTAATTTTCCGATTGTTATACAATGAAAATGAGTGGCTTACCGTGTTGTACGGGAAAAAATACACAAAATAGGGTGACCGGCGAATGGCTGAAGCGTTTATTCATGCCGTTACCTGGTCGGGAAGAATCCAAAACTTCAAACGCGATTTTAGCCCTCTTCCCGGTCGAATTCGACGTTTTTAGCCCTTTTTTTTCATCAACATCTAAAATCACTAGAAAACTTTTCTCCACATCATATTTTACGTATTTTTTCGTGCAGAATACGAATCCGTTGATAGATTTTGTGTAGTGACAAGAGGGAACCTCCTACAACCTAAAAATGCGGATTTCGAGGAATTTTTTTATTTTCAAAACTACTTTTCAGAAAAACGGCAATATCTTAATTTTCCGATTGTTATACAATGAAAATGAGTGGCTTACCGTGTTGTACGGGAAAAAATACACAAAATAGGGTGACCGGCGAATGGCTGAAGCGTTTATTCATGCCGTTACCTGGTCGGGAAGAATCCAAAACTTCAAACGCGATTTTAGCCCTCTTCCCGGTCGAATTCGACGTTTTTAGCCCTTTTTTTTCATCAACATCTAAAATCGCTAGAAAACTTTTCTCCACATCATATTTTACGTATTTTTTCGTGCAGAATCCGAATCCGATGATAGATTTTCTGTAGCGACAAGAGGGAACCTCCTACAACCTATAATCGCGGATTTCGAGGAATTTTTTTATTTTCAAAACTACTTTTCAGAAAAACGGCAATATCTTAATTTTCCGATTGTTATACAATGAAAATGAGTGGCTTACCGTGTTGTACGGGAAAAAATACACAAAATAGGGTGACCGGCGAATGGCTGAAGCGTTTTTTCATGCCGTTACCTGTTCGGGAAGAATCCAAAACTTCAAACGCGATTTTAGCCCTCTTCCCGGTCGAATTCGACGTTTTTAGCCCTTTTTTTTCATCAACATCTAAAATCGCTAGAAAACTTTTCTCCACATCATATTTTACGTATTTTTTCGTGCAGAATCCGAATCCGATGATAGATTTTCTGTAGCGACAAGAGGGAACCTCCTACAACCTATAATCGCGGATTTCGAGGAATTTTTTTATTTTCAAAACTACTTTTCAGAAAAACGGCAATATCTTAATTTTCCGATTGTTATACAATGAAAATGAGTGGCTTACCGTGTTGTACGGGAAAAAATACACAAAATAGGGTGACCGGCGAATGGCTGAAGCGTTTATTCATGCCGTTACCTGGTCGGGCAGAATCCAAAACTTCAAACGCGATTTTAGCCCTCTTCCCGGTCGAATTCGACGTTTTTAACCCTTTTTTTTCATCAACATCTAAAATCGCTAGAAAACTTTTTTCCACATCATATTTTACGTATTTTTTCGTGCAGAATACGAATCCGTTGATAGATTGTGTGTAGTGACAAGAGGGAACCTCCTACAACCTAAAAATGCGGATTTCGAGGAATTTTTTTATTTTCAAAGCTACTTTTTAGAAAAACGGCAATATCTTAATTTTCCGATTATTATACCATGAAAATGAGTGGCTTATCGTGTTGTACGGGAAAAAATACACAAAATAGGGTGACCGGCGAATGGCTGAAGCGTTTATTCATGCCGTTACCTGGTCGGGAAGAATCCAAAACTTCAAACGCGATTTTAGCCCTCTTCCCGGTCGAATTCGACGTTTTTAGCCCTTTTTTTTCATCAACATCTAAAATCACTAGAAAACTTTTCTCCACAACATATTTTACGTATTTTTTCGTGCAGAATACGAATCCGTTGATAGATATTGTGTAGTGACAAGAGGGAACCTCCTACAACCTAAAAATGCGGATTTCGAGGAATTTTTTTATTTTCAAAACTACTTTTCAGAAAAACGGAAATATCTTAATTTTCCGATTGTTATACCATGAAAATGAGTGGTTTATCGTGTTGTACGGGAAAAAATACACAAAATAGGGTGACCGGCGAATAGCTGAAGCGTTTATTGATGCCGTTACCTGGTCGGGAAGAATCCAAAACTTCAAACGCGATTTTAGCCCTCTTCCCGGTCGAATTCGACGTTTTTATCCCTTTTTTTTCATCAACATCTAAAATCGCTAGAAAACTTTTCTCCACATCATATTTTACGTATTTTTTCGTGCAGAATACGAATCCGTTGATAGATTTTGTGTAGTGACAAGAGGGAACCTCCTACAACCTAAAAATGCGGATTTCGAGGAATTTTTTTATTTTCAAAACTACTTTTCAGAAAAATGGCAATATCTTAATTTTCCGATTGTTATACCATGAAAATGAGTGGCTTATCGTGTTGTACGGGAAAAAATACACAAAATAGGGTGACCGGCGAATGGCTGAAGCGTTTATTCATGCCGTTACCTGGTCGGGAAGAATCCAAAACTTCAAACGCGATTTTAGCCCTCTTCCCGGTCGAATTCGACGTTTTTAGCCCTTTTTTATTAATCAACATCTAAAATCGCTAGAAAACTTTTCTCCACATCATATTTTACGTATTTTTTTTCGTGCAGAATCCGAATCCGATGATAGATTTTCTGTAGCGACAAGAGGGAACCTCCTACAACCTATAATCGCGGATTTCGAGGAATTTTTTTATTTTCAAAACTACTTTTCAGAAAAACGGCAATATCTTAATTTTCCGATTGTTATACAATGAAAATGAGTGGCTTCCCGTGTTGTACGGGAAAAAAATACACAAAATAGGGTGACCGGCGAATGGCTGAAGCGTTTATTGATGCCGTTACCTGGTCGGGAAGCATCCAAAACTTCAAACGCGATTTTAGCCCTCTTCCCGGTCGAATTCGACGTTTTTAACCCTTTTTTTTTCATCAACATCTAAAATCGCTAGAAAACTTTTTTCCACATCATATTTTACGTATTTTTTCGTGCAGAATACGAATCCGTTGATAGATTGTGTGTAGTGACAAGAGGGAACCTCCTACAACCTAAAAATGCGGATTTCGAGGAATTTTTTTATTTTCAAAGCTACTTTTTAGAAAAACGGCAATATCTTAATTTTCCGATTATTATACCATGAAAATGAGTGGCTTATCGTGTTGTACGGGAAAAAATACACAAAATAGGGTGACCGGCGAATGGCTGAAGCGTTTATTCATGCCGTTACCTGGTCGGGAAGAATCCAAAACTTCAAACGCGATTTTAGCCCTCTTCCCGGTCGAATTCGACGTTTTTAGCCCTTTTATTTCATCAACATCTAAAATCACTAGAAAACTTTTCTCCACAACATATTTTACGTATTTTTTCGTGCAGAATACGAATCCGTTGATAGATTTTGTGTAGTGACAAGAGGGAACCTCCTACAACCTAAAAATGCGGATTTCGAGGAATTTTTTTATTTTCAAAACTACTTTTCAGAATAACGGAAATATCTTAATTTTCCGATTGTTATACCATGAAAATGAGTGGTTTATCGTGTTGTACGGGAAAAAATAGACAAAATAGGGTGACCGGCGAATAGCTGAAGCGTTTATTGATGCCGTTACCTGGTCGGGAAGAATCCAAAACTTCAAACGCGATTTTAGCCCTCTTCCCGGTCGAATTCGACGTTTTTATCCCTTTTTTTTCATCAACATCTAAAATCGCTACAAAACTTTTCTCCACATCATATTTTACGTATTTTTCGTGCAGAATACGAATCCGTTGATAGATTTTGTGTAGTGACAAGAGGGAACCTCCTACAACCTAAAAATGCGGATTTCGAGGAATTTTTTTATTTTCAAAACTACTTTTCAGAAAAATGGCAATATCTTAATTTTCCGATTGTTATACCATGAAAATGAGTGGCTTATCGTGTTGTACGGGAAAAAATACACAAAATAGGGTGACCGGCGAATGGCTGAAGCGTTTATTCATGCCGTTACCTGGTCGGGAAGAATCCAAAACTTCAAACGCGATTTTAGCCCTCTTCCGGTCGAATTCGACGTTTTTAGCCCTTTTTTTTCATCAACATCTAAAATCGGTAGAAAACTTTTCTCCACATCATATTTTACGTATTTTTTCGTGCAGAATCCGAATCCGATGATAGATTTTGTGTAGCGACAAGAGGGAATCTCCTACAACCTAAAAACGCGGATTTCGAGGAATTTTTTTATTTTCAAAACTACTTTTCAGAAAAACGGCAATATCTTAATTTTCCGATTGTTATACAATGAAAATGAGTGGCTTACCGTGTTGTACGGGAAAAAATACACAAAATAGTGTGACCGGCAAATGACTGAATCGGTTATTCATGCCGTTACCTGGTCGGGAAGAATCCAAAACTTCAAACGCGATTTTAGCCCTCTTCCCGGTCGAATTCGACGTTTTTAACCCTTTTTTTTCATCAACATCTAAAATCGCTAGAAAACTTTTTTCCACATCATATTTTACGTATTTTTTCGTGCAGAATACGAATCCGTTGATAGATTTTGTGTAGTGACAAGAGGGAACCTCCTACAACCTAAAAATGCGGATTTCGAGGAATTTTTTTATTTTCAAAACTACTTTTCAGAAAATGGCAATATCTTAATTTTCCGATTGTTATACCATGAAAATGAGTGGCTTACCGTGTTGTACGGGAAAAAATACACAAAATAGGGTGACCGGCGAATGGCTGAAGCGTTTTTTCATGCCGTTACCTGTTCGGGAAGAATCCAAAACTTCAAACGCGATTTTAGCCCTCTTCCCGGTCGAATTCGACGTTTTTAGCCCTTTTATTTCATCAACATCTAAAATCACTAGAAAACTTTTCTCCACAACATATTTTACGTATTTTTTCGTGCAGAATACGAATCCGTTGATAGATTTTGTGTAGTGACAAGAGGGAACCTCCTACAACCTAAAAATGCGGATTTCGAGGAATTTTTTTATTTTCAAAACTACTTTTCAGAATAACGGAAATATCTTAATTTTCCGATTGTTATACCATGAAAATGAGTGGTTTATCGTGTTGTACGGGAAAAAAATAGACAAAATAGGGTGACCGGCGAATAGCTGAAGCGTTTATTGATGCCGTTACCTGGTCGGGAAGAATCCAAAACTTCAAACGCGATTTTAGCCCTCTTCCCGGTCGAATTCGACGTTTTTATCCCTTTTTTTTCATCAACATCTAAAATCGCTACAAAACTTTTCTCCACATCATATTTTACGTATTTTTTCGTGCAGAATACGAATCCGTTGATAGATTTTGTGTAGTGACAAGAGGGAACCTCCTACAACCTAAAAATGCGGATTTCGAGGAATTTTTTTATTTTCAAAACTACTTTTCAGAAAAATGGCAATATCTTAATTTTCCGATTGTTATACCATGAAAATGAGTGGCTTATCGTGTTGTACGGGAAAAAATACACAAAATAGGGTGACCGGCGAATGGCTGAAGCGTTTATTCATGCCGTTACCTGGTCGGGAAGAATCCAAAACTTCAAACGCGATTTTAGCCCTCTTCCCGGTCGAATTCGACGTTTTTAGCCCTTTTTTTTCATCAACATCTAAAATCGGTAGAAAACTTTTCTCCACATCATATTTTACGTATTTTTTCGTGCAGAATCCGAATCCGATGATAGATTTTGTGTAGCGACAAGAGGGAATCTCCTACAACCTAAAAACGCGGATTTCGAGGAATTTTTTTATTTTCAAAACTACTTTTCAGAAAAACGGCAATATCTTAATTTTCCGATTGTTATACAATGAAAATGAGTGGCTTACCGTGTTGTACGGGAAAAAATACACAAAATAGTGTGACCGGCAAATGACTGAAGCGGTTATTCATGCCGTTACCTGGTCGGGAAGAATCCAAAACTTCAAACGCGATTTTAGCCCTCTTCCCGGTCGAATTCGACGTTTTTAACCCTTTTTTTTCATCAACATCTAAAATCGCTAGAAAACTTTTTTCCACATCATATTTTACGTATTTTTTCGTGCAGAATACGAATCCGTTGATAGATTTTGTGTAGTGACAAGAGGGAACCTCCTACAACCTAAAAATGCGGATTTCGAGGAATTTTTTTATTTTCAAAACTACTTTTCAGAAAAATGGCAATATCTTAATTTTCCGATTGTTATACCATGAAAATGAGTGGCTTACCGTGTTGTACGGGAAAAAATACACAAAATAGGGTGACCGGCGAATGGCTGAAGCGTTTTTTCATGCCGTTACCTGTTCGGGAAGAATCCAAAACTTCAAACGCGATTTTAGCCCTCTTCCCGGTCGAATTCGACGTTTTTAGCCCTTTTTTTTCATCAACATCTAAAATCGCTAGAAAACTTTTCTCCACATCATATTTTACGTATTTTTTCGTGCAGAATCCGAATCCGATGATAGATTTTGTGTAGCGACAAGAGGGAATCTCCTACAACCTAAAAACGCGGATTTCGAAGAATTTTTTTATTTTCAAAACTACTTTTCAGAAAAACGGCACTATCTTAATTTTCTGATTGTTATACAATGAAAATGAGTGGCTTACCGTGTTGTACGGGAAAAAATACACAAAATAGTGTGACCGGCAAATGACTGAAGCGTTTATTCATGCCGTTACCTGGTCGGGAAGAATCCAAAACTTCAAACGCGATTTTAGCCCTCTTCCCGGTCGAATTCGACGTTTTTAACCCTTTTTTTTCATCAACATCTAAAATCGCTAGAAAAGTTTTTTCCACATCATATTTTACGTATTTTTTCGTGCAGAATACGAATCCGTTGATAGATTTTGTGTAGTGACAAGAGGGAACCTCCTACAACCTAAAAATGCGGATTTCGAAGAATTTTTTTATTTTCAAAACTACTTTTCAGAAAAATGGCAATATCTTAATTTTCCGATTGTTATACCATGAAAATGAGTGGCTTATCGTGTTGTACGGGAAAAAATACACAAAATAGGGTGACCGGCGAATGGCTGAAGCGTTTATTCATGCCGTTACCTGGTCGGGAAGAATCCAAAACTTCAAACGCGATTTTAGCCCTCTTCCCGGTCGAATTCGACGTTTTTAGCCCTTTTTTTTCATCAACATCTAAAATCGGTAGAAAACTTTTCTCCACATCTTATTTTACGTATTTTTTCGTGCAGAATCCGAATCCGATGATAGATTTTGTGTAGCGACAAGAGGGAATCTCCTACAACCTAAAAACGCGGATTTCGAGGAATTTTTTTATTTTCAAAACTACTTTTCAGAAAAACGGCAATATCTTAATTTTCCGATTGTTATACAATGAAAATGAGTGGTTTATCGTGTTGTACGGGAAAAAATACACAAAATAGGGTGACCGGCGAATAGCTGAAGCGTTTATTGATGTCGTTAGCTGGTCGGGAAGAATCCAAAACTTCATACGCGATTTTAACCCTCTTCCCGGTCGAATTCGACGTTTTTAGCCGTTTTTTTTCATCAACATCTAAAATCGCTAGAGAACTTTTCTCCACATCATATTTTACGTATTTTTTCGTGCAGAATCCGAATCCGATGATAGATTTTCTGTAGCGACAAGAGGGAACCTCCTACAACCTAAAAACGCGGATTTCGAGGAACTTTTTTATTTTCAAAACTACTTTTCAGAAAAACGGCAATATCTTAATTTTCCGATTGTTATACAATGAAAATGAGTGGCTTACCGTGTTGTACGGGAAAAAATACACAAAATAGTGTGACCGGCAAATGACTGAAGCGTTTATTCATGCCGTTACCTGGTCGGGAAGAATCCAAAACTTCAAACGCGATTTTAGCCCTCTTCCCGGTCGAATTCGACGTTTTTAACCCTTTTTTTTCATCAACATCTAAAATCGCTAGAAAACTTTTTTCCACATCATATTTTACGTATTTTTTCGTGCAGAATACGAATCCGTTGATAGATTTTGTGTAGTGACAAGAGGGAACCTCCTACAACCTAAAAATGCGGATTTCGAGGAATTTTTTTATTTTCAAAACTACTTTTCAGAAAAACGGAAATATCTTAATTTTCCGATTGTTATACCATGAAAATGAGTGGTTTATCGTGTTGTACGGGAAAAAATACACAAAATAGGGTGACCGGCGAATAGCTGAAGCGTTTATTGATGCCGTTACCTGGTCGGGAAGAATCCAAAACTTCAAACGCGATTTTAGCCCTCTTCCCGGTCGAATTCGACGTTTTTATCCCTTTTTTTTCATCAACATCTAAAATCGCTAGAAAACTTTTCTCCACATCATATTTTACGTATTTTTTCGTGCAGAATACGAATCCGTTGATAGATTTTGTGTAGTGACAAGAGGGAACCTCCTACAACCTAAAAATGCGGATTTCGAGGAATTTTTTTATTTTCAAAACTACTTTTCAGAAAAATGGCAATATCTTAATTTTCCGATTGTTATACCATGAAAATGAGTGGCTTATCGTGTTGTACGGGAAAAAATACACAAAATAGGGTGACCGGCGAATGGCTGAAGCGTTTATTCATGCCGTTACCTGGTCGGGAAGAATCCAAAACTTCAAACGCGATTTTAGCCCTCTTCCCGGTCGAATTCGACGTTTTTAGCCCTTTTTTTTCATCAACATCTAAAATCGGTAGAAAACTTTTCTCCACATCATATTTTACGTATTTTTTCGTGCAGAATCCGAATCCGATGATAGATTTTGTGTAGCGACAAGAGGGAATCTCCTACAACCTATAATCGCGGATTTCGAGGAATTTTTTTATTTTCAAAACTACTTTTCAGAAAAACGGCAATATCTTAATTTTCCGATTGTTATACAATGAAAATGAGTGGCTTAGCGTGTTGTACGGGAAAAAATACACAAAATAGGGTGACCGGCGAATGGCTGAAGCGTTTATTCATGCCGTTACCTGGTCGGGAAGAATCCAAAACTTCAAACGCGATTTTAGCCCTCTTCCCGGTCGAATTCGACGTTTTTAGCCCTTTTTTTTCATCAACATCTAAAATCGCTAGAAAACTTTTCTCCACATCATATTTTACGTATTTTTTCGTGCAGAATCCGAATCCGATGATAGATTTTCTGTAGCGACAAGAGGGAACCTCCTACAACCTATAATCGCGGATTTCGAGGAATTTTTTTATTTTCAAAACTACTTTTCAGAAAAACGGCAATATCTTAATTTTCCGATTGTTATACAATGAAAATGAGTGGCTTCCCGTGTTGTACGGGAAAAAATACACAAAATAGGGTGACCGGCGAATGGCTGAAGCGTTTATTGATGCCGTTACCTGGTCGGGAAGCATCCAAAACTTCAAACGCGATTTTAGCCCTCTTCCCGGTCGAATTCGACGTTTTTAACCCTTTTTTTTCATCAACATCTAAAATCGCTAGAAAACTTTTTTCCACATCATATTTTACGTATTTTTTCGTGCAGAATACGAATCCGTTGATAGATTGTGTGTAGTGACAAGAGGGAACCTCCTACAACCTAAAAATGCGGATTTCGAGGAATTTTTTTATTTTCAAAGCTACTTTTTAGAAAAACGGCAATATCTTAATTTTCCGATTATTATACCATGAAAATGAGTGGCTTATCGTGTTGTACGGGAAAAAATACACAAAATAGGGTGACCGGCGAATGGCTGAAGCGTTTATTCATGCCGTTACCTGGTCGGGAAGAATCCAAAACTTCAAACGCGATTTTAGCCCTCTTCCCGGTCGAATTCGACGTTTTTAGCCCTTTTATTTCATCAACATCTAAAATCACTAGAAAACTTTTCTCCACAACATATTTTACGTATTTTTTCGTGCAGAATACGAATCCGTTGATAGATTTTGTGTAGTGACAAGAGGGAACCTCCTACAACCTAAAAATGCGGATTTCGAGGAATTTTTTTATTTTCAAAACTACTTTTCAGAAAAACGGAAATATCTTAATTTTCCGATTGTTATACCATGAAAATGAGTGGTTTATCGTGTTGTACGGGAAAAAATAGACAAAATAGGGTGACCGGCGAATAGCTGAAGCGTTTATTGATGCCGTTACCTGGTCGGGAAGAATCCAAAACTTCAAACGCGATTTTAGCCCTCTTCCCGGTCGAATTCGACGTTTTTATCCCTTTTTTTTCATCAACATCTAAAATCGCTAGAAAACTTTTCTCCACATCATATTTTACGTATTTTTTCGTGCAGAATACGAATCCGTTGATAGATTTTGTGTAGTGACAAGAGGGAACCTCCTACAACCTAAAAATGCGGATTTCGAGGAATTTTTTTATTTTCAAAACTACTTTTCAGAAAAATGGCAATATCTTAATTTTCCGATTGTTATACCATGAAAATGAGTGGCTTATCGTGTTGTACGGGAAAAAATACACAAAATAGGGTGACCGGCGAATGGCTGAAGCGTTTATTCATGCCGTTACCTGGTCGGGAAGAATCCAAAACTTCAAACGCGATTTTAGCCCTCTTCCCGGTCGAATTCGACGTTTTTAGCCCTTTTTTTTCATCAACATCTAAAATCGGTAGAAAACTTTTCTCCACATCATATTTTACGTATTTTTTCGTGCAGAATCCGAATCCGATGATAGATTTTGTGTAGCGACAAGAGGGAATCTCCTACAACCTAAAAACGCGGATTTCGAGGAATTTTTTTATTTTCAAAACTACTTTTCAGAAAAACGGCAATATCTTAATTTTCCGATTGTTATACAATGAAAATGAGTGGCTTACCGTGTTGTACGGGAAAAAATACACAAAATAGTGTGACCGGCAAATGACTGAAGCGGTTATTCATGCCGTTACCTGGTCGGGAAGAATCCAAAACTTCAAACGCGATTTTAGCCCTCTTCCCGGTCGAATTCGACGTTTTTAACCCTTTTTTTTCATCAACATCTAAAATCGCTAGAAAACTTTTTTCCACATCATATTTTACGTATTTTTTCGTGCAGAATACGAATCCGTTGATAGATTTTGTGTAGTGACAAGAGGGAACCTCCTACAACCTAAAAATGCGGATTTCGAGGAATTTTTTTATTTTCAAAACTACTTTTCAGAAAAACGGCAATATCTTAATTTTCCGATTGTTATACCATGAAAATGAGTGGCTTACCGTGTTGTACGGGAAAAAATACACAAAATAGGGTGACCGGCGAATGGCTGAAGCGTTTTTTCATGCCGTTACCTGTTCGGGAAGAATCCAAAACTTCAAACGCGATTTTAGCCCTCTTCCCGGTCGAATTCGACGTTTTTAGCCCTTTTTTTTCATCAACATCTAAAATCGCTAGAAAACTTTTCTCCACATCATATTTTACGTATTTTTTCGTGCAGAATCCGAATCCGATGATAGATTTTGTGTAGCGACAAGAGGGAATCTCCTACAACCTAAAAACGCGGATTTCGAAGAATTTTTTTATTTTCAAAACTACTTTTCAGAAAAACGGCACTATCTTAATTTTCTGATTGTTATACAATGAAAATGAGTGGCTTACCGTGTTGTACGGGAAAAAATACACAAAATAGTGTGACCGGCAAATGACTGAAGCGTTTATTCATGCCGTTACCTGGTCGGGAAGAATCCAAAACTTCAAACGCGATTTTAGCCCTCTTCCCGATCGAATTCGACGTTTTTAACCCTTTTTTTTCATCAACATCTAAAATCGCTAGAAAACTTTTTTCCACATCATATTTTACGTATTTTTTCGTGCAGAATACGAATCCGTTGATAGATTTTGTGTAGTGACAAGAGGGAACCTCCTACAACCTAAAAATGCGGATTTCGAGGAATTTTTTTATTTTCAAAACTACTTTTCAGAAAAATGGCAATATCTTAATTTTCCGATTGTTATACCATGAAAATGAGTGGCTTATCGTGTTGTACGGGAAAAAATACACAAAATAGTGTGACCGGCAAATGACTGAAGCGTTTATTCATGCCGTTACCTGGTCGGGAAGAATCCAAAACTTCAAACGCGATTTTAGCCCTCTTCCCGGTCGAATTCGACGTTTTTAACCCTTTTTTTTCATCAACATCTAAAATCGCTAGAAAAGTTTTTTCCACATCATATTTTACGTATTTTTTCGTGCAGAATACGAATCCGTTGATAGATTTTGTGTAGTGACAAGAGGGAACCTCCTACAACCTAAAAATGCGGATTTCGAAGAATTTTTTTATTTTCAAAACTACTTTTCAGAAAAATGGCAATATCTTAATTTTCCGATTGTTATACCATGAAAATGAGTGGCTTATCGTGTTGTACGGGAAAAAATACACAAAATAGGGTGACCGGCGAATGGCTGAAGCGTTTATTCATGCCGTTACCTGGTCGGGAAGAATCCAAAACTTCAAACGCGATTTTAGCCCTCTTCCCGGTCGAATTCGACGTTTTTAGCCCTTTTTTTTCATCAACATCTAAAATCGGTAGAAAACTTTTCTCCACATCTTATTTTACGTATTTTTTCGTGCAGAATCCGAATCCGATGATAGATTTTGTGTAGCGACAAGAGGGAATCTCCTACAACCTAAAAACGCGGATTTCGAGGAATTTTTTTATTTTCAAAACTACTTTTCAGAAAAACGGCAATATCTTAATTTTCCGATTGTTATACAATGAAAATGAGTGGTTTATCGTGTTGTACGGGAAAAAATACACAAAATAGGGTGACCGGCGAATAGCTGAAGCGTTTATTGATGTCGTTAGCTGGTCGGGAAGAATCCAAAACTTCATACGCGATTTTAACCCTCTTCCCGGTCGAATTCGACGTTTTTAGCCGTTTTTTTTCATCAACATCTAAAATCGCTAGAGAACTTTTCTCCACATCATATTTTACGTATTTTTTCGTGCAGAATCCGAATCCGATGATAGATTTTCTGTAGCGACAAGAGGGAACCTCCTACAACCTAAAAACGCGGATTTCGAGGAACTTTTTTATTTTCAAAACTACTTTTCAGAAAAACGGCAATATCTTAATTTTCCGATTGTTATACAATGAAAATGAGTGGCTTACCGTGTTGTACGGGAAAAAATACACAAAATAGTGTGACCGGCAAATGACTGAAGCGTTTATTCATGCCGTTACCTGGTCGGGAAGAATCCAAAACTTCAAACGCGATTTTAGCCCTCTTCCCGGTCGAATTCGACGTTTTTAACCCTTTTTTTTCATCAACATCTAAAATCGCTAGAAAACTTTTTTCCACATCATATTTTACGTATTTTTTCGTGCAGAATACGAATCCGTTGATAGATTTTGTGTAGTGACAAGAGGGAACCTCCTACAACCTAAAAATGCGGATTTCGAGGAATTTTTTTATTTTCAAAAACTACTTTTCAGAAAAATGGCAATATCTTAATTTTCCGATTGTTATACCATGAAAATGAGTGGCTTATCGTGTTGTACGGGAAAAAATACACAAAATAGGGTGACCGGCGAATAGCTGAAGCGTTTATTGATGCCGTTACCTGGTCGGGAAGAATCCAAAACTTCAAACGCGATTTTAGCCCTCTTCCCGGTCGAATTCGACGTTTTTAGCCCTTTTTTTTCATCAACATCTAAAATCGCTAGAAAACTTTTCTCCACATCATATTTTACGTATTTTTTCGTGCAGAATACGAATCCGTTGATAGATTTTGTGTAGTGACAAGAGGGAACCTCCTACAACCTAAAAATGCGGATTTCGAGGAATTTTTTTATTTTCAAAACTACTTTTCAGAAAAATGGCAATATCTTAATTTTCCGATTGTTATACCATGAAAATGAGTGGCTTATCGTGTTGTACGGGAAAAAATACACAAAATAGGGTGACCGGCGAATGGCTGAAGCGTTTATTGATGCCGTTACCTGGTCGGGAAGAATCCAAAACTTCAAACGCGATTTTAGCCCTCTTCCCGGTCGAATTCGACGTTTTTAGCCCTTTTTTTTCATCAACATCTAAAATCGCTAGAAAACTTTTCTCCACATCATATTTTACGTATTTTTTCGTGCAGAATACGAATCCGTTGATAGATTTTGTGTAGTGACAAGAGGGAACCTCCTACAACCTAAAAATGCGGATTTCGAGGAATTTTTTTATTTTCAAAGCTACTTTTTAGAAAAACGGCAATATCTTAATTTTCCGATTGTTATACCATGAAAATGAGTGGCTTATCGTGTTGTACGGGAAAAAATACACAAAATAGGGTGACCGGCGAATGGCTGAAGCGTTTATTGATGCCGTTACCTGGTCGGGAAGAATCCAAAACTTCAAACGCGATTTTAGCCCTCTTCCCGGTCGAATTCGACGTTTTTAGCCCTTTTTTTTCATCAACATCTAAAATCGCTAGAAAACTTTTCTCCACATCATATTTTACGTATTTTTTCGTGCAGAATCCGAATCCGATGATAGATTTTCTGTAGCGACAAGAGGGAACCTCCTACAACCTATAATCGCGGATTTCGAGGAATTTTTTTATTTTCAAAACTACTTTTCAGAAAAACGGCAATATCTTAATTTTCCGATTGTTATACAATGAAAATGAGTGGCTTATCGTGTTGTACGGGAAAAAATACACAAAATAGGGTGACCGGCGAATGGCTGAAGCGTTTATTGATGTCGTTAGCTGGTCGGGAAGAATCCAAAACTTCAAACGCGATTTTAACCCTCTTCCCGGTCGAATTCGACGTTTTTAGCCCTTTTTATTCATCAACATCTAAAATCGCTAGAAAACTTTTCTCCACATCATATTTTACGTATTTTTTCGTGCAGAATCCGAATCCGATGATAGATTTTCTGTAGCGACAAGAGGGAACCTCCTACAACCTATAATCGCGGATTTCGAGGAATTTTTTTATTTTCAAAACTACTTTTCAGAAAAACGGCAATATCTTAATTTTCCGATTGTTATACAATGAAAATGAGTGGCTTAGCGTGTTGTACGGGAAAAAATACACAAAATAGGGTGACCGGCGAATGGCTGAAGCGTTTATTCATGCCGTTACCTGGTCGGGAAGAATCCAAAACTTCAAACGCGATTTTAGCCCTCTTCCCGGTCGAATTCGACGTTTTTAGCCCTTTTTTTTCATCAACATCTAAAATCGCTAGAAAACTATTCTCCACATCATATTTTACGTATTTTTTCGTGCAGAATCCGAATCCGATGATAGATTTTCTGTAGCGACAAGAGGGAACCTCCTACAACCTATAATCGCGGATTTCGAGGAATTTTTTTATTTTCAAAACTACTTTTCAGAAAAACGGCAATATCTTAATTTTCCGATTGTTATACAATGAAAATGAGTGGCTTCCCGTGTTGTACGGGAAAAAATACACAAAATAGGGTGACCGCGAATGGCTGAAGCGTTTATTGATGCCGTTACCTGGTCGGGAAGCATCCAAAACTTCAAACGCGATTTTAGCCCTCTTCCCGGTCGAATTCGACGTTTTTAACCCTTTTTTTTCATCAACATCTAAAATCGCTAGAAAACTTTTTTCCACATCATATTTTACGTATTTTTTCGTGCAGAATACGAATCCGTTGATAGATTTTGTGTAGTGACAAGAGGGAACCTCCTACAACCTAAAAATGCGGATTTCGAGGAATTTTTTTATTTTCAAAGCTACTTTTTAGAAAAACGGCAATATCTTAATTTTCCGATTGTTATACCATGAAAATGAGTGGCTTATCGTGTTGTACGGGAAAAAATACACAAAATAGGGTGACCGGCGAATGGCTGAAGCGTTTATTCATGCCGTTACCTGGTCGGGAAGAATCCAAAACTTCAAACGCGATTTTAGCCCTCTTCCCGGTCGAATTCGACGTTTTTAGCCCTTTTTTTCATCAACATCTAAAATCGCTAGAAAACTTTTCTCCACAACATATTTTACGTATTTTTTCGTGCAGAATACGAATCCGTTGATAGATTTTCTGTAGCGACAAGAGGGAACCTCCTACAACCTATAATCGCGGATTTCGAGGAATTTTTTTATTTTCAAAACTACTTTTCAGAAAAACGGCAATATCTTAATTTTCCGATTGTTATACAATGAAAATGAGTGGCTTAGCGTGTTGTACGGGAAAAAATACACAAAATAGGGTGACCGGCGAATGGCTGAAGCGTTTATTCATGCCGTTACCTGGTCGGGAAGAATCCAAAACTTCAAAACGCGATTTTAGCCCTCTTCCCGGTCGAATTCGACGTTTTTAGCCCTTTTTTTTCATCAACATCTAAAATCGCTAGAAAACTATTCTCCACATCATATTTTACGTATTTTTTCGTGCAGAATCCGAATCCGATGATAGATTTTCTGTAGCGACAAGAGGGAACCTCCTACAACCTATAATCGCGGATTTCGAGGAATTTTTTTATTTTCAAAACTACTTTTCAGAAAAACGGCAATATCTTAATTTTCCGATTGTTATACAATGAAAATGAGTGGCTTCCCGTGTTGTACGGGAAAAAATACACAAAATAGGGTGACCGGCGAATGGCTGAAGCGTTTATTGATGCCGTTACCTGGTCGGGAAGCATCCAAAACTTCAAACGCGATTTTAGCCCTCTTCCCGGTCGAATTCGACGTTTTTAACCCTTTTTTTTCATCAACATCTAAAATCGCTAGAAAACTTTTTTCCACATCATATTTTACGTATTTTTTTCGTGCAGAATACGAATCCGTTGATAGATTTTGTGTAGTGACAAGAGGGAACCTCCTACAACCTAAAAATGCGGATTTCGAGGAATTTTTTTATTTTCAAAGCTACTTTTTAGAAAAACGGCAATATCTTAATTTTCCGATTGTTATACCATGAAAATGAGTGGCTTATCGTGTTGTACGGGAAAAAATACACAAAATAGGGTGACCGGCGAATGGCTGAAGCGTTTATTCATGCCGTTACCTGGTCGGGAAGAATCCAAAACTTCAAACGCGATTTTAGCCCTCTTCCCGGTCGAATTCGACGTTTTTAGCCCTTTTTTTTCATCAACATCTAAAATCACTAGAAAACTTTTCTCCACAACATATTTTACGTATTTTTTCGTGCAGAATACGAATCCGTTGATAGATTTTGTGTAGTGACAAGAGGGAACCTCCTACAACCTAAAAATGCGGATTTCGAGGAATTTTTTTATTTTCAAAACTACTTTTCAGAAAAACGGAAATATCTTAATTTTCCGATTGTTATACCATGAAAATGAGTGGTTTATCGTGTTGTACGGGAAAAAATACACAAAATAGGGTGACCGGCGAATAGCTGAAGCGTTTATTGATGCCGTTACCTGGTCGGGAAGAATCCAAAACTTCAAACGCGATTTTAGCCCTCTTCCCGGTCGAATTCGACGTTTTTATCCCTTTTTTTTTCATCAACATCTAAAATCGCTAGAAAACTTTTCTCCACATCATATTTTACGTATTTTTTCGTGCAGAATACGAATCCGTTGATAGATTTTGTGTAGTGACAAGAGGGAACCTCCTACAACCTAAAAATGCGGATTTCGAGGAATTTTTTTATTTTCAAAACTACTTTTCAGAAAAATGGCAATATCTTAATTTTCCGATTGTTATACCATGAAAATGAGTGGCTTATCGTGTTGTACGGGAAAAAAATACACAAAATAGGGTGACCGGCGAATGGCTGAAGCGTTTATTCATGCCGTTACCTGGTCGGGAAGAATCCAAAACTTCAAACGCGATTTTAGCCCTCTTCCCGGTCGAATTCGACGTTTTTAGCCCTTTTTTTTCATCAACATCTAAAATCGGTAGAAAACTTTTCTCCACATCATATTTTACGTATTTTTTCGTGCAGAATCCGAATCCGATGATAGATTTTGTGTAGCGACAAGAGGGAATCTCCTACAACCTATAATCGCGGATTTCGAGGAATTTTTTTATTTTCAAAACTACTTTTCAGAAAAACCGCAATATCTTAATTTTCCGATTGTTATACAATGAAAATGAGTGGCTTATCGTGTTGTACGGGAAAAAATACACAAAATAGGGTGACCGGCGAATGGCTGAAGCGTTTATTGATGTCGTTAGCTGGTCGGGAAGAATCCAAAACTTCAAACGCGATTTTAACCCTCTTCCCGGTCGAATTCGACGTTTTTAGCCCTTTTTATTCATCAACATCTAAAATCGCTAGAAAACTTTTCTCCACATCATATTTTACGTATTTTTTCGTGCAGAATCCGAATCCGATGATAGATTTTCTGTAGCGACAAGAGGGAACCTCCTACAACCTATAATCGCGGATTTCGAGGAATTTTTTTATTTTCAAAACTACTTTTCAGAAAAACGGCACTATCTTAATTTTCTGATTGTTATACAATGAAAATGAGTGGCTTACCGTGTTGTACGGGAAAAAATACACAAAATAGTGTGACCGGCAAATGACTGAAGCGTTTATTCATGCCGTTACCTGGTCGGGAAGAATCCAAAACTTCAAACGCGATTTTAGCCCTCTTCCCGGTCGAATTCGACGTTTTTAGCCCTTTTTTTTTCATCAACATCTAAAATCGCTAGACTTTTCTCCACATCATATTTTACGTATTTTTTCGTGCAGAATACGAATCCGTTGATAGATTTTGTGTAGTGACAAGAGGGAACCTCCTACAACCTAAAAATGCGGATTTCGAGGAATTTTTTTATTTTCAAAGCTACTTTTTAGAAAAACGGCAATATCTTAATTTTCCGATTGTTATACCATGAAAATGAGTGGCTTATCGTGTTGTACGGGAAAAAATACACAAAATAGGGTGACCGGCGAATGGCTGAAGCGTTTATTCAAGCCGTTACCTGGTCGGGAAGAATCCAAAACTTCAAACGCGATTTTAGCCCTCTTCCCGGTCGAATTCGACGTTTTTAGCCCTTTTTTTTCATCAACATCTAAAATCACTAGAAAACTTTTCTCCACATCATATTTTACGTATTTTTTCGTGCAGAATACGAATCCGTTGATAGATTTTGTGTAGTGACAAGAGGGAACCTCCTACAACCTAAAAATGCGGATTTCGAGGAATTTTTTTATTTTCAAAACTACTTTTCAGAAAAACGGAAATATCTTAATTTTCCGATTGTTATACCATGAAAATGAGTGGTTTATCGTGTTGTACGGGAAAAAATACACAAAATACGGTGACCGGCGAATAGCTGAAGCGTTTATTGATGCCGTTACCTGGTCGGGAAGAATCCAAAACTTCAAACGCGATTTTAGCCCTCTTCCCGGTCGAATTCGACGTTTTTATCCCTTTTTTTTCATCAACATCTAAAATCGCTAGAAAACTTTTCTCCACATCATATTTTACGTATTTTTTCGTGCAGAATACGAATCCGTTGATAGATTTTGTGTAGTGACAAGAGGGAACCTCCTACAACCTAAAAATGCGGATTTCGAGGAATTTTTTTATTTTCAAAACTACTTTTCAGAAAAACGGAAATATCTTAATTTTCCGATTGTTATACCATGAAAATGAGTGGCTTATCGTGTTGTACGGGAAAAAATACACAAAATAGGGTGACCGGCGAATGGCTGAAGCGTTTATTGATGTCGTTAGCTGGTCGGGAAGAATCCAAAACTTCAAACGCGATTTTAACCCTCTTCCCGGTCGAATTCGACGTTTTTAGCCCTTTTTTTTCATCAACATCTAAAATCGCTAGAAAACTTTTCTCCACATCATATTTTACGTATTTTTTCGTGCAGAATCCGAATCCGATGATAGATTTTCTGTAGCGACAAGAGGGAACCTCCTACAACCTATAATCGCGGATTTCGAGGAATTTTTTTATTTTCAAAACTACTTTTCAGAAAAACGGCAATATCTTAATTTTCCGATTGTTATACAATGAAAATGAGTGGCTTACCGTGTTGTACGGGAAAAAATACACAAAATAGGGTGACCGGCGAATGGCTGAAGCGTTTATTCATGCCGTTACCTGGTCGGGAAGAATCCAAAACTTCAAACGCGATTTTAGCCCTCTTCCCGGTCGAATTCGACGTTTTTAGCCCTTTTTTTTCATCAACATCTAAAATCACTAGAAAACTTTTCTCCACATCATATTTTACGTATTTTTTCGTGCAGAATACGAATCCGTTGATAGATTTTGTGTAGTGACAAGAGGGAACCTCCTACAACCTAAAAATGCGGATTTCGAGGAATTTTTTTATTTTCAAAACTACTTTTCAGAAAAACGGCAATATCTTAATTTTCCGATTGTTATACAATGAAAATGAGTGGTTTATCGTGTTGTACGGGAAAAAATACACAAAATAGGGTGACCGGCGAATAGCTGAAGCGTTTATTGATGCCGTTACCTGGTCGGGAAGAATCCAAAACTTCAAACGCGATTTTAGCCCTCTTCCCGGTCGAATTCGACGTTTTTAGCCCTTTTTTTTCATCAACATCTAAAATCACTAGAAAACTTTTCTCCACATCATATTTTACGTATTTTTTCGTGCAGAATACGAATCCGTTGATAGATTTTGTGTAGTGACAAGAGGGAACCTCCTACAACCTAAAAATGCGGATTTCGAGGAATTTTTTTATTTTCAAAACTACTTTTCAGAAAAACGGAAATATCTTAATTTTCCGATTGTTATACCATGAAAATGAGTGGCTTATCGTGTTGTACGGGAAAAAATACACAAAATAGGGTGACCGGCGAATGGCTGAAGCGTTTATTGATGTCGTTAGCTGGTCGGGAAGAATCCAAAACTTCAAACGCGATTTTAACCCTCTTCCCGGTCGAATTCGACGTTTTTAGCCCTTTTTTTTCATCAACATCTAAAATCGCTAGAAAACTTTTCTCCACATCATATTTTACGTATTTTTTCGTGCAGAATCCGAATCCGATGATAGATTTTGTGTAGCGACAAGAGGGAATCTCCTACAACCTATAATCGCGGATTTCGAGGAATTTTTTTATTTTCAAAACTACTTTTCAGAAAAACGGCAATATCTTAATTTTCCGATTGTTATACAATGAAAATGAGTGGCTTATCGTGTTGTACGGGAAAAAATACACAAAATAGGGTGACCGGCGAATGGCTGAAGCGTTTATTGATGTCGTTAGCTGGTCGGGAAGAATCCAAAACTTCAAACGCGATTTTAACCCTCTTCCCGGTCGAATTCGACGTTTTTTAGCCCTTTTTATTCATCAACATCTAAAATCGCTAGAAAACTTTTCTCCACATCATATTTTACGTATTTTTTCGTGCAGAATCCGAATCCGATGATAGATTTTCTGTAGCGACAAGAGGGAACCTCCTACAACCTATAATCGCGGATTTCGAGGATTTTTTTTATTTTCAAAACTACTTTTCAGAAAAACGGCAATATCTTAATTTTCCGATTGTTATACAATGAAAATGAGTGGCTTAGCGTGTTGTACGGGAAAAAATACACAAAATAGGGTGACCGGCGAATGGCTGAAGCGTTTATTGATGCCGTTACCTGGTCGGGAAGAATCCAAAACTTCAAACGCGATTTTAGCCCTCTTCCCGGTCGAATTCGACGTTTTTAGCCCTTTTTTTTCATCAACATATAAAATCGCTAGAAAACTTTTCTCCACATCATATTTTACGTATTTTTTCGTGCAGAATCCGAATCCGATGATAGATTTTGTGTAGCGACAAGAGGGAATCTCCTACAACCTAAAAACGCGGATTTCGAGGAATTTTTTTATTTTCAAAACTACTTTTCAGCAAAACGGCAATATCTTAATTTTCCGATTGTTATACAATGAAAATGAGTGGCTTACCGTGTTGTACGGGAAAAAATACACAAAATAGGGTGACCGGCGAATGGCTGAAGCGTTTATTCATGCCGTTACCGGGTCGGGAAGAATCCAAAACTTCAAACGCGATTTTAGCCTTCTTCCCGGTCGAATTCGACGTTTTTAGCCCTTTTTTTTCATCAACTTCTAAAATCGCTAGAAAACTTTTCTCCACATCATATTTTACGTATTTTTTCGTGCAGAATCCGAATCCGATGATAGATTTTGTGTAGCGACAAGAGGGAATCTCCTACAACCTAAAAACGCGGATTTCGAGGAATTTTTTTATTTTCAAAACTACTTTTCAGAAAAACGGCAATATCTTAATTTTCCGATTGTTATACAATGAAAATGAGTGGCTTCCCGTGTTGTACGGGAAAAAATACACAAAATAGGGTGACCGGCGAATGGCTGAAGCGTTTATTCATGCCGTTACCTGGTCGGGAAGAATCCAAAACTTCAAACGCGATTTTAGCCCTCTTCCCGGTCGAATTCGACGTTTTTAGCCCTTTTTTTTCATCAACATCTAAAATCGGTAGAAAACTTTTCTCCACATCATATTTTACGTATTTTTTCGTGCAGAATCCGAATCCGATGATAGATTTTGTGTAGCGACAAGAGGGAATCTCCTACAACCTAAAAACGCGGATTTCGAGGAACTTTTTTATTGTCAAAACTACTTTTCAGAATAACGGCAATATCTTTATTTTCTGATTGTTATACAATGAAAATGAGTGGCTTTTCGTGTTGTACGGGAAAAAATACACAAAATAGGGTGACCGGCGAATGGCTGAAGCGTTTATTGATGCCGTTACCTGGTCGGGAACAATCCAAAACTTCAAACGCGATTTTAGCCCTCTTCCCGTTCGAATTCGACGTTTTTAGCCCTTTTTTTTCATCAACATCTAAAATCGCTAGAAAACTTTTCTCCACATCATATTTTACGTATTTTTTCGTGCAGAATCCGAATCCGATGATAGATTTTGTGTAGCGACAAGAGGGAACCTCCTACAACCTAAAAACGCGGATTTCGAGGAATTTTTTTATTTTCAAAACTACTTTTCAGAAAAACGGCAATATCTTTATTTTCTGATTGTTATACAATGAAAATGAGTGGCTTATCGTGTTGTACGGGAAAAAATACACAAAATAGGGTGACCGGCGAATGGCTGAAGCGTTTATTCATGCCGTTACCTGGTCGGGATGAATCCAAAACTTCAAACGCGATTTTAGCCCTCTTCCCGGTCGAATTCGACGTTTTTAGCCCTTTTTTTTCATCAACATCTAAAATCGCTAGAAAACTTTTCTCCACATCATATTTTACGTCTACTCGCACCTCAAGTAATTATCGATCGGTCTGTCTTTTATGAATAGTAAATTTATAAATTAACGATTTATGGTTTAAACAATATTTTTTATAGTTAAATGTTGCGATAATTATTCTGTCCAGTTAAAAAGATTAATTGTCGAATTTGAATTGAATTTCTATGATGATCACAATGGAAAATAACAAATTAAATACGAAGATCTTATTTAAATAGTTTAATTGTATTTTTATATTTTTGTTTAATAGCGATGTGACGAAAATATTCAAATACATGCTCGACTTTACGGTAATTAACGAAGTTTACAGGCGATTTGTTTAACAGCAAAATTCTGAGATTATTCAGTTGTTATATCCCGATTAAATATTGATTGTTAAGTTAATTGTTGGTTATTACGTTGTTAGTCCAAAAATGATTGTTAATAAATGATTCGAGCGGTGCTGCACTCATTAACGGTAACGGTAATTTCTCGAATCGGCTCCTTAGAAACAGTCACACCGATTCTCTGGCTGCACAGTTGTATATATCTGTGAGGTGCTCGCCATGGTATTGGAGCGATAAGAAGTTCACTTTCGGATGTACGCAAAAGAAGGATTCGAATTGCCGAGACAGTTCGGTTTAAACAATGCGAATAGATACTTCCGATGCCGATACCACCCCTCTAGTAACTCGAATATTCACTAAGCTCAAGTTTGAGTTATATGACTGTTACTATGCCAATCATTGAATATTCCATATTTGTTGATTTAAAGATGTTTAGTTATTGTCCAATTATCGATTTTTTTATACTCGAAGACCATGATGAAATCATGTGCAATGCGTGTATTTTTCGGTTTATCCTTCGTTCTCCTCCCTACTATTTATTCACTTTTTCTCTCTCAGTAGATATTAAATGTTGTTAAATTTGGTTATTTCTAAGTTGCGTTGGCGAATAAAATTTTAAAATTCGCCAGACGTAACACCTCCCCCCCCCCCCCCCCCAAACGAGTGCCGCTTCAAAGTACGAGCGTACGAAAGAAGTGAGTGCAAAGAACGGCATTCGATCTCGGTAGAGATAAACAATTAAATAAATAAAATTCACTTGGGTCAACTCGCTAATAACTGTATATCTATATAAATGAAAATAAAACAGCCCTATTATTTATCAAAATATTGCCCTAAAATATGATCGAAACAATTTTGATTGTTACCCTAAATTAAAACATCTTATTGGTATACGAATTTTTTTTCAACCCTTAACGAAAATGATATCCACTAGTTATATCGACTGGTTCTTTTTATCAACGACTACTATTTGACACGTGTAATTATAAAGTGTTGTGTCTTTGGTCGAGTGTTATCGCTGTGATGGAATTTATAAACATACAGCCAAACGCAAGCGATGCCTCGGCTCACCTCGCGAAAAAGTTCACTCCTCATTCACACTCCGTACAATCGACATCATACGTCCGTACTAATTCATCATACATCAGTCAATCACGACATACAGTAAGTATCTTATATGAAATTTTTATTTTCGAAAGATTTTTCTATTAAATTCCTACTTTCTAATTCTAACGATTTAATAACATTACATATTATTTTAACCCCCCCCCCCCCCCCTTTTTTTTTTTAAACGTTCTGTTTTTAAAGTGACTTATTATTAATGACTTTATTATAACTATAAATTATTTATTTATTTATTTGTTTGTTTATATAGAAACGATGGGTAGTCTGCTGTCCATTTTCTCGATAATGGAGCTGATCTGCGATCTCACGA
The DNA here is from genome assembly GCA_934046635.1 of Buathra laborator. Taxonomy (NCBI): domain Eukaryota; kingdom Metazoa; phylum Arthropoda; class Insecta; order Hymenoptera; family Ichneumonidae; genus Buathra; species Buathra laborator. The sequence continues at coordinate 66,764 of CAKOHB010000040.1, forward strand.
AACCGTGGATCACATGGGATCCGAGCGTGGAGCCGTTGCCATCGGAAGATCCTCACATTCATCGTGTCATGCGCCCGCACGAGTATACTCCACCGCCGTCATGCGAAGAGTGTTGGCAGTTTATGGTCGAGTGTAAATGCGAAAATGGACCACGTATTATGGTTAATTAACCAAACGATATAAAAAAATATATATATGCGTGTATATTCACCCCGATATATGTATGTGCTTTATGCACATACATGAATTAAAAAAAAAATATTTAAAATTAATTGTTACAATTCAATGTGTTTTCCCTCTCATTTCCTTATTTTGCTACCGTATTTATTTTAGATTTACAAATTTAAAACGAAAATGCCTGAAGGCTTATAAAGAAAATATTATAAAATTAATTCAATTTATTTATTTACCTATTTTTAGGCACTCACTATAACAATAGGCAAAGAGTGCCTATTAAAATGACCATCGAGGCTTCTTCACACAGCTTTCGATGGGGATTCCCCGCAGCGTATGCTCCAAAAAAATTAGTTTTTCAGAATTTACTTCGGTGTACCTCCAACTTCATGCGCAGTTAATTTGAAGTGACTCCGGTGACTGGAAATATTTTTTTTAGCCTGCGGTTGAATAAAAATAGCTTTTTCACTGGATTTATCTTCTCGGACGTCCGTATCACAGTGTAACTTTGGATGGTGCGAACCAATTTTGATCTCCTTCGCAGGAGTGTTTTATTGCATCATGACTATTGTGCACAAACATTTTGAAACTACTGCGAAGCCTTTAATGAGTTGTTCCAAAATAAAAATTCAATTTTGTTCCGCTAAATGTCCGTACGGTGCTCCAATTATGAAGTCTACGAACCAAATTTTTTCTTTTTTGCAGCATTATTTTATTTTATCGAAAGCACTATGCACAGCAAATTTGAAGACATTCCGACGTCTCTGAACATTTTTTCCAGGCATTTTCCATTTAAAAATCCATTTTCTCCTGTCAAAGGTCCGTACGGCGCTGCAATTTTGAAACCTACGAACGAATTTTTTTCTAATTTTCAGCAATATTTCATTGCATCGAAAACACTATGCACAGCAAATATGAAGACATTCTAACATTTCTTAATATTTTTATTCTACAATTATTTCTAGTGAGGAATTATTTTAAAGGTTATGTTACTTTAATTTTCCAAAAAACAATTTTTCATCATGTCAGAAAAGAAAATTTGGTTGCGAAAAATAAAACACGAAATATCACACATTGATTTTCAAATATTAGCCCTTTTTATTTCGAAAATAATATATTTTGAACGAAACCATTCACAATATTTTACAATACATCATTCACATTCGTAATAAAAATCATAAATTTCACGGGTGCACTGAAAAACTTGGTTATAATTTCACAAAGAAGAATCATCGAATATCCAAAATTATTGCAATTTGCCAAATAAAATTTAAAACAATCGCGACTATTTATTTTTTTTCCGTTCATTCTATCTGTCAAACTTTGGAAGCCGACGATAATTCCATAGCAGACGTGATAAAGTTCGCACACGCCGCGACATTGATATTCTGTGGCGGGATGATTTGAAATGAAAAAAAAAAATCTCAACTTTTCTTTCGTTTTTAATGTAAATTACTTTAAATATTGGGAAACTGCAATTTAATCTTTTCAAATCTCTTTAAAATTTTTTCGAAACAAAAAAAAAATTCAAATTTTATCTCGAATTTTTCCAACCACTCTTCTACTTTCTTTTCAATTGTTTCAATATTCCGATCTTAAAACACACGGTAGGTTCAGGTGAAACGCGCAGCGCGACGTATAAACATATTCGATACGTAGCGCATAACGCGAAGTGTAATCACACTTGGTACGGAGTGCGTAGCGCGACGTGTACCCACGTGAGTGCCTTAAAAAATGTCCCCCCGGGACATTTTTCGGGGGGTTTGGGGGGCGGAGCCCACCAACAAGGGCCTCTGCGCCCGCAGGGCGCTGATGCGCTTGTTATTAATACTTATTAAATTGTTTTAAAGAAGATTAAAATCAAAACAAAAGAAAATCAAATTTTATAGACTAAGGTATAATTTGAAAATATATTTTTGTCGATTAATTATTATTAATATTTCAAGATAACTTTTATTCGCACCGACAATGTGAAACGGAGTTTTAAATATTTTATTAGTAGATTATTATTATTTTTATTTATGGATTTTTTTTTTTTAATTTTTGTTTCATTTATTATTAAGATTTTTTTTTTAATTGTTTACGGTTACTAATTAATTCCTAATTATTTTTATTTCGCATATTTATTTTGCTAAATGACAATTAACTTTATTACTTCTCCCCATTGACAATCACTCAGCTCGTGAATAATTCGAAGAATCATTCGCGACCGCGCGTCATTTTCTGTCTCACTCTATATCACTCGCGTTCTCCCTCTCTCTCTCTCTCTCTCTCTCTCTATATCACTCTCTATCTCTTTCTTTCGATATATATATGAACGTATCAAAAGATGCAGTAACATCTCGACGACAAATATCGAATATTATTGTTATTATTATTATTATTATTATTATTTTTTTTTTTTTTTTTTTTTTTTTTTTTTTTTTTTTTTTTTTTCCTTTACGGTACCCTTGCGGGTACCGTAAAGGAAAACAGAAGTTGCGGAATCCAGGTTACGGATTCCACCAGCCCAGCTGGTGGATATGTGGGACTCCCGTAGCCTACCCACTAAACCGCCTTCTCCTTTCGATACCCCCCCAACCAGGAACTATGTTAATATTACTTCTGGTTGGGGGAACTGTCTGTGTACGTCTGTTCGTTCTGTTTATCCGTTTCGTCTCACGTCAGTCCGTCTGCTCTGTCATTCGAGGCAGCCGTCTGCGTTTTTTCGTCTCAGTATCGTCTCTGTGTAGGTGGCGACTAGCTGCCACCACTCTGTTGTGTGGAGCATCACCTCGACAATATTGTCTGCAGTGATGTGACCAACGGTCGTCTCCAGTCTCCGTCTAAGTGCTGACCAGCGGTCACATTCGAAGAATGTGTGTTCCGCGTCGTCCTGTTCGTGTCCGCAGTATTTGCAGTCCGGCGTCTGTACTTTGTTCATCCTGTAAAGGTACCGTCTAAAGTAACCGTGCCCTGTTAGGAGCTGGGTGACGTAAAAGTTTACGTCCCCGAACTCCCTTTCAAGCCACGGTCTCAGGTCCTTTATCAGACGTCTCGTCCAGTTGCCTGTAGCTCCTTCTGTCCAGCGTTGTTGCCAAGCCTGTATTGTCCTGTTTCTTTCAGTGGTTGCCGCATCCTGCCGTCTCGTGTCCGCGCTCCTCCCGTGTATCCTCCTGCGCTCAAACGCCAGAAGGTCCACGGGAATTACGCCCGCCACCACCAGGACAGCCTGTGCAGAGACAGTCCGGTAGGAGCAGGCGATCCTCAGCGCACCCTGTCTCTGTACTGTCGTCATCGCGTGGCAGTACTTCTTAGTCTTCAGGGCGTCTGCCCAGATCTCCGCACCGTATAGCAGGATCGAGTGGGCCGTCGACATTAGTAGTCGTCGTTTCCCCGGTCTCGGTCCCGTCGTGTTTGCCATCAAGCGGCTTAAGGATGCTATCCTCTCGGCCGCCTTCCGGGCTGTCCTTTGTATATGGGGCCAGAAGGTCAGTTTCGTATCTAGGGTCACCCCCAGATACTTGACTTCTCCTTTGGTCCCGATTTCGTCTGTCCCAACCCTCATGGGTAGTGTCGTCTGTATCCGTTTCCTTGTAAGGAAAATCAGTTCTGTCTTTTCTGTTGCGAGTTGCAGTCCGTGGTCAGTCATCCATCGGCCGATGCGTCTCATTGTTTGGTTCAGCTTAAGCTGCGCCAGGTCTGGAGTCCGCTCAACGATCACTGCCGCCACGTCATCAGCGTAAGCGACGAGTAGAACGCCGAGCGGGAGCTCCAGTCTGAGCAGGCTGTCGTACACTCCGTTCCAGAAGTCTGGTCCGAGTATAGATCCCTGCGCGACCCCCGCAGTGATTTGTCTCGTAACCTGTCCTTCCGTTGTTTCGTACGTGATACGTCGGTCTCTCAGGTAATCCTCCACCACCCGGACCAAGTACGGTGGAATCCCGAAGCCGCCTCTCAGCGCCTCCAGAATGTCCACCCACCTAGCCGAGTTGAAGGCGTTCCTGATGTCTAGCGTCGCCATGAGCACGATTGGTCGCGCCGCGTGGCAATGTCTGTCCGTGTCCCTGAAGGTATCAACCACTTTTTGGATCGCTCCAATCGTTGATCGACCCCTTCTGAAGCCGAATTGATGGTCCGAGAGGCCACCTCCGGCTTGTATCGCGTCTGTGAGTCTGGGTCTCAGTAGTCGTTCGTAAAGTTTCCCTGTCGTGTCGAGTAAGCTCAGCGGCCGGTAGGCCGACGGCGTGCCAGGGTCGCCTTTACCCTTGGGGATAAGTACCAGCCTCGCCACCTTCCACCGGTCACTGAAAGTTCCCGTTGTCAAGCACGCGTTGTACAGGTCGAGAAATATCTCGGGCCTCAGGTTGACCATCAGCCGGATAATCTCGCCCGGTACTCCGTCCGGCCCCGGTGCCTTTCTAGTCTTCATCGAGTTGGTTGCTCTAGTGAGCTCCTCCGCGGTGAAGATAGGGGCTGCCGGTGCCTCCGTGCCGTCAGTGTCGTCCGTACGTATCGGGTGTGTCGGGAATAGTCCGTCGACGATCCGTCGTGCGGTTTCAGCGTCTTTGAGTTCTGGCGGAGCTCGTGCTCCTAGTTTGCCGGTCACAATCTTGTAACCAGTTCCCCAGGGGTCGCGGTCCACCTCCTCGCAGAGTTTCTTCCAGCATCGCGTCTTGCTGTCCCTGATAGCCTTCGTCAGTAACTTCCGCGCTGTCTTGTAAGCGGCTTGGAGGTTTTCCCTTTCGGGTCTTCCGCCAGCCCTTGTGACCAGTCGTCTGTTTGCCAAGCAGATTCTGCGGAGTTCGGCTATCTCGTCCGTCCACCAGTACTGTGCCTGTCTGTTTTGTCCGTTTCGTCGTTTTGGCATAGTGCTATTACATAGCCGTTCTGTAAGTTTGGCCGTCTCGTCCGCCAGTCTTTCCGCCCTTTGCCGGCCAATCAGCTCCGGGGGAATTTGTGTTATCGGGGCTGGTGCTGCCACCAATTCCTCCGAAAACTTCCGTACGTCGAGTTTGTTTAAGTTCCACCGCGGGGGACGCTGGATCCTAGTCCGTGTCGTTGTTGTCGAACCTGCCACTTCGAAAGCTATGTACTGGTGATCGCTGGCCGTATAGTCATCGATCACCCGCCATCGCCTCACCTGTGACAGGACTCTGTCCGATGTCATTGTTACGTCAGGAATGGAGTCTCCAAACCCTGGCCGTCTGTACGTCGGTACGTTTCCTGTGTTTGCTACGACCAGATCTAGCCTCGCAGCCATTTCCAGTAGCAGCCGTCCTCGTTTGTTTGTTGCTGTCATTCCCCACTCGATCGCCCTCGCGTTGAGGTCCCCCGCAACCACGACGTCTCCGGGCAGATCCCTGATTCCGTCCTCGAGGAGTTCCACCTTTCTCTCGAACTCCGCCGCGGTGCAGTTGGGGGTCAGGTAGACGCTGACGTAAGTGACAGCGCCGACCTTAGCCCAGACGTAATCGTCGCCCACACCGCGGTTAGTCATCCGAGATCGGGCAGCGCCCCTCACCCAGATAGCTGTTGTCTCGGTCTCGTTCGTTATCCATGTCTGTGCTGTCCTTCCTCTGTAAGGTTCGCACAGTATCAGGATGTCCGCGTCGTGTTCGTCGGCTATCTGAGGCAGTAGCATGTCTGCTGTCCTGCTACGGTTCAGGTTTCCCTGGATTACCCTGTCCGTCGTCCTGCCTGTCTCCTGCACTCCTCCAGCGCAGCCCGAAACACCCCACACTTCCCGGATCCCGCGATGTGCGCCGCGTCCTCGTGCCCCGCCTCAGTGCACAGGGGGCAGGCTGGTCTATTTGTGCAGTCCGTTGCGTAATGTCCCGTCTCGCCGCATTTCCTGCAGCTTTTGGTCCGGTCCGTGTTCGTGCAGTTTGCCCTTTTGTGTCCGTACCCCAGACACCTGAAGCATTTCTGCACTGTCACTCGTTCTCGGATGCGGCAACGCACCCATCCGATCCCGATCCGACCCCGGCCGAGGAGCACCGCGGCCTCGTGCGGTTCGAGCTCGCACACCGCCATGTACTCCTCGTACCGGTTCGGACCGAAGATGTGGACGCCGAAGTCCGCGTCTCGTCCTGTTTCTCGTCCTAGTGTTCGTCTTATATCGTCCTCAGTCGTGACGCAGTCGAGGTCCATGATCTCCAGTTGGGTCCTGGAGATCGTGGTTCTCACGCTGCCCGTGTCCCCGACCGCTTCCTGCAGAGCGCGCTGGAAGTTTTCCCGTCCGTCCTTATTGGTCTGAATCTTTAGCAGACACCGACCGTCTTTGGTTTTCCTCAGAGTCGTCACCTGCACGTGACTCTTCGTCGGATCCACCGTCGTCCGTATTTTCCGTACTATGTCGGAGTATGTGCGGTCTTTCGCCGGCTTGACAAACACAGCCGCCCCCCGTTGTTTGGGTGCCGGCTTGCGTTTTTTGGCCTTGGCGTTTGTCGCGTTTATCGCGTTTGTCGCGTTTATCGCGTTTGTCGCGTTTGTCGTCTTCGTCGCTTTCGTCGCTTTCGTCGCGTTCGTCGCGTTCGTCGCGTTCGTCGCGTTCGTTGCGTTCGTTCTGTTTCTGCGGTCCGTTTTCTTTGCCGTGACTGTCGTCCACGTTTCGGCCGCTTCCACTCTCGGAGGTCGCTTCTGAGAAGTCTCCGGTGGGGTCGCGTTCGCCGAACGTTTCCGTTTCGTCCGTGCCGTGTCCCGTTCTTTCGTCTCCGTTTCCGTGTCCGTCAGTTCGTATTCGGTAACACGGCTTCTTGGGGTAGCCTTCGTGAGCTTATGCAGCGCCACGTCAGCCGCCTCAAGAATCGTTTTGATTCCGTTCTTCACCGTCATGTTCATGTTCTTTTGAACAGCGGCTGCCTTTGCCATTTTTGTCGTCGTTTCCCGTATGAGCATCAGTTGCTCCGTAATGTCCGGGTCGTTCCGTATCGTCTCATTAGCCGGTTCCGTCTGAACGAGTATCTCGCTGAGAGCGGAGGTAGCCGAAGAGAAGCTTGCTCCGCTGCCCGCGCTCGACACGCTAGACGTCCTTTCCCTGCCAAGCACGTTCCGATTTGTCCTGTCTGTACTGTTTTTCGTGTCCGTTTTCCTCATCGTTGTCTTCGTCGTCGAGTCCTTGCACATTCTGCGGCCCTCAAAATCCATGCCGCTGCCCTGGGCCACCGGAGCTTTCATCCGATCGGAACCCGGGGTGGATTCCCCCTGTTTTGGGGTTACCACTTGAGGTATTTTCTCGTTTTGTTTGTGCATGTCCATGTGTTGTGTTCCTGTCTGCTAAGGGTCTCTCGGGGGCGCGACTCCCCGTACCGTGCCGGAACGGAGCACGGTCCCTGAGATCCCCATCCCTCTGTGTAGTGTCCCCCGGTGTGTAGTGTGCGTGCGCGTGAGTGCCCGTGCCGATGGCGAACAGCCGGTACGTTCATCCGTCGTCGGGAGAGCCCGTTTATAGGGTTCCCGGCCATACGCTTTTCGGTGGGCCCCGTTTATAGGGATCCACCGAGCATTCACTTTTTCAGGATGACCCGTTTGTAGGGTAACCTGAACATTCGCATCACCGGTATGTTACTCGGGCGTGTTTGTGTAGGTGTTTGTGTATGTGAATGTGTAGCATGGTTTTGGTCCACCCCGAGCAATTCGGTACCCTCCATGTCTGGAAGACATCCCCCTATCCGCCACCTGGGGAGGCGCCCGATGCGGGACCAGCAACCCGACACGGGATTATTATTATTATTATTATTATTATTATTATTATTATTATTATTATTATTATTATTATTATTATTATTATTATTATTATTATTATTATTATTATTATTATTATTATTATTATTATTATTATTATTATTATTATTATTATTATTATTATTATTATTATTATTATTATTATTTTATAATTCACGTAAACGAAAAGGACTTTAAGGTAAATGGACTACGATAAAACCATATGGTTCACAATACAAAACAACACAAACCAGATAACATAAATGAATTTATGAAGTTATTTATCAAAGAATCAATTTGATTGAAAAAAATTAAAATCCCTTAAATATCCAGTATTAACTTTTAATTGACAAATAAATTGATAACTAATGTATTGCGAAATTATATTTCTGTTCAAAGTAATCTTAGAAATAGCAACAAATTGTTTTATCTCAACTGAGTTAAATTCAAATTTATTATAAATTATTTGGAAATATTGAAAGATATGTAAAAACAATTGAAATGGAAATTTATCAAAGCACCAAAAAAAATTAAAATTTTCCTTATTTTATCCATAAACAGATGTTTATCGAAATGTTTGTTCATATTTGAATTTAATAGACATCAAATTATTTCACCGTGTTATTACCATTGTCCGACCACGTATATAGAACAACTGTTCTCGGATTCAACTCTCCATATACTCAGTGTCCTCACTGACATTAAACATGAATCACAAGATTTCACTTGTCATCTATAAATACAAAATCAATTAAAATATTGGTTTGTTAATTTTGACTACAGTATATATATGTAGTTTCTCCGAATTTATTCACCTATTTATTTATTTTCAATTTTATAAATTTAACCCTAACATTGTTAGAGCCTGTAATACATATACAGGGTGATTCACGAAGTTTTCGACACCTTTTGCCAAATTGTAGTTTGTCGTGTGCTGAGCAAAGTTACTTAGCCGTTTGTCGAAATTCGCAATATTTATTTAATTATAAGCATTGTAAGTTTGAATAAATCGACCAATCAAGTGAAGCCATTGGGCGCGTTGGAAAGTTCCATATTGCCATGCGGAGAGCTGGCAACGTTCAATTCACCACTACACCGTCACACAGGCAGAGTCTCCGTTCACGGCGGACCGAGACAGTCGGTTCGTCCGCTACTGCTGTCATTACGCGATCTCTTAACCTTTTTGCTCAATCGCAGTGGGTGTCGTGGATGACACAGTGCGACGAACCGAATGATTTCAGGTTAGAGATGCGACGAAAAATAATGTAATTTTTCCTTAGGAAAACGACATTGGACATTTTTAAGAATATCCAAACGGTGATGGCGTAATTGGTGAAAAACGTGATAAAAAAAAAAAAAAAGTCCGATAGGTTCTAATTCAAGAATGGATTGGAGCTTATTAGGGGGTATTTTTTTTTGGCCAATGGTCCATTATTTTAATCAAAGCGAAGTCAAATCACAAGCACCACGGTAAGTAAATAATTTTCTCGAAGCGCATGCATAACACGACATTGCTTCAATTAAGAAAAACAAATTCATAATATCGTCGAAAAGCTTGTCCGTTCCAACCGAACTCCGCTCAGTGTTAACTAACAAATTGTTGAATCAATCGCAAATAGCCGTTGTAATACTGAGCGCGTAGTTAATCGAATGGAAAGTTGTTTACACAATACTGCCTACACTACTGACTCACCATACTGAGTTTTGGATCAAAAATCTAATGCAATGAAAAAAGTACCCTCTGATAAACTCTAATCCATTCTTGAGTTAGAGCTTATCAGAAGGAATTTTTTTTTTATTGATACATCTTTCTCTCAATTGAAGCGACGTTCAGACTCGTCTCGTTGACTTTTGCGGGGGATTCCGAGTATACCGCGTCAATGACTAAGATGCTTCAATTCAGAATAAAGATTCTATGCCTGAAATGCTACCGCTTTTTTCTGCACGTTTGAATTGGAAAGCTAAAAGCTACGAAATGTTTCATACCGATTGTTATTTTAATTGTAGCGATATTATCATTTACACAGTGCATTCGGAATGTGTAACCTACGAAAGATTTTTTTATAAGAAACATTATTTGAATTGAGGCGACATTTCCATATGTCTTGATGGTTTTTATAGATGCTCCCGAGTGCACCGTGTTAATGAAAATATCGCGTCAACTGATTGTACTAATCTGAGACAAAAAAATTATCTTTCGCCACCCGTGATCGAATCGGAAGGCTACAAGATATAAGAATTTTTATAAGAAATATTATTTGAATCAAGGCGACATTTCCATATGTCTCGATGGCTTTTGTAGGTGCTTCCGAATGCACCCTATACATGATAATGCCGGTTCAATTGATTGTAATAATCTGAGACAAACAAATTTAACTTTCGCTTCCCTCGATCGAATCGAACAGCTACAAGCTATAAGATTTTTTTATAAGAAAAATTATTTGAATTCAGGCGACATTTTCATAAGTCTCGATTGCTTTTGTAGGTGCTTCCGAATGCACCGGTTGAATGATAATGTCGCGTTAATTAATTGTAATAATGTAAGACAAAAAAATTCAACTTTCGCTTCCCTCGATCGAATCGGAAAACTATGAGCTATAAGATATTTTACAGTAAATATTTTTTGAATTGAGGCGACAATTTCATAAGTCTTGATAGCTTTTGTCGGTGCTTCCGAATGCACCGTATGAATGATAATGTCGCGTCAATTCATTGTAATAATGTAAAATAAAAAAAATGTAACTTTTGCCTCCCTCGATCGAATCGGAAGGCTACAAGCTATAAGATTTTTTTATAAGAAATATTATTTAAATTGAGGCAACATTTCCATATGTCTTGATGGTTTTTATAGGTGCTCCCGAGTGCACCGTGTTAATGAAAATTTCGCGTCAATTGATTGTAATAATCTGAGACAAAAAATAGTATATTACACTACTAGGGCAGAAAGCTTGAAATTGGCTCGGCTTCGCCTCGGGCATCATGGCGCGCAGTGCAGGGCTTTCAAACTTCTGCCCGTGTAGTGTATACTATTTTTCTTTATAGCCGGTCGAAAGTACGCAAAATATTGTATGTATTGCGTCGGAAAAATTGATGCCTGCCCCCGACATTTGCGGCACGAGCGAAACGAGTGCTGCTGGTCGGGGGGGCAGGCATCATTTAAAAAAAGCAATATAGATATAGTTAAAAAACATATTGTATTTCAACATGAAATATTGTTACATTGAAGAAACATGACATTTTTTAAATTGAAGAAACATTAACATTTCTTAAATTAAACAAACATAACATTTTTTTTGGGTCCAAAATAAAAAAACAAGAATATCAACTGCAAATAAATAAACAGGATTCAAATTAACGTATTATTTCCGACGAATTTTACTGCGTACATTTTTTTTTCTCATTTTTACCATGATCACATGCATAATAAAAATTGTTAATTATGTCACCATGAAACACGCAGTTTTTAAATGTATTATAGGGATTTTCATTAACAGATGGATTAATAGAAAGACATTTTGACTTTTGTCCATTTACATGATGCCGGGTTCCACTTTCAATAGCTTTGGTTTGTTTTCCCGGTGGCGTATTCTCTGATTTTTTCGAAAAAAGTCTGACTGGTGGTTTATTTAAAAAGTGTGTAGGTTTTGTTGATTGGTTATTGTGATTTGCAAGTATTTTTTTGTTGTTAGCAGTTGTGAAACCAGGTGTCGGTGATTTATAATCAACTTCAGGTTGATCCAGCTTATCGATTTCAACTAGATCCTCCTCGTTGATCTCAAATCCGTCAGAGAAGTGATCGCAATCCATTTCACCATGTGGAGATGTTTTATCAATCGTTGGAATTACTACTTCAGCTTTAATGGTGTTTATTGATGAACTTGTTGATGTATGTGGTTTAGTTGGTTGTGGATCAGTTGATGTAGATGGTTGAGGATTAGTTCGAGAAAATTCGGATGCATGGGTTATACTCTCATATATTCTTTCCCGATTCTTTATTGAATTTTCCACATACCCTGTAAATAAGCGAATTATTCATAAACAAATTTTTTATAAAAAAAAAAGAGTATTATTTAGATAGTTAAATTAAATTTTATAATTCAATAATTAAAAGTAACCTTGAGCGATTGCTGTTGACTTCCAACCTCCTAGTTGTTTTAGCATTGTCTCATTAGCACCCGAGTTAGACAACAGAGTTGCGCCAGTTCTTCGGAAACAATGCCCGGTATATAATTTTGGATTAGGTAAATTTAAATATGAAGCTATAGAGTTTGGTGTTTCCCCAATCTTATTTCTGCCGATAACTTGTTGGTGAAATTTCCCGTTCTGATACTGTATGAAAAATCTGTCGGTAAATGATTCCTTGGCTCTCATTGTGGTGTATTGCTTCACTTTGTCGTAGAAGGGTTCTCCAATTATAAACTGGCGAGGGACGTCATTTTTTGTATCGTTGATGGAAACTAGGAACTTCTTACCAAGATCTTCGATGTCTTGCACTTTAAGTTTGCTGAGCTCGTCACATCTCAGAGCCCCACAAATTCCAAATATCAGCATAACCTTAAATTGTTGGAAAAATTAGAATATAAATGAATTAAAAAATTGATAGAAATAAATGCAAATACTAACCTTTGAGACGAAATGTTTGTCATCTGATGCTTCGTTCGTAAATTTTTTTATTTCATCCCACTTGAAGATTAAGGATTTTTTCGGTTTATAACCTTTAGAATTATTTTTTATTAAACTTTTCAAGTTATAAAATTTTGTTATATCAAGATTTTCCCGTGTATACAATGTTTTTTTTAGCATCGACCACACGCTCCACAAAGTTGAAGGTTTTAGTCTTTTACTTAAGTCTTTAAAATACACAACTAAATTTGTTTCTTCCGAACTTGATAGAGAGCCTCGATTATCCATTTGCCATTTTTTATAAGTTTCGTAAACTAGTTTATACCGATCAGCTGACTTTTTTGGCAATGTATCTGATTGTATTATTAGTTCTGCTTCTGCATCGAAATCTCTCAACATGTCCTCCTCGTCTATAGATTCGTCAGTTGAGATCATTTTGTTAATCCATTCCTTCACTAAAAAAAAAAGATCTATTTGACGCGCGTCACTTCGAAGTTGTATCTCGATAACATTGAGCGTAACCAACCAGCATAAACAAAACACGTTTAGAAACAAATAATAAACGTCAGTCGGGTCAATGAAAGCAGCTTCATGTATCGGTGTAAATGAAAAAATTTTCTGCTGCCGCTGTTACAGAGGGCGTACGTGCAGCTGTACCAATGCACGAAAAATTAGCTTTCTGCCTCGAAATCGGTGCCGAAGATGCGCACTTTCGACCGAGGTATACAGAAAATTTAAATTTCGCTTCCCTCGATCGAATCGAAGAGCTACAAGCTATAAGATTTATTATAAGAAAAATTATTTGAATGGGGGCGACATTTTCATAAGTCTCGATAGCTTTTGTAGGTGCTTCCGAATGCACCGTATGAATAATAATGTCGCGTTAATTAATTGTAATAATTTAAGACAAAAAAATTTAACTTTCGCCTCCCTTGATTGCATCGGACGGCTACAAGCTATCATATTTTTTAATAAGGAATGTGATTTTATTTGAAGCGCCTTTTCCATATGTCTCGTTGGTTATCGTAGGTATTCCCGAGTACTTTGTCGCAATGACAATGTCGCGTCAATTGCGATTTAAAATATGAGATTAAAAAAATGTTACGTTCACCTCCCTCGATCGATTTGGAAAGCTGCAAGCTATCACATTTTTTATAAGAAATAATATTTTAATTGAAGCACCTTTTCCATATGTCTCGTTGTCTTTCACAGCTGCTTTCGAGTGCACTGTGTAAATGAAAATATCGCTTCAATTACGCTTGATAATGAAAGACAAATACATTTAACGTTCGCCTCTCTCGATCGAATCGGAAGAATACGAGTTATTATTTTTTTTCGAAGAAATATGATTTTAATTGAAGGCACTTATACATACGTTTCATTGTCTTTCGTAGGTGCTTCCGAATGCACTGTGTAAATGATAATATCGCTACAATTAAAATAACAATCGGTATAAAACCTTTCGTACCCTTTAGCTTTCCAATTCAAACGTACAGAAAAAAGCGGTAGCATTTCAGGCATAGAATCTTCATTCTGAATTGAAGCATCTTAGTCATTGACGCGGTATACTCGGAATCCCCCGCAAAAGTCAACGAGACGAGTCTGAACGTCGCTTCAATTGAGAGAAAGATGTATCAATAATAAAAAAATACCTTCTGATAAGCTCTAACTCAAGAATGGATTAGAGTTTATCAGAAGGTACTTTTTTTCATTGCATTAGATTTTTGATCCAAAACTCAGTATGGTGAGTCAGTAGTGTAGGCAGTATTGTGTATACAACTTTCAATTCGATTAACTACGCCCTCAGTATTACAACGGCTATTTGCGATTGATTCAACAATCTGTTAGTTATAACACTGAGCGGAGTTCGGTTGGAACCGACAAGCTTTTCGACGATATTATGAATTTGTTTTTCTTAATTGAAGCAATGTCGTGTTATGCATGCGCTTCGAGAAAATTATTTACTTACCGTGGTGCTTGTGATTTGACTTCGCTTTGATTTAAATAATGGACCATTGGCAAAAAATAAATACCCCCTAATAAGCTGCAATCCATTCTTGAATTAGATCCTATCGGAGGTTTTTTTTTTTTTTTAATCACGTTTTTCACTAATTACGCCATCACCGTTTGGATATTCTTAAAAATGTTCAATGTCGTACTCCTAACAAAAAATTATATTATTTTTTGTCGCATCTCTAACCTGAAATCATTCGGTTCGTCGCACTGTGTCATCCACGACACCCACTGCGATTGAGCAAAAAGGTTAAGAGATCGCGTAATGACAGCAGTAGCGGACGAACCGACTGTCTCGCTCCGCCGTGAACGGAGACTCTGCCTGTGTGACGGTGTAGTGGTGAATTGAACGTTGCCCGCTCTCCGTATGGCAATATGGAACTTTCCAACGCGTCAAAATGGCTTCACCTGATTGGTCGATTTATTCAAATTTACATTGCTTATAATTAAATAAATATTGCGAATTTCGACAAAGGGCTAAGTAACTTTGCTCAGGACACGACAAACTACAATTTGGCAAAAGGTGTCGAAAACTTCCTGAATCGCCCTGTATATTAGTATATCATGATATGATTGCGAAGAAACTTTTTTTGATGAGAGTGGGTTGGCAGCACGAGCCGAAGGCGAGAGTTGCAATCACACGAGTTGAGAAAAAGTTTCTCGCACGAGTATCTTAAGAAATTTTATTTCACCGCCGATGTTATTTTATTTTCTTTTTTTATTTGTTTTATTTTATTTGCCGCCGACTTCTCGCACCCTACGGTTCGCTTCGCGTGTGTAAAATCTCTATTCCACACCATGTAAAGCATAAGCCGAAGGCGAATGCTGCAATCACACGAGTTGAAAAAATGATTTTCGCAGAAGTATCGTATAAAAGTTAACTTTACCAGGTGTGGAATAGAGATTTTACACACCAAGTGAAATAAAGTCAATTAAATTATAATCCTCATTATCCTCTCGTTCAACGTACAACAACCAATCCTTTGAACATTTCCAAATCGTTACAGAAAACCCAAGGACTCCCAAAGTCTCCTATCCCACGTACCATCGCCCGGATTTTTTGACATCCTTGTAAATTGATATCCTTGTAAAGTCCTTATAATAAAGTTTCAAAATTAAAATACAAGGGTTTTTATTAAAAGATAATATTATGTAATGTATGTAATTTTCGATGTTGCAAATTGTATCGGCATGCATTTTAAGTAAGAAAAAAAAACAAAAAATTTTCTTCATGTTCTCCGATGTATTTAAAATTAATAAATAGGCATGTGGTGGAACGACATCTCACCGATGAATCATTGGAATTTCGATTGGAAAATCGGTCACGGCGACGGTGCAGTGTCGGGAACTTCGGAGGACAATCCAAACGACGATGCCATCAGTATGCAGAGCACAGATAATTCAAACGACTACACGGAAACACGAGGTCCTTCGACGAGCGGAGAAATGAAAATTGATCTCATGTTCGCGTGTTTTTACTGCAATACACACAGAAAAACTATAAACGCGGTGAACGAACATTGGAAAACAGCCCACAAAATCGCTCCGAAAGTCCCGAGCGATCCCGATGGTCAACAAAGGATATAATAATTGGGAGGGCGTTATGGTTTTTTTGAGGCCGCGGCTCAGTAAATAGGATTATAACGCTGTGTCCTATTCTCATGTAAAGAAAAACGGTACGGCACGACAATACAGTACCGTATATTAATTTTTTTTTTTCGTTTTTTATATAGGCAACAGCAAAATATACAGGTATCCGTGCTAAAGAAATGTATCAATTCGACTTCTACACGATTGATCTTTTAATAGTAACTCCACAATTAGAAATTTGGGAATTTTCTCTTATCTAGTAAAACATTGATAGTTTTTAACTGAATAATTTTCCTATTTGCAGATGCCATTTGTTCTGATCTCGTTGCAGCGTAGCGTCGAGGCAATATTGCTCGGCAAACTCGCGAGGCCCGACTGGATAACATACGGAGTTCCAGAAAGTTCCAAGATTTACACTTTCACCCTTCACTTACCAAATGAAATGAACAATATAGTGATGAACGTAGTAGTATCGTCGTAGTATCGTAAGCGATGGGAAGTATCTATACCTGCATACTAATCGCGGATTGTTGAAGATCGGTAGCGGTTACGGTGGCACGATAGGTGGACAATTGTACGCTCACAAAGCGGATTTTTATCCGAACGAAACAGGATGGCTCGGTTATGCAAATGTGAGTCATAAAATCGAAAAAGCTTAGTTAAATTTTCTCAGATCCTTCTGCGTTAAATTTACGATTTTCTGTGATTTTAATATATCCATTGCAATAATTGTTTATTTTTTTTCATCAATCGTTTACAGAGTTCCTTGTACTTCAAATGTTACCCCTAGAAAACAGTCCAAATTGTTAGAACTGGACGCTGAAACTTTGGCTGTATGGCGAATAGCGGTGCTGGAGGGACGCGACTGGCTTTCCTCCATCATGTTTTCGAACGGCGATAATTTGGGAATGATAATAGCTGACAAAGACGTGAGTGGATCGATATTATCACTGATCGTTTGCCAGGTGCCCCTTCATTGACGATTCCATTATAGTATCAAATTTTCATCACACATTTTTATCAACTTATAGGAAGGATTTGTCGTTCGGACGATAAATACACTGCGCAATCCGGTAACCGTAACGTCGGAATTGGCGCTGAAATTAGCGCGAAAATGCGTCGATGTTTTCGGGTCGGCAATCTTCGCGAGGAACAAACAGCTCACACACTAAACTAGGGATGCGACGATGAAGTGGCGATGGTAACAGCGGGAAAGGAGTTTAGCATATTGAAAACATTGTCGGGAAAAGTCATGTACACTGGAAAAGGAAGCAGTCTCGGCATGAAGAGCAATACGAGGCCTAACCGGTGGCTGGAACTTTCGTTGAGCAAATGCTCAAGAGTTACGCAATTTGCCACTTGACACGATGGACAGCATGTAGTTCTCGTTATGGACGACGGTTCGGTGCTTTTTGCCGGGACTGCGAGACGCGGAAAGGACGGTGATAACAGTGAGTACTCACATTTGAAGTCGTAGCTATTTAATAAATTCTCCCATCGCAAATATTTTTTTGTCTGTAACACATTTTTCTTATTGCCAAATTGATTTTTTAGTTCATAATTTTCTATTACTATCACTTTGCACTATTCTTGACTACAGTTTATTAATCTCTTGTTTTTTTTTTCTTTTTTTTTTAAATGTATGTCGTGATAAAGTTAATACGATTTTAGACAAAGTACGACGACCACCGAAGCCGGTAAAACCAAAGAAAATGCTCAAAGTAGAAGTCCAATACGTAGTCGCGGCCGCCTGCAACAACGGCACAACGGCTTTGGTAACAAAGACGGGAACTTTGTTGATGTTCGGCAAAGATCAAGAGACGCGGTAGCGTCTCGACGCCAAGTAGTTTAAAAAGTTAAAAGTCCGCGCAGTGAGTCCGCGCGCATCGAGCGCTATCGTGTCCTTATACGCCAATATCGTGCCCCCTAAACTTTGACATTTTTTTTCTCGGAAACGAGACATCGGATCTAAATTCTGAAGACACTTTTATATATATAAATCGAATACAAGCTTTAAAATGCGCCTGGAATCAGCCCGATCGGTGCGCAAAATGATGAGATATCGCGATATCGCCCAAAAAATCCTCACTTTCATTATAAAAATTATTCTTCAGAGATTTTTTCGACTGTCAGTTGTTTGTCCGATGTCCCATGATACCTGCGTGTCACGTTCGTGCGTCCATGTGTGTGCCGTGCATACACAACGGTATAAGCAGAACGAACGATCAGCGGTTTGCAATTTTCCAAGTGTCAGTTCGTGAATACAGCAACTAGTAATATCCGTATCCGCGATCCGTAAATAGTACGCTCACACTGAGTAATCGAAAAGAAGGTTAATTAGAGGTTATTTATAATTTCATTTTTTCGCAGAAATTAGTTTAAAAAAGGACCGTCTCGTGCGGTTAACAAAATGGGTCGTTCGTCTGATAAAATTGTTCAAATAATCGCGGACGAGAGGTCATTTCAATTGATAAATATTGTGCGTGTGATACAAGAAAAATCATGTCATGCGGATTCTTAACGTTATCAAGTAGTAAAACTTTTTTTTTTAATAAATAATAAAAAATAAAAAAAAAATGAAATAAAAAATAAAAAAACATTTTTTTCCAAAAAATGTAAAAAATGTCGCCAAGTAGTTTTAATAGTTTTGTGAAAATTAAAAAAAACTTGGCGAGTCCTTAGAATACAAATAAATGTAGTTGCATCGAAAGTAAGGACGAGCAAAGTTTTTTTTTTATTTTCACTTGGCTCATATGATTTTTTATTATTTTACGAGTTTTTTTATTTTCACAAAACTATTTAAACTACTTGGCGACATTTTTTACATTTTTTGCAAAAAAATGTTTTTTTATTTTACAGTGTACAGCAATCCAACGACGGGATTGGTAATGGCTTTCAAAGAAGTTTTCGTTGAACACGTGTCACTGGGAAAAGCTCACGGTGCTGTAATTACGAGCAAAGAAAATCTTTACACTTTTGGTATCAACAACAAGGGACAGTGCGGCAGAGATTTCACAGCCGTACGGCCAGCAAACAAAGAAGTGACCGTTGTCGCGATGGAAACTGATACCGGCGAGGATGAGCTTATCGTTGCCGAAGACGGTAAGCAAACATATTACTTAACAGTTACGAAAAAAATTACGATATTTCATCCGCTACAATTTTTTTTTATAACTAATATGTCTTATCCATAAAATCCATAAAAAGTTTTTCACGATTGTTCCTTCGATCTATTGATCTTTTTTTAATCGATCAAATTATTAATTCAATAAATTGATTAGTAAAGCTGAATAAATACTGAAAAATATACAAATGTGTGAAAAATATGCAAATGCACTATTAAAAATTTTTTTTTTTTTGTAGAAATTGATCCGGGCGAAGAATGGAACGAGGCACGTGGAATGTGTCCTCCCGGACAACATCAGTGGAGGCGTCGCGTTCGCATGTTTTGCACGATATGCCGTGAATGCACGGGTTACAGTATATCCTGTCTGAACAGTATGCTTCCCGATAGAAATTCCAAACGCCCACCCGGCCAGTAAGTACCGTTGTTGATGGAAATTTGAAAATATTTTTATTCGACGGTCGTCAAGCTAATTTAATCATTTGCGTGTGTCTATTCACGCAGAGAATGCGGTTGTGGTGAGGGCGACAGCGGATGCGCCGAGTGCGGTTGCTGCGGAATGTGCGCCCGTGAGAATTGCGACAACGGCGGGGATATGGCAGTTTTCGGACCATCAGGAGGTGAAGGAGATATAGGCATGATGCGATTGCACATGATGTTCGAAGGTAACCAGCTACCAGCACCAGGCGCGGGCTGCTTCGGCTCACTCCAGACTCTCTATTTGATCTTATAATTGATATCGGCTGTGACAGGAGTTTTCGATCTGTTAACGTCGTAGTAGAATTGGCGCGACTTCTCGGCAGTCCGTAATTTTAAGTACGGCAACATCGCGTATTTGTAAGAAGTCGAAAATCTCTGTCGCGCGCTAGACACTGCGACGACCCGGAATTGCTATACTTTCGGCAACCTATAGTAAGGGCTCACGCGAGACGGAGAGAATATCGACGACCATACGCGTGACTAGGAGAGAACATCGAGCGCGTGCGCGCAATACGGGATCGTCGAGTCGATGAGGTCGCGAGACGATCGATAATTCGACACTCTGCGTGGGGCACGTTGTGTGAGCGGATGGTGTGTCGTCTTGATATTTTGGGTACTCTGCGTAGTACGTATTGTAGTCGTCGCTGTAAGGGTTTTGTGTGCGAGTGGATACTTGTGTCCAGAGTCGACTAGCGAGGAGTTGTGCCGAACATTCGAGTCGAGAAAAAGAGGAACTGTGTCACGTCAAACTGTAAGTCGAATCTGAAAATATATATGTGAAACGCTATTGCTTCCTTCTCTCTAACTTCCTGCTCTCCTTGATCGGATCGTCCAAGTACCCCTTCATGGGGTTGAGATGTCTCTAGTCGGAATAAGTTAGATAATTTATTAAGGTTGCTGGACCGAACCAGCTGGCGCCCAACTTAGTCGAAATTCGTCGACGTAGAAAAAGGAAAATTTGGTCAATTAGAGCCCCGACAGCCTTGATCCAGCCGCGTCGGGTGAAAAATCTTTTCAATTCGGTTAGACGAAAAAAGATTTGTCTCACGGCTTAAAAAAGAAACAAACACATGCTACGATGATTTTGCGAATCGCGCGAGAAGTAACGAACAGCTTGCTAGGGTAGGGATGCCGGATTATTTGAAAAGAATTGATCTGTTGAATTAAATTGAATCGTAAGCCAATAATCGATCCGGACATAAATCGAGTATAAAAAAATCGATCTATCAAAAATCGATTCTTTTAGATCGTGAAAAAATGTAAAATTTATTTTTAAAATCGTGATGGAAATGCTTAGTTGTAATGTTATTACTAATATGGCTAGAAAAAAAAATGTTTGTATGCACAAAGCTTTATTTTGTCTTATATATAATCATCACAGAATACATAAGTAGAATGCCACATCGGTCTTATCAATAGTTCAATATACTTATAAGTTTTTCTTTCTTATTATTATTAGTCGTCTTATAAGTATTAGTTTTTCTCGACTTACATTAACTCTTAAGGGTAAAAAAGCTTTTAGTTTCTTATAATATCCAACTCTTAACTTGAGTTTCATTTTTTTAATTATCGGTTCGACACACTTGCAATATGAAGATACCTCTTAAACTCCTTAGATCAGATTTTTGCCTTGAAATAAGCAATATCTGTCTTGTTACAAGTACTATGTTTAAGTGTAATTTTTGGTACATTGCACTCACATAATTGTTCACATCGAAAGATCGGACAGTCATACGATCATTCGTAGAGGATCATCGGAAAACGAGAGACTCAGCTCAAATATAATATGATCTTAGTAATAGTATCAAACTATCATTAGTTTTAGAACTTTAGAACTTGGAGTTAACGCTTTTTGCGCCGAACCGTGAGATGCGGTTCATATGTAATACCCCTTACATAAGATGCCAGATGAAAAATTTATCTGACCCAATGAAAAAAAAATGGAAAATTATATTAGTCGTCTTAAAATTACTAATACCTTTTTTTTATTAATATTCTTGTTCCAACGTCGGGACAGTCGTGAGTAAGAATGGGTCATTTATAGATGCCAGTCTGCGAACTCAAGAGACTTCAGAAACAACAGACGCGTGAGATGCTGACCGTCCAGCCTGTTGTGACTAGGCGTTACGACATTTCCAGCCAAAGAAAAGACTCTTTCGAACGGCACCGACGTTGCGATTATAGATAAATACTTCAAAGCGATCGATGCTAATCTCGGGGAATTTTCTTTTTGCTCGATCCAATACGTGATAGAATCGGCTTCCAACGGAACCGTTTCTTTCAATAGGTACTGTTTTAAATCCGGATGCAGACCTCCCGATTGGATCGCATCGGTTTCGTACTCTTTTTTCTTGTTTACAAGATCCGCGTGGAACTTCCAAACATTTTCGTTCGCATTTTTAGTTTTAGTAACACAATGTTTAAACGTGCGTACGGCCGTCTCATCTTGCTTTAGAAGAACGTTAATTTTATCGATGGCTTTCGCACACAAAACTGCCGATGGAAAATGCAACCGTTTGAACCTGCGATCAAGTCCCTAATCTCTAGTCTCTAGTTGCTATCGCGACTAGCAGTAGATCGTCGGGATGATTTTACTGCTACTGACATACTTCTGACCGCACAGTTCTTTAGAGACGTTTTCAGCGGGTCTCAGTATTTATATCAATTCGCGGACAATTGCGACTTCGGAATCACTCAACATTGCAGGCGAGTGCGGCAGCTTTAATAAGACCGAGCTTACTACATCAATAAGTGCAAGAGAGCGTTCGAGCATGTAAAACGTGGTTCCACCGTGTCGGAACATCTTGAATTAAACGCAATGCTGTAGCTCCGCGTTGAGCTTCGCGTAGTTCGTCGGCGACAGTCGTGTGCTTGAAGAACGACACGATTGTTTTTATTTTTGCGATCAACTTCGGCAAGGACTCCGTTCTACTAATAACTCTCGTAAGAACCAAGTTCAACGAGTGAGCGAAGCACGCTAGGTGTTTATTAGGTCCGAATGTATCGTTTGCGGCTTTTACTATATTGGCTCCGTTATCAGTTACGACAGCTGTAACTTTATCAAGAGAAATGTTCCAATTCACGCAAATTGTTTCGAACGTCTGTTGAAGATACTCAACGGTATGGCGTCCGCTTAGCTCGAATACATTAAGAACTATTGACGCGAGTTTGTCTTCGTCGACAAAATGAGCCGTACATCCAAAGTAACTCGTGGTTGTCATAGTTTCTGTCCAGACATCGGCGGTCAATGTAAGGTAATCGACGCGCGCCAATTTCGCTTTGACTATCGCAGAAAGTACCTCATATTTGCGATCCAGAGCAGCAGTTACTGTAGTCCGTCCAGGAACCTTGTACAATGGAGCGACCACCCGGATGAAGTATTTGAAGCTCGGTTTTTCGGTTAAGCTCAGCGGCAAGTCGTCCTTCGCAACTGTTACGTCCAAATCAGCATTTCCTCGGTAATTACGGTCAAGGAATAAAATTCCATTTTACACGTTTTGTACCATTGAGGCGCTTTATCCGACTTATTCCCTTTTTGAGTCTGACCTTTCGGAGAGTTACTCAGGATAGGGTACAGAGTGCGCCGCGTTAAAGATTTAAATGGTCGATGCAAAAGAAATAATAACGTATGTGAAGAGAATCACTGAATCGTAGTACGCGTATAGTAACCTCGTAGTAACCATATGACAGATGTGTTTACTACGGAATTCTCTGATAAGACGCCGTTCGCTCGATGCGTCTCGTAGTGAAATTTGATCTGCGCGTAGTCGCTGACCAGCGCTCGCAGCTATCGCGATCCGGTACACTCCTCGTTACCTTGGTGCTCGTTACCAGAGGCCGAAGAACTCACGCATTGATATCACACTTTAATTTAAAGGAGGACTTTTCCTCGTATTTGATTTATAATCATGATAGAAATTTATTTGGTTATATTGGATAATCATATTAACCGTAAAATGAATGTTTTGGTGGGAAGAACTTACATTGATGATCGATGAATTAAAGTGAAATTTAAATGTTGACTTGATTTGTTATGTTGAATTTAATGGATTTAGTTAAAGATGATCGAGAGTTCAAGTACGTCCTTCGTTCCTTCCTTCAAGAATTTCCAATTGGTGGTGTAGATATTTGATGACGATGTATTAACGATGAGATTAATAATAACAACCGAATTTAGTTAATTCGGAATAAATTGTTTAACACTTCGCGGAAATTTCAATTAAATGTTGAGATTTATTTAAGATTTTGATTCGCACAAATACACTTTTTAATTCACTTTTGATAATTTGATTTATTTGGTTTTACAGTTTAATTCCCGTTATATTTTTAAAGTCTCGAAAAACGTTGTAAGTATCGTTCAAAGTCCCGACAATTCCCTGTTTCGAACAATGTTAAAATTCGTAGAAGTCAATTCACAGTTTTATATTATTTTAAATTGTTGTATATTTATTTATCCGTCCGAATGTTCGTTGATGAAATGTCCTTTGTATAATTTCCGATGAACAAATTATTGTTTAAATGTTTACGATAATTTCCGTTATCGTTGTAGAACTCTCGTATTGTTGTATTTCGAAATTCGTATTCTGATATTTTTCGTATTGTCGTAAGATGGTAACAAAATTACAACGACTTCTGATTTTTAATACTCTCGTATGACGACTGCCGATTTCTCATGATTATGGTGAATAAAATTACGATGACTGCCCTCTGGTCGCTTTGAGTCTTCTATTTATTGATTATCCCGGGGGGTCTCCTGGCCCATACTTCTTCTCATTGAAGCGTCTACTCCCACCTCAAGTAATTATCGATCGGTCTGTCTTTTATGAATCGTAAATTTATGAATTAACGATTTATAGTTTAAACAGTAATTTTTGTAGTTAAATATTGCGATAATTATTCTGTCTGGTTAAAAAGATTCATTGTCGAATCTAAATTGAATTTCTACGATGATTACAATGGAAAATAACAAATTAAATACGAAGATCTTATTTAAATAGTTTAATTATATTTTTATATTTTTGTTTAATAACGATGTGAACCAAATATTCAAATACATGCTCGATTTTACGGTAATTAACGAAGTTTAAAGACGATTTGTTTATCAGCAAAATTCTGAGATTATTCAGTTGTTATATCCCGATTAAATATTGATTGTTAAGTTAATTGTTGGTTATTACGTTGTTAGTTCAAAAATGATTGTTAATAAATTATTCGAGAGGTGCTGCACTCATTAACGGTGACGGTAATTTCTCGAATCGGCTCCTTAGAAACAGTCACACCGATTCTCTGGCTGCACAGTTGTATATATCTGTGAGGTGCTCGCCATGGTGTTGGAGCGATAAGAAGTTCACTTTCGGATGTACGCAAAAGAAGGATTCCGATTGCCGAGACAGCTCGGTTTAAACAATGCGAATAGATACTTCCGATGCCGATACCACCCCTCTAGTAACTCGAATATTCACTAAGCTCAAGTTTGAGTTATATGACTGTTACTATGCCAATCATTGAATATTCCTTATTTGTGGATTTAAAGATGTTTAGTTATTGTCCAATTATCGATTTTTTTATACTCGAAGACCATGATGAAATCACGTACAATGCGTGTATTTCGGTTTATCCTTCGCTCTCCTCCCTATAGTTTATTCACTTTTCCTCTCTCAGTAGATATTAAATGTTGTAAAATTTGATTATTTCTAAGTTGCGTTGGCAATAAAATTTTAAAATTCGCCAGACGTAACACAACCATATAAATGAGAGCATTTGTAACAGTCCCAGCCTTCGATCCTTTGCCTGTAAATACATAAGTTATGCAGTAACCAATAAAAAAATGATATTAAACTTAAAAAAAAATAAGCACGTATTTGTATCATTTCGTTTGTTTCGATTTACCTGTAAACGATGTCATAGTTGACAACGTCATATAAATCCTCGGCTGGCAACATGGTGGATCTTGATGTGTCTCTTCTATTCTGTTGGCTACTGGTGCCTGGAATAATTTTTATATTGTCGATTCAATTCATACTGCATACTGTTGGGGTGTATTATGTCATATATAGTGGATACGGCATATTATAATATAGTTTACCGTGCTCTCATTTGTCTTTGCGGTTTTTCATGAAGAATCCCTATCACTGCCTGCAGAGATGTCCATTTATTCAGGATTATCTGTATCGTCGTCGTCGTTGTTAACGTTTCTTAGCTACCCACAGAGAATATAGTTATTTAACTTACAAACATTTTCAATTAATAATTAGTTGACGTACCTCAGCTTTTGAAGACTTGTTAACCTTTGATTGCGGAATCAACGTCTTCTGCTTCGGGGTTTGATGATGTCGCCTGATGTGATTTGTCAAGTTTGTCGTATTTCCACTTGATTTCACATCGATTTGGCACCATTTGCATGCCCCGCCGTTCGACGCTCACGAAGAATGTCCAGACTCTGCTTCTCTTTCCAATCTTCGGTATCAATGTCATTTTCCTGAAGATGAAGATGCACCATGATATAATATGAAGTATCGTTGAATTGAGAACAAAACTAAATATTACAATCTGTGATTAAATTATATTTACAGTGTTTTCTTATCATGAGCTTGTGGGACTTGGCGAGCACTTCCGCCTGAAAGAAACAAGATAATTCTATTAAATACACAGATTATAGAAAAAATTAAGTTCTGCACTTAAAAATAAATTCACAGATAATCTACCTTTGGACGGGCTACAGGACGCGATTATTGGTGGAATTATAGATGTCTCAATTTCCGGTGACGCTGCAGCATCATCGAGGCAAACGCTGTTGAAATGCAATGTGCAATTAGAAAAAAATTAAAGTAGAATTAAAGATTTGTAAAACTTTTGAGCGGTAATATTTGAATTGTCCGAATGAGCGAAGTCTTCTGTTAAGAATATAAGAATGGTACAGTCCCGCCAAACGTGAGTTTCGGATAAAAGTTCGAAAACATCTCGATAGTATAAAAATCTGAAAAAAATCAAGCATGTAGATAGTGCTGATCAATTTGATTTTGGATTGTAATAATTCAAAAATGTTATTAACAAATTGATGAAAAATAAATTGTTTTCCAAATCACCCGTTAACATAAGTTTTGTTTTAAATGAAAACGATTTGTTAATTTTCCTGAATCCGTCGGCATTTTTAAAGAATTTTGTCCAATGATATAAAATTGTGTTCTTTTAGACGAAATGAATGAATAAGAACGCAAAATTCAGAAGTATTCAGGAAAATTAACAAATCATTTTCATCTAAAAAACAGATATGTTGACGGATGATTAGTTAGACAAACTTTTTTCCATTAACTTGTTAATAACATTTTGGAATTATTATAATGCACAATCAAAATGTTCAGCTGTACCCACATGCTTGATTTTTTCAGATTTTTATTCCATGGAGATGTGTTCGAATTTTTCTCCGAATTTGACGATTGGCGGGACTGTACCGCTCCTACATCGTTAATGAAGATTCCCCTTTCCAAAATATCTACTAATGCTCTTGACTATTCGATGACCCAGTTATTTTTTGTCCCACAAATTTTCCAACATAAAATTCCGTTGAATAGTTATTCGACGTTTTGCGATCGACCGTTTTTTTAGAAAAAATAAATTTGATTGAATTATTTTTTTTATTTCACTCCGTGCGTGAAAGCCGCTTTCACGCACGCTGCGCGTGCTTGGAAACGCCTTTCTCGCAGTCGTAAAATAAAATATTGTACGATACTCGTGTGAGAAACTTTGTCTCAACTCGTGTGATTGTAACACTCGCCTTCGGCTCGTGCTACAAACTCACTTGTCAGAAGAAGTTTCAACGCACTCGTATCGTAATGTACTATTTTATTGTCCGATAAAATCAAGTGACCAAATTCATGATGATTAAAAGACATTTCGAAGAGGGGTATCTCCTTAAGGAATTTTTATAAGATGAATTTAAAATACCCAGCAGGACTTACAAATCAACACCATCAGAAGATGCGAACATATCCTCCATGACATCGTCGTCGTAATTAATAATCTTCTGACGAGCGATGAGATGTTGCAAGTATTCTCATGCGAAGTTGCGCGAAGCTGGAAAAAAAGAAAAACCATACAATTAAAGAAAGATTAAGAATATTTTACATTTCATTTCATTGTTTAATTAATGAGTGAATCGCTACTTTCTTTTCAGCTTTACATAAGTTGTGAAGTCGATCCCATCAACTCGATGCGGACTTTGTTGATTGACTTGGAAAAAAAAACTGAACGTCCTTGTCGAAGTCTCGTCTAAATCAAAAAATTAAACCATCAGTGAATCAACAAATTATCAAATGTTTCAATCATTCAATCGTTTTCGTTAACCGTTAACGAGGGTGAGTTACTTAAAAAATGCAAAAAAAAATTTCGATGAAATAATTAATCTATCATTTTAAGGTTACTCAGCACCCGTAATGGTTGATCGTTACTACTCTATAGTTAATCTTCTTTTGACCATCAAAATTATAAAATGTGAACATTTCCATCGGTTTCCTTTTCGCATCTTGGATATAGGTTAGGATCTCGGAATAGTAAAATAATGATACAATGCAGAATGACGACGAAACGAAAAATTCACGCCGATTCTCGCGGATTCCACGAAACTTAGCAAAACACGAGACACGATGAATGAAACGTTCACAGTTGTATTAACCCGCATACACGAAAACGAATGACCCGATAAGCGGAAGGTGCAAGTTCGCAATCTCTTCCGGGTAATTCCGATCACCAGACGTATTGAAGATCGATCGCATAGGCGTAAGTATTTCTATCCGTAACCGTTGCGCCACTGGAATATAATGCTGGTTCCAAATAATAGAGTGTAATGTTTACATCGTACGACGCTTGCCCAGCTAAACAGAGATTCGATATTGCTCTGTATTGTCTACCAGAAAACTAGTTTCTGGTCACGATTGGCCCGGAGCCATTTACGCAATATAGTAGCTACGCATCATGCAATAACAACCTAATCCAATGGCACGCAAAGAGACCTTTCTGTACACTAGGTACAATCGCAAAATCACATTTTCTTTCCTTTTTTTTTCCTTTTTTATACGTCGAAACACACGTCACATGTGGATCGATCTCACCCTTAATAAATCGATTCAGTGAATTAATCGGCCAGTACGAATTGTTACATCCCCGTCACTCCACCAAAGCGCCTAGTATCTAACAACCCTCAAAACAGCATTGTATTTCCTGAAGATAAGGCCCTACTCCGATGGTTAAGAGAAGGGGACGTCTAGGCCCGCACACATAGTCTACAGATAACAATTCCTTCCAATTCGTTCAAAACATAGGAAGTGGGAGACGGCGAGTTTGAGCCAATAAGCTATAAGATACTTGCCCTTTCCTACCCTTATTTAAAAACAAAGATAGATATACCACTAGTATATAAGACCACATTTTGTACAGAAAATTGTCAGTCAGTCAGTCAGTCAGTTCTCGTCAGTTCTTGTACATATTTCAACCTCTTCGGATCGAGCTGGAACTTATACCGCTCGTCCATTTTTCAAGTAAAATAGTTTAAATGGAATCTTCGATTTATTTCCGAGCTGCGCGGACCACCGCGAGCTCATCATCATAAGATCGATCTTCTGATTAATCGATTTTAAAACGGCAACCCTATGCTAGGGTCTGGTAGGTGTCTCGAAATTATAGACAGAGTTTTTCTAATATTTCTTTCCTTGGTAATCGCAGGACGATCCGGATCCAATTTGAAGGATTATTTGAGAAGACGATTGGAAGAAAGGAAACAACGTCGAAGAAGCAAAGCAAGGCCGAGCGCCGTTAAATGGGGAATGAAACTGAAAGGGCCCAACAATCAACGGCCCGGTATGTTTTTTTTTATCAACCACTGATTGTGATTGAACGATCGAACATATTCGCAGATATTGATCGAACTTTTATTCAAAAACGGCAATAGTGAAATATTCATATCTATTCGGAAAAATGAATAAATCGACTTTCGCTAATGAAAAAGTCATGTTACCGAATAATTTATTGGCCAAGTTTTTTTTAAACTCATTTTTTATTAACTTTTGGGAATTATTAATATGCGAATTTAATATTTTTAGTACCTTTTGTATGGTATTATTTAGATTTTTATCCCTTCGGGAATCTTCGAAATTCACAATGACAAGAAATTTGACAGTATATATCTTCAAAATAGTAATAAATTATGACGAGAAGAAAAATTGTTAATGTTCGCAAATACTCTGCAAAGTGTAGATATAGATTATAATAATTATTCGAATAATGTTTATAAAACTATGGGAATATTGATTTCACAACTGTTCCGAGTGCGGAGACGCAACGAGAATAGCGAGTATTTCACCGGCCGAAGTACGAATCCCTAGCGAAAGTCCTGCCGTTCAGGTTTCCTGTGGTTTACATCATACAGGTGAGAATTTAGCCTATTGGATTACTTTCACCATCGTCAATGTTTTCCAATACTTATTTTAATACCCTTGTTTGTCAATATTTTTCAGTTTTACTTCTGCAAAACATTGATGTTTATACATTCGGTAGTAATATCTATGGTCAGTTGGGTGTCGGCGATCTCGTAGCTCACGCTGGACCCGTACAAGTCAAATTACCAAGTACGGCAGTGCATGTAGCCGCTGGCAGCAATCACACTGTTGTATTAACAGCGAAAGGCGAAGTGTATACTTCTGGCGTATATCAAGTTAGTACACAGCTCTCGTTCATTGAAAAAGGAACAATAAATTTCAATTCTGTTTTACATTGTTTTGATCTATGACGACGTTTTAGAAAGGACTATTGGAAATGAAGTGGTGGAATGGAGAGAACGAATCGTCAAAAAATTCATCACAAGCTAATCGACGCTCGGAAAGATCTCAACCGTGGCACAGTTTTCCGAATGTAGTACCAAACGTCGGTCCCAAATGGGGCAGACGTGCCACCTGAATCGGTGCGGCAAGCGATCAAACGTACATCTAAGTTGACGAAATCAATTCCATCAGCTTAACAAAGAGCACAGTCATGGCTAACAAAAATTGCATAAGTACGCGCTTCCTGTATTCAACTACTAAAAAACCTTCTCTGCCACGATATCGATAATATATTGATTGATAACTCTTATTTCGTTGTTTTTTCAGTACTAATTCGTCATCAGAATGAACACGCGAATTCTTTCAAGTGCCTCGGGACAAACAAACGCGACGGTACATGCAACAGTTTCTCGGGGAACGATCAAGTAGATTTCGGTCATAGTAATATGGACTTTCAATGCAACGACAAACGAGATAAGTCCTCACAACGTAATATCGACGGAGGCGCGAACGATAACGAATTTGGATGCATTGATCCTGAGTCCGGGTCTGGCGCTTCCGGTAGTTCCAACGTGTTTCGTAACTCGTACGCAAGCGGCGACGCATCTACTCCGTTGTCTCGACACGTTGACTCAGGCGCAGGACGAAAAATTCACGATAATCGAGAAAAATGATTGCAACAATTCCGCGCACGACAAAGTTTACAGCCATGAAGATTTCGTGACGGTAAGCCGATTCGAGAATCACGGCGGTGGTTGGGGCTACTTGGGTCACTCGATAGAGGCAATAAGAATAATGGCGGACACGGATATTTTACTTGGAGGTTACGCCTATTCGGCGGCCGTGGCGAGTACACGGCAAAGATAAAGTTGTTCCATCTCGGATTGACCGGCAATTATCACGAGAACCATGGGATTTTGTTGTCGGAAACCGAAGAGATTCCATACGAGGGCGAACCGCGACAAAAGTACTCGATACTGTTCGACGAGCCAGTTGCGCTGCAGGCGAATCGTTGGTTGGAAGATCAAGTGATGTTTCACTTTAAATCTTCAAAAATGTCGAACAACGGTACGGACGTTAATGCCGGATAGATACCGCAGTTCCTCTATCGCGTCTAGCCCACTGGCACAACTGAATAAATGTGTCCATGTTAGTGTCGCTCAGCACCTGCGGCGCTAGTAGTCACCCGCTCGACTCGCTCCGATTGAGCAGCGTCCGCGTCATCGGCATAGATCACGTTTGATTAATTTGGTTTAAATGGTTTGGATGTATTTATGAATTACATTTGTAAAAAATAAAAGGTTTACCATATTTTCAGAATTCATAGATTTATTATATTATAAATATGAGTATTGAATGAAACTATGTTTCATTAAACGTGCGTTACGTTTTACAAAACTTTGCTGTTTTTTTCTTCTGCGGATTAATTCGCTGTCGTTCAGCATTGATACGTGCACAATACTGCTGCATGCGCATCGTAAATATTGAATTACGTGCAAGACAGTATCATTTGCGTGTTCCTTACATGGGAAAGAGAGCTTTTCATAATTGTACACATCGTCTAATGTCAATTCGAAAACGTATGCCGAATCACGATGTGACAAAAATCGCTGTTCCAAAAAACCAACGAAGTTGTATAAATGTATATTCGGATGCGTCCATGGACCGACCGAGAGAAAATCAGCGAGACATGCTTTCGGAAGAGTAGAGTTACTTTCCGTGGTTAATAACGATTCTTTACAAATGATGCATTTGATGGTATTCATAATTCGTTGCGCCAACATTGCAGTCCCATAGTATAAGACATAACTCGTAACTTCTGGCGTACTATAATTATGCTCGACTTCGATAATATCGTCAAAAGCCCAATCGTCATGCTTAATAGCTTTCGCGAGTTTTTCTTTGATGTTTCGGGATAAATGCGATTCATTCGGATTTTTATAGATTGATTTGAGATCAGCCAGTGTCACTAACAGTTGGCTAGGACTGTGACGAGAGATTGAACAATTGCCGGTTTTAGGCGGCCGGAGAACACTGTATGTGGAGAGAATCTTATAAATGTGAAAGAATGTAGGCATCGAAGCGTGGTCATTACAACGTCTCGCTTGACGCACAGTGCCAAAAAATATCTGGATTCAGAACAAAACAAAAAAAAACATATTACGCCATGCCAGACATCAACCATCAGTGACAAGGATAACGGATCGTAATCTGAAGAGAAATCGTTTGATAATAATTGTGCACGTTTTTCTAGATACCGTAAACGATGCGATATATACAATAAATTGTTGGCCATGCGAAAACTAGACGCTCGTTGCGCAAGCATAAACAGAATTTTGCGGATACATATCGTAAATAGAAGTAGAAAGAGAGAGAGAGAGAGATTAGCAAATTCGGTAAAAAGAAAACCTTAACCGTTTATTTCTTAATCGTTCCCGTAGTAAATATGAAACTGCTTAAACGTGACCGAACCTCGACTGGATCTTGATTTATTCGGCCAGTTAGAACGTTCGTAAAACCGCAATGCTCCGTGAGATACGTTACGACATCCAACGTCGATTGAAGGGTTACGCGCAAACTTTCTGCAGTCTGTTTCGTTAAAAATAATTTCTCCGAGATCAGTTTTATCTCTATGTTCTCCTCCCACGTGTCTAATTTATGAATCGATTCTTGAATGATCTGCAAGGCAAATTGAACGTAACATTTCGTCGCCTTCACAAGTACACGATAATAGTCGAATCAGTATAAAATGAACAAGCGCCTCAGCGCCCTGCGGGCGCAGAGGCCCTTGTTGGTGGGCTCCGCCCCCCAAACCCCCCGAAAAATGTCCCCGGGGGACATTTTTTAAGGCACTCACAGGGGTACACTTCGCGCTAGGCGCTCCGTACCAAGTGTGATTACACTTCGCGTTATGCGCTATGTATCGAATATGTTTATACGTCGCGCTGCGCGTTTCACCTGAACCTACTGTGTGTTTTAAGGTCGGAATATTGAAACAATTGAAAAGAAAGTAGAAGAGTGGTTGGAAAAATTCGAGATAAAATTTGAATTTTTTTTTTGTTTCGAAAAAATTTTAAAGAGATTTGAAAAAATTAAATTGCAGTTTCCCAATATTTAAAGTAATTTACATTAAAAACGAAAAAAAAGCTGAGATTTTTTTTTTTCATTTCAAATCATCCCGCCACAGAATATCAATGTCGCGGCGTGTGCGAACTTTATCACGTCTGCTATGGAATTGTCGTCGGCTTCCAAAGTTTGACAGATAGAATGAACGGAAAAAAAATAAATAGTCGCGATTGTTTTAAATTTTATTTGGCAAATTGCAATAATTTTGGATATTCGATGATTCTTCTTTGTGAAATTATAACCAAGTTTTTCAGTGCACCCGTGAAATTTATGATTTTTATTACGAATGTGAATGATGTATTGTAAAATATTGTGAATGGTTTCGTTCAAAATATATTATTTTCGAAATAAAAAGGGCTAATATTTGTAAATCAATGTGTGATATTTCGTGTTTTATTTTTCGCAACCAAATTTTCTTTTCTGACATGATGAAAAATTGTTTTTTGGAAAATTAAAGTAACATAACCTT
The DNA here is from genome assembly GCA_934046635.1 of Buathra laborator. NCBI lineage: Eukaryota > Metazoa > Arthropoda > Insecta > Hymenoptera > Ichneumonidae > Buathra > Buathra laborator. Next base: position 100,878 of record CAKOHB010000040.1, read on the forward strand.
TAAAATAATTCCTCACTAGAAATAATTGTAGAATAAAAATATTAAGAAATGTTAGAATGTCTTCAAATTTGCTGTGCATAGTGTTTTCGATGCAATGAAATATTGCTGAAAATTAGAAAAAAATTCGTTCGGAGGTTTCAAAATTGCAGCGCCGTACGGACCTTTGACAGGAGAAAATGGATTTTTAAATGGAAAATGCCTGGAAAAAATGTTCAGAGACGTCGGAATGTCTTCAAATTTGCTGTGCATAGTGCTTTCGATAAAATAAAATAATGCTGCGAAAAAGAAAAAATTTGGTTCGTAGACTTCATAATTGGAGCACCGTACGGACATTTAGCGGAACAAAATTGAATTTTTATTTTGGAACAACTCATTAAAGGCTTCGCAGTAGTTTCAAAATGTTTGTGCACAATAGTCATGATATGATAAAACACTCCTGCGAAGGAGAACAAAATTGGTTCGCACCATCCAAAGTTACACTGTGATACGGACGTCCGAGAAGATAAATTCAGTGAAAAAGCTATTTTTATTCAACCGCAGGCTAAAAAAAATATTTCCAGTCATCGGAGTCACTTCAAATTAACTGCGCATGAAGTTGGAGGTACACCGAAGTAAATTCTGATAAACTAATTTTTTTGGAGCATACGCTGCGGGGAATCCCCATCGAAAGCTGTGTGATGAAGCCTCGATGGTCATTTTAATAGGCACTCTTTGCCTATTGTTATAGTGAGTGCCTAAAAAGTAACACGATAGATACCCTAAAAATTATTTTTATCAATTTATCAAAAAACCGGGTAGAAAGTTCCTTGAAATCGAGATTCCCGGGCTGAACTCCGTCTATACTTTTTTTATGATTAAGCGCATCGAACATTTTGTTCATCCAATCGCAAAAGGATGCAGTTCCTTCACAATCGGCCAAACCTTTATTGTGTCTCCGAGGAAATCGAAGTCCGGTAGCAACCGAATTGCTAAATACCTTACAAATTTTATAAAGTTATGGTTCAATCATTAATAATTAAAAACACATAGCGCCATTTAGTTAACACCATCGAATATTTTACTTGTACTGCAAGTTTCACTCGCATCTTCTGCGTATTACTCAGCTTAAGGTGGTGGATTGTTAATTTTGGGCATACGAGTATTTGTCCCGGTCCCGCCAGTTCCTTATCCTTCTCGTGTAGGATTTCGAAATGTTTCCACTGAATACGCGGTTGACTTGGGTCCGTCTGCACATCAAAAAAAGAACAAGAGGTTTGCAATCGCAGTAAAAAGTGTCTGAAACTTAGAAATACTATCGCAGTTACTAACCTGCAGAATTTTTGCGTTAAAAGGTCGATTGTGAATAGTTTTCATGAGATGTGGTGTATCGGAGAAAACGAAAATTCGTCGGCCTTCGATACTCGGATGATCGAAATAATTCTTTAAATGTCTCCTATGGCTGCTGACACCCATTTCAGACCAAAATTTCCCTGTTGGTGCTTGCTCCATCAGTCACGACTCCGTGAATGTGTGCTCCCTAGTTTTCTAGCAACATGATCACCAGACCATGATTGGCTTTATCGTTAAAGTCAGAAGTTTGCTTTCCATCGACCCCGAAATCGACCAATCCCCTGTACGTCAGCGATGTTGTGCCGACACTGACACTTTCTCGAGTTGCGATTTCATCGAGGAGGTGAATTCCGTGTTTTTGAATATCCGCCTTCTTTGACAGAGCTAATTTCAAAACGTCCAGATTTTCTTGATCGAACCCTCATGTTGTCTTGATTTTGGAAAGGTAACTATGAAACGTAATTTTCAAAAATCAATAAATGGTCTCGAGACAGAATAAATTCGACTATTGTATTTTTAAGATAATTAATCGTATAATTATCGTGTATAAAATACCTTCGGACCGTTCAAGGACACGGGATCGGAAGTATGTTGTTGACACGTAAAAAGTTGTACCCAGAGGCAGAACGCATGTGCAACAGCATGCACAATAATACCCATTCGTTCGAATACCGTCTTTCTTTCGAGTCCTTGACTTTTGCCGCCGCAATAATAGCCTTCAGAGCGAGTGCTTGATTTTCTTTCAAGTTCGACGTTTTGAGAAGCTCGTCCACAGAGTTGTCAGTGGTGAAATTTTATTTTTATATTATTCCTTTTATTTTAATGATATTTCTATTTTTTAATTTCTTTTGTTTTACGAGGGTAAATGCGTTTTTATTTCAAATTCACATTTAGTGTGAATTGACAGACAATGGCGAATATAAGCGAAAAATAAATATACAACCATCACAAATAAAGACGAGGGAATTTGTATTTGTAAAACAGCTGGCATTGCGCGAATTAAAAACAATTTGTTTTCTTAAAATCAAATAAACCAAAATCTCGCGGACAATAACGATGTCTTCCTTTACGTTATAAAACACAATAACAATTTTTTTTTTAGCATAGATTGAACCACACATACATTAGATTTTAAATTAATAATTATACATATAAATATTGGGTATTCGCTTAGCTTTGACAGTACTGAGTCGGTTAAATAAATAGTTTTATGAGTTTCGAGTACAAAGACAAATATATAATTTAGAAATTTGTTGGCACAAAAAATGTTATCTATTTTTATATAGCGTATCGATATCAACACAATGATTTGAGAGTTCTTTTTCTTTTCTTTTATTTTTTATATTGTGACTTCCCTTATACCATGAATGCCTTTATAATATTACTAGCGTTTTCCCGGGCTCGCGCGCTACGCGCGCTCGCTCGTCCATTGTAAACTATTTTGAGTTAAGACCCATTTGGGGAATATTTTTGCTTCTTTCTCCGCCGACGACCACCGCGGCTGCCTCCTTCGAAATCCCCTTAGAGGAACTTAGATTATTTTGGCCTTCCTCTCCCACGCTCCTCCCTATTCCCCCTCCCCCTCCCCCGAAAAATATTCTAAATCCCCCTTAGAGGGACTTAGAATATTTTTCTCTCCCCCCCTTCGACAGAAACGACTTCGACAGAAGTCGGAAAGTCCTTCTAAGGGGGACTTAGAATATTTTCTGTCGAAGTCGAAGTCGTTTCTGTCTGTTTTCGACAGAAAATATTCTAAGTCCTTCTAAGGGGGACTTACAATACAGAAGGGGGACAGAAGGGGGGGAGAGAAAAATATTCTAAGTCCCTCTAAGGGGGATTTAGAATATTTTTCGGGGGAGGGGGAGGGGGAATAGGGAGGAGCGTGGGAGAGGAAGGCCAACATAATCTAAGTTCCTCTAAGGGGATTTCGAAGGAGACAGCCGCGGTGGTCGTCGGCGGAGAAAGAAGCAAAAATATTCCCCAAATGGGTCTTAACTCAAAATAGTTTACAATGGACGAGCGAGCGCGCGTAGCGCGCGAGCCCGGGGAAACGCTAGTATATATATAGAGAGATTGTTATTACTAATCTTCGCAGTTGACACCACAGGTGAAACGAAAAATGTGTGCCGTTCGGATGTCTTTGCTCGATAGTCCTGAGATGCCCTTTTCAGGTTGGCGAATACTCTCCTCTCTCTTGGTGGGAAGTGACTAAACTCTCTTCTTAAATTGTGATCGATTACGCATATCTCAAATTTTCGGGAAAGTTCGGAGAGAATCGATCGACTCTCGTGCTATATTTTTTGCCCCTTCTCCTTGCTACATTTCTCTCTCTCAAACCGTTATTCATGCGACCCACGACTATCAAAACCAAACGAAAGCGATTCTACATGTCATTGTATGAATTCAATTGTTCTTGGTATTTATCGAGCTTAGATTTCAACATTGCAAGGGCATTCTTTGCGCGTCTCTTAGCTTTCATCGCCGAATTCAATTTCTCTTGCAATTTCAATAACGAACTTTTCTTAGCGGGAGAGACGGTTAGCTGAACTCGCTTCGGCTTTCCTCGGATCGTGATTCTTCGAATTTTTCTCGCGGCCGTCTTTTTCACCAAAAAAACAAAATTTATACGTGGTTTTTTTGGAAACTAATAAAGCACATTCGATATGTCGCCATGTGCCACGGACATCTTTTTTCGCAATACTACACTCAAATTCATTTAGTTCCGCTTGTACCTGGGAACCCGAACATATTTCAAGAGTATCTAGTGCAATTAAGAGTTTTTGCAATTATTCAATCGAGAGTATTGGACCGCAATCGATCTCGACGTCGGATATATTGAACGGTTGATTCAAAACGCTTATTTGCACTGACATATTTCTTTTAATCGTGACTTCCTTCAGTGGAAATGTTTTCAGTACATCACCGACTCCGATACATCCGAATTTGCAAAATCGTACAAGAAGCATATCGTTACAGGCCAAAGTATCCATCCGGGTGGCAGCGATACACTTGACTCGATCAATACTTAGATCGTTACCGGTGGCATCGATTCATAATGATGTCCATCATCCACCATTCGTGCGGCAGCTTCGGATGCTTTCTCTGCACAGATATTATTTTTAGGCACTCTCTTTAACAATAGGCAAAGAGTGCCTATTAAAATAACCAGCGAGGCCTCTTCACACAGCTTTCGATGGGGATTCTGCACAGCGTATGCTCCAAAAAATGTAGTTTTTCAGCATTTACTTCGGTGTACCTTCAACATCATGCGTAGTTAATTTTAAGTGACTCCAATGACTGCAAATATTTTTTTTCGCCTGCGGTTGAATAAAAATACCTTTATTACTGAATTTATCTTCTTAGACGTCCGTATCACAGTGTAACTTTGGACTGTGCGAAGCAATTTTTTTATTCTCCGTAGGAATGATGTATCATATCATCACCATTGTGCACATACATTTTGAAGCCCCTGCGAAGCATTTGAATATTTGATTAACAAAAAAAATTCATTTTTGCTTCGACAAGTGTCCGTACAGTGCTGTAACTTTGGACTGTGCGAAGCAATTTTTCTCTTCTTCGTAGGGGTGATGTATCATATCATCACCATTGTGCACAATCATTTTGAAACTACGGCGAAGCCTTTAAAAAGTTGTTGCAAAATAAAAATTCAATTTTGTTCCGCTAAATGTCCGTACGGTGCTCCAATTATAAAGTCTACGAACCAAATTTTTTCTTTTTCGCAGCATTATTTTATTTTATCAAAAGCACTATGCACAGCAAATTTGAAGACATTCCGACGTCGCTGAACATTTTTTCCAGGCATTTCCCATTTAAAAATCGATTTTCTCCCGTCAAATGTCCGTACGGGGCTGCAATTCTGAAATCTATGAAAGATTTTTTTTCTAATTTTCCGCAATATTTCATTGCATCGAAAACACTATGCACAGCAAATTTGAAGACATTCTGACATTTCTTAATATTTTTATTCTACAATTATTTTTAGTGAGGAATTATTTTAAAGGTTATGTTATTTTAATTGTCCAAAAAACAATTTTTTATCATGCCAAAAAAGAAAATTTGGTTGCGAAAAATAAAATACGAAATATCACACATTGATTGACAAATATTAGTCCTTTTTATTTCGAAAATAATATATTTTGAACGAATATCATTCACAATATTTTACTATACGTTATTCACATTCATAACAAAAATCAAAAATTTCGCGGGTGCACTGAAAACTTGGTTATAATTTCACAAAGAAGAATCATCGAATATCCAAAATTATTGCAATTTGTCAAATAAAATTGAAAACAATCGCTACCATTTTTTTTTTCCATTCATTCTATCTGTCAAACCTTGGAAGCCGACGATAATTCCATAGCAGACGTGATAAAGTTCGCATACGCCGCGCCGTTAGTATTCTGTGGCGGGATGATTTGAATCGAAAAGAAAAATCTCATTTTTTTTTCATTTTTTAATGTATATTACTTTAAATATTGGGAAATTGCAGTTCAATTTTTCCAAATCTCTAACAATTTTTCGAAATAAAAAAAAAATCAAATTTTACCTCGTATTTTTCAAACCACCCTTCTATTTTTTTTAATTGCTTCAATATACCTATCTCAAAACAAAATAAAACGATAAAAAATAAAATTTCTCGAATTTCTCTCGGACAGTGACAATAACGAATTGATTCTGTCTATTATGGGGAAGAGAAAAAATGCTTAAAGTGTTATAACCGAATTCTCTTATACATCGACAGACGAAGAGCCCTCGCAGTCGAATTCATCTCGAAATTGAATTTTTATTTGTTTTTATTTTGGACGCATCCAAGACACTACAACTTTTTATTTGAGGAACGTACTACTTCCTCTTCAATACACAATAAGAACCAAGACGACATCTATGTTCGTTGTCGAGATATAATTTTTTTGCTACAACGATTAATATCGAGTTAATTTCATTGAAAATCGTAACAAAAAGCAAATTTTCTGAATATTCGGCTCCAATACTTTGGCTCCTGTCCAGAGGCAATAATAAAGTGATTCCATGTATTTTAGGGAAGAATAAAACATTTAAAGAGATGCATTTAAAGGGGACATTAGACCCGAATGGTAAATGGTAATGGTGTTCGTGTTGGTAAATATTTAGTGTGTTTGTTTTATACTCATTTAATTTGGTCATATGTGTTAAGCCAATAAAACGACCTTTACTAGATATGATTTGATTCGTTACATTAATTAGATCAAGTTCTACGCGATGAAATTCGTTATATTTGTCTCGTGTCTGAATTTTTGACAATTGATCGTAAAACAAAAAGGAAATATCAGTAGTGAATAATAATAATGAATTTCTATAAAAATGAAACGTTTATATTCGATGAAGGTTAAACTATGAATCAATTTACATAATTGATAAATGATTTTCCCCCATACGTTCTTCCGAGATGAAACGCGCAGCACGACGTATAAACATAAAAATAAAAAAACATTTTTTTGCAAAAAATGTAAAAAATGTCGCCAAGTAGTTTAAATAGTTTTGTGAAAATAAAAAAACTCGTAAAATAGTCAAAAATCATCTGAGCCAAGTGAAAATAAAAAAAAAATCTTTGCTCGTCCTTACTTTCGATGCAACTACATTTATTTGTATTCTAAGGACTCGCCAAGTTTTTTTTTTTTATTTTCACTTGGCTCAGATGATTTTTGACTATTTTACGAGTTTTTTTATTTTCACAAAACTATTTAACCTACTTGGCGACATTTTTTACATTTTTTGCAAAAAAATGTTTTTTTATTTTTTATTTCAATCGTTTTTTAAAATTTATTATTCTATTATTATTTATTCAAAAAAAATGTTTTATTACTTGATAACGTTAAGAATCCGCATGACACGATTTTTCTTGTATCACACGCACAATATTTATCAATTGAAATGACCTCTCGTCCGCGATTATTTGAACAATTTTATCAGACGAACGACGCATTTTGTTAACCGCACGAGAGGGTCCTTTTTTTTTTACTAATTTTCGCGGAAAAATGAAATTATAAATAACCTCTACTTAACCTTCATTTCGATCACTCAGTGTGATATTACTAGTTGCTGTATTCACGAACTGACACTTAGAAATTGATAACAGCTGATCGTTCGTTCCTCTTATACCATTGTGTATGCACGGCACACGCATGGACGCACGAACACAACACGCAGGTCATGGGACATCGGACAAACAGCTGACAGTCGAAAAAATCTCTTAAGAATTTTTTTTATAATGAAAGTGAGGATTTTTCGGGCGAGATCGCGATATCTCATCATTTCGGGCACCGATCGGTCTGATTCCAGGCGCATTTTAGAGCTTGTATTCGATTTATATCATGAAAGTGTCTTTAGAATTTAGATCCGATGTCTCGTTTCCGAGGAAAAAAATGTCAAAGTTTAGGGTCTCAATACTGGCGTATAAGGACACGGTAGCGCTCGACGCGCGCGGTTTCACCGCGCGGACTTTTAACTTTAAACTACTTGGCGTCGAGACGCTACCGCGTCTCTTGATTCGATACATAGCGCATAACGCAAAGTGTAATCATACTCGATATGGAGCGCGTAGCACGACGTGCATATAAGTTTAAAACGGAGCGCGTAGCGCGACGTGTATCCCTGTGAGTGTCTTAAAAAATGTCCCGAAGGGATATTTTTCCGGGGGTTTGGGGGGCGGAGCCCACCAACAAGAGCCTCTGCGCCCGCAGGGCGCTGAGGCGCTTGTTTGTTCTTCGTTTGCAACCTCATCTGAATCGGACATCTTCTGAAAACTATTTGACATCTGATCCCCGCTGCAATCCATTAGTTCTATAGAATCATATTCCGGAGTTGTTGTAGCGTTGAAATTCGTTGATTCAGGCGCCGCAAATTCAGTCCAAGGAAAAATTGACGGAGTACAACCTTTGACCAAGCGAGGGATTCTGTAGGGTGACTATAAAAACATTTGTAAATGCCTCATCTCGATAAATAATTTTTATGGATTATTTTATACATACTACACCAATTACAGCACCGTCAGAGCCTCGTAGCTCACGTTTCCGTAGGATTTCCTTTGGCCGAAAATGTTTCTCGCACACTGAATTATTTCCCGATTTTATTATAATATCCGTACGTTTTATCGCTGTTCGCCATAATTCCAACACGTTTGGATCATGCGGAACAGTGAAAAAATGCGTTTTTTCTTTATTTGACTTATAGCCTGACGTGCATCCGGGTGCCACGCACGTAGGCATGATAAAATATTTGATAAAAACGACGATCAATGTTTTTTTTACACCCCGATGTCATAATATCCGACTACTGACATTTTACGAACTTTCAAAATGACCACACACGTGTTTATCAAATTTACTTCGCCGAAATAAAAAAATTACAAAGATATTACGCGCATTACCCCAACGATGCAGAGGTTAGGAAAATTATTAAAATTATAACGATAGACCGGGTGAAGGGTGGGGTGGAGCCGGTGACTACCAGCGACGCTCAGTGGATTCGTTTCGACAGCGACAGTAACGGGTACATCGTTCCGTTAAGGAAATTTAGTGAAGTGGCAGGGGGCTGATCGCGTCATAACGCCGGAAAACCAATCGCCGAATCGTCAGAGAGATCAGATAGAACCCGTTTACGTTGTACGCCGTGAATTCAGCCGTATGATAACCAAAGAATGCTTTCAATCGCTCATATCGCTATTGCAATGGAGTTGGAATACTCTGAAGGCCGGTCTCTCCGATGCCGTCTCGCGGGTACCGGCAACTTCATTTCATTCCGTTCTCGAGATGGAACATCTCGTTTATACAAGGGAAGCCAGTCTTCGTCTCCTACAAACTTATAAGAACGAAATATATCCGAATCAATTCGGTAAAAAAACACCACCAGAATCGGTAAGACTCGCAGAGTGCGTTGGCGAAGTTCGCGCCTTGTTGCGACAAATTCTCTCCGATTCCGTACCGACGAGCTTAAAGAGCAAAGGCAAGACGAATATAAACAAAACCGATCGTAGCGTTGGTAATAAAATGATCGGAATTATTCTCGACGAGTGTCACAAGACTTTCGCCGCGTGTTATCACGCTTTTTATCCAACAGCGTATCCTTAAAGGGCGTTAAGAATCTCAAGATAGAGTTTGATATCGCAAAGTCGTTCCTACCGTTTCAACAATTATTAACCGTTTTGCCAGCGGCCAGTAGAGCTCGGTTACCGGAAGCTTATCAAGCTAACCAATGAAAGCTTGATAAGCTTGAATTGCTAACCAATGAAAGATTACCGATAATCGATTATGTTCCAGAGGATTTCAAAACGGATCTCAAACGTGAAAAAATAGAAATGGGAAGGTGTGGTACTGATACCTTTCATCGACGAGAAAAATTTGTTAGACGGTACGTATTGCATAATTATCTCATTAAACTCATCGAGTAACAAAGACAATAACAATTCTTTCTTTGTGTTGGGATAACAGCGATGGAACCGTACAACACGAAACTAACGGCGGAAGAGCAAAAACGCAATATGCACGGATCGACCATCATAACTTATACCGACGAAGATCTCGGTCTCTACGAAGCCCCGCAGTATTTCCCAAGTATACGAAGTCACGCGAGAGTAGTATTACTAACCAATGAAAGATTACCGATAATCGATTATGTTCCAGAGGATTTCAAAACGGATCTCAAACGTGAAAAAATAGAAATGGGAAGGTGTGGTACTGATACCTTTCATCGACGAGAAAAATTTGTTAGACGGTACGTATTGCATAATTATCTCATTAAACTCATCGAGTAACAAAGACAATAACAATTCTTTCTTTGTGTTGGGATAACAGCGATGGAACCGTACAACACGAAACTAACGGCGGAAGAGCAAAAACGCAATATGCACGGATCGACCATCATAACTTATAGCGACGAAGATCTCGGTCTCTACGAAGCCCCGCAGTATTTCCCAAGTATACGAAGTCACGCGAGAGTAGTATTACTCAATCGCGAGGACATCGAGGAAAGTCAGTGTATATTTCGCTGGATTTGCGACGCTTTAACACATAAAACACAGTTCCAAGTTAGAGAAAGCAAAGGTAACAAATATTCATATTATATAAGAAAAAAAAATCAAAAATCTAAACGTCGAGAAATGTAAAACATTGCGAATTTTCATTTTTTCATCAGGTTGAAGTCTTCGAACAGGCATCGCGAAGAGAAAATTTGATTATCTCCATACTGCCGACGGAAATTCTGAATCTTCACAACGTCGCAAGCAAAATATTGGGAAAAACTGTATTCGGTGGATGGCCGCATATTCGTGAAACACACGTCATCGGTGTGTCGACTAGCGATCGAAAAATCACGTTAATCAACAACCAACAAGGATACAGTCCCGACAACGTGCGTATCGAAGATCTGAACAGCGGACTTACCTCGCAGTGGTACTTGCAAAGCAATGGTGTTAGCGACGAGTACGATAAATATTATTTTCAATAGCTGCAAAAAATTCATTATACAAATTGCGATTAATGATTATCGGTGAATTGGCTTCTAATGCATTTTAATCGTCGGAGTTTCCGTGGTATCAAGCGATCATCACCACGCGTGGTTTCGACTGATCATCATTCTCTTTTGAAACTTATATTATTGAATTATAAAAGCCGTGTAAATCGGCGCCGGGTCAACCATCGTCCCTTTTGAAAGTCAAAGTTTCAACTATACGCTGTACATACGACGATCGACGAATCACCGATGCAATTTCTTTGGCTTTTCTTCTCTTTTTTTCTAATTATCATTATTATCTAGTGGTACGAATAAATTTATTTATAGTTCCTACTACTTAGGCTAATATATTTTATGACGAAGACATTAATAACGTGTAAGAAGTTGACACGATTGTCTTGCGATGCGTATCATTGTTCATACGCGACGTGACTAAGATGTACAATTGATGCGCAGCATACGATTAATTTGCGTACATCTCTATCTATGCTATATTTTTCCTATCCAAATAAGCGTATTAAACACGTGTAATCCGAAGCTATTAATTAATCTCAAAGATTTTTTATATTAAAATGAAATTATTGCAAATAATAAGCTTAAAAAGTAATAATAAGTGTTTCCCTATTCTTCTTATTATTCATTTTATACACTGTAGCGTAAATTCCTTTCCCCGAATTTACCTACTCGCGAGAACCCTCAACCTCGAGCCACAAACGTCACAATAATTTTCTCCTTTTTAATTTTCCCCTGCGGGATGGGCGCCAGGCGCGTAACGCGCCAGAGAAAATTCGACGAGGTTGATTAGCTGACGACTAGCTGCAGCTTTTCGAGAATCGGAGAGGGGCTGGGTGTTTTAACGTCGGCATTCGGACGGCACAATAAAAAAAGAAACAAAATATAGTGCAACTCAAACTAGAAATATCCAGGAACCAAAATCCACTAATTTTTATTTAAATTATTAACTCAGCTAAGAGAGGGAAAACCGAAGATTTTGGAGGAAACCTCTCGTCCCGGGAACCAATGAAATTTACAATAAAATGTTCCTTCGACAATTTTCCCGACGCTCGGGATCTCGCTGTCGCTCTCACGCACTCGCACACTCACACACACACACATTACCGCGTCGCGCGAAGGTTCTCGTTCTCGCGTTTCACCTTTTCTCTCTCACACGATAACCATTAAATTTTTCGGGGAAACAGAAAACGAATCGAATATTCAAAAAAACCGATTGTTAGAAAAATACAAAAATAACGCGCAAGAATAAATACGATATAAAATTAATTCGATTTTCCCCGATCCACTCACTCACACACTCTGGCGCACACGATAGCCTCGCGCGCACGACGGTAACGGAAAGGCGACTCCCGTGGGATTTATCCCCAAGGCACGTTCACGGAAACAAATTATAAAAATACTAAATTTGGAAAATATTGTCGCGGCAACGATTTACACACGATTAACAGTAAAACGAGCACGTCTCGCGGCTCTGCACACGCGATTAAAACAATTTTACGCCGACCTCAAAGAAACGGCCACGTTTTCTCGAGAACCGTCGAACTCGGATCACGCGGACAAAATATAAATTTTTATTCCCACGCCGGGAGCTCGGACGCGGAAAATAAATACGACAAACAATACAACGAACAAAATACGCGAACTACCGGTCTTATCTAGTCCCTCGGATGAAAGAGCTCACCGATGTCTCTCGATATCCCGTCGTGAGCGATTAAGGTGTTCGGCTCGCCAAAATTTCCCTCCGCGCGGTATCCAAAATATCGATCGACGATCCAGCTCGCTCCGGAACTCAACGGGAAGCGCCCCGAGTTACGCGTCTCTCACGTTCTCGTTAGCGACACCCCTACCCCCCTATCTAATCGCGACGATTTCCAAAATTCGCGAACGCTCGCCCCTTTTCGGGATTTAAATATTTCGCACGCTCTCTCGCAACGTCGTAGCGCTGATAGACGCGCGAGAGCGATACAGAAGATGTGGTCTCCGCGGTACTCAGTCCCCGCGTTCGAGAACCAATGCGACGATTGTCCTTCGCTCACTCGAGATAACTCGAGAGCTATAATTTTGAGGGCGGCGACGCTGGGAAAAAGCGGTGTTCTTTTCCCTCGATGTTCTTATCGTCTAAACAACGATAGGCTTCGGGGGTAGAGGCTCCTGGCAGATAATTTCCGTGAGGCGAGAGGACCTCTGCCTCCGCTGACTCGTCGACGGTAGCGATGGCCGAAGATTTCCGACGAAAACCGATGTTTTCTCTCCCTCGCCGTCCAGTCGCGGCTCGCTCTCTCGCCCGAGACGCGGGAACATGAAATATTTTTTATAAAAAAATAATTAAAAAATAATTCTAATTTCCTAATTGGCCCTGAGGAATCGCCTTGTGAGTGCCGGAGCGAGCTGAAAATAACGGGCTGAATTTTGCCACGTTACAACACTTAGCGTTACCTTGATTTTCATTCGCCAAAAGATTTTATTTATCATGATATATTTAATAAAACTATATTTTACAAACGACGATGTGTTTTATAATAATTATACATATACATTTTTCCCTTATTATTATTCTGCAAACTGTCGTTCCATTTTTGAACAATATGAATTGTTGAATTTAGTGCCTCCAGGTTTCTGCGCAAGTCACACCACTTTCCCGACGTCGTGGAGGTCGGGAAATTGGGGAAAGAAATTTCGGATTACCTTGCATTTCTGAACGCGCTTCGGTAAAAACCAGGGTAACTCTGGTCATTGCCGGGCATATCTGAACGTAATTTTGTAAAGATTTTACCTACGTTTCTTTAGTTTTTCAAATTGGGGAACCGTTGGTTACCCACGGGGAAAAATTCGTGAGTTTCTGAACGCATTTGGGTAATATCGAAACTTCCCCTGGTCAATTCCTCGCAATTTCTGAACGCGTTTCGGTAACTATTCCCTCCCAGGGAAGATTCCTGAACGCATCCTAGTAAGAAGACTTTTCATACACACCGTTTTTGTGCATAGCCGTATTGTACACAACCTTATTGCGTCTGCCTGTATAAGAACAAGCACCTCAGCTCCCTGTGGGCGCAGGGATGCATTCAGGAATTTCCCTTGAGAGAGAACAGTTATCGAAACGTGTTCAGAAATTGCGAGCAATTGACCAGGGGAAGTTTCGATATTACCTAAACGCGTTCAGAAACTCACGAATTTTTTCCCGTCGGTCATCAAATTCTCCGCAAACAGCAAAAACAACAGAAAATGTGGTAAGAATTGCCTAATCCCGTTCAGATACGTGAAAGTAAGGGTGAAAGGTACTGTGGTTTTTGCCACAATGAGTTCAGAAACCCGACGTATGGTAACCCAGTTTCCCAAGCTCGGAGAGGTCTGGAAGAGTGATCGGACATGCGCAAAGCCCTCGAGGCATTCGAATATGAAGAATATTCGAGTTTCGCTTCGTACAAGTGTAAATATCAAACTTTTAAAAACTTTTTATAACTACTTGGCGTCGAGATGCTGCCGCATCTCTTGATACATGTTGGATATATGGTACAATTATATATTTAAATAAAATAATAAAATAAATAAATGAAATTGTTCTAGAGAATAGTATTTATTGAGAATTTAACGCCGACACGTATTGTCGTTAATAGAAAAATAATTTTTTATCTTATGAAATTGTAAAGTAAATAAATAGAATTGTATAAAACACAGTAGTTATTGTTACGTTCAGCGTAACGCTCTGTTTATTTTCCCTTTTTACCACCAGTAAAAGTTGAACCTCAAACCCTAAAAAAGGAGAGGAAAAAGGGAATCGATCTAAAACTCCTCTCTATCGATATTCATTTTTGCCTACTGCGAGATCAGAATCAAGTTAGCCTAAATTCTAATAACCTCAGAGTCCTACCTTAACGAGTCGACGCCGACGAATCTAGATAAAGTAGATCCGGGCCCCACAGGCGGAGGCCGACAAAGGCGGTCTCTGACCCCTCTTCCGAGTGAACAGATCCAAAAAAGAAACTAAAAGGAACAAGACCTACTTGCCGTAGGGATCTACTACTATCAATATCGACTACCGCCTCATAGATCTTTAACGCAGGAAAAACTACCTTACCGTGGCCAAAAACCACTTAAAGAGGAACCTACGGTCTGTCGTTCAGAACTTTCGGGCCCTAGATACATAGAGTCGGGTCGACAAATTATCTTCGTTAAAGGAAACGCCTTAAAACGTTGTTCTATTTGAGCCTAATTCCACGGGCTAAACGAAAGGAGAAGGGCTCTTAATCATGATCTTAGCAGGAGGAAAAAGGGATTATTTTTTTAATTTATATTTCGGCTTTTGTTTCGTGGAATGTCAGATTGAGCGCACTACACAATTTCGTTTTCGCGTGAATAATACTGCGAGAGAGCCTCGCCTTTCGTTTGTACGCGCGCTTTCATTCGAGTCCAGCGTGCCGACGCGTCGTCGCGCACTATGAATGTTTCGCGAAACGCGCTCCGAAAATCGTCCCATGTGTGTAACTCGCTCCTTCGCGCGCGCTCCCAATCTCTCGCTCCACCTCGCAGGTGCGCGGTCCTCCGCGGACTCGAATAAATATTCATCCTGCCAATGATGCAATCGTTTCATAGCCTCGAGATTCTCGATCCATTCTTTCGCGCGTAAACTATCGCTATCACCATTAAAATGTTCGATATTTTGCGATAAAACGGGAATCACGTGATACGCGGGAACGGAATTTATCACCTGTTGCGCGGGGGGTGGCGGGGCCGTCATCAAACCGGCGAGCAAATGCGCGAGCGCATCTTCACGATTCTCACCTGTCAGTAGATTTCTGAGTGCATCGACGATCGCGGGATTCGGCTGCCCTTCCCCATACGCCGTTGAGTGTCCGACCGGCAAAGCCATCGGTACGTGTGAAGCGGTTCTCCCCTCCTCCGATTCGTCGACCGCGGGGTGCCAACGGAATGCGACCGTTATTCCGAGGCGTCGACGATTCGCGATCTCTCTCTCGCTGTAACGGGTGTGACGATGACGCGGCCGAGGCCCCCGTCGCTTCCACCGGTTCGTGAGTTGACGTACCTGGATCCTGGTTATCAGGTGAAACGTTCAACGCTTCGAGCCGGTTCCGCTCAAATGTTCCCGGTCGTCCGAGAATTCCTCCGGTACCACGTCCTCGTCCTCGTCCCGCTCGTGTTCGGTCCAATCCGATCATTGTGAACCCGCGACCACGTTCTCCAATATGGCGTCGTTACACACCCGGCTCCACGCTCGATTTTTCGCGGCACGCGGACCGGCACTTGTCACTCCGCTCCGAAAAATATTTACGTATACTCACGCGGCACGACACTGTTCCAATCCCACTTCTGATTGTTAGAAAGGATTGCTCCTTCTTCCGACTCACACACGCGGATTCTCAGGCAGGTGCGAATAAATGCAACACAGGAAGAAAGGACGAAAAGGCCAAACGGCAATGCTTTATTTAGAACAAATTAATCAATGAAGAGTCGCTTCAGCGCGACGAATTTAAACAATAACTACGATTAGACGATACTGACGGCACGATGCCGCTCCGACTCGCTTAACGCACACAGCGTCGTTGCTGTCTCTCGCTTTTGCTCTCACGCAACACACTCTATTTGCCTCGCTCGTCGTACGCGCGTCTCGTGCTCGCACTCCGAGGCAACTGGACTCTCGTGACCAGTTCCGGTTCGATCTTTCGCGGGCGGATGTAGAGGGTGTCGGCGTCGGCCTCGCGACGCGGTCGTTTCGAGCCGCTGCTCCGAAACGCTTCGACTCTCACTCTCTCTCTCTAACACTTATAAGGAGATACAATTTTATATTTCACGAAATACGTATCAAATTCAGAGGACATAGGAGAGCGTAATTTCACTCCACGATAACGGTTCTCTTGGTCTAGACACCTGATGAAATTCGTTCTATAGTCAGATTGGAACGCAACTCTGTCGATCTTTTACATATAAAGTATTTAGCTATAAAGTGGCTGCATGTCACCAAGAATCTTCCTGGTAACGACTTCCGAAAAACGGAAACGAGAAAAGGAGGGGCCCGGTGTATACGTGATCTCGTCCGCGCCCTTTTACTTTTCAATACCCCACACCGTCACGTACGGCGCGGGCCCGATAAATGAATTTATGCCTAATAGAAGGACTCAAGATCATGGGCCAATCACGGAGGAGATCCGGGACATCGCCTCATCTTCTCGTTACTGTACCAAAATTTTATAAGGAATAGATATACAAAAAGACACTCGCATAGCAACATCCCCTCTACATGTCACCAAGAAAAATGGTATAAAAACCCCGGAAATTGTGCGCGTCAGGAACCATTTAGAAATACCAGACAGACAGACCACATACCACTTAGAAATCTCATTTAGAAGCACCCGTTTTGGAAATACCCACTTCGAAGTATCATTTAAAGAAACCTATACGGTACCATACCATATAAAACCATATAAAACGACAAACAAATCACAGACTTCTTAGCTTGAAGTTTTGATACATATTCAAAAGATCGACAATCGTATAATATAGAATTGTATTTTGTTCCGATCGAAACCGAACTACTTGACATACTGTAATTTGTCATTGTTCAACACAAAACAAAATTCATAAAAGACATCCGGGGCTCGCATTGTTCATTAAAATTAACTCTTTACCAATTGTACCATCCATATAATTTTTCCGGCATTAAAACCAGTGTTAATCTTACTGATATTCCCGTGAGACATTTTATTCTCCTGTCAACTCATTCACGAATACTGTAACGGTACTGGCAGTTACATAAGAAATATCGCTAGAAGGATAGGATGATTAAAAAAATAAATAAAAAACACACAAACACAGTTTTCGTTTCTTATTTTATTCCATACGTATAGTAGCGCGGATGGGACACCTGAAAAGTTCATTGTTGTCTCGTGAAGGGAGACAACAAATCTAAATACACAAAAACAATCAAAACCAAAGAAGAGAAAAAAATATATAAATGTCACTCCCATGACCTTGGGAAATTATCACTCATATGATACAAGTATTATAAGGATATTATTACGATATTAAACCGAAACTAGTTCATTACGAAACAAGGAATCAATTGACGCAAAGATTCATCAAAATAAGTAAACAGAGTAACGACTCTCAAATATGGGATAAATTGTCAATAGAATCAGACAAATTGCAAAATATCATTGTAAAGTCAATTAAATTGTTTAAACAACGCGCACATCGAACAAGCATACTTACATGTTTTAAAATTCATATAACTTGTTAAGTCATCTAAACAAATAACAAGTTATAGTTAAAATTACCGTCAAATTATTTAAACAATGAGCTACTTGAACAAAGAGAGCCACAGTTTTCACGTGCAGTACAATTTGTCAATTGGAGTAAACAAACAAGAGGGTATGGTTAAAATTCAACTCGCATTGTTTAAACAATGAGCTATAAGAAGGAAGAAAGATACGAGGTTGAAACTAGGAATGTGCACAAGCTCTACTGTGCTCGAGCGCTCGATCGCTCGACTCGATACCTCGAAACTCGAACATGTTCGAGCATCAGATGAAGCGCTCGTTGAGTTCGAACGCTTGTTTCACTCGAACGTGCGTATGCTCGTACGCGTGACTCGATTCTTCAAAGCTCGAAATATACTTGTTTCGATCGAGCGCTCGGACGCTCGTTCGCGCGGCTCGTTACTCCGAAGCTCGAATAATATTTGTTTCGATCGAGCGCTCCGATCCTTAGGACGCTCGAACCGTGTATTCCGATCGAATGCCGAAGCAGAACTTTCGCGACGGTTAACTCAGAACCAATCAAAAGTTTGATGGCTTAATCTCAATCTTTGAATTTATGATGCTAATAATCCTTATGTATACGTGATAAATTCTTTTATAAAGAATATAATTTGTAGGAGTTTCCAGCGATTTATAAAAAAAATAGAAAATGCTCATGTAATTTCTTTTTTTGAGTCGGTTTCGTAAAATAAAACAAAAAGTAGGAGAACCACACATATCTAATTGGTGTAAAAAGCAAAAAAATGTAGGGATGTACGAACAGCGATAACTCATCTTCCGGCTCGATTTTCGGCAAACCTAAATCGCTCACAGTAATTTGCAAAAAAAATTGTATAAATCGGTTATTTTCCGCAATCGGAGAATATTTTTTTTTGTGGTCGTAACAGGGCGATAAAAAAAATGAAAATTAAATCACAAATAAAAACAGTTTTGCAATGTTCTAACGTATAAATAAAACTAATGTAAAAAAAGGTTTTGATACACATATATCGATGAATTTGTTTTCTTTGTTTTTTTTTTAATTCCCAAGAAAAAATTGAGATCTTTGTTGTGGTTCGAAATTCGCATTTTTTTTTACCGGAAGTAACATCAACGTAAAATTTACGAAAACGTTGCGATTTTTCGGCGACTTTCCGAGGAATTTCGTAACTTTTATTAGAGTGCCGACGATTGAGGGTACGCGTGGGTTATAATAAGAACACTAAATTATTTTTACATCAAGTCGGATCACGAAAAATTTGTAACAAATTACTTAATCTCCGATGCTACGTTCATGAAACTGTCGCAGCACTTGCGCGTGATGTTATTGCCATACAGAGACGTAGTGAGCGTTGATGTGGCGCTTTGTGGCGGTAAGATGTGAAACTAAATACGAATATGTCGCTCGGCAAGACATTTTCGAAAATCTCGTTTTGGTATTCTTTTAAGACTATTGTTACGTTAATTTTGGTACAATCATGCCGAAACTTCATGGGTGTGACGTGAAATGTTTTACGAAAACATATACAAAATTTTTTGCTTCCTCAAGAAGCTTTGTTTTGGTGAGAATTTTTTTCGTTTTTTCATGTAAACGTGTTCAGAATGTTCTAAAATATCGGAAAACGAGCGCGGTAGACTGTGATTAATGAACGAGAGGAAGCATTAGGTCAATGTAATGGTCAGCTTTTTAAAATGTTAGAAAATGTATGTTTCCAAAATTCTAAAAAATTTACAAAAAATTTACAAAATATACAAAATTTACAACAAATTTACAAAATTTACAAAATTTACAAAAAATTTACAAAATTTACAAAAAAATTACAAAATTTACAAAAAAATTACAAAATTTACAAAAAATTTACAAAATTTACAAACTTATTCTATATAGTCACACAGCCCGAAACATATTGTGTTTAAAGTCGTCGGATAACCCAGCGAAAGCTATTTTATACCCGTGGAAGTGGCCTGATGGTCCGAGTAACAGACTTCACGCCGATTTTTTCGTTCCGGTGGAAAAGTCGGAAAATCTAAGAAATGCGATTAATGAACGAGAGGGAGTATTATGGCAATGTAATTGTCAGCTTTTTAAAATATTAAACAATGTATGTTTCCAAAATTTATAAAAAATTTATTAAAAATTTATAAAAAATTTACAAAAAATTTACAAAAAATTTACAAAAAATTTACAAAAAATTTGTAAAAAATTTACAAAAAAATTACAGAAAAATTACAAAAAAATTACAAAAAAATTACAAATATTTTCGATATGTTTCGGGCCGTATATAGAATAAGTTTGTAAATCGAAAATATTTATCGTATTTTGATAGTTATGGCTTGCCGCTTATACCAAATCATGTTCACCGTTTGTGCAAGAACTGCACCCTCTACCGGTGGAACACTAGGCAAATTCAAAGTTTCTCTTCAAACGTGTGTGGTCAGTTTTGTATTATGTTCCTTTATCATATGTCTCGCGGTGGATCTCTTCCACAATTCGGAGATCTTTTCACCTCGGACCTCAAACGAAAAGATCGCTTCGCCGCCCGTTTTTATAAACAGTTAATGAAAAAACTATGAGGCCTAGCGGAAGCAATTGATAAACACCCTCGAAATTCATTAACACGCGGCGGTGTTTACGCTATAAGACCCACCCAACGCTGCGGTGCCCGACTAAGTTTATAAGCTTAATTTTTTTACTAAAAAGATAGAAATGTACACACTTGGTTTAAAATAAAATAAAAATATGTGTCAAAATTTTTTTTTTTCACTTACCTCCTGGCGACGACAATTATCAGGAAAATTTTGTTTTTTAAATACCAAACAGGGGGGCTCGAACCTGTGCTCTACCGTGTTGCAGTGCTGAGTAGCGGCGCGTGGGGGGGGTATGGTGATGATGATGATGCGCCGAAAGCCAGCACTGCAACACAGTAGAGCACAGGTTCGAGCCCCCATGTTTAGTTCAGGTTCAGGTTCAGGGTCTTAAAAGAATACCAAAACGAGATTTTCGAAAATGTAAAAAAAATGTTGAATACTTATGCTTGCTAAAATATGAAGAGATTCATTTGAAAATAAAAAGACATATCCATCATCGCCAAAAAGAAAAGATTTAGATACAAAAGTTTACTAGAATTACAATATTCACATAAATAAAACCAAAGTAATTGCAATAAATTGTTTAGAAATATCAATTTCAGTAGAACACGAAAAATTAAAAAAAAAAGATTTTCAAAATGTGAGAACATTTAAAAAATTCGTATGGCTGCTAAAAATTAAGAGATTCATTTGACAAGAGAAAAAAATTCACCGGCATTTTTTTTTGTTATTTAAAATTTTTTTTTAAAATTAGTTATGTGATTATAACATTTTCGCATTGTTATTATGCAAAATCATAGCCCTTGATGTCTTCATTGCTGATGATTTTTTTAGATTTTTATACTATTAATAAGTATTTGGAATTCTCGTGAAATCTCATTTTTGATAGGAAAGGTACGTGTGAAACATCGTTAAAGAATACGCGCCGCTATGTCACGACACAGCGATTTTGTTTTAAATTGTTCCCATGGAGCGTATATTCATAAAAACACACAACATAAAATCATCACAAATACATTTTTCATAAAACGGTAAATATAAATAAATACAGAGAGCAGCGGGGATGTCTTTCAAATTGACGATTTCGCTATCGATCACTTGTTACTTTACACTTTTTGTCTTTCATTCACGCTTAGCCGCTACGTCTTGTCGAGCTATTTCCTTGTCGGCCGTATGGTGGACTTTGACGTTTTTTGTGGTTCTTTCTACAAACAAAAACGAAAGACAAACATCGTGAATACTTTTCAGCAAATATAGCTCGAAGGGATTAAACGAAAACACTGATAAAAATATCTAAATTAATAATAAAGCTGTACTCACGACTCGATAACATTGACACGCGGACGGGTTCGGCGGCACCTGATTGGCCCACAGGTTTCTCTTTTGTCGACAAAAACTTCGTTCGCGAAACGCTCCAGCATATCCGCGACGAGATCAGGTTCCTCCTCCGAATCCCAACTCGGCTCATCGTGACAGCCCCACAAATCCGTCGACGATGGAATAACGCGTATATTTTTATCCTCCGAATTCACTTTTTTTTTTCTTTCTTGGCGGTGTTACGTCCAAACTAGCGCTCTTTTAATTACTCTAGTTTGCACGGTAACTGTTGCCGCCGTTATTATCGCACGCGCTGGTCAGGAGAGCGTTGCGCCTACCTTTACCACACCTGGTGTCGATACCGGGTACAACGTTTGCTCCTTTTTAAAGCCTTAACCTTTCGGAAAATTGCTTGGGATGGAGCCCTTAAGAATGCTTGCCGTGTTTATGTGTTTGGAAGTTAGCTAAGTAGTTGCGGTTTTGAGTTTTCTTGAAAAGAGAAACGGAGAGGAATTCTTTGACGCGCCTACGGGTACCTGCCGTCCTTTTCGAACAAGGTGGCAGCGCGAGGCACAGGTGTACGGAGAACCCTAGGAGACCTTTACGGATCTCTGGGTTTTGACAAGAACGTAGAATTAGGTGCAATAAACACTTGTAAAGATGTACTTACGGTGGTTGATGATGTTTTGCCGACTGTGTTTAAAGATGGTGTCCTTTCTCGTCTCGAACTTCGTCTCAATTTGTTATTTCGAAGGTGATAAAGAAATGGTTCGCGGATGCAAAGGAGATTGAACACTTTTTAATGATGAACTCAATGAAAGTATACAATATGGATTCTAGATGTGATCCCTTTACAAATTGTCGAAGAATAATTGGTGTAACTTCGTAAATTGTTAAAAGTAAAGAAATATTTGCGGATGGTGTAAGATTGCGCTATATCTGAACCACAAATTGGTCAGTATAACGTTCGAAACGGATAAAATTCGCGTAAAAGTGAAGACTACTTGTTACTCGAAATTTTTGGGTCTGAATGTCAGTGTAACTGTGTGTCCCGAGCCCTCAATTTCGAGGGGTTTTATACCTTTTTTTCTTAGCGATATATGGTGGGGATTGAACATATTTATGGGAGTGTCCTTTCGTATATCTATTTTCCTTATGATTTTGGATACTGTCACCCAGAAGATGAGGGAGGTGCATTGAATCTGACCTTTTGATTGGACCTCGGATTTTTTAGGCCCTTCTTCTAGTCGAACTCGCGTGAATCAGGCCCACGCCGTGGATGGCGGAGTGGGGTATCGATTGTAAAGGGCGCGAAACAAATCACGTACGCACCATTTCCCCTCTTCTTGCATTCTGTATTCTGAGAATTCGTTTATAGGTTTCGGCGGAATGCAATGACTTTGAGGCAGGGTATTTCTTGGTAGAGAGCGCTATACGGAGTCTATTTATAGAATGGATCTCATCAATGCTCTCAACAAAGAAAACTGTCCTTATGATTCGGAGATGCGCTGAGTCATAAACTCCATGTGAAAGTATCAATCTCTTAAACTAAATTAACGTTCGGTAAGTATACGCAAAAAAAAGGTTTCTTTTAACTGTAACAATTTCTATGTAAGTGTAGAGTACTTTAAATGGTTCTCGCTTATTTTATTAAAGAGTAATTATCTTTTCCTCATCGTATCTGGACTTTATTTTGAGTATTGGTTTCGAAAACCTTGGCAAATCTCCAACAAATTGCGGTTTCAACCTTTCGTGGGAGTTTTCTCGGGGTTTAATAATTTTATATGGTATATGCGAGAAAAATTTGTATACTGTTCCGGATTTTACGGTTATCGCTAGGAGTGTATAGATTGCCTTTGAATTGTGTTCGGAGGGCTTTTTACTTTTCACGAGTCAATGCGGCTGGTTTCGTCGCATGACTTATCCTTTGGCTGTTATTGGTGAGTCGGGCCCTCTTCTAGCATCTATAGTTGTTTCACTCTTTATACTATACTACATTTATTATCTAGGAATACTTATTTCTTATTAAGGATAGACACAGGCGTTTAAAGGAACAAATCCAATTTTTAAGAATACTTTTCAATAATTGATATAGAGATATCAGTTATATTGCTAACGTTTAATCTATCAATGGTGTGGTGATTTTGTTTTCGTTATTTGTTTTGTGATGCTCTCGAACGCCGGTTATTATTCTGTAATTATTTATTTTCCTGCTGGATTTTGTTATTTATATAAATGAAAAGGAAGAAAAGTTATTTCCATTTCCACCGAGATCATCGATCGAAGTCCCCTTTTTCTTCCCTCTAAGCAGTGGAGCTTTGGTTCAACTATGACACCGTTAAACGTGTGATCTTTTTCGAGGATAATTTGTCGACCGTTTTTGACTGACCCCTGGGTATGAACTTAACTCAGCTGACCGCAAACTCCTCTCTTTCCAACTGGTCTTTGGCCGTGGTAAAGAAGATTTGTCGGTCTATGGATCTATAGGGCCTGGGTCGATACAGGGTAATAGTAGAGCTCCATGTTGACAACTAGTGGGGCCTCGCGTCTTTAGTTTCCTGCTGGTACTCCAGGGGGGAGAGTTCGGAGGAGGGGTCAGAGACCGCCTTGTCCGACCTCTGCCCGAGGTCCTTTGGGCCTGTTTTATCTAGGCTCGTTGGCGTTAACTCGTTAAAGTCGGCTTCGGAGGAATTTAACCTAATCGAGATCTCATGTGAATAAAGAAACTACCAGTAAACCAATTTCCTTCTTCTTTGTTTTTTTAGAGAATTAACTTTTAATGGTGGTCAAAGAGAAATACATAGAGCGTTACGCCGGACGTAACACCTCCCCCCCTTAAGTTGATTATTAGGAGAAGCCTAATAATCACCTCCGCCATGCGGGGTGGAAAATAAAATTTTGTGTATAATGTTATATTTTTATTAATTTTTTCCTCTTTCTCTCCTTTTTTTTTCTAAGTTTCCTTTTTCACCTATGTTTATCCTTGATTGTACCTTCTCTTTTCTTCCTTAATATACTGTGCGAAAAATCTCCTCTCTTGTATTAAAAGTCTCAAAAAAAAAAAATTATTATTATGATTATTATTAGCTTCCTTATTCGGGTTTCCTATTTACTCTATCGGTTATATCTTCTTATGTGTATATTGCTTAACTTTATCGATGATCCGTGTAATTGAGTAACCTCATAGGTTGAGTAGATCGGCGATCAAACGTCTGCGAACGTGAGGGTTTCGAGGGAGGCCAGCTCTCTG
Source organism: Buathra laborator (assembly GCA_934046635.1). Taxonomy (NCBI): domain Eukaryota; kingdom Metazoa; phylum Arthropoda; class Insecta; order Hymenoptera; family Ichneumonidae; genus Buathra; species Buathra laborator. The sequence goes on from CAKOHB010000040.1 coordinate 126,138, forward strand.
TTGTATCATCTCTCGTTCGATGGGCCGTTCCTCGTAAGCTCGCTGTGCTCGTGCGTCGTCCTCAGTCATAATGTACTGTGCCGCTTGACCCCAGGGTAGTAATAGGTCATAGTGTAGGAAGTAGGTAGTTCCGCCGATGACTGCAGATTCAGATTCCTCGGGTATCAACTGGCACCACTCCTCGAGAATGCAGCTAGGCACATCCCTCCATTCCGGGGGCACGTAGACTCCTGGGAGGATGCTCCAATAGTATAATTTACTATGCTTCATGTAGGTGTTGTCGATCGGCATGATCAGTTTATATTGAACCATTTCCTGTGGATTGCACGCTGTTAATTCTCCCCATGGTTTCATCATCGAAGGTTAAATATAGATATGTATGTGTTTATAAAACTATCTGTAGAATATATCTATATATATGTATATTTTTTTTTATGTAGCTTTTTGTATATAATTTTTTTTTTTTTTTTTCGTATTTTCGTAGCTTCTCCCTTTTAAGTTTAGTATATTATCTAGGTTTTATGAGGTAGTTCTTAGATTTGTTAGTAGCGCATATTTATATATATTTTTTCTCTCTCTCCATTTTTTTTCAAACGTCGGTCTCAAGCACCTTGTAGGGGCTCGTGTAAATACCCCCCTCTTGCTGGTCAAAAGGGTCAGTGTATCTCACTGTTAATTTTGAGACTGGTTTCGCTTCTTCTCTTAGAAGAGAAGTGTAAATCTTTGACTGGCTACTTCTTTCGCCGAGTTGTACTGCACGAAGGGGGGGTGGCGGGAGGTTCCAGGTTTTTGGCCGGCGGGGCGGCGGATCGGTTTCGTCTTGATCATTGAAAGGCTTATATCGCCCGCATCCCTCGTATTCTATCGACTGGGGATTCTGACCATAGGGAACTAAAGTATCGCAATCCCAGTAATAATGCGTTCCTCCTAATTCGATCGGTTGTTCAGCGTTAGCGCCAAGTCTGCGCGCCCACAGAGATCGAGTCTTGTCCGTGAGTCTTCTCCATTCGGGTGGCACCCATACATATCGTCTTGGCTGTGATGTTCTTGGTAACCGCATTCGCCAGTAACATACTACGTCTCCCATGCCTAGACAGGGGGGAAGCGGGCCGCGATTTATAGTGATGGCGAGTCGTTCCGTCTCGTGGCTCAACCTCGGCTGATTCCATATAGGCGTAGGTTCGAAAAAGTTTGGCCAACCATTCCGGCCGTGAATAGGGACCGTCCGGTAATCTTGTCGGGCGGGTAGGAGAACGTCGATGGTCCAATGATACTGAGTTCTTCCTAATACAATGTCCTCGAATGGTCGGTCCCGTAGTCGTCCGACCCAGTCTTCCAATCTTTCGGGGGTTAAGGCCCTCCATTCCGGCGGGACGTATAGTTCGATATCCTTTTTCGCAACGTCGATTCGCAGCTTTATTTTCCAATAACAATAGAGCCGGGATGCTCCGGGGACGAGGCACACTGGTTTCGGCCGTCCCACCTCGATGGGAAGAGTTTCGCCGGGATTGGCGGGTCTCACAGGTTTCCCCAGATTCTCGGTGCATTGGTTTCCCCTTGTACATGTACATCGAGACATGTCGGTGGTACTAACACATACAGATAATGAGTGGGTTAGTGCTTATGTAGTATTATGCTTCCTACTCTATTTTTCTCCCCTTTTCTTTCGTTGGGTAAAATATTATATATATATATAAAAAAAAAAATGTATTAGTATTATTATAATTGTATTTTTTTTTTGTATTCATTTTGTTTTTTTTGTGATTCTTTTTTTTTTCGTTTTCTTTGTGTTTTTTTTTTGTATTATTTCCGAAGATTTTGTTAGGTTTTGTCGATTGCTATCGGGACTACTACTGTTAATGTTATTCTTTATTACTAAATTTCCTTCTCCCCTCCCTTTTCCCCTTGTTTTTCTGGTAATTTACTCGCTGTTTTTCTTAACTTCTTAACTATTCTGGACGCTCTTGCTATCTTCCTCTCTGGAGTGCAATTTGCAGACATGTGTCTCTCTAATCCCAGTTACTTTTGTGGGCGATGGTTATTTTAATTCCGTACTCGATATCAGCTCCACACGCAACGCACTGCTTTAGTTGGTTCACGCAATCAGTACAAAGATTGGCATGTCGACAAGGTAATACCACTATCCCGACTTCACGCTGGTGGCATAGCTGACACAAATGGTTACCAACGGTTTGCTCAATGTCAAATTGCTGGCTGGATTTGTTTCAAATTCAATTTGTTTCGTAACAATTTCCAGTGGTGGAATATTGCGTGCTTCCTCCTCGAGGATCGTAGCTTCCCCTTTTTCGGTAGCGAATTTCCCTCGTCTAGTTGTTTTCTGTTTCATCGTAACTTCCTTTTGTTCGGACGCAGCTTCTTTCCGTTTGATCACGACTTCTTCTTGTCTGGTCGCGGTTTCTTCTTGTTCGCCCGCGGCTTCTTCTTGTTCGCCCACGGTTTCTTCTTGTTCGCCCGCGGCTTCTTCTTGTTCGCCCGCGGCTTCTTCTTGTTTGCCCGCGGTTTCTTCTTGTTTCCGGGTATTTCGAGGGGCTAATCTTCACATTGCTCCAAACACACTCAATACACCGCGCATATTCGAAATGACAGAGGAAGAGGAGGATGAAGGGGAGGATGAAGAAGAGGAGGAAGAGGAGGAAGAGGAGGAGGAGGAGGGGTAGCCGCAGGCCACAGGTCTGAGACATTTTCCTTGAGTACGCAGAAACTTGCACTTAGAGAACCATTCCCTATGTTGTTCCCATGCAGTGTCGGTGGGCTGCCAGTCCTTTAGTCCTCCCCCGCAGAAATAGCATATCGTCATATCGCCCTTTCCGGCGTAGAAAAATCCTGCCTGCGCTAAACTTTCCCTAGACACGGGTGATGATGCCGACCAATTCGCGAAACTTCGGAGTCGCGTGCCATAAGTGGCATATGAAGGGTGGACAGATTCTTTTACTTTATCGCCGTTCAAAGATGGTTCTCCGTTGCCGTCACTTCGGTGGGGGCTGGGGTTCCTGGTGTCATACGGTGCCTCGGGTGAATGCGCGACGGGTATTCTGGCAGGGTTGGCAGGGTACATCGAAGGGTATATTACCGCAGGGGATTCCTCGTACAAACCGACATTTGTCTTGCCATTTTTTGTGTTCTTTCATAGGGTTATCCTCGAATTCCCATTGACTCAAAGTGAGTTTGCATTCGAAACAGGTAGTTGCGTCTCCTTGACCGGTGTAATAAAATCCTGCTTTCGCCAAATCAATGGGGTCGACGGCGTCGTTATTCCAAGGTAGGAAAGAGAACAACCGCATTGCCGCATTTCGGAAGTTGTGCCTATCCTCTCGCTGACTATCCATTGTTTATTTTTTTTCAGAAAGTTCTCGTGTTTCTTGATCTTCCCTTCCCTTTTTCCTTTCCTGTTGAAGATTTCGCCAAGGTTTATTGCGTCGGCGTTTGGGTCTTCCGGACTTGGAGCTTCCTTTAACGAAAAATATCGTTTTGATTTATTTAGGGTCTTTTAATGTATTTTAAAAGGGCGGAGGTTATTGGAGTGATGTTTTTTTTTTTTTGTTAATTTGTTATTAAATGAGTGTAAGTGGTTTCATTTCCTCCACCCTTGCATTTTCATTTATTTGTTCAATCGTCTTTCGAGAGAGAGGAACGTCTGTCTCCTTTCGGGGCACGGGGTGTGACCGGTGACTCTTTTAATTTTTTCGAGGGTAGGGTATATTCTTTCCGCACCCTTGTTGCTTTTTGCCGATTCTTCGCTAGTTTCTAATTCCGAGAGAGATTCGACTTGTTCCGGTATTAGTGATTGTTGCGTCGTTTCGTTGCGTTGCATAGGCTCTGGGGGTCCCTGGGGAATACATTCTTGTGGCTCAGCCATGAGTGTTGTCGCAAAGGGCGGTGTCAATCCTTGCGTTAATGGTGTTAATTCCTTTGTTTCCATACCTTGTTCTAATAGATTTGTTTTGTAGTTTGTCATTAGGGGTCGAGGGGTTTTGTAATGTATTTTATCCTCCTTTATTCTATTAGTTCTTCCATGGGTACTGCGTGGTAAAGTCGCGGCTTCCGGACTGAGATATGACGGTAGGGTGGGGGCCTGATGTATAGTCACAGGTACTTGGTATTGATGACTCGGTCCCTCGCGATTTAAAGTCCGTTGGAGATCGTGGATTCTTGGGTCGAACCCGAAATGAAAAGGCTCCAGATTAAATGTAGTAGTTTTTCTTTCATTTTCCGCATAATAGCTCGGCGGCTGGGGTTGTAGTGGGGATTTATGGGTAGGTTCCTCGTCATCCTTATCATCCCCTCCGTTATCTTTGGGAAATTTTCTTCCTAAATGCAGCAGTAGGTTCGTCACGGAATCCCAAATGGCTCCAATGAGGTATAATGACCAACCGTATACCGTGTGTAGAGCGTATCCATGTATCACTGTATCGATTATTAGTTTTATTCCTCTGCACAACATAACGATACCAATTAATCCTGCGCTAAAGGTGCCAAAAGTTGAGAAATATCCCCATGATTTTTCCCAGGAACTCTCGATTATTTTGTTTATTGCTTGTTCGTCAATCAAATTCGCAATAGATCCTCCTTGCGTAATAGTGGGTTGGCCTGCTATACCTCTTGCTACGGAATTTAGGATGGCGGGACGTTCGGCGGCAAACATAATATGTTCTCGCAGATCATCCAAATCTTTTTACGTATATATTCCGCTGGTGGCTAGTGCCTGCAGATTTCTATATGTCCATGTGTGCTCGGAAAGAGGCTTAAGTATAGTTGGCGGCGTCGCGTGGATAGGTCGGGGTTCCAATGAATACCATTCTCCTTCGACACGGTACATAGACGGCACAAGTGTATTACAGGTGACCTGGGTACCTGTTCTCTTTAGTATGTGTGTGCGCGGCGTAAGATGGTAAGAATGGTTTCCTACCTCCACAGGTAGCTGAGTGTAACACTCCTTCGTCTCTCGGATCTTTACCTCTATTGCAATACATTTTACAATATGGGCTACTTCTCCCGACAATGCGGCCATATATCCTGGCCCTTTCATTATATTATAAGCGAATTCGTCGGGTGATTGTTTGGCGAGGCCGATGGTGTTTTCCAAAACTCGTCTCTCGAGATTGCATCTTTGCATGAGGACGTCTATGTACATTTGTTTCATTTGTGTGCGTATATATTTTTCTACGTATACGAATTTAGAATTTACATATGCGAAAAGATCGAGGTTGTTTACAGATATTGCTTCCTTTTTTATGAAGGGAACTCCCTTCTGTATTTCTACAATCAGTAGTTTTGGGTGCTCGGTGCGAATTAACGTGTATCCGCATACGCTCGCATGCCCCTTCGCAGTTAAAGCGAAAATGACATCTCCCTCTGTTAGTGAATACATTGTTTGTTTATTTTTTGTGTCGATGTCAGTGGTGCGTTTAGCCGGGCCCTCATAAAGCACCCCGTATTGCTTGGTGTGGCAGCTATCCTCGGGGAACGGTTGCCAAAAGGTATCGCCTCCATCGATGTCAACGCAACGGCCTTCGCTGAGCTCACACCGCATACCTGACTTTAAATGAACTTTATTGATATCTACGTCGACGTCCGCAGAGTAATCACGGAGCGAAATTTTAACCGTTCCTTTTACGAATACTTTGTCCCAGTTTCCGTAGGGATCGGAGTAAGATACCCCCTCACAGGATGCATCTTGATTCACAGTTCCAGCTATTGAAATGGGGCGCATTATCGTGCCGTTTGCATCCGCTCCATATATTTCGGTTTGTCCGATTTTAATTTTTCCAGTTTTATGGAGGTCGGTACAAATATCGCGTGAGACTGTGTCGATGTATGCGTATTCTCCATTGGGTACATCCATACCGTGTGACCACATACCACATCGGCGGATCACGCGGTATATTTCGACTTTACATTGCCAAACTTGTATGGAAGAGTATTGGTTCAATTGTAATAGTTGTATATGGACGGCAGTTTCATTCACTTCCTGTGTGGGAATGTCGCATTCGCCGATCTCTAAGAGTGATACGGTCGTGATATTCAAGGTGGCGCCGGTGCAATCGTATCCGATTATTCCTTCCGCAGGGAGTGGGGAATACAGCAGTAGTAAGAGCGCTAATCCTCGTGCGAGTAACGCCTTTTCCATCTGCAACGTCATCGATTTTATAGGTAAAAATCGGGGAGCAGCAACGCTCCTAAAGTCGGGAAGGAGAGGGGTGCGTGCCGTCTATTGGTAAGATGTACAGGATTCCCGTTGGTCCTCTGAGCGTCAGGAGTTAACGCATGTATTAGGAAGAGGGTGGGAACCTTTTCTTAGGGCCTCATCGTATCGTTTTAAAAGAGCGTGTATGTTCCTAAAATTTTTATTTCTATAATCTCCTTCGTCTTGTCAAGAGTTGATCCCGTTGAATTTGTTTTTGTCTTGACCAATCTAAATATGCCGCGTGTGTGTGAGCCTATGACTCCTTCCCTGCAGAGGTTGCTTGATAGCAATCCACGTGTACCGGGTACAATTTCTATTGCTGTGCAGAAAGGGGTTCGTCGAGTGCGTTTTCTTAGAAGAATGTTGAATGAAGCAAGGTAAGTGTACTACGTGCAGTTTATTCTTACTTTGTAGTGTCGTTGGTATATATATTTTCATAGTTTCTCTTTTTTTTTCAGCTGGGACTTACAGTACGAAGATATCTTTGACCTTCGCCGGCTTTTCTCTATGGAAAACGTCGGGATGCCTTTCGATCGGTTGGCCGGGGTTGTCGCCGAACGCCAGGTCGTACCTCGGCATCCCTACCGGCGTTTTTGTCGGTTCGTGATTTTCTCTCCCCCCTTTTTTTTTTCTTTTTTTTTTCAGTGCGTTTTCCTTTTTATTTACTGTGATGAATCTTCTTATTTCAGCATAATTTGTCGTCTGTTGGGGCCATTCCTAATTATAATGTCATGAGGAATTATACATTTATTGTTTTGGTTGTAACACATCTCTTTTTTTCTTTTTTTTTTAAATAAATTTTGTGAGAGATTATTTTCTTGAATTTTGTGTTTATTCGTTTCGTTCTCCTTTCTTTGTATTGATTCCTTCTATCTCCTTATTTTTTTATTAGCGTTTTTCCTATGATTGTTGTTATATTCGTTCCTTTTGCATAGGTTCGCGTAGAAAAAATGTCGTTTCTCCTTCTCTCTTTTTTTTTCCGTACTCCTATTCGTCTTGGGTGAGGTAACCGCGTCCTCCTATTCGTCTCGTAGTTTTCGCGTTTCCCTGCCCTTCCGGCTGGGCTTTTCAATTGCGTTTTCTTCGTCTAGCCGCTGACCATTGGCCGTTCATCCCCGCTTCTCTATTTTCCTCCCCAGTGGAGAGAAGCTCCCTTGACTTGGGTATATAAAGGCCAGGTTTTTGCCATTTCCACATCAGTTACTTCTTCCCTTTCGACTTCAACGTTGTAGAACTTCCAACACCTTCCAACAATGCCTTTCTACGGAGCATACTTCACCAACGAGGAGGTTGATTTTTGCGACGCGTACGATGTCCTGTGGGCATCGTATCCTTTCGGTGGGACTCGGGATCTCCGAGGCAAGGCTTTCGAAGAGATGGTGGCCAAGACCCGGGCTGAACGCAGAACCAGTAACCCGTAAGTAGCCCTATTTCCTTTTTTTTTGTGTGTTTTTTTTTTTATTCCGATTTTTTTCTTTAACATTTGTTGCCCTCCTTCTTTTTTACAGATGGGGATACCGCTCAGAAGACCGGTATGCCTTGCGGATAATCTTCGGGATACACCCGTATGAGGTTGTCTGCGCGGATTGGGACGACGAGTCTCCAATGCGGCTGGAGCAGGAGCCTGCGCTGGACGAGGATGAGGGGGCGCGCTTCGCCCGGTTCCTCGCGGAGATGGAGGGTCGCCCTATGTGGCACCCGACTCCCCTTCCGGCTATGGAGTGGGAACCGGAGATTCCGGAAATCTCCATAGTCTACGAAAGACTATTGCCGTTTGGACCTCCCCCTAGTCCGGCCAGTCCTCCTCCCGCCGAGCAGGGTGTTAGGGGGGGGGGGGGGGGCTAGTGGAGCCGAGGCGGCCGAGGCCAACTTTGCTAGACGAACTGGCGGGCCTGTTTCCTGGCCTAGGTAGGGGCCTTTTGCGGAGACGGGCTCCCTCCCCTGCGTCACGGGGTCATCTTCGGCGTCGCCTGGTAAGTTTTATTGTTTGTTTTCCTTGTATATATTCATATATATATTTTGTTTTTCCTTTATTTTAATCCGTGTTCTGTTTCTTTTTGTTGCAGGAGTAGCTGTTGGGGAACAAGTCCCATGGCCAAAATAGTTTTAATTTTTAGTTTTAGTATTTTTTTTGTAATTAGGTATATTTTATGTTTATATTTCATAGTATATATTTTGAATTACGTAGCATAAGGTTTTATTTTCATTGTGTATTTTTTTTTTCCATGCGTGTTTTGTCTTTTTTTTTTTTAAATAAACAAAATCCCGAGAGGGCAAATTAACCAAAATTTATTCTGTGTTGTTTAACTTATTATTTTTTTTCTTGTTTTGTCATTTCCTTATTTTCCTCCGTCCTCATCGTCATCTTTGTCTTCGTTGTTTCGTTTCCCTTCATCGTTCTCGTTCGTCTTCATCGTTTCTTCGTTTTCATCGTTGGTTTCATCTTCATCGTTATCTTCGTCTTCATCGTTCTCGTTTGTCTTCATCGTTTTCTTCGTTTTCATCGTTGGTTTCGTCTTCATCGTTCTCGTTTGCCTTCATCGTTTTCTTCGTTTTCATCGTTGGTTTCGTTTTCATCGTTGTCTTCGTCTTCATCGTTTCCTCGTTTTCATCGTTGTCTTCGTCGTTCTCGTTTGTCTTCATTTTCCTTCGTTTTCATCGTTGGTTCCGTCTTCATCGTTCTCGTTTGTCTTCATTGATTTCTTTGTTTTCATCGTTTCGGTTTTTTTTTTTTTTTTTTTTTATTTACACGTGTACATATATATATTGTATATATATGTACCTTAATTGTTATTGTGATTATTATTATTATTATTATTATTATAGTTATTTTATTATTATTATTATGATTATCCTCTTTTTTTTTTCTTATTTATTTATTTTTCTTTTTTTTTTTTTATTCTTATTATGTAAGAAAATTTTCTCTCTTTTTTTTTTTCAGTTTGTTATTATTTATTTGTCATATATATACTTTCCTGTTATTATTTCGTAGTTTATTATTATTTATTCGTTATTGTGTTTTCCCCTTTTTCTTTTTTTTTTTTTTATATGTATGTATTTTGTACCTTGTCTGCGTGTGTTTAATAAACGAATCCCGAAAGGGGCATTTTATCTGAAATCCGTTACGTGTTATCGTTTTTTTTTTTTTTTTTTGCGTATCGGTGTAGTCCGATTGGTCGCCTCTTCCTTCCCCCTTTTTTTTGTTTAGGTTTCGTCGTTTCACCGTGGTTTTTCTTTATCGTATTCGTCGTTTGTCTTGTCGTTTCTTTTTTTTTTTTTATTATTTTTTTTTCGTTTATGATAATTTATTTATCATATATTTTTCTCCCTCTCTTTTTTTTATATTAAAATCTTTTTTTTTTATTTTAATTTTTTCCTTCCCTTCTTTTTTGTTATGTTTTGTTATTGTTTTAATCAATTTATCTAGGTGTTATTTATTATTAATATATTATTATTATTATTATTATGTATATATACTTTTTCTATGCGTTTTACCTCTATGCCTTCTACCTCTTTTTTTTGTCTATTATTATGGATTTATGTTTTCTGATTCTTATGTGTTTTCTTCTTATTAGTTTCTTTTTTTCTTTTTTTTTTTATCTACATGTTTTTTCTTTCCTCTTTTTCCTTTATCTACATGTTTTTTTTCTTCTTTTTTTTTTTCCTTTAAATTAGTTCTCATTATTTTATTATGTTTAATTTATTCAGCTGCGAGGATTGTTCCCGTTTCCGGTTTTCAGACATATCTTCATGCTTGCTTCTTTTCTTCCTTCCTTTTCCTGGGGCTGTGTCGTATGCTTTTCCGGACTGCGGACCTTTCCCTTCCGAGTGTTAAGCTTGATTTCCTATTAGCACAGAGAAATGCCTCTTCCCCCCTTTTTTTTTTTATGAGTACGTTTACCGAGGTATAGGGGATATTATTTTTTTTCCGGTGGGTGACCCCTTTCTTGACGGACTAACCTGCTAATACTGTTGTTCGGTTTTCCGTCTTTTCCTATCATTTAGGTTGCTATCGTTTAACTAAATTACTGCTTAGTTATTATATATATATATATCTTTTTTTTTTGTTTATAATCCTTCTAGGTTTGTTGTTGTTATATGGGTTTTTTTTTTTTATAATTATTACTATATCCAACGTTTTCTAATATTAACTTTATATTTTCTCTCTCTTTTTCCTTTCTTTCTTTCTCTCTCTCCCCCTTTTTTTTTTGTTTTATCCTCGGGTGAGGGCTTGGAGCGTTCGTATGGCGCTTCTGGCCAAATCGTGGGCCTCTTGTATCATCGATGGGCTGATTTCTTTGTCGTATTCGCTGTAAACGCGATCGGGAAGGATTACCATGTGCCACACACAGTTTATTTCCTCTTGGCATAGGTCACATCGATCCGTGATCATGGCGCACTCGTAGCATGCTATTGCGTGTGTGCACGGGATGTAGATTCCTGAGACACGGTTCCGTCCGCAGTAACGGCAGAGGTTGTCGAAAACGACATCGTCCAATCTGATTCCGGGTGCAATAAATCCGGCGGGGATGCAGTCCATTAGAGCGCTCTTTTCGTACTCACGCAATGGCGCTCGTTCCGTAGGGGTTGGCTTAATTTTCTTCTGGCAAAATGTTCGGTAGTGGTTCATTACTTCCGCTATGGTTGGTTCGGCATCCCCTTGTTTGTTGACTTCCTCAATGTATCCCGTTCCTTTTCTTTGTAGCAGGTACTGGCAAGTCTTGTGCCAGCGGGCATGCTCTTTCCAAGGATCATCGCCAGGGCCCCATCGGTACAGCTCGCCTCCGCACATGAAACATTTTACTCGATCTCCGCGTAGCAGGTAGAAAAACCCTGCATCAGCCATTTTTTCGGCCGTCTGATCTATTGCTACGGGCCATTCCATGTATGTTTTTAGTCGTTCTTCATATGTGGCATATTCTGAATGAATTGGAGGCTCAATCGTCATTGTTTGGCTATACGCGGGTTTCTTCAACACTGCTTGAACGATGGTTGGTGTTTCGTGCGCGATTGCGCCTTCGTTGTTTGCTACGGGTGGAGTTATATTACCTCCGGAACCTGTGGTTGCTGGAGTAGGATGCGGGGGTGCCGGAATTTCCGTAAACCAGGATTGGCGTATGATAGGTGATATAGGCGTCTTTATGCTTTGAGTTAATTCCGCTTCCTCGGCATTGTTCATCGTTTTCCTTTTCCCATTTGGTGATACAGTCGCGTTGCAGACTTCCGTCGCTATCCTTTTTCCGCCCGTTGCTTTCCGGTTGCCTGATCGTAAACTCGCTTCCGCGGGTCTGGAGTCAGGTAGGACGTAAGCATTTTCTTCCTCGCGGTTCTCGTAGTGTTTCACGGGAGTGTCACCTCGTTGTTCATTATTTAGGGGTAATTGTGGAGAGCGAAGGGGAACAAACACATCCGTTGACGGAGGAAGTTCCGGGGCTGTAGGGAGATCGGGTGGACTTGGGAGGACTATTGCCCCCTTTCCTGTTAGATGCACGTAATTTTCCACCGGCGGATCTTCCTGAGGAGCGCTCGTATTTTTGTTTCGCAGCCATGCGAAATTTTTCCCTTTCCGTTTTTCTTCTCCTATCGGTATATTACCGCATGGAATCCCGTTGGCGAACTGGCATTCTAATGATTCGAATTTATGTTCTCTGAGAGGATCCTCGCCTATTCTCCAATCGTGCATAATTATTCCGCATTCGAAACAAATAACATCGTCTCCTAATCCTTCGTAATAAAATCCGGCAGCAGCGAGTGCCTCGGGTTTCATGTACGGCCTTGGCCACCCAGAAAAACTTTTCAGTCTCTCTTCCTCGCGCCGGTACCGGTGGTACTGTGGTTGTTTCCTTTTCTGATCCAGTGTCGGGCCTCTCGAGGGCCCTCCTGGTCCTCTGGTGTTACTGGCTCCCATCATTTCTGTACAGGTATGTGTGACTTTTTCACCCGTTCGGGGTGAACGATGCACGTTCTTCCTGGGAGCTGGATACGCAAATTTCCTTTTCCCAAAATCTCCAATATCTCGAACGGTCCCGTATATTGATCTCCTAATTTCCCTGGCTTTGGCCCTTTAAGCAAAAATACGGGTTCGCCAACTTTGAACGTAACTGGATTAATGTGCCGATCTTTATATATCTTGGCTTTTTCCTTGGAAGCTATGAGATTTATTCTCCCTATGTTCTGAATTTCGTGTATCTGCGTCACTAGTCTTGTTAAGTAGTCATCGTACGTTGCGAGTTTGTCGAGATCGTCGAGAGGGAAACTCGAGGGAGTTCTCGCGATTCTTCCGAATACCATTTCGTAGGGTGTGTGTCTCGTACTTTCATGAACGTTCGTGTTATAGTTAAAAATAGCTAGTTCGACCCAATCGTCCCAATTATTTTCTTGGTTTGTGTATTGCTTGAGATATTCGCCCAGGGCGTGATGCGATCTTTCTAGGGAGCCGTTCGATTGTGGGTGAAAAGCAGTGGTTTTAATTTTCTTGAATCTGAACAATTTTGAAATTTGTTTCATAAAATTACTCAAGAAATTCGTGCCTTGGTCGGTCAGTACGGCTCGTGGGGAACCGAAATTGCAAATAAACCTTTTAACGAAAGACTCGGCTATTGTTACTGCTTTGGCGTTGGGTAAGGCTACAGCGATCGAGAATTTTGTTAATTGGTCCTGAATGGTTAATATATATTCGTTTTGTTTGCGAGTCTTTGGTAACGGTCCCACAATATCCATTGCTATTTTTTCAAAGGCAGTAGGAGGCGTGTCAGTGATTACCATTGGTTGCTTTGTTTTGACTCTCACTAATTTTTTTAATTGGCAGTTTAAACATCTCCTTATATAGTCTTGTACGTCTTGCTTTAGATTTTTCCAATAGTACTCATGTCGAATTCGATTATAAGTTTTACTCACACCTCGGTGCCCGCCGACAATGGAACAGTGTTTTTCTTTTATTATTTCCTCGCGTTCTTCTTCCTTTGGTTCTTTAATAATTCCCAGACAAATTATTATCTTTATTTCGGTTTCTTGAAATATCAAACGCAGTTGGGTTACGATATTCTCCCAATGCACATTGCAAATAGCGTAAGACTTTGCCACGCTGATTGACTGCAGTTCTAATTCTTCGGCGAGGTTTCTACAGCTTTTTAAACTTTCGACAATATTTTCGAGGATTAGCGTTGGTCCGTCTCGTATTTCCTCACGGATGGGTAGCGCAATAAAATATTTATTGTTTCTTCTGGACAATGCCTTTGCTTCGCGTAGTTTCAATTTCTTTAAATTCGGCATTTCTTCACGGTCTACTAGCGATTGCGCCCCCTTGTCCATTGGCAGTCCTCTAGTGTCTACAAAAAACATCATGCTGTCTTTACGACTGTAAAATAGATCTCGAGACTGTTTGAGAGTTTTGGAATTCTCACGCCCCCGTCTGTTGTCAGGTAGGTTGACTCCGGGCCTCCTGTGTTTATTGCGGTGTACACAAGGGGGGGTGGTTTCGTCGTCGGAATTCTCAGAGTCGCTGTAGACCAGAGGCTGGTGTACGCGTTTTTAGGCACTCACTATAACAATAGGCAAAGAGTGCCTATTAAAATGACCATCGAGGCTTCTTCACATAGCTTTCGATGGGGATTCCCCGCAGCGTATGCTCCAAAAAAATTGGTTTTTCAGAATTTACTTCAGTGTACCTCCAACTTCATGCGCAGTTAATTTGAAGTGACTCCGATGACTGGACATATTTTTTTTAGCCTGCGGTTGAATAAAAATAGCTTTTTCACTGAATTTATCTTCTCGGACGTCCGTATCACAGTGTAACTTTGGATGGTGCGAACCAATTTTGTTCTCCTTCGCAGGAGTGTTTTATCACATCACGACTATTGTGCACAAACATTTTGAAACTACTGCGAAGCCTTTAATGAGTTGTTCCAAAATAAAAATTCAATTTTGTTCCGCTAAATGTCCGTACGGTGCTCCAATTATGAAGTCTACGAACCAAATTTTTTCTTCTTCGCAGCATTATTTTATTTTATGGAAAGCACTATGCACAGCAAATTTGAAGACATTCCGACGTCTCTGAACATTTTTTCCAGGCATTTTCCATTTAAAAATCCATTTTCTCCTGTCAAAGGTCCGTACGGCGCTGCAATTTTGAAACCTACGAACGAATTTTTTTCTAATTTTCAGCAATATTTCATTGCATCGAAAACACTATGCACAGCAAATTTGAAGACATTCTAACATTTCTTAATATTTTTATTCTACAATTATTTCTAGTGAGGAATTATTTTAAAGGTTATGTTGCTTTAATTTTCCAAAAAACAATTTTTCATCATGTCAGAAAAGAAAATTTGGTTGCGAAAAATAAAACACGAAATATCACACATTGATTTACAAATATTAGCCCTTTTTATTTCGAAAATAATATATTGTGAACGAAACCATTCACAATATTTTACAATACATCATTCACATTCGTAATAAAAATCATAAATTTCACGGGTGCACTGAAAAACTTGGTTATAATTTCACAAAGAAGAATCATCGAATATCCAAAATTATTGCAATTTGCCAAATAAAATTTAAAACAATCGCGACTATTTATTTTTTTTCCGTTCATTCTATCTGTCAAACTTTGGAAGCCGACGACAATTCCATAGCAGACGTGATAAAGTTCGCACACGCCGCGACGTTGATATTCTGTGGCGGGATGATTTGAAATGAAAAAAGAAAATCTCAGCTTTTTTTTCATTTTTAATGTAAATTACTTTAAATATTGGGAAACTGCAATTTAATTTTTTCAAATCTCTTTAAAATTTTTTCGAAACAAAAAAAAAATTCAAATTTTATCTCGAATTTTTCCAACCACCCTTCTACTATCTTTTCAATTGTTTTAATATTTCTATCTTAAAATACACAGGAGGTTCAGGTGAAACGCGCAGCGCGACGTATAAACATATTCGATACGTAGCGCATAACGCGAAGTGTAATCACACTTGGTACGGAGCGCGTAACGCGACGTGTACCCCCGTGAGTGCCTTCAAAAGTCCCCTTGGGACATTTTTCGGGGGGTTTGGGGGGCGGAGCCCACCAACAAGGGCCTCTGCGCCCGCAGGGCGCTGAGGCGCTTGTTTTCACATAGGCTCGTCCCCTATATCGCTGCCTTTGTCCGAGGGTTCGGTGTTTCTAGCTGGCGGTTCGGTCTCTGTGTACTCGAATTCCTCAACCACCTGTGGGGATGCATTGCTTTCATTTGTACTACCATAGTTTGTTTCAATAACAGATTTCTGTTTGACTCGACGGCGGCAGGTTCCTCCAAAAGATTCTTGGTCTTTTCTTTCCAATGGAAGGCTCTCCTCGTGAATAGATTTTTTATGTCTTTCCAGTGGTTCGGCCGAGTGTCCTCCCTCGTAACTTATGTCGCCGAGGTTACCATTGCGATTCTCGGGGTTGTAACTTTCCTGCGTTCCGTCGCTTGGTCCAGGGACGTCGTTCGTTGAAGTGGTGCAGATATCGTCGTATGTTAGCGGTTCCCATGATTCCTCGTCGGCGGCTAACAATGCTTCATCGGGGTCTATTGTCTCGTCAGTGTCCTCGTCGCTATCTAGAGCCAAATATTCGGCAATTTCTTCGTCGGTCAGTCCTCGTGCCGGTTTATGGCGTGTTTTAGTCGCTGGGTTAGTGCGGATTATGAATATGCCGTCGGGGTTGATGGGTTCACTGACAGGATTCCGAGACAAAGCATCGGCGTTAACATTCGTTTTCCCTGCTTTATATACCACCGTATATTCATACTCGGCCAGTTTCAAGCGCCATTTTAAAATTTTCGAGTTTCCGTCCGTGGCTCGGCGAAACCACATTAGAGGCTTATGATCGGTCACGACAGTAAATTTTCGTCCGTATAGGTAGGGACGGAAATGAAGGATACAGTATACGATCGCTAGAGCCTCTTTCTCGTAAGTATCGTATCGTTCTTCAGCCTGGTTTAAAGCGCGAGAAGCGTAAGCGCACGGATGGTCGTGATTTATTTCTCCTTGAGAGAGTATGCCACCGATGGCTATCCCAGAGGCATCCGTAGTTAAAATAAAAGGCTTCGAAAAGTCCGGATAGCGTAAAACAGGTGTCGTGCATAATTTTTCTTTCAAAATTTCGAAAGCCTCTTGTTCTTCGACGCCCCATGCAAATAGCACCTCTTTCCGTAGAAGAAAATTGAGAGGCTTTGATATTTTTGCGTAGCTTTCAATAAATCGACGGTAATAGCCTGTTAGTCCTAAGAATTGTCGAATGTTTTTAACGTTCTTTGGCAGTGGAAATTCACGGACTGCTTCGAGTTTTTTAGGATCTGGCATAACACCGTCGTTGCCGATGATATGTCCTAAATAAGCGACTTCCTTTTTTAAAAATTCACATTTATCCGGTTGTAGTTTCAGAGTTGCTGCTTCTAGTCGTTTCATTAATTCCCCGTAGATCATTTCATGTTCGTCTAATCCCCGTGAATAAATAACGATATCGTCCAAATATACAAATATTCCTTTTCCTAGCAATCCGCTTAGAGCGAGATCCATAGTTCTTTGGAACGTGGGCGGAGCGTTTCGAAGTCCGAACGGCATTCGCACGAACTCAAAATGGCCTCTTGGTGTCGTGAATGCGGTCTTATGTCGGTCCAGGGGACTGACTTCTATCTGATGAAATCCCGACGCTAGATCGAACACGGAGAAATACCTAGCACCGCCTAATTGGTCTAATATTTCTGTGATATTAGGGATGGGATAAGCATCTGCGACTGTTTTTTCATTAAGAGCCCGATAGTCAAACACTACTCTCCACTTTTTGTTCCCTTTGGAGTCATTCTTCTTCGGTACTACCCATACGGGGCAATTGTAAGGAGAAGTTGAAGGTATTATCACTCCATTTTTCAGCATATCATCAACTTGTTTTTCTATTTCGTCCTTTGTACATTCGGGCCAACGATATCCTCTGGTATTGATGGGGAAATCGTCCGTCGTGGGAATCCGATGTTGTAATATCGTGGTATAAGTTAATGCTTCGCCCGGCAAGTGGTAGAGATGGGCGCTATTTTGTAGTAATTTTTCAATGCTATTTTTTTCCTCGCTATTCAATCCGTCTAGCCGAAGGAGAGCTTTTATTTTTTCAAAACGTTCTTCTGTACGAGATGCTGAGAGTGTAAAGCAAAGACTTTCCCTTAAGAAGGGTTGGATGCAGCGGGAAATACGGACTGTGCGTAGTTTTTCTGCTAGTTCGAGATTTACGATGCTGTAACTCTTATGAGAATTCGAAATCTTTCCAGGGTTCGGCGTTCTTGCGTAGCTATAGATTTCTTTCAATGTTACGCCTTTTATGTACTGCATTGCCATATTGTCCTCTTCGGTTTCTAAAGGGTAATTTTTTTCTACTAGATTTTTGTTTGTCACAACGATGGGTACCTTTTGCTTCATCGTCTCGCGACTATTCGTACTTGATTTATTCTTTTCCTTTCGTTCCTCCACCTCACTCGAGTGGCAATATAATTCGTCAACCCTCGACTCTCCGATACCACTGTAACCTCCTTTAGTCATACCTAGACCCTTTGAAGTACCTGGGCTATCGTAGTCTGTAGTGACAATAAAATTGTTTCCTTTTCGAGTTTCGTCTTGTATTTTTCTTCGAATAAAATAATCGCGAGATCCCTTGGTTTCATCTAATTCGCCCATCGACTCGTGCGAGGCTATATTTGCAGATTCAATTAATTCTTCTTTAGATAAATTGTCGTTCTCATAACTTGATTCCTTGGCTGTGGAGAACATGAACACCCGTCCGAGGCAAGTAGTCGTTACTTGGTATTCGGCCGTTGTTCCATTTTCCTCGTTTTTTATCATTGTATCATTATTTATCGTATAGTCTTCCTTCCTGTTTTCCCTGGATTCATCATGCAAAGATCCCTCGGGCTCCGACGTCACCGAAGGCGCAAATTTTGTTAAAGTAAAACTTCCATCCTTTTCCTTATTCCGTTTCTCCTTTTTTCCTTTGTTACTTTCTGTTTCTAGTAATAGCTCTAATACTGGTACTTGTAAATTAATCGTATGTCGATTAGTATTTGTTACGTAAATATATGCTTTTCCATTCTTGTTGGTAACTAACCCAGTTTCTATTTCGATTCCTCCCCCGGCCTCCAGTACAGGGAGATATCCCTCGCGGGTTTCCAGGTTTTTTACTCGAACAAAACAGAGTTTTCGCGTTTGTCCCGGGATTACAATCTCTGGAGTAGCGAAAGGTATTTTCAATTCTTGCATTTTTAATCGTCGTTTCTCGTAATTAACCACCACTCTGTTTCCATCCAAGTATTCCGATCCTAATATTCCCCCTTCGTTGATAGGAAAATTGTTGTCTACTACATGGAACGTGGCGAATCGTCCGAAGACTTCGAGCGTCACGCGTCCGAGAGTATATATGGTGTGACGGATTTTCCTTGATCTCGAGAACGCAACACTAATTTTACAAAAAAACTCAAAAAGATGAGCGAGATCGAAACTCAAAAAAAAAACACGAACTCGAAAACTCACGTCACCTTCGGCCGTCCACCTTCGCGGATGCATCGGCGTCCCGGTGGGCGCCAGTTAATTTTGTTTCACCGGTATTAACAACCGGACTAAACTGGAGGCCGGTGGAACGGCAACCTCCGCAGGGTTAATTTTTGTTTCGCCGGAATTACCAAACCGGACTAATCTGGAGGTCGGTGGAACGACGACCTCCGCAGGGACAAAACGAACGACACAACAAAACGGAAACTAAAACGGAACGAGAACTAATGTCGATGCATTCGCGGGAGCGAACGGTTGCGGAAATGCACGGTTGCTCAGGATGCGGGTTGTGGTAGAAGGGTCGCGATCCGAGGTCAATAGAATAGCTCACTGGAAACGGAGATCAGAATCTCAACGTTATCGTAATCGGGAACGACAATTAATAATTTTGGCTGAGAAGCCACGAGATCGCACGCCCGCAAGTCGCGAGTACTCAGCTGATCGAGAGATCGAAGCGAGACAAGGGACCACGAGCGCGACACGGGAACGATAACTTCGATAAATCAAAAAAAACTCACCGAAGCGCGTAATTTATCCAAAAAGGACCGGGAACTGCATCTGACGATGCCACGAGAACTCACACACATGCACTCCAACCCGAGAACGTTAATTGTAACGCATCGATCGAATTATCGACTCGGAAAGAATTCCTTTCGGAATCCTACCGAGGATAGCACACGCGAAATACACGAATCGACGAACGACCGCGCGAACACGAGAGCGAGAGCGATAGCGGGATCCCCGGTAACGCGAGCGAGACACAGCTATCACACGATGCCTCGATGGCTCGAGCGCGAGAACAATAGGCCGAAGCCTACGGTAGCGGGAGCGCGAGAGAGACCCGAGTTGCCTCGAGGGCAGCTCTCCGTCGACTGTCTTTGCCTACGAAAATTCGTAATGAATTATCGTTATTATTTGCGGGACCTTGATCGATAACTACTGCCCTCTCAACCATCTCCTGACTTTATCGAATCGAGACCCGATACTATAACGCGGTAACTTGAACGAATCTTCGCAATCGCTTCCCTTAGTCAATGCGTGAGATACAAGGCTCTACTCAACTATAACGCAGCGCAAGGGGTTCCACCACCCTTGCCTGGACCAAACGATACCTCCGCCTGATCTCAACGCATTGCACTTTTCTATAGGGTGCCGGGTTTACACCGGACTTTAACGTAGTTGCAAGACACTTCGTCGAGTCTCTCCTTCACTTGGGCCTTTTATTTGCTAACTTTGTCCCACCAAGCGAATTCGAGAATCCCGACCAAAACTGAACTAACACTGAAGTAAACTAAATCTCAAAGCAAAAGGAAAACAAAAAAACATAGAAGGTAAACTGCAAAAATCTCGATCGATATCTTAGCGAGAGCTTGACGGTATCTTAAGTCGCTGGGAGAGGCAGTAACGCGAAACTTCAGCATTAAAAATCGGTATTTTTATGCGAGTTACGGTTGTTTTGGTTTTTGTGACGCTGATTCAAAAAAATCACGTCACAACTCCTCACCCCTGGGGAGGGTTTCGAACTAGAGTTCGAAACAGTAGTGGATGCGAAGTGTGCGAGAATGAACTCAAGCACCCTTTCCTGAATTCCATCCAAGGGGGTTACGAGAACTTTCCGAGATCTTTACCCTGCGTAGCAGGTAACGGGAACAACTGACTTCCTTCGCGGGGATCAGCGAGACCTCGCGGTCACCTTCGCGGAAAAGCAGCACGAGAGGGTTGTGCCTCTCGGTACGGGAACTATTATCGGATCACGGCCCGTATTTCGGTCGCCGCGATCTTTTCTCTCACTCACTGTTACTTGTCGGGAGCTTTTTTCCAATTGTGAATGAGACGGGAACCTCGCGAGAGACTATGCCTCAACCGCGGTACGGGAAGGTATTTGCGTCAAAAAAAAATAAAAAAAACCTATTACAATTTCAAGGACGACACGAGTGGTCAGTGAAATGTGAGCGCTATCATTCCTTTCCTGCTCGTTGTTTCGGGCGCGGGGACGATAGCGCAGCGGGATCCGATTCCCTGAAACTCGGAGGTAATTCCTGCAACGAGATCCAAGGCCTTTCGATCCTTTAACGAGAAATATGGTTGATGCCATATGCGAGAACTTGGACGTTTCCGTCCATTTATCGAGATCCGAACCCGAAGGCTCATAACGGGAACTGCGACCGAAGTCGTGCACGAGACTTGACCTCCAACTGCTCGATCGCTGAGGCCAAGGGCCTACAAGGCGAGAACGGTGAGATCAGGACCTCCTAGGGGTCCTATACGGGAGCTACAGCCGAAATCAACCCCTTTTGGCGAGTCGGGAATCCGTCGTATCCCGACACGATCGCCTGGTTGAAATTACTCCGATCGTAACGGAGGGTTCTTCGGGAGTCTCAGGAAAATAGGAGTGGAGAGAATTCTCTCCAACAATCCATCCGAGAACGGCCGTAAGATCGGAGTGGAAAAGGATCCCACTTCACGATCAATCCGAGAACCAACCTGAATTGAGCGGGGATGAGTCCCCTTAAAAGTCAATTCGAGTTCGGGAACCGAGCGTCGAAAATAAATTCGAGTTCGGTAGCGAGAACTCGCTCGAACGTCGAAAATAATTCGAGTTCGATAGCGGGAATTATTTCGAACGTCGAAAATAATTCGAGTTCGAAAAGACGAGAATAAATTCCGAACTTCGAAAATTAATTCGAGTTCGGAAACGAGACTAAATCCCGAACGTCGAAAATTAATTCGAGTTCGAAAACGAGAACAAATCCCGAACTGCGCAAGTTAATTCGCGTTCGGAAAACGAGAACGGGTTCGAACTGCAACATTTTCTTTGCGTTCGAAGCGCAATAAATTCCGAACTCCGAAAATTAATTCGGGTTGGAGAAACGGGAATAAATCCCGAACGGCGACTATCAATCCGCGTTCCGAGATACGGGATCAAATTGCGAACTTCGAAAATTCGTTCGAGTTCAGCAAACGAGAGCAACCTCGAACAGCAAAACTTAATTCGCGTTCGAGAGCGATAATACGTCCCGAACATCAAATATTAATTCGAGTTCAGGGAACGAACACAAGTTCGAACATCGAATGTGAATTCGAGTTTGGAAAATGCGAGGGTAAATCCAAACGATGAAAATTACCCCGCATTCGAAAAACGAAAATAACTTCCGAACATCGAACATGAATTCGAGTCCAGGAAGGCGGGAGCAAATTCGAACAGCGAAAAGTGATCCGCGTTCGAAAAGCGGGAGCGAGGGTTCGAACGACGAAATTTAATTCACGTTCGAAGGCGAGAACGAAATGTCGAGCCACGAAATCGAATCCGCATTCGACATATGAAGTAATTCTCAAACAGCAAAATTTGATTCGCGTTCGAGAAACGAGAACGAAGGTTCGAACGACGAAATTTAATTCGTGTTCGAAAGCGAGAACGAAATTTCGAACTGCGAAATTGATCCGCGTTCGGAAATATCGTGATTCTCGAACAGCGAAATTTGATTCGCGTTCGAAAAGCGAGAGCGAGTCTGCGAACAACGAAATTTAATTCGTGTTCGAAGGCGAGAACAAAATTTCGAACTGCGAAATTTAATTCGCGTTCGAGGAACAAAATAATTCTCGAACAACGAGAATTAATTCGCGTTCAAGGAGCGAGAACGGATATTCGAACAGCAAAATTTAATTCGTGTTCGAAAGCGAGAGCAAAATTTCGAACTGCGAAAATTAATCCGCGTTCAAAAATTGAAATAATTCTCGGATAGCGAAAGTTAATTCGCGTTTGAGAAGCGAGAACGAATTCTCGAACTGCGAAAATTAATTCGCGTTCGAGAAGCGAGAGCAAATCTTCGAACTGCAAAAATTACTTCGCGATCGAAAGCGAGAGCAAATCTTCGAACTGCGAATATTAATTCGCGTTCGAAAAGCGGGAATATATATATATATATATATTTTTTTTTTCGAACAGCGTTGTTCCATGCGCGTTCGAAAAGCAAAAATAATTCTTCGAACAGCGAAATTTAATTCGCGTTCGAGAAGCGAGAGCAAATCTTCGAACGGCGAAATTAATTCGCGTTCGAAACGAAATAAATTTGCGAACGGCGAAAATTAATTCGCGTTCGAGAAGCGAGAGCGAATTCTCGAACTGCAAAAATTACTTCGCGTTCGAGAAGCGAGAGCGAATTCTCGAACTGCAAAAATTAATTCGCGTTCGAGAAGCGAGAGCAAGTCTTCGAACGGCGAATATTAATTCGCGTTCGAAAAGCGGGAATATATATATATATATTTTTTTTTTTTCGAACAGCGTTGTTGCATGCGCGTTCGAAAAGCAAAAATAATTCTTCGAACAGCGAAATTTAATTCGCGTTCGAAAAGCGGGAATATTTTTTTCGAACAGCGAAATTTAATTCGCGTTCGAAAAGCGGGAATATTTTTTCGAACAGCGAAATTTAATTCGCGTTCGAAAAGCGGGAATATTTTTTCGAACAGCGAAATTTAATTCGCGTTCGAAAACGAGAGCAAGAATTTCATCGAGATCGAAAATCGAGAAATATCCCGGGAGTGGGGATCTCATCGAAATCGAAATTTAATTCGCACTCGAGAAATATTCCGAGAATGAAAATCTCATCGAAATCGAAAATTAATTCGAAATCGAGAAATATTCCGAGAGCGAAAATCTCATCGAAATCGAAAATTAATTCGAAATCGAGAAATATTCCGAGAGCGAAAATCTCATCGAAATCGAAAATTAATTCGAAATCGAGAAATCTTCCGAGAGCGAAAATCTCATCGAAATCGAAAATTAATTCGAATTCGAGAAATATTGCGGGAGCGAAAATCTCATCGAAATCGAAAATTAATTCGAAATCGAGAAATCTTCCGAGAGCGAAAATCTCATCGAAATCGAAAATTAATTCGAATTCGAGAAATATTGCGGGAGCGAAAATCTCATCGAAATCGAAAATTAATCCGAAATCGAGAAATATTGCGAGAGCAAGAATTACCTCGGCATCGAAAATTAATTCGAATGCGCAAAGTAATTCGCACGAGAACGAGCTGTCACGAGCGTGTGCGAAGAGTCTTCGTAATCGAGAGCATCGCCGAAGAACGGGAGCTCTCGACTGTTCACGGCAAGTGTCCCCGACGAAGTGATCGAGGAATCTCCGAGATCGGCGATCGAGAGCGAAGAGCGAGAAGCGGAGTCCTCGGAACTCAAGAAATTGTTTTTCACAATTTTGAGTATCTTCCGATCGCAGCCGGGACTCGGCTAACGGTATCTCCCCCCACCCCAGCACGTGTGACGCGCGAGCTTGCCGAAAATATGCCTTCATGGCATATCGGGAGCCTGATGTATCACCAAAAAAATTTTAACAAATTTTTCAGACATCCGAGAGCTGACAAACGACACACAAAACATTTAAGAAAAAAATGTTCAATGTGCGTAACTGTCATCGAGAACGAGTGGGTTCGTGCGAACATCCACGACGAGAAAGCGTTAAATTAATAACGCGAGAGCGAGAAAAATATTTTACTTTATTGCCTCCAGATCGAAATCGAAGCAATAAAATCGAGAGCAAAATCGAGATTAACGGGAACGGCTATTCTATTGGCGTGGCCCCACGTTGGGCACCATTTGTGACGGATTTTCCTTGATCTCGAGAACGCAACACTAATTTTACAAAAAAACTCAAAACTCAAAAAGATCAGCGAGATCGAAACTCAAAAAAAAACACGAACTCGAAAACTCACGTCACCTTCGGCCGTCCACCTTCGCGGATGCATCGGCGTCCCGGTGGGCGCCAGTTAATTTTGTTTCACCGGTATTAACTACCGGACTAAACTGGAGGCCGGTGGAACGGCAACCTCCGCAGGGTTAATTTTTGTTTCGCCGGAATTACCAAACCGGACTAATCTGGAGGTCGGTGGAACGACGACACAACAAAACGGAAACTAAAACGGAACGAGAACTAACGTCGATGCATTCGCGGGAGCGAACGGTTGCGGAAATGCACGGTTGCTCAGGATGCGGGTTGTGGTAGAAGGGTCGCGATCCGAGGTCAATAGAATAGCTCACTGGAAACGGAGATCAGAATCTCAACGTTATCGTAATCGGGAACGACAATTAATAATTTTGGCTGAGAAGCCACGAGATCGCACGCCCGCAAGTCGCGAGTACTCAGCTGATCGAGAGATCGAAGCGAGACAAGGGACCACGAGCGCGACACGGGAACGATAACTTCGATAAATCAAAAAAAACTCACCGAAGCGCGTAATTTATCCAAAAAGGACCGGGAACTGCATCTGACGATGCCACGAGAACTCACACACATGCACTCCAACCCGAGAGCGTTAATTGTAATGCATCGATCGAATTATCGACTCGGAAAGAATTCCTTTCGGAATCCTACCGAGGATAGCACACGCGAAACACACGAATCGACGAACGACCGCGCGAACACGAGAGCGAGAGCGATAGCGGGATCCCCGGTAACGCGAGCGAGACACAGCTATCACACGATGCCTCGATGGCTCGAGCGCGAGAACAATAGGCCGAAGCCTACGGTAGCGGGAGCGCGAGAGAGACCCGAGTTGCCTCGAGGGCAGCTCTCCGTCGACTGTCTTTGCCTACGAAAATTCGTAATGAATTATCGTTATTATTTGCGGGATCTTGATCGATAACTACTGCCCTCTCAACCATCTCCTGACTTTATCGAATCGAGAGCCGATACTATAATGCGGTAACTTGAACGAATCTTCGCAATCGCTTCCCTTAGTCAATGCGTGAGATACAAGGCTCTACTCAACTATAACGCAGCGCAAGGGGTTCCACCACCCTTGCCTGGACCAAACGATACCTCCGCCTGATCTCAACGCATTGCACTTTTCTATAGGGTGCCGGGTTTGCACCGGACTTTAACGTAGTTGCAAGACACTTCGTCGAGTCTCTCCTTCACTTGGGCCTTTTATTTGCTAACTTTGTCCCACCAAGCGAATTCGAGAATCCCGACCAAAACTGAACTAACACTGAAGTAAACTAAATCTCAAAGCAAAAGGAAAACAAAAAAACATAGAAGGTAAACTGCAAAAATCTCGATCGATATCTTAGCGAGAGCTTGACGGTATCTTAAGTCGCTGGGAGAGGCAGTAACGCGAAACTTCAGCATTAAAAATCGGTATTTTTATGCGAGTTACGGTTGTTTTGGTTTTTGTGACGCTGATTCAAAAAAATCACGTCACAATGGAGATGGTGGTTATTCCATTCAGCTGTAGAATTTCCGTATTATCGATTGCTGTCGTTGCATTTACGAATTCTTTTTTTATAATATTTGGTCCAGCTCCAGTGTCGACCATCAAAATTATTGGTGTTGTTAAATCTCCACTTGTTACTTCTATTGTTGGAACGCTACTTTCCCTGTGCAATTTTATCGTATGTAATTTTACTGTTCTTGTTGATTTGATACCACCGAAATTACATGTATTGGGTGCGCATTCTGGGTGGTCCCCGCTGCACCCGTCGTCGGGAGACCGTTGGAGTTTCCCTGTGACGTGTTGTATCGTGCTTCGTTCGATTGCTTCGCCGGACATTCTCGAATAAAATGGCCAGGTTGCTTGCAATAATGACAAGCGCCGTTTGCTTTCGAGTCGCTCTTGACAGCGTCTGCGAAGGTTTGTTGCAGAGAAGCGGGGCATTGCGCTTGGTTATGACGATACGGGCATAGATATGCGCCGTGACCGTTCTTTTTGCATATTTGACACGTAATATTAGCCGTTTGAGCGAACTGCAACCCTTGCGGTACTGGGTTGTTACGAGCGTTTTGGTTATTCGGTGCCTTTTTCGCGTGATTCGGCAGCAAATTACAATCCTTCACTGCGTGCCCCTGATTTTTGCATAATTGGCAGGTGATAAGTGTATTTTCTTGATTCGATGGTGGAAAGAGTTTGTAACAGCGGTCAGCAGTGTGATCTCGTTTGTCGCAATGTTGACACACGGTAATTGAAGGAGTATTAGGCGATGGATTATTATTCATTCTTTTTGGGGGAAATAGCTGGAAGCATTTATTTGCCACGTGCCCTTTCTTGTCGCAATTCTGGCAGGTCGGTACGGCTTTCTCCTGGTCACCCGCGTCCCTTGGCTCCGTCGCTTTGCCTCCAGGTTTATCGGGGCAATTCACGGCTATATGGCCGGTCTTGCTGCAAAGTTGGCATTCCGGTGTCTCGCCGATTATTGCCCTGACCGATCGCTTTCCCTCAACCCTGGCGTCCTTCACATTGCCTGTGTCCCTGATTCCTTCTCGTAATGCAGCTCGAGCTATTAGTTGTTTTTCGATCTTTACCGCTCTCTTTACTATGTCGTCGATCGTACCTTCGGTTGTCATGCGTGCTTCTATCTCGGGTTTTAATCCCTGTATAAAACACGGCGGGAGGCTCTCGGTGGTATTCCTCTCGAAAGCTTCGTCCGCTGGCTCGTTATTTTCAGACTCATAAGCTTCCAAGATTTGAAAACCCAAATCACGGATTCTATTTGCGTATGCTACTACCGTTTCTTCGGGTCGTTGGTATATGGAGCCTAATTCCCCCTGTAGTTGGTAGATGTTCCTCGCGGGCGCGTAGATACATTTCAAAAATTTGTGTAATTCTTTCATGCTTCGGAATGTTTGTTGAGCTATTGAGCGTCGCGGTTCTCCGACAATTTTTATTCTAACTGCTTTAACTAGTTGTTCTTCGCTGGAGGCATCCAGCATCTCGAGTGCCTCTTCGCAGCATTGTATGAAGAGATTTAATGAGGTATTTGTCCCGTCGTACGTAGGGATGACGCCCAACGCATCTTTGAGAGAAACCTTTAACCCGGAGTTTGCCATTTCGTGTCTTCTTTCCGTTGGTGCGTGTGAATCTCGCTGGGTGTTTCTGGGGTCAATTCTTATACTCTGGCGCTCACTTGTCTTGTCTCCTGCCGTCAAAGTTTTATTAAGGTCGCTTAGGGGTGGATCCGATTTGTGTAATTTCGCTGGAAATACCTTCGGCTTCGTGCCGGTGTACTTAGATCCGTCTCCCGTTACAATGAAAAGATTACGTTTAACAGTATCGAGTTGAGAGGGGGAGGGTTTAAAGACAACGTAGTCGTCGGTTGGGGTGTAAAACTTTTCTTCGTTCGCTGTAGAATCCGCGAAGCTTTTGTAGATAGTCTGGTCCAAGAGAGATTGGTAGGATGCACCTGCGTCTATATCTTTCTCGGAAAAATTATCAATTACTGTATGCGTACTCTCGTTGTCAGATTCGAGGGTGGCGTCGGCAAAAAATGGTACAGGTGTATCGGGTCTTTTCAACGGGTTGGTGTCCGCTTGAGGAGTTGTTTGCTTTATTGGCCCAGATGCACCGGCCTTCGCACCTTCGTCCGCCAACGTCAACCCTTGTGTCTCGGTACTCAAGAGCTCGTTCCCTTAGTTGTTCCTGGTCGGTTTTTCCTTTTTCTGTCTCTCTATCCTTATTCTCGAATTATTAGAACTCATTTAGATTGTTCGAGGGGAGGTGGGTGGCAATTATTATATTATTATTGTGCGTCTCTCTTGGTTTCTCGTATTTTATACCTTTGTGGTTTGTCTATGTTTGCGGGAACGCGATCGAATGAACGATATCTTGTGTTTCTTAATAATTTTTACCTTTTGGTGTCGGTGAGATATGAATAGATAGCAATAGTTTCGAATCAATCTCTTCAAGATCCTCAGGGCGGATTCGGCTAGCATGTGGAGATTAATATTGTCTTTTTCCTCCTTTATTTCGTCTAATATCCGTTGTGTATTCTTTTCGAAAATATTATATTTTTTTCTTTCGCAGGTAGAGTAATCAATAGTCTATAAGAACCCAAAATTATTGAAACCAATTTCTAGGGACAGTAAACGTTCCTAACGGTTTTATGGGTGTGATTATTAGTTGCACTGTTTCGGTTTTAACAATTTGTGGTTTATTTTCAAGTGTCTTCGCAAAAGTTTTTATCGTTAGCGGATCCCTCCAAATTTCACAGACTACTGTTTCGTTGGGAGTTAGGTGCAAAAAATCTATTTCTACTGATTTTTCTGTCAATTTTTCTTCTAGCGGTGTCGCGATAGGATTTGATTCAATTAAAGGTTCTTTTTCGTTATCATAACTTAGTTTTTCTGTTCTCTTCGCGATTAATGCTCGTAATTTTCGTCGCCAGCCTCCTTGCTTTGGCATATAATAAGTATATTTTTTGTTGATGCGAGGAGAGGAGAGGGAAAAAAAAAATTCTTCGTATACAGGGTAGGGAATTCAGGTATGGTTAGATTCTCGAGTGGTATTAATGTATGTTTTAGGAAAATTGTTTGTGTTTTGTTTGCGTTTTGTTTGCGTTTTTGTTTGCGTTTTTGTTTGCGTTTTTGTTTGTGTTACTCCATCAAATAGTTCGCCTATGGAAGCGTTTAAACAAATGATGGTGTATAACTACTGTGTTACTTCATCAAATAGTTCGCCTATGGAAGCGTTTAAACAAATGATGGCTTATAGCTATTGTGTGTTACTTCATCAAATAGTTCGCCTATGGAAGCGTTTAAACAAATGATGGCTTATAACTATTGTGTGTTACTTCATCAAATAGTTCGCCTATGGAAGCGTTTAAACAAATGATGGCTTATAGCTATTGTGTGTTACTTCATCAAATAGTTCGCCTATGGAAGCGTTTAAACAAATGATGGCTTATAATTATTATGTGTTCATCATCAAATAGTTCGCCTATGGAAGCGTTTAAACAAATGATGGTTCAGGTAGGAAGGAGGAAGTGGGTGGAACGTGTATTGTTATTTTCCCCCTTTTTTTTGTAAAATTATCTTCTCTTCTTTTTTTTCTTTCAGACAAGCACTCTAATGATCCCGGACGAGCCCCCAAATTCTGTTACGTCCAAACTAGCGCTCTTTTAATTACTCTAGTTTGCACGGTAACTGTTGCCGCCGTTATTATCGCACGCGCTGGTCAGGAGAGCGTTACGCCTACCTTTACCACACCTGGTGTCGATACCGGGTACAACGTTTGCTCCTTTTTAAAGCCTTAACCTTTCGGAAAATTGCTTGGGATGGAGCCCTTAAGAATGCTTGCCGTGTTTATGTGTTTGGAAGTTAGCTAAGTAGTTGCGGTTTTGAGTTTTCTTGAAAAGAGAAACGGAGAGGAATTCTTTGACGCGCCTACGGGTACCTGCCGTCCTTTTCGAACAAGGTGGCAGCGCGAGGCACAGGTGTACGGAGAACCCTAGGAGACCTTTACGGATCTCTGGGTTTTGACAAGAACGTAGAATTAGGTGCAATAAACACTTGTAAAGATGTACTTACGGTGGTTGATGATGTTTTGCCGACTGTGTTTAAAGATGGTGTCCTTTCTCGTCTCGAACTTCGTCTCAATTTGTTATTTCGAAGGTGATAAAGAAATGGTTCGCGGATGCAAAGGAGATTGAACACTTTTTAATGATGAACTCAATGAAAGTATACAATATGGATTCTAGATGTGATCCCTTTACAAATTGTCGAAGAATAATTGGTGTAACTTCGTAAATTGTTAAAAGTAAAGAAATATTTGTGGATGGTGTAAGATTGCGCTATATCTGAACCACAAATTGGTCAGTATAACGTTCGAAACGGATAAAATTCGCGTAAAAGTGAAGACTACTTATTACTCGAAATTTTTG
The DNA here is from genome assembly GCA_934046635.1 of Buathra laborator. Classification (NCBI taxonomy): domain Eukaryota; kingdom Metazoa; phylum Arthropoda; class Insecta; order Hymenoptera; family Ichneumonidae; genus Buathra; species Buathra laborator. The sequence goes on from CAKOHB010000040.1 coordinate 156,562, forward strand.
GGTCTGAATGTCAGTGTAACTGTGTGTCCCGAGCCCTCAATTTCGAGGGGTTTTATACCTTTTTTTCTTAGCGATATATGGTGGGGATTGAACATATTTATGGGAGTGTCCTTTCGTATATCTATTTTCCTTATGATTTTGGATACTGTCACCGAGAAGATGAGGGAGGTGCATTGAATCTGACCTTTTGATTGGACCTCGGATTTTTTAGGCCCTTCTTCTAGTCGAACTCGCGTGAATCAGGCCCACGCCGTGGATGACGGAGTGGGGTATCGATTGTAAAGGGCGCGAAACAAATCACGTACGCACCATTTCCCCTCTTCTTGCATTCTGTATTCTGAGAATTCGTTTATAGGTTTCGGCGGAATGCAATGACTTTGAGGCAGGGTATTTCTTGGTAGAGAGCGCTATACGGAGTCTATTTATAGAATGGATCTCATCAATGCTCTCAACAAAGAAAACTGTCCTTATGATTCGGAGATGCGCTGAGTCATAAACTCCATGTGAAAGTATCAATCTCTTAAACTAAATTAACGTTCGGTAAGTATACGCAAAAAAAAGGTTTCTTTTAACTGTAACAATTTCTATGTAAGTGTAGAGTACTTTAAATGGTTCTCGCTTATTTTATTAAAGAGTAATTATCTTTTCCTCATCGTATCTGGACTTTATTTTGAGTATTGGTTTCGAAAACCTTGGCAAATCTCCAACAAATTGCGGTTTCAACCTTTCGTGGGAGTTTTCTCGGGGTTTAATAATTTTATATGGTATATGCGAGAAAAATTTGTATACTGTTCCGGATTTTACGGTTATCGCTAGGAGTGTATAGATTGCCTTTGAATTGTGTTCGGAGGGCTTTTTACTTTTCACGACTCAATGCGGCTGGTTTCGTCGCATGACTTATCCTTTGGCTGTTATTGGTGAGTCGGGCCCTCTTCTAGCATCTATAGTTGTTTCACTCTTTATACTATACTACATTTATTATCTAGGAATACTTATTTCTTATTAAGGATAGACACAGGCGTTTAAAGGAACAAATCCAATTTTTAAGAATACTTTTCAATAATTGATATAGAGATATCAGTTATATTGCTAACATTTAATCTATCAATGGTGTGGTGATTTTGTTTTCGTTATTTGTTTTGTGATGCTCTCGAACGCCGGTTATTATTCTGTAATTATTTATTTTCCTGCTGGATTTTGTTATTTATATAAATGAAAAGGAAGAAAAGTTATTTCCATTTCCACCGAGATCATCGATCGAAGCCCCCTTTTTCTTCCCTCTAAGCAGTGGAGCTTTGGTTCAACTATGACACCGTTAAACGTGTGATCTTTTTCGAGGATAATTTGTCGACCGTTTTTGACTGACCCCTGGGTATGAACTTAACTCAGCTGACCGCAAACTCCTCTCTTTCCAACTGGTCTTTGGCCGTGGTAAAGAAGATTTGTCGGTCTATGGATCTATAGGGCCTGGGTCGATACAGGGTAATAGTAGAGCTCCATGTTGACAACTAGTGGGGCCTCGCGTCTTTAGTTTCCTGCTGGTACTCCAGGGGGGAGAGTTCGGAGGAGGGGTCAGAGACCGCCTTGTCCGACCTCTGCCCGAGGTCCTTTGGGCCTGTTTTATCTAGGCTCGTTGGCGTTAACTCGTTAAAGTCGGCTTCGGAGGAATTTAACCTAATCGAGATCTCATGTGGATAAAGAAACTACCAGTAAACCAATTTCCTTCTTCTTTGTTTTTTTAGAGAATTAACTTTTAATGGTGGTCAAAGAGAAATACATAGAGCGTTACGCCGGACGTAACAGCGGGATCTCGCCAGGATGTCAAATTGAACGCTGCGAACGTGTTTACATTTTTGCTGTAAAACATGGTAAATGCATACAATGCACCGCGCAAAATTTCATAAAACTAAAAATAATACACGAAAAGATGGAAGTCCGGAGAAAGCGCGGAATATCAAACTCACCTCTCCATGTCTGAAAAACGGTGGACGAAGAACGAACAACTTCGACGTTACAATGATATCCTTCTGACGGCTGACGAGATCTAATGTCGAGTTTCAGGCCCAATCGCCCCACTCCAATTTTCCACTCAACCTTTGCGGTATTGCTGACAGGCAATTACGAGTCCCGGGTTAATGCTCCCACTCCAATTCTTCCTCTCAAAGATTTTCGGAAGCCGCTTTCCCTTACTCTGACTAACAGACTACCCTACGTTTTCTTCATTATCAAATGTTACCTTTATAAAACAATTTCTATGTAAAAAATGTGACAAAGACATTGTGAATAGGGATTGAGTTCCTTTGCAATTTGTTAAAACCATATGCTAGCTTATTGAAAGGTCACTTAATTCATTATTAACCACGATTGAAAATAATAATGCTTATTGCCCAGCAATTTTCAAACTACACATCAATAGTTATTGTAAGTTCAATATTAAGTGTGTCAAGTGTAAATATTTTAAGCGACGGGATGTATTGAATTTGATAAAACTGACTCTTCTCAATATTGAAACGAAGCCGGCATGGTGAATGGACGTTCAAGGAACCGGGATAAATTCGACCCGCATTTTAAAAAGAATAAAGTTTGATTACAAGTCTTGTAATATTGTTTGTGGTCTGTTTTTATATTTACGTGTACATACGATGATATTCTAAAATAATAAGATAGTATAGAAATTCAAATGCTAAAGTTTCTAATAATACATTCACATAAAATCATAATTTATATCTTTTACATCCACATACACGGCCGTTTATATTTTAATCGACGTCCCTATCGTCAGGCATTTCACCACAACTATTATACACGGACACTAGACATGTCTCTGCAGCGGTAGACTGGTCTTTATACCAAAAAAATAAGTTTGTAAATCGTACATTTTTTGTAAATTTTTGTAATTTTTTTGTAAATTTTGTAAATTTTGTAATTTTTTGTAAATTTTGTTAATTTTTGTACATTTTTTGTACCTTTTGAAATTTTTTGATAATTTTGTTATAAATTTTTGTACATTTTTTGTAAACTTTGTAAAAAAAAATTCATTTTAGACGCTGGATGCATGTGGGATCGGTATCCCGAGTTACGGCTGAAGTACGAGTACGTGTCCTCGAGAAACCGGATGTCGTGTATTCACGACTCGGTAATTCAATGTAAATAAAAAATAGAAAAAACCAAGAAATTGTTAAACGTAGTACCCTGTTTTTACTCTCCTATTATACATCCCAATGAGCGGTGTCGGCCACCAGGTCCCAGCTACCCTACCCCACCTCGGACATCCAGGACTCCCACTTACCTTCCTTCGTGAAGCATCTATTTATTTTTGTAAAATTCACTCCGAATTTTTTTTGGTAGTTACCTACTTAGAGAAAACTTCGGCTTTTGGTAAACGACATTTTATGGCACAGCGGTCCCCGATCATTACGGTAGCCTGCCCATTATCAGAATATGCTTGAGTCCCCTAATACTCCCGTGCGCTCACCGTTTGCGATGCAATCGCATTCTGATGACCTCCTGGTGATAAAACGGCCAGTCACGGCTCCCCCCTTGCCGTTATCTTGACGTGTCCTCAGCTACTTCCGCACATATCTTTACGATTTTATTTGTATTTCTGTAAAATAGCTCAGTAAATGGGTTTTCAAATTTTTTCGCGATACTAAATAGATAAAACGAGCCGCTCGCCAACAGCAGCCCCGCTGGCCTTCAGCGATAATACGGCATAGTACACGGGTCCAACGGTGTACGGTCCTGAGGCTCCAGAGGCGCACCCCCCACAGGTTTCCCTTCGCGCTCTCCTACCCTTCACCTACAATTCGGAGATCTTTTCACCTCGGACCTCAAACGAAACGATCGTATTGCCGCCAGTTTTTATAAACAGTTAATGAAAAAACTACGAACCCTAGCAGAAACTATTGATAAACACCCTGGAAATTCATTAACAGGTGGCGCTGTTTACGCTATAAGACCTATCCAACGCTGCTGTGCCCGACTAGGTTTATAAGTTTACTTTTTTTTATTTATTTTTTTTACTAAAAAGAAAGAAATGTACACTTTACACTTGATTTAAAATAAATAAAAATATTTGCCATAATTTCTTTTTTCACTTACCTCCTGTCGACCACAATTATTCAGGAAAAAAAAATACCAAACATGGGGCTCGAAGCTGCGCTCTACCGTGTCGCAGTACTAGCCTTCGGCACATCATCATTCCTCCCGCGAGCCGCTAGCCAGCAACAGCACCGCGGGTCTTCAACGATAACACGGCATAGTACGCCGATCCGGCGCTATATGGCCCTGGCGCTCTAGAAGCGCACCCCCCACACGTTTTCCATCGCGCTCTCCCACCCTACACTCACGCCTCCCACCATACCACACTTGGTCAAGCTAGTCAAGTGTTCGAGTAAGGGCGGGTGGTTGGGACCTGACAGCCGACGAAGCAACATCTCCCCCGATCACCCTAGCCTACCTCGGGGCATCCATGGCCCCCGACGGCGCGGTGTGGTGGGGGTAACTCACACACACACCCAGCAGAGGCTGGCAACAGTCCCCATCACCAACCGCCGCCATCTTGAAAAAATCCGTATAGGTACATTACCTACTTACGTATACTTTCATCTAATGAATATTAGTACTATTATATTTAAATTATGTTGATATTCCCTATTCCACCAAATCTATAAAAGGTGCTAAGAACATTAATTTTGTTCAGTAATAATTCTAAAAAAGTTATTAACATTTTTTTTAAATTATTGTTTAACAAATCATCCCGAAACCAAGTATTTTTTAAGCCGAAGTTATTCGTTAGTTTTCTGAATACACCTGCATTTTTTGTTAACTTTCTACTTTTTGATACAATGATACACCCTCCTCCATAATGACGTGTTTGTGATTGTCTGTGAGCTTGTAACAGTCAGAGACTCTGATTCATGTAAATACAGATTGATTTCTTTTAGGTGAGCCCAAGTCGAAGTTGCAGAAGCTATTCGACGAGGTTTTTGAGTCGGAGAACGATAAAAGTGATGACGTCGAAGGAGAACTAACAGTATATCTACACGAAAAAGTGCTACCACGTAATACCATAGTGCTATCATGGTGGTCACAAAATAGCTCTCGATTCCCTATGTTGGCTCGTATGGCCAAGCACTACCTGAATATTCCAGCGTCTCAAACTACGAGCGAAAGATTATTCTCTACCGCGGGAAACATTGTCACGCCGAGTCGAGCTCAACTATTATCGGACCATGTAGAGCAACTAGCTTTTCTCCACGAAAATTACGAATAATTATATAGGTTATTCATTTTTTTTTTTTTTTTTTCAATAAAACCGATCTCATTCAAAAAAGTTTCGTTGTAGTTATTAATTGTGTTGTATATTTTTAATTTGTATTTCCTGTCCTGAAACAAATTCACATAGTCGTAGAGAAGCGAGTTAGTCGAAACCTCGCATCGACGGAACGGTTTAATTCTACAGAACAACGGCGATGTTCGGCTCTGGCCGGGCATTGAAACCGGAGTAGCGCTCGAACGGATCGAGCCGAACAAGCGCTAGGACGGACCGAGCCGAATAAGCGCTTGGACGGACCGAGCCCTTCGAGTGGTCAAATCAATCGAACGCTCGAATAAAACAAGCGCGGGACCTGAGCGAGACGATCGAGCTCGCAAGCCAATCGCGTGCTTGTTATTGTACTCGAACTTGATCGAACAGTTGCGGATACGCTTGAGCCCGATCGAATGTGCTTGTGCACATTCTTAGTTGAAACTAAGCTACAATAGTTAAATTAATATTTAAAAAAATTCAAACAAAAATTTATTGTTATACAAATTGTTTAAACAATTGCTTTTTGTTACGCGGACCGATTGGGTCAAGAGTTGAGAATCATACGGGTTTTGAGCCTAAAAAGGGGCATATAAAATATGAAGTGTTAAAGAAAACGACTCTAATTAAGAGCAATTTTCTTAAGCGCGGATATGTCGAGTTGAGTGGGTAGGGAGAGAAAATAAAATCACACACCTGTTTCACTAGTACTTTTATTTTACTGAATAAACCTTTATTGTTGCGACAAGTTCTCGAGAGACACACACCAGTTTGTCCGAAACCCTTTCTTTTAATTATCACGCAGAGACAATTACTTGCGTTTCGCAAACTTTGGCGCACACCCGTACTCGTGAAGCGGTCAGATGAGAAGAAGGAGTCGGAGGCCTTCACGATCGCGCGACGCGCTCTCGCAAGAGCCGGCGTTCGTGCTGGCCTCTCATTGGTCCTGGTGTACAGTCACGATAACTATTTTCTTGGCTGTACAGTAGGCATAGAAACTTTTGCTTCAACACTTCCTCCGTTTCTATGACCTTTGCTTACAGGAATCATCGACATTTCATCCCGCAATTTCCAGTATTGCACTCTCGGTAGTGCCTTGGTGAGAATGTCGGCCTTTTGGAGCTCGGATGGAATATATTTTACCTCGACCTCTCCACTTTCGACCTTTTCTCGTATGAAATGAAATCTTACGTCTATATGTTTCGTACGCTTGTGGAACACAGGATTTTTAACCAGTTTAATGGCACTTTGATTATCTACGAATAACATAGTTGCATTCATTTCCACGCATTCAATCTCACTTACAAATTTCTGGAGCCATATTAATTCTTTTACCGCCGTTGACGCAGCAACGTACTCGGCTTCGGTGGTGCTTAACGTAACCATTTTTTGTCTTTGTGTTGTCCACGAAACTGCACCATTGCAATAGTTGAACAGGTAACCGGTCGTTGACCTTCGCGTTTCTTGATCCCCGGCATAATCAGCGTCAGCGTACCCAACTAACTCGTTTGAGTCTTCGCGGTTCGAGAATTTAATTCCGAGATTCTTGGTTCCTACTAAATACGCGAAGATTCGCTTGACTGCTCGCCAATGTTCTGGATTATAATTGCTTACGTACTTGCTGACTTGGTTCACAGCGAAAGCAATATCGGGCCGCGACACCGTGGCGAGGAAAACAAGCGATCCTACCGCTTCTCTATACGGCACGCTTCCACATTCGTTCTCTTCCTCAGAAGGAGTTAGAGTTACGTTTGGATCGGCTGGAACGCTCACCGTTTTTGCGTCTGCCATCCCAAATTTTACAAGAATTTTTTCTACATATAATTCTTGATGGATTATAATCGATTTTTCGCTTCTATTTCTCTCGATTTGTAACCCCACGTAAATCTTTGAATTTCCCGTTGTGATCGCGAAATTTTCTTTTAGCCTACGCGTTATTTTTCTTAATGTCTCTAGTGAGTCCGACGCAACGAGGCCGTCGTCTACAAAAAGCGCGAGGTACACTTTTTCATCACTCACTTGACCCACGAAAACACTTGCATCCGCTTCAATCTCGCGGAAATCGAATTCACTGAGGAACTTTTTGAACTTTTGGTTCCAGCAGCGCGGAGCTTGCTTCAAACCGTACAATGCTTTCTCGAGTCGACACACCTTTGACTTCCTTTCTTCCTCGTCGTCTTCCTCCGGAACGAGACCTTCCGGCAGCTCCATGTGGATCGTTTCCTCCAGATCGCCGTACAAGAATGCCGTTTGCACATCAAACTGCATCATCTCAAGATTCTTTTGTGCGATCGTTGCTAGTAAGAGCCTCAACGAGTCGTAGCGCACGACAGGCGCAAATGTCTCGTTATAGTCTACTCCGAAACGTTGGAGGAAGCCTCTTGCACATAGCCTTGCCTTGTACCGTATTCTTGATTCGTCTTCGCTCGTTTTAATCTTGAAGACCCACTTTGTGTCGATTGTTCTCATCCCGGGAGATCGATTTACAAGACGCCACGTTCCATTTTTCTGGTGAGCTTCGAACTCGCTTTGAATTGCCTCCTGCCAACATGAGGCATCCTTCCCTTGGATCGCGTCTTGATACGTCTGCGGTGTCTCATACTCGGTGAAATCTATCTCGAATCGTCTTGGGATTCGAATCGTTGCTCGGTCTCTTAACGTCCTTGGCGTTGCCGCCGGTGGCGCTGGTTGTACAACTTCTTCTTCTTCTTGCTGTTCGTCCTCTTCACCTTCTTCTGGCTCTTGCTCGTCCTCGGCAACGTCCTCCCTTATGCCTGGGAGTATGACCTCGTTGTCGGAATCCCCCTCAAAAGTATTTGAGGTTGTCGGGCGTTCGTTGAATGTAACGTCCCGGGCCACGCTCAGTTTTCGTGTAGACGGATCGAACAGCCGATAATTGCTGGAATCCCCGCTTCTGAGCCGAAGATCCTCATGTGCTCGAGGTTTGGTTTCTTCCCACTCCACATCTCATATGGAGTTGCGCTGGCTCCTCCGGTGATTCCACGGTTTAGCGCGTACACTGCCGTGTTGACGGCCTCCGCCCACAGACACAGGGGTAGACCTCTGGAGAGTATTAGAGTTCTGGCACTCTCGACAATCGTGCGGTTTTCTCTCTCGGCCCTGCCGTTTTGCTGCGGAACGTACGGCGCCGTCGTCTCGTGCTTGATGCCTTTCTCTCGGAGGAAATCGTCCAGGCTTCTCGTTCCTCCCAGCGATTCCTCTTGCATAGGGCCGCAGACATCCGTGTGGAAAATTTCTCCTGGTGACGTCGATCTGCTCTCGCTTGCTGTATAGGACTTCCGATGCGCCTTTCCTAAATTGCACGGTTCGCAGAAAACCTCACTTTTGTCAGTCAACCTGACTCCTTTTATCAGCCCCTTCTTGACGAGATCGCAGATTGCCCTTTTCCCGATGTGTCCGAGCCGCTCGTGCCACGTTGATAGGTCTGACGCCGCTACGTTGGCCTCCGATGACTGGCTCTCCTTGAACCACATTTTATATAAGCCATTTGCAGGATTCCGCTTACCGTTCGCGACCACCGTGTCACCTTGCACTATCATGACCACATCGTCCTTGAACTTGACTCCGAAACCGTTTTTTGTACAAATCCCGACCGAGAATAAATTCTTTTTCATGCCTGGCACGTGTAACACGTCGGTGATTCGCGAGCGACGCCACTCGCCGTCGACGTATTTTAAAATTTCGACGGTGCCGCTGCCTTCCACTCGGACTTCGTCTCCGTCTCCAAGGATGATGGTGCTTCCGCTTTTATCGACCCTGTACTCAGTCAACCAATCTCGTCGATAAGTTAGGTGCCTTGATGCCCCGCTGTCGAGCCACCACGTCGATTCTACCTTACCGACGCTCTCGCTGTGGGCAGCCTCGGCGATCACTTCCTTGCCTGCCGCGGGAGCACTTCCGCTTGCCACAAACGCGCAATCCTGGGGATCTTCCGAACCGCCACCTCGTTTTCGAATGCTGGGACAATCACGCTTGTAATGACCCTTCTTGTGACACTGATAGCACTCCACGTCCTTTTTTGATTTTCTGGATTTTTTATTCTTTGAGTTTTTGTTTTTCACTGCCGCGAGCGCGATCACTTCACTCTCAGCTCCCAACTCGCGATCCTCTTGCACTAGACGCTCCTGGAGATGATCTACTGTTTGTCTTTCTGAGGGCACACTGGCCCACGCTTTTCTAAACATCGAATATTTTGGAGTTAGGCCCGCGACAATCTTCGATACGATCGACGCGTCCTCCATAACTGCTCCAACATCGCGCAACCTTCCCGCCATGTTGACCACTCGCGACACATGTTGAATCGCACTATCGTTCGGACCCATGCGGTAGCCATGAAATTCTTCCATTAGCACATTTCTGTTCGCGACCGATTTTTGTTCGTGTAGACCCGCCATTTTATCCCATATTTCTTTCGCCGTCGTACACGCTTCGACCGTTTCATATTGCTCGTCATCCATCGTGGATGTGAGCAGGAACATCGCTTTGCCATTGTCTCGAGCCCACGCCTTTGCTGCCGCCCGCCCCTCCGCGTCGGCTGGCTCCGGAGCCGGCATTTGCCTGGTTCCGTCTACGACATCAAGTATCTCATTCGCGAAAAATAACGCCTGCATTTGCCCCTTCCAACGCGAATAATTTTTTCCATCGAAGAGCCTGACATTCCGAGCTGAGATGCCTTCGGACATGTCGCATTCTGTTTATGCACTTCGATTCACTCGGGAGCACGCTTTCACCACCTCGCCGTAATGGCCGCCGACACCACGTGTTCCGCACGCTCGAATGATTTGCCGGCGCGCCCGTTTGCGCGACTAATTTTCACTGAGACTCAACACCTCTCAACTCAGACCTTAGCGCTGGGCCCATAACCTGTTAAAGAAAACGACTCTAATTAAGAGCTAAATTTTCTTAAGCGCGGATATGTCGAGTTGAGTGGGTAGGGAGAGAAAATAAAATCACACACCTGTTTCACTAGTACTTTTATTTTACTGAATAAACCTTTATTGTTGCGACAAGTTCTCGAGAGACACACACCAGTTTGTCCGAAACCCTTTCTTTTAATTATCACGCAGAGACAATTACTTGCGTTTCGCAAACTTTCGCGCACACCCGTACTCGTGAAGCGGTCAGGTGAGAAGAAGGAGTCGGAGGCCTTCACGATCGCGCGACGCGCTCTCGCAAGAGCCGGCGTTCGTGCTGGCCTCTCATTGGTCCTGCTGTACAGTCACGATAACTATTTTCTTGGCTGTACAGTAGGCATAGAAACTTTTGCTTCAACATGAAGTAATTTGGCGCATAAATAAACAAGGTAAAAATTGCTGGTGGGGATTTCCCGGGACGCCTATTTAAAGCGCGTCTCCACAAGGGGGATTTTTTTTTCTTTCTTCCCCGCGCCCTTCATTTCCTGTATTAGGATTGTCTTTTTTCTCGCGGTTGTGCCTATCACTGTCTTTTCTATCGCCCTCTATATTCTCGGGTTCCTTTTTAAAGTCGCGACGGAAGCGATTGTCCCGATTCTCTCGGACATCACGGTAGTAGTATTGTACAGCTATAGGGAGACAGGATTTACCCCCACCACGCGGCCACTGGCGCCAACCCCCACCACCGCCGTCCACCCGCCACCCTCTCCCCCACCCCACTGTCTGTCCCCCACTCCTTCCCCCACCACCTGTGGTCCCCTCCTCACCCCCCTAGGGCCCCTTAAGCCACGCCCCTTGAGTTATAGGGAGCCAATGAGAGAGAGGCTGGGAAAATCTCTGGACCGTGATTGGTCGTCTCATTTTCCCCGAGCCGTGATTGGCCGACTGTAAATTCCCCGAGCTCTTATTGGTCGACTGATTTTCCAGGGTGCCCTCTATAAATTTTCATCGTGTTTTCTGTACTAATATTCTTCTAGTAAACTTTGTGACGTATTTTCCTCGATCTCGAGAGCGCAACACTAACTTTACAAAAAAACTCAAAACTCAAAAGGATGAGCGATATCGAAACTCAAAAAAAAACACGAACTCAAAACCTACGTCACCTTCGGCCGCCCACCCTCGCGGATGCATCGGCGTCCCGGTGGGCGCCAGTTAATTTTGTTTCGCCGGTATTAACAACCAGGCTAATCTGGAGGTCGGTGGAACAACCCGACCTCCGCAGGGACGAAGACGAACGTTAAAACACAGCTAAACTAAACACCGATATACCCGCGAGAGCGAACGGTTGCGGAGTTGCTCGGTTGCTCAGGATGCGGGTTGGGGTAGAAGGGTCGCGATCCGTCGCCAATGAAACAACGCTCGAAAAATAATCGTTATTGGCTTGACGCCACGGGATCACACGCACGTGCATCGCGAGTACTCAGCTGATCGAGAGATCGAAGCGAGACAAGCGACGACGGGCGCGACACGAGATCGATAATTTCCAATAAATCAAAACACTCACCGAAAGCGCGCAATTTATCCAAAAGGACCGAGAACTGCATCACCGGACGCACGAGAACTAACACAGATGCACCCAAAACTCGAGAGCGTCAAACACCACGCATCGATCGAGTAATCAACTCGAAGAATTCCTTTCGGAAGACTCCGAGCATAGCACACACTGTATGGTACGAAAACACATGCTACTCGATCGCACTGACAGGTAGCGAGAACCCGTGAGAGCGAGCGAGACACAGATACTTCGCCGAGAGCGAAGGATAGGCCGGCGAACGCGAAGCGCGAACTCGAGAGAGACGCACTATACGACGGCCGGCGCCTAGCGTAGGTTAACGGTATCTTTAAGTCGCTGGGAGAGGCAGAAAACGGGAACGAAAGCGTTAGGTATCGGAATTTTCTCAGAAATACGATGCTCTTTTATTGTGTGACAGTGATTCCGAAAAATCACGTCACAACTTGCTGCGTTTTGATTGGTCGTCCAATTTCTCCTGGTGCCCTCTAGGAATTACCGACAGTTTTTTTAATACTAATAATATTCTGCAGTCGTTCAATTAGTTTTCGTCTTTTACTATTCTAATGGTAATACCGTACCGCCAAATAAAAAAACATTTACAAAATTATTTTTGTTTATTAAATTTTCTTGCATTGACATTTTACAATATTTCGTGGTTACAATATTTTTTTAAACATCAGTGGTCTTGGGTGATGGGTCAAGGGTCATGGCAGAGTCGGTTGACGGCAGTGTCTTGACGGTGTGTCTTGCTTGCGGTCAGACTCAGCCGTTGTTGTAAGCGGCAATACCTTCTCGGGTTGGTCCGGCGGCGCCGTTGACTCTTGTTCCGCGGCCTCCTGTAGACAGTCCGTGCATTCTCTCTGGAGTGGTGGATACCCTTCGAGCTGCATCTTTAGATCCTTGGGTGCCCAATGTTTTTTACAAACTCTGTATGATGCAACCTCGGGGTCCTGTCGAATATGTTGAGGTAGTTTTGCCCGCAGGATGTCGATGTATTCACTCCAGTGCCTCAGTAGCAAGGGTTTGGGAATGTATTCGAGCTCCTCCGGGAGTAGTTCCCAGGGATCCTTGCCACAGTCAATGACGAGTATGCCACTGATGATGTCCATTTTAGTGGTGGGTTGTTGACGTTGCCACGAATCGTTGACAAGTGTGCTTTCTCGTGTGGAGAGGCCGTCTTTTATATCAGCTGATGGTGGTGGTGGCGGGGGTGGGGGGACCGTGTGTTGACGATGAAGATGAGATGAGAACTTTTTTTCATTTCTTTTGTTACATTCGTTTATTTACAGGTGACAACCGAAACGGGCTGTAAATGTTTGTATACACCGTGATGTACAGCTATTACCGCTGCTCTTTAAAAGTCTTGTTCGTCGGGTGTTTGAGACGTTTCGTCGTCTTGTATATTTCACATATCGTAGATTCTTGTAGTAACGTCGCACAATATTATCGTTTTTCACCTTATTAGCCGAGAATAGTTTGCAAAAAGCAGCAAGGTTGTAGCCCCGACACATATAGTCAAGAAACATAACACAATATTCTCCACACACTCGAGACTTGATACACTGTAGGGGCTTGGTGCTCCACTCGTAACTCGTTGTATTTCTTCGCAATCGATTGCGATGTTGGTTGACAAGTGGAGGCAGTCCGTAACTGTCGAAGAAGATCCCTTGACCATTGTTGTCGACGTATATGGCTACCCAAGGAGTTCCTGGCTTCGTATGATCATCCGTGTTTGCGAAGATGGCTGTCGGTCTAGACCAGCGACTCGGGATGCGATCGGCGGGGAAGACTCCCTTCGTCTGTGCCGAGACATGTCGTAGAGCCTCCAGCACTTCTAGGCTGTTCATTGCATATGCTTCCTGTGCCGGAGTGGGGGCGACGTCTTCGTGAATGCTGATGCTGATGATGATACTGATGAGCGCTACGGGGGATGGTAGGCGTAGGCTGGCGCTTCGGTGGTGGTGGTGGTGAGAGTTGTCTATTACGGTAAAGGGCAACTATTTCACCCTCCGCAGGTACCGTGGCGTCGCAGGTGTTCGTCGTAGCACTGCTGTCACTGCTCGAAGGTGCCGGGACTATATAGTCTCCCATTGTCGAACCGTGATCTGTATCGTTCGGAATTTCGATATGTATCGCTTTTCTCGGCGTATCGTTTGGCCGATCCCTCCGTTGCACGGCGCCCACTGGTTCTGAGTAAACGGGATTCTCCTTATCCAAAATCTGGGTCCGAAGCCAACGTTTTATTTTTCCCACGTTGTTTAATGCGCACTTCGCTGCATCCTCCTTTGACACACCGTGATAGATGCACCAAGTGTCGTAGGTCGGCATGTTTTTGAAGCTAGGGCCCTTGTAATCTTCCAGGTTGACTATGTCGCGGCCCAGCACGTCACGTAGAATTCCCGCTTTTTGTACGCCTCTCGTATATATACGAAGTGCGTATCGGCACATGGCCTTTAGCGCAGTGTATAGTTTTGGCAATGGAGTATCACCGTCAACCCACTCGATACCGTGATGAAAGCACGTTAGACGATTATTACTCGCGCGCACTTCTTTAGGTAGTTCACCAAAATCGTATGGTGAATCGATAACCCAGTGGCCGATATGATCGCCCTGTAGTGTAGTAACGGCCATCTCCTTAGGAAGAAACTCGCCATGCTTGCCGTATAGCGCTTGAATATCAACTATTGCGTCCATGCTGAAGGCGTGAGACGAAATGATGTCGAATGCTCGCTCGTAGTCGGTCTTAAATACGTTTCGGCTGTACGTATAGCGCCCTCACCGGGGAATGTGTGATCATGTGTTATGCATCGGAAGAGGGGATTGGACGCTCAAGCACTAAAATCCGTGATTACTTGACGTGCCGAGTCAATTTCAATAACATTGTCATACTCGGCGTAGACAATACAATTTATTGTAGATGAGAGAGGTTTTGCGAAACGTACTTCGATTCTCACGGTACCGTGTTTCACGAGATTCCAGTGGGTGAAGCAGTTGGCGGATAGATCAGGCGTGAAGTCAAAAGCGAATAACTTTTTGCGTAAGCGCTGCGTGAAATGTCTATACCGTCGTTTTGGAAGTGTATACCTGTACCCGAAAAAAGGGTGTGGTAACATTCGATCCAAGTTCTGTTGGTGTCGAACTCTGGTTGCAGTGGTTTTCCAGGTATCTGTTGACCGTCAACGTAGAGTGATAGAAAATTTATCGAATAATTTTGAAAATTAAAGGGGTTTGACGTTCTATCGCCGTTGAAAGCTCTGTTGCTAACAAAACCGAGTATTATACGCTTTGGTAATTTACCGAGTATTACATTGTCCAGTGTATCGCTTCAATGAGGAGAAGTATGGGCCAGGAGACCCCCCGGGATAATCAATAAATAGAAGACCCAAAGCGACCAGAGGGCAGTCATCGTAATTTTATTCACCATACGAGAGTATGAGAAATCGGCAGTCGTCATAATTTCTTTATCGTCATACGAGAGTATTAAAAATCAGGAGTAGCTGTAATTTTGTTACGATCTTACAACAGTACGGAAAATATCAGAATAATCCGAAAATTATTATAATATGAATTTCGAAATACAACAATACTAGAGTTCAACAACGATAACGAAAATTATCATAAACATTTAAACAATAATCTGTTCATCGGAAATTATACAAAGGACAATTCATCAAACAACATTCTGACGGTTAAATAATTCTACAACAATTTAAAATAATATAAAACTGTGAATTGACTTCTATGAATTTTAACGTTGTTCGAAACAGGGAGTTGTCGGAAGTTTGAACGGCATTTACAACGTTTTTCGGGACTTTAAAAATATAACGGGAACTAAACTGTAAAACGCAATAAACCAAATTATCGAGAGTGAATTAAAAAGTGTATTTGTGCGAATCAAAATCTTAAATAAATCTCAACATTTAATAGAAATTTCCGCGAAGTGTTAAACAATTTATTCCGAATTAACGAAATTCGGTTGTTATTATTAATCTCATCGTTAATACATCGTCATCAAATATCTACACAACCAATTGGAAATTCTTGAAGGAAGGAAGGAAGGAAGGACGTACTTGAACTCTCGATCATGTTTAACTAAGTCCATCAGATTCAACATAACAAATTAAGTCAACATTTAATTTTCACTTCAATTCATCGATCATCAATGTAAGTTTTTCCCATCAACACATTCATCTTACGGTTAATATGGTTATCCAATATAACCAAATAAATTTCGATCGTGATTATAAATTAAATACAAGGAGAAGGCCTCCTGTAAATTAAAGAGTGATAGCCTTCAAAACATATTCTCTGCCTTCGGTAACGAGTACCAAGGTAGCAAGGGGGTGTACCGGGCTGCGATAGCTGCGAGCGCTGGTCAGCGACTACGCACGGATTGAATTACACTACGAGACGCATCGAGCGTACGGCGTCTTATCAGAGGAATTCCGTAGTAAACACATCTGTCATATGGTTACTACGCGGTTATTATACGCGTACTACGATTCAGTGATTCTCTTCACATACGTTATTATTTCTTTTGCATCGACCATTTAAATCTTTAACACGGCGCACTCTGTATCCTATCCTGAGTAATGTAACGAATGGCCGATATCTTCGATGAAGTGATGGTGGACGATGATGCGACGGTAGAGCCAGAAATAAATGATAGAAAATATGGTGACCCCGTGATTCGAACCCGGGTTGATCAGGTACTAATTAAGAGCGCTAACCACTGCGCTATAGTCACCCATATGTTTCTATCATTCGTGTTGTCTACTTATATGCAAAGCTGGACCCGTTCGTCACACACCGTCACACACCTCCTCTCGCGATTGTCGACGTCCTCGTCGAATGTGCAGCGTTGCGAGTGTCCTATTGCGCGGACTGAGGCATCATGTTATCTCGTCAGTCGGTCTTACTTTTTGCCGTCTGGTATACGCGGGGTTCATGGACTTTGTCTCATGCCGCATTCCCTAAGAGTTTTGATGGCTTCCCAGTGGACGTGTTTTAGTAGCTCGATAACTTCTGACACCATTGTAACGAATGGCCGATATCTTCGATGAAGTGATGGTGGACGATGATGCGACGGTAGGGCCAGAAATAAATGATAGAAAATATGGTGACCCCGGGATTCGAACCCGGGCTGATCAGGTACTAATTAAGAGCGCTAACCACTGCGCTATAGTCACCCATATGTTTCTATCATTCGTGTTGTCTACTTATATGCAAAGCTGGACCCGTTCGTCACACACCGTCACAGTAACTCTCCGAAAGGTCAGACTCAAAAAGGGAATAAGTCCGATAAAGCGCCTCAATGGTACAAAACGTGTAAAAGGGAATTTTATTCCTTGACCGTAATTACCGAGGAAATGTTGATTGGGACGTAACAGTAGATTACAGCGATATCAATGCGGTAGCCAGGGGTCTCGCGCAACTAGATGCTTCTTACGAGGAAAATAAAAATAGAGACCACCGCCGTAGTCCGCCGAGTCATAGTTCGAGTAATAATTCGAGTCATAATAATTCATTAAATACAAGCGGAAATACTGGGGGATCGCGCGGAGCGCAACAGCCGATGAATATGAGCGGAAATAATAATTCACAGTCTTTACAATATTGCGCACGCGGCCTCGAAGTTGACGAGCTTCCCTGGTATCCGATGTCAAACACGTCTGTGCCACCACCAACATTTCAAAATCAAAACGAAATTCGTACAATGATACTTTCATCTAATGAGTTCGTAAGTCATGGTGATCAACATCAGGGTTTAAACGAGTAAACGGTGCGTTGGAAAGAAGTTCCCAGGTGCGCCGTAATCCGTACGATTTATTCGAGGACCTCGCGTTGACAATTACAAAGGAATCCGACCAAGATACTGAAAAGGACGCATCGTCCTTGCCGGCGCGTCTTCATGTAATTTTGTTTACACTCGAGTGCCCTCTTTCCACGTAGCTTGACACGGGAAGTCAAGTGACGTGTATTTCGGAATATTTTTATAATTATCTCTGTAAATTAAAGACGCTGGCAGAATTGCCGGTCTCGAATATTGTGGTCCTCACGGCGATCGGTAAAAAGCCAACCCCAGTTAGAAAACAAGTACGCCTCACAGTCGTCATCGGTAGTCGAAAAGTCGCGACAGTTTTTCTGGTCATACCGCATCTGTCAAGCAATATGATCATAGGGAGTGATTGGATGCTTCGAACGAAAATGATAATTAATTTTCAAGATCGCTCTCTAACCGTGAATGGAGAAGTGATCCCGACGAAGTTAGTGTCGTTCGGGCGAAGTCCTCCGGAACGATTAAATGTATCGGAAGACGACGATATAACTTATATCCAGATTGTCAAGGCGTCAAATCGCGACGATAGTAAAATAACATCGAGGATGGGGGTTCGCGAAGAGCTTCGCGACGTTACCGTGTCAAAGGGACGCGCCTTTTTCAATAAAAAAATAAAAGAAAATGATCGTGATAATTCATGTCTGATAAATAAATCTCGTAATGGGGGATCAATAGACCCCGAAAATCGGTTCCGCGCGGAGGCCGTAACGCGTATCTCGGCGGAAGGCTGCCCGCAAGATTCGCATTGTAATAATAATAATCAATCGGAAAATAAACACTGGGTTCCTGTCATTAATTGTAAACATGTACCTATCGCAAATCATGAAATTCATACGGTTGTAGATAAAGTAATACTCGTTGAAGAGATTCGTAAAACGTGCGCGACCGCGGATCGTCACTGCGCGCGCGAGCCTAACATGGGTGATGTCGCGAGTAATCCAAGCGTATGCGAACACCAGGCAGATTGCGTGCAATCGAACTCGGTTAACGATAAGTACGACATAACGAACGTCGATAAACGCGAAAACGATGAGGAATGCGACGTGATCAGTGACCTTGAATCGGAGCAAGGAAGCTGGCAAGACGGATCTCACGTCGAACTCGCGACCGCCTTTCGCGCGTATCATCTATATAAAGAAGGAGAAGACGAAAATTATTTCGAAGATGTACAAGCCATTGTAGATAATCTCACAGACTATAGTAAAGAACAACGGGATAATTTGCAAAATATGCTATCGAAATACGAGCGTTTATTTTCATATAAAGCTACCGGAGCTGGCAAGTACGAGCATAGAATTCATCTCGCGGATGCAAAAACGATAGTGCGTCGATCATATCCGGTACCTTTCGCGCTACGTGACGCAGTCAAACGCGAATTAAACGAGATGCTCGAGGCGGGTATTATAGAACGATCGGAGAGTCAATATTGCAACCCATTGCGTATCGTTCGAAAGAAAGATGGGTACATTCGAATATGTCTGGACGCTAGATTCATTAATAACGTTATCGAAGCCGATAATGAATCGCCCCCGTTGATCGATGAACTTTTGCAAAAATATCACGGAACGGCTATGTTCTCGATGACCGATTTAGCCTACGGTTACTGGCAAATCCCGCTGGAGAAATAGTCGAGGCCGTATACCGCTTTTTTGTACGGCTCTCAACTCTATCAATTTTGCAGGATTCCATTCGGTTTGAAAACAGCTGAGAGTGGTTTTATTCGGGCCCTCAATCTTGCATTCGGGGAAGAATTCGATTCGTTTATTACGTGCTATATCGATGCTATATTAATACACTCGCCAACATTTAATGAGCACGTCGCGCATATTGTCGCATTCTTCGACAAACTCCAACAAAATAACTTCACGTTGCGTCTCGACAAATCTCTTGTTTGCTGCACGGAAGTACCCTTTCTCGGTTTCAGACTCTCAATTCATGGTATCCGTCCGGAACCGGATAAACTCGAGGTCATACGCAATTTTGCGGAACCTACAAATCGCAAGCAATTACAACAAATTTTCGGAATGTTTATCTTTTATAGTCAATTCAGCGTTCGTCACGCGAACTTAATCGATCCTTTTAGATCTTTACTGAAGAGCAAAAGTACATGGAATTGGACCCCCGAACTCACGCGCATTCCAAGATTTGAAAGACGCGTTCGCGAATAATCTCATATTGCGACACATAATCGAGAACGTCCCGTATAAATTACAGACCGACGCTTCGGATAACGGCATAAGTGGTCTGTTATATCAGACGGATGCCGGCGGGAAACAGCACATCATTTCACTCGCAGGCCGTTGCCTTAAGGCCCCGGAAATCAACTATAACACCACCGAGAAAGAGCTCCTCGCCATCGTGTATTCCACAACTAAATTCCGCATTTATTTATACGGTAACCCTTTTCACGTTATTACCGATCATGAAGCTCTCACCTTCCTCAATTCAGCTCCGTTGTACACCGCGCGTTTAATTCGTTGGAGTATGTATTTGCAGCAATACACGTTCACGGTCGAACATTGTAAGGGTAAAGACAACATTTTTTTAGTCGAAACCCGGTAGGTAAATTTGATCCAGAAAATGATCCCCATAGACTCGTCATCGCGTCATTAACACGTGATCTGATCTTCCGTGTCAGCGAATGCAAAGTTGGTCCAAATATTATTTATCGATATAGCCGTCAAGAGGGAGAACTTCCTCTCGATATTCGTCGCAATCTCAACATCATCCATGAAATCCAGGAAAAAGATCCGCATATTGCCGATATTCTTGCGCGTGTCAAGGAAACGAAAGCAGGTCCCCGATATCAATTATACAGAGGCATTTTATTTCACTCCAGTGTCGATAACCAAATCCACAACAAACGGAGTATTCACTGGCGGCTTGTAATCCACGCGGTATTGCAGCAACGACTGCTTGCGTTTACGCACGAAAAGCTCGGTCGCGCCAGGCTCGCGAAAACATTAGCTTACCTAAAAACACATTTTTGTTGGGACGGGATGACTTCTGACGCGAAAAGGTATATTCGTGCTTGTGATTTGTGTCAGCGCGTTAAGCATCTGAATTATTCCATGGAAGGTGAATACAATATGATCCCTGCTAAAACACCGCTTGAGTTAATCACGGTCGACTTTTATGGCCCGCTCCCGCGTTCGGTCGGAAAGGTCGAACATATTTTTGTCATGCTCGACGCGCACTCCAAGTATGTAAAACTGTACCCAATTAAAAAGGCAAACACTCGAACGGTACTAAAGAAAATCATCGAACAATACATTCCCGAAGTCGGTAAACCGCACACCATCCTCTCAGATAATGGTACGCAATTCACGTCCGCCCTGTGGAAATCGCGTCTACAGCAAGAAAATATACGAACTATCTTTTTGTCCATCCGTCACCCTCAAAGCAACCCAACGGAACGAATCATGAGGGAATTCGGACGTCTCTTTCGCACGCTGTGTTCAGACGCGCATACGAAATGGGGAACCTTCATCCCAAAAATCGAGTCCCTTCTGAATATTACAACGCATTCGAGTACCGGATTCACGCTCCACGAATTGCACTTCGGCAAAAGAGTTGCGGATAGAGTCGAAGACGTTATTAACTATCCGCCGAGCACTGACTTGACTCACGAGGAAAAGATTGCATTGGCCGAATCGCGAATGAATATACATTTTATTTACCGCAAGCGCTCCCAAAAAAGTGTTTCCACTGTCCCACTCGCGCTGGGAGATCTGGTTTTATTGCGGGTATCATTCCAATCGAAAGCATGTGATCGGGTAACGACAAACTTTTTCCACTTGTTCCAAGGGCCGTATCGTATCGGGAAAGTTATCGGACAAAACGCTTTCCTTTTGGTCGATCCAAATGATCCCAGCATCGTGAAAAACGTATATAACCGGTTAAGTTTAAGAAAATACATAAGCCCTGTTTAGCATACGTGTATCTAATCGTCTTTTCTGTTCCAGCTAGGGTTATGCAAATGAATGAATGAATCACGATAGGGTTAAGTAACTCGGAACATCCACTAAACGTGTAATATATCCTCATCACTTAAGGGGGATAGTTGTAAAGTGCCGCTCCCTCACCGAGCGTCGATATCACAAACAAATTCGGGATAGAGATGCCTGCGATACGCGAGACAAAGGCTCTCCCCCCACCGCAATTACCCCGCCGCTCGCGAAATCACGGTCGATAATCACCACGACAGTGATCCGCGGCAAACGATCGCCACAGTCGCCCGGCGATCTCTCACACCATACGTCGCGCGACACTTAATAATTCTCGATACCAGAGAAGATCGTCTGTTCGTGGAATCACCGGAGAATCGATACACCGGGTGATTGGGCTTTTCGTCTATTGCAATTTTTGGACATCGATATCGAGCGAGGGTCCAGCATTGGAGTGAAGGAACGTCGACAGCACCGTATATCGCGGGCGACGCCACGTTCCGTATCCCGTCATCGTCGAGAGCTCCGCAGCATAATCGTCGGTAGAGCAAAGTCTCAAAGCTCAACCTTTCATATCGTCAGTTGAGTAATTTAGAAAGACATATTTTTGGGTAATCTTGTTATTTTTGTTGTGGAATTCATGCGATTCCCTATTATGCACTTTTTCAATTGATTTTTTTTTATATATAAGATATTTTTACTATAAAGAAATTATTATATCCGAGTGTGGTTTGGGATGAGAGTGGTGCGGCGAATTATATGTTTCATTAGGATCTGCGAAATATCGCGAGAATAAATCGAATATTCAGCTAAGTTCCACTTTTCTCCTTGTTTTCATATTCTTCATCAATCTCACGAGTATCGATATAAAAATATTTATTCAAGTTATTCCTTCACTTTTCCAAGATCTTTTACCAGTTCGTTTTGTGGCTTGCTCATTTTTGAATGAGTCCTTGGTTTGTTCTCTGGCCACTCTATCCTGTGGTCGCACTCTTCGCGATGATGTCCATAGTTCCTTCGTTGTCAGACGGTTCTGATTGTGGTGCCTCGTCATCAATGGACGAATCTATTATTGGTTCACTCTCCCTAGATTTGTATTTGACGGTATTTGTTCCGCTTATTTTGTTTGTTACGTTGTTTCTTCTGGTGGTTGCAATATTATATTTGGTTCGGGCTCACTTGGAACAACGTCCGGTTGTTCTGGAGTTTAATTACTTCCTCGTTTTGAGGTTGTTGATATGCGGCTTGATTGTCATCTGAATTATCAACGTTCTCTCAAAGAGTTACTTTTTTCCTCGGGGCTGGATTATCAGAGCTTTCGTCCGTCAATGAACGATACCGAGGTTGAGAAGATTTATTGAGTTTCATTTTGGGTTTTTTAGTGTCCGGTTTTACGCAATCCTCTGACGAGTTTTCGCGAGGCATTATTGGCATTATATCAACGGGGTTTCTCGACAGCGCGTCGGCAACTACATTTTGTTTGCCTGATTTATGACGAACCTCGAAGTCGTACCCGTTGAGTATAATTAGCCATCCCTGCAATTGTTGTGGCGAATTTGGCTTGTTTATGATGCAGGTGCGCGCTCTGTTGTCGGTACCAACGTGAAATATTGACCGTAAAGTTATGTGTTAAAATACTGTACTGCGTCGACTATCGCACGTAGTTCTTTATTCCTTGTGTCGTACACAATTTTGGCTCTTTTTAGGGCTCTCAAAAGAAGCCTAACGGATGATCGTAATTGTCCTTGATTTGACTTAGGACCGCACCCAACGCATAATCGGATGCGTCGGTCGTTAGTGTGTACGGTTTGTCAAAATCAGGACAAATTAGGATTGGTCGCTCTGCGACTTTTTGTTTTCGGAGGACGAATGCTTGTTGACCTTCGTTCGTCCAATTGAACCAAGTACGTCACTTCTCTGTTAAGGAAGTGGCACTTGTCGGTTTGGAGAGTTAGTCCCACTGCGGTCAGTCGTTTTGCTAAACCTTAGAATTTACTCCCGTGATCTTCGATATCGATCGTGTAGATCACTATGTCGTCAAGGTATACGAATAGGTCTGTGCCTTGGAGTCCAGACAGCACTATGTCCATGAGTCTTTGAAACGTCGCTGGTGTGTTACGGAGTCCAAATGGCATACGCTGATATTCGTAGTGCCCATGTGGTGTCGAAAAGCCTGTTTTACGTTTATCTTCCGGGTGCATCGGTATTTGGTGGAAGTTAGATGCTAAATCGAATGTTGAAAAATATTTCGCATTGCCCAACTGATCCAGAATATCTATAATATTCGGCAGTGGGTACGCCTCTGGTGTTGTTTTTTCGTTCAGTTTCCTGAAATCGATTACCAATCGCCATTGTTTGTTCCCTTTTGAGTCTTCTCTCTTAGGTACTATCCTGACTGGGGAATTGTACGGAGAAAGAGACGATTTAATTATTCCCTTGTCGAGCAGGTTTCTGACTTGTCTCTGCAACTCGAATTTTTGAGTCTGAGGGAAACGATATTGTTCAACATTTATCGGTCTCTCGTCGGTGGTGTGGATCTCGTGACTAATGACTATCGTGGATCCAAGAGTGTCTCCTGGACGACAGAATAGATGTTGATATTTACCAATTAACTGGTGTACATGATCCCTTTTGGTTTCGTTAATGTCCTCAAGTTGTAGTAGTTTTTAGGCACTCACTATAACAATAGGCGAATAGTGCATATTAAAATGACCAGTAAAGCCTCTTCACACAGTTTTGGATGGGGATTCTCCGTAGCGCATGCTCCAAAAAATTTAGTTTTTTTCAGCATTTACTTCGGTGTACCTCCGACATCATGCGTAGTTAATTTGAACTGGATCTGATGACTGAAAATAGTTTTTTCAGCCTGCGGTTGAATGAAAATAGCTTTTTCACTGAATTTATCTTCTCGGACGTCCGTATCACAGTGTAACTTTGGATGGTGCGAATCAATTTTGTTCTCCTTCGCAGGAGTGTTTTATCACATCATGACTATTGTGCACAAACATTTTGAAACTACTGCGAAGCCTTTAATGAGATTTTCCAAAATAA
This sequence comes from Buathra laborator, assembly GCA_934046635.1. Classification (NCBI taxonomy): domain Eukaryota; kingdom Metazoa; phylum Arthropoda; class Insecta; order Hymenoptera; family Ichneumonidae; genus Buathra; species Buathra laborator. The sequence goes on from CAKOHB010000040.1 coordinate 181,154, forward strand.
AAATTCAATTTTTGTTCCGCCAAATGTTCGTACGGTGCTGCAATTATGAAGTCTACGAACCAAATTTTTTCTCTTTCGCAGCATTATTTTATTCTGTCGAAAGCACTATGCACAGCAAATTTGAAGACATTCCGACGTCTTTGAACATTTTTTCTACGCATTTTTCCATTTAAAAATCAATTTTCTCTCGTCCAATGTCCGTACGGCGCTGCGATTCTGAATCCTACGAACGAATTTTTTTCTAATTTTCAGCAATATTTCATTGCATCAAAAACACTATGCACAGCAAATTTGTAGACATTCTGACATTTCTTAATATTTTTATTCCACAATTATTTTTAGTTAGGAATTTTTTTAAAGGTTATGTAGTTTTAATTTTCCAAAAAACAATTTTTCATCATGTCAAAAAACAAAATTTGGTTGCGAAAAATAAAACACGAAATGTCACACATTGATTGACAAATATTAGCTCTTTTTATTTCGAGAACAATATATTTTCAACGAAAATCATTCACAATATTTTACAATACGTTATTCGCATTCGTAATACAAATCGTAAATTTCACGAGTGCACTGAAAAACTTAGTTATAATTTCATAAAGAAGAATTACCGAATATCCAAAGTGATTGAAATTTGCCAAATAAAATTGAAAACAATCGCGACTATATATTTTTTCCATTCATTTTATCTGTCAAACCTTGGAAGCAGACGACAATTCCATAGCAGACGTAATAAAGTTCGCAGACGCTGTTACGTCCCGGAGCGGTCTCGGGAGTCAAGTTAAACCTCCTTGCGTGAAGCGCGAGGAGTTTATATTTATTTTTATTGGGGATCGGACTGATTCGCCCTGTACAGGACGTTCTTGAGATTGGTCGGGTGATTCAAGTAATTCGTCGAAAGTTCAAATGAACTCTTTGATTTATTTAAGATAAAAACTGTGACGTGATTTTTTTGAATCAGCGTCACAAAAACCAAAACAACCGTAACTCGTATAAAAATACCGATTTTTAATGCTGAAGTTTCGCGTTACTGCCTCTCCCAGCGACTTAAGATACCGTCAAGCTCTCGCTAAGATATCGATCGAGATTTTTGCAGTCTACCTTTTATGTTTTGTTGTAATTATTACGAATTCGTTCGATACCGTTCATTATTTGAGTTTAAATTCAAGTTTCAGATTTAGTTTCGTTCAGTATTGCTCTCAGATTTAGTTTTATTCCTTTTGCTTTGAGATTTAGTTTACTTTAGTTTTGGTCGGGATTCTCGAATTCGCTTGGTGGGACAAAGGTAGCAAATAAAAGGCCCAAGTGAAGGAGAGACTCGACGAAGTGTCTTGCAACGACGTTAAAGTCCGGTGCAAACCCGGCACCCTATAGAAAAGTGCAATACGTTGAGATCAGGCGGAGGTATCGTTTGGTCCAGGCAAGGGTGGTGGAACCCCTTGCGCTGCGTTATAGTTGAGTAGAGCCTTGTATCTCACGCATTGACTAAGGGAAGCGATTGCGAAGATTCGTTCAAGTTACCGCGTTATAGTATCGGCTCTCGATTCGATAAAGTCATGAGATGGTTGAGAGGGCAGTAGTTATCGATCAAGATCCCGCAAATAATAACGATAATTTATTACGAATTTTCGTAGGAAAAGACAGTCGACGGAGAGCTGCCCTCGAGGCAACTCGGGTCTCTCTCGCGCTCCCGCTATCGTAGGCTTCGGCCTATTGTTCTCGCGCTCGAACCATCGAGGTATCGTGTGATCGCTGTGTCTCGCTCGCGTTACCGTGGATCCCGCTATCGCTCTCGCTCTCGTGTTCGCGCGTTCGTTTGTCGATTCGTGTGTTTCGCGTGTGCTATTCTCGGTAGGATTCCGAAAGGAATTCTTTCCGAGTCGATAATTCGATAGATGCGTGCCAATTAACGCTCTCGAGTTGAAGTGCATGTGTGTGAGTTCTCGTGGCATCGTCAGATGCAGTTCCCGGTCCTTTTTGGATAAATTACGCGCTTCGGTGAGTTTTTTTGATTTATCGAAGTTATCGTTCCCGTGTCGCGCTCGTGGTCGCTGGTCTCGCTTCGATCTCTCGATCAGCTGAGTACTCGCGATGCACGTGCGTGGGATCCCGTGGCTCCAAGCCAATAATAATTATTTTTTGAGCGCAATTTTATTGGCCTCGGATCGCGACCCTTCTACCACAACCCGCATCCTGAGCAACCGTGTGCTTCCGCAACCGTTCGCTCTCGCGAGTACATCGGCGTTAGTTTCCGTTTTGTTGTATCGTTCGTTTTGTCCCTGCAGAGGTCGTCGTTCCACCGACCTCCTGATTACTCCGGTTTGGGAATTCCGGCGAAACAAAAATTCACCCTGCGGAGGTCATTCCACCGACCTCCAGTTTAGTCCGGTTGTTAATACTGGTGAAACAAAATTAACTGGCGCCCACCGGGACGCCGATGCATCCGCGAGGGTGGACGGCCGAAGGTGACGTGAGTTTTCGAGTTCGTGTTTTTTTTTTGAGTTTCGATCTCGCTCATCTTTTTGAGTTTTGAGTTTTTTGTAAAATTAGTGTTGCGTTCTCGAGATCACGGAAAACCCGTCACAAAACAAATGAATTAATGATTATAAAAAAAGAAAATGGAATTATTAGAGTAACAGAATCTCACTCTCCACTCACACACGCATACCGACTAATACTACTTACGATTATAGTTTTGATTTATTTAAACTACACGACAGTTTATATTGTTTGTGGCGTAACGTCGAATCACTTATTACCACGAGCAGACTGACCGCTGCGACGCAAAACACTAACTCGGCTCCATTCGGCCTTATCGACTCTCGAACGATATCTATAGACCGCGGATTTCCAAAGGAACATTTTAAGTTCGCTATGCAGGAGATACTTGAGGAGTTGATCCGAGACTAGCTTTTCGCTCTCGTTGTCTAAACGGGTCTGTCCTCTCCGGCGTGCACATCAGCCGATCTCCCGACCGGCGGGTGGCAAGCCGGGGAGGCCTTGCTGCCTTCGCGTTTTGGTGGTCAGCGGAATCGGTAACGAAGACGCCCTCGCGGTATTCATTACCATTCGCGAAACGTGCGCAGCGGTCAGCTTGTCTCCTCTTGCTTTATTATTTATCTTATCAGTTAGACTTATTCTATTTCGTACCCTCGTGCGATCGCGGCTGCGGCGGCGAAATTCGTCACCGCGCCCACGGTCGACACGAGGGTATCTTAGTTGGCGCGATGAGGAGTTCTCGTATTGCGCCGGGAAATTTTCCGTTAGAACGGATCCTTTCCCGGCGCGATCGTAACATCCCTCCCCCCTTAGGAGTCGACGCCCTCGTCGACTCGATCATCGCAATGATCGGCTGAACGAGCGCGAGAACCCCGCCGGTTCGTCGCGGGAACAATGGCGTGTTATTTCTAGTGTAATGCTAACTAAAGTAATAGAGGAAATAAAATAATAAACATAAGGTAGTAAAATAAAACATTAGAGGGAAGTAAAATGAGAAGTATAAAAAAAAATGAAGTAACGATACGATGGCTGGTGTTTGGTGATTGACGGCAGTCGAGACTACATGGACGGTGCCCTCACCGTCTATGTAGCCTCGACGGCCGTGGTTCCCTCGCCGTTAACTGGTTCGTACGGTTCTCGTCGTCTTCGATGTTCGCGAAGAACTCGGCCGAAGTTCGTGCGAATACCTGTGGCTGCAGGTGTAGTTGCAGCCACAGTAATCGGTCGAGTTTCTCTTCGTTGCCGGCATTTTCGGTTGCGGTCTTGACCTCGGCTGCGCCTCCCGTAACAATGGTTGTCCCAGCCGAATCGTCGGTGTTTTCAGCCGGCTCGGCGACGTCTTCATCCGTGGTTGACGTTGGCGTTGCCTCGGACTCGGCTGTGTACTCCGTGGCGGCGGTTGCCACAGCCGTCCCGCAACCGCTTCCTGCTGGCTCAATGGTGTCTTCCAGCTTCGTAGATGTGGCTATCGGTTCGGGAGTGCCATCGCCTCGGCCGGTGTTTGTCTCATTTGCTCGGGATGCCGTCTCCGAGCTTGCGTTGCTGCCGTGTCGCTGTCGTCCCTCGTGGGGTTGGTTTCGTCTAGCTCCAACCCTTCTGCCGTGCTCTCCAAGGACTCCTGCCGATTGGGCGTCGTTGACGGCCGTATCGCCGGCTCAACCTCCTATTCAATTTCTTCGGGCGCGTCCGGCTCGTCCAATAGAGAGTGGATTTCTCCCCAGAGAATATCGAAGGCCCTCTCCAACCGTTGCTTATCCGCGGGTAGTAGTGGACGTCCGAGGCGCACTGGCCCGACCCATTGGACGTATGGGTACGATGTTCCGGGCATCAGGCTCATTGGCACGCTCCCGGTGCCCTTGTTCTTCGTCGTTATCTCCGCCTGGATTCCCACGACTTTTACGGTTATTGTGGCCGGCCGCTTGACCGGGGCACCCGGTCTCGCGGGCGGCCAGATTGTCCACGTCGTTATTCCCGCGCTGGCTGGTGCGGCTAGCGTCGGCTTGTTGGTGGCCACGTGGCGACTCGCTGCCCCGGGTTTCGCTTGAGGCGTCTGCGGATCGCCGACGGCCGGCAACACATGTGGCCCATTCTGCAGGCCATCGATGCATCAGGCGTAACGCGTAACGCACATTCCAGCGTGCCGTGCCAGGTCCTTATTTGGCAGGAAAGAACAGCAGAGTACTCAGAGGCGATTCTCGCCGCTCTTTCCCGACCGCATCGCATACCGTTCGTAACACTTAGCCCAGTCGGGGCATTGCGTGGCCGGTTTGCCGCAGCATACGCACAGCCCCTTCAGGGTTGTTGCAATTGCCCGTTGCTCCAATGGCTTCCGATGTTCACTCGCGCACTATGCTTTCTATCACGCGAGCCTCACTCGATCGTGATCGTAGCCGGGTCAGCCACTGCCGGTTCTATTGCTGGTTCACGAACTACGGTTCGTCGTCTCGAAGATAACGGACCCGGACGATGTCTCCTGGGTGGTTCGTCGGCCGGCTCCGCTGCTGCGTCGGTCGTCGGTTCGCGAGCGACGGCTCGTCGTCTCCTCGACGGTCCGGCTATCGGCTCGTCTGTTGCAGGCGCTGCCGCTCCCTCGGTTGCTGCATCTGGCCGTGCGGCGAGTGGTCTGCGGGGTGGCCGATCCGGCGTGATGTACGCAAAGGTCACCCTCCACGGCAGTACTACTGTCACCGGTTTTTCAGCCCTCGCGGTTGTCGGTGCGTCGGATGAACCGGAGGATTGAGCCGGTTGATCCGCAAGGGCCGCTGATCCGCTCGCTGCTGTCGAGCCTGTAGACGCTACGGTTCCGCGGGCTCGCACGCCTTTGTTGTTCTCGATCGCTGCCACGATCGCCTTCTCGCGTTGTTGTCGGTGCTTTGCCCCGGCACGCCGACCCATACAGGCACCGCGAACTATCCCGGCCACCCGCCGTGTGGGAGATAAGGTTTCGGGGTGTTCGTTCGAAGCTCCGGCAGACAGTGCTAAGCGATGTTAACGCTCAGTAGAGTCCGCCAGGAAAGTCTCGAGCGGATTTCGCACAGAACGAGGAAGTTGAGCGGAGGATCGCTCAGGGGAAGGAAAGACAGAACTCAATCTCGCACTCAGGGGGAGTCAGCGGTTACGCTAATTCAGCGGGTTAACGCTAAATCAGCGGATTTCGCTAAATTGTCACGAGGTGACCTCCACAGTAGGTGGTTGATGTGGAAGTCACTCGCGACACCTCTGGATGTGGCGTTCACGACGTACACCTCCCGTTGTTGTCCCTTTCCCTCGGATTTCTGTTGTTCACTATCCAGAAAATCGTTCAAAGTTTTTTGGCCCCCTTGAGCCTTTGGAGGGGAATTATTACCGTTTCCCTTGCCCGTCTGTTGCGCCTTCTGTCCCCCCTGCTGCATACGCTTTCGGCATTCCCTCCAAAGATGCCCGACTTTGCCACAGAAGTTGCACGTTACTTTCACTTGATTCACTTCCCGCACCGGCCCTGGTGGTTGTGGAGGCTGTGTCGTCCCGGTTTTCGCGTGCAATCACGAGCGACGTGCCCCGTAATACCACAATTGTAACATTTCCGGGGTGTTGCACCCCCTCCACCCATACTACTGCGGGGTTGACTCACCCCCGCGTTTCCATTGCTGCTCTCGGTTCCGATCATTTTCTCTACCTCTGCAGCGCCCACTACAGAGTCCCGCAGACTCCCGTAATTACGTGAGCGCACAATCATCCGAATTTCGGGATTTAGGCCGTTCTCGAAGTTCATCTGCGCACTCCGTCGCACAGCGGCTTCGACATATCTCGCCCCGTGAGGTGCTGTGTCCTCACACAGTTTTTCCGACACCTCCCCCGTGAGCCTCTCGATACGCGCGGCATATGCCGCTACCGATTCCTTCGTACCTTGTTTTAGCAGGCAAAATTCGTACTGGAGAGCAGCGAGAGATTTTCGCTTCCCGTACAATGCCTCGAGCTCGCTTCGAAGCTCCGAAATATTCCGTATCACCTTGTGCCGGAGTTCCCTCGTCGCACGATCCTCCAATTTTCCGCTTCGCACGAGAGCGAAGAGCGTCCCCCTCTGCTGGGGTGGATAGAAACTCCTGTAATCTGTTGAGATTATTGCCGTCGAACGTTTTAATATTTTAAGCGCCAATCCCAGGCTAATATACGGGGAATCGTCGTCGTCCTCCGGTGCAACGGTTCGCCGTTGCCTGGTACGCTCTGCAATCCTCCGTTCGACCTCGCTAGCCACGTATTCCGACAATTCGGCTCGGATCGTCTCCAATTCCCGATCACCCCTCTCAAGGTGCTCCGCTACGCGCGCCTCGGCTGCAGCGGTCACGTCCCTGTCCGCGGGGAGGTCAGGAAATAAGTTTCGGCGCACCCCTGGGATTTCCACCCCCATGGGATACAGCCTGCTGCCATCACCGAAGGTGGTTGCCCAGTTGCAGTCCCTTTCCCAGTCGAAAAATCCCCCACGCCGCTCACCAAGCGTGTTACGGTATAGCGTCCTCAGGCGCTGGATCGCCGCTTCCACAGCTCGCGGAGTGAGATCGACCCCCGGTGGTGGTGTGCCCCTGGGTTCGAACATGCTATGGTCGATATCCCTGAGGTCGTCAAACGCCGCCCCTCTGTGTAAATTCACTCCGTACAGAGGGTTTGGTGAGGATTCCGCCCCCTGCTGCGGCCCCGTGCCTCGTGCCGCCAAGTTGCCTCTCGCGACTGACGTTATCTGTTGCAACGTGGCCCCGAGGTCCTCTGCTACACGCTGATCCTCTTGTGTCGAAGCTGAAGGATCCAGCGGGGGTGCTACCTCCCCAGTTGGCCGCGCCGGCTGATCCTCCGGAACATCCCTGTCACTCATGTCGCTTCTACTTCGAATTCTAGCCCCTTATTTCACCCTGACGGGGTTAGTAACGCGCCTACTGGTTTATATTGCCCCCGTAAGTGTTAGTCTCGTTTACGAAATTCTCAACTTGCACTTACAGTGTGCCTATGGCCATTCTACAGGTCGCCTTTGTGTTGTGCAAAATCCTCTCGGCTCCCTCTTCGATACTGCTCCACGTCCCTCTGCTGGGTGACGATCTTGAGGAGGTCTGCAGTTCCTCCTCGCGGCTGGTTGTCCCGTCGATCCCCTGGTGACGGTTCTCACGTCTGTATTGGTGTACAGCTAGTGATCCACTTTTGCTACACTCTGGTTCCTTTCACTCACTCCCGATATCCCACCGCTGCCACCAATGTTATACCGCCGATTCTCGGGTAGCTAAGCCGAGCCCCGACGCGAGGAATTGAATCCCGTAATTAATTTCCGGAAGTACCGGTTAAGGGTTGGAACCCAAGCGAGTGTAGGGAATACACGAGAGATGTAGCGAACAATATTGTCCCTTTATTAAATGTGCGAAGATGCACTATTGAATCTTGCAGTGTTCAGTAAATGTAGCTCGGACTATAGTCCGACTATAGCTAAGATATACTACTTAGGCTGACCCTTTGCACGAGTCCCGTTGATAGTATACTTGTCACAAGCAGCCGCACAGTATCGGATAACCCTCTGAACTGTCGCTGCGCGCTCGTACTCGCACTTTATCGAAGATAAAGTGGAGCGAGCGATTCAGTTGTTTTCGCATGTTTTACGAAAGATGCTTTAAGTATTCCAATTGCGGCAATGCTGTGCCGAATTTCCGAATCATCGATAGTGTGCGTCGTGCGACGGCTGTCGCAACGCTCGCATACCTTGGTTGTTTCCCAACGCGTAACCTCGGTGATGCTGGCGAAACTCGGGGGTATAACATATCCGTTGATCCATGACGTCCACTCGCTTGGTCTCTGCGAGATGCTCCTCGTGCAATTCCTGGAGAATGGAGCGAGTGAGATGCATCTGTTTTCCGATAAGCTGAGTGATGTTAGCCTGATCGGAAAACAGTCTGTCGATCTGACCGTTTATATATTCCGCGTCTTCTTCATTCATTGTCCCGAAGAGCGATTTGCTCAACGACCCGATGAATCCTAGAGGCACGGATCGTTTCTTCATCGTGCGCAGATGCAGGTTACTCGGAGTTCTAATAGGCGTCGAATCTTGAGCTATTCTGCCGATCAGATGATTCGAATTTAGTAATTCGCTGCATTTGCCTCGCAGAAAGTTGGTGCCGTGGAATAGCGTGAATACTACTTCGCGGCACTTTTCTAACACTTCTGACAATCGCGATTGCTCCTCCGGGAAGCTTGATATGAATTTTTGTAGGTCGATAAAAACAGCCAGCCTCCAATCGACATGTTGCAATCGAAGGGTAACCACTCGCTCGTAGTACAGTCCGGGGCGATCCGTCACCGAGGTCACGTGATATACGTCGTTTTGATTCAACTCGCCGAGGACGTAACTTAGGCACATGAATAACGTCAGCAGCTTCATCTCCCAGGTAGATTTCGTCGCCCGGGAGAATTTGGCAGAGATAATCTCTGGCACACCGGCAGCTAACGTCTGCAAAACACAACACATGGCTAATCTCGTCTCTCTCACACCTCGTTACACTTGTTCTCTCACATACGGCATTCGATTACATTCGTTTATTGCCTGTGAGGGCTCGACCGAACGTGGCATAGGCAGGGTGACAGAGACGACGCGCGTTCGGAAGGAGCGCGCACTATGTTCCGTCTTTCCACTCGCCCGGCTTTACTCCACGCGGCATACGTATCCCGTTTGCCGTGCGTGGCTCGAGACCTCTCGGCTTACACAGGGTAATTAGACTATTTTATTCATACGCCAACTTGACTTTGTCAACGTGTTTACAAATTCTTTGACCATTTACCGTCTGTAGAATTACGTTACTTCGATCAGAAATTTCTACGATTTTATATGGCCCGTGATATTGACAATCAAACTTCCCTTTCTTCGGTTCTTTGAGGACAGACGTTATCGCCGATCTTACCTTCGAAAGGGCGGACCTTCCGATCGTAATAACTCTTGGATTTTTCTTTCGCTGCGTTTAGATTATCCCCCGCCATCGCTCTAATTTCCGACAATCGCTTGATTAATTCGATGGTATAAGAATTATATGTTTCTAATTTATTGTCAACGGGGAATTCGCTCGGCTGCCGAGCCAGCCGGCAGCCGAGCCAGTCCCGTAAACAATTTCATAAGGTGTCAAGTTTGTTGCTTCATGAACACACGTGTTATACGAGAGTTCGGCATAAGGCAATAACCTATCCCAATCGTCGTATTGAGTGGCGTATTGTTTTATATATTCCACCAATACTATGTGACTCCTCTCGAGGGCCCCATTAGTTTGCGGGCGGTACCCGGAGGTCGTTAATTGTTTTATTTGAAATATCTCGGATATTTCTTGCAGCAAACTGCTGGTGAAAGTGTCTCCTCGATCGGTTAGAATAGCCCGGGGGGCGCCGAACTGTGTAAACAACCGGCGCGCTACGGCTTCTCCGATAGTGGCCTTTAAATCCGGTATAGGCTCGACAAGTCAATACTTCGACAAATGATCCTGCATGGTAAGGATGTGTTTATTACCATGAGGCGTCGTGGGTAAAGGGCCCACAGTATCAAGAGACACTTTGTCGAACGTATCGGCGGGTGTGTCCGTCAGCAGCATCGGCTCACGGGTCTTAGCCCATACGAGCTTTCGCTCCTGGCAGCCTTTACAGCGTCTAATAAAATTTTGGACATCGTTGCGAAGCGAGGGCCAATAAAAACGTTCTCGGATTTTCCGATATTTTTTCGTTATACCTTTGTGTCCTCCAAAAAGGCTACAATGAAACTCATTTATTATCTTAGCTCTCGACTCTGCTGGCGGCAATAGCAGCTTGCCATAGCAGACCGTCACTGCTACGCCAGACTTATCGAAGACCTCGTGTAGGTTTTCAACGAGTCGTCCACTCGACAGGGTGTCGGAGTAATCCCCTGCACGTGAAATTCGAAACGACTCGACGACTGAATTTATGAGAATTAAAAAAAAAATGTTGCTGCGCGTTATTGTCCAGCATCTGGTCAAAGTGACGGTTCTTCATGACCACGCTGTAGACATTGCGCTCGCCGTGCGGCGTTATTGCTATTTGGCCGACCCGTAACCCTTGGTTTTTTATGGCTTGTGCGTTGATCTTTCCCAAGTCGACGAACAATCGCCCGATCGGGGTGGAAAGTTCGCCGTCCGCTGAAATAAATTGCACGTAATTGTTTATTCGGTAGGTCAGGCACTCGCGAGTACCGACTACCGGCTTATCGTGCCTTTTTGCGACGTTATCGCTCAAGGACTCAGGTGCGTTTTCGCGCCTAGCGTTAACGAATTCGCTGTCTAATGGCTCTACCTCGAACAAATCATCGGGGCAATTAATCCCGACTTTTGGCATTTCATTTGGTAGGACGATCGTATTATCAATCGTTTCATCCTCGGGGATTGGACTGACAACAATATCGTTCTCAGGTGTCAAGCGTGTCGCTCGCTTCGGGTGCGGGGTCGAACGTGTCACGGGGTCGTGGCCCGCGGGAGGTAGCGACCATCGCACCGATCGTCGCGGGGCCTCCGGCGCGGCGGATGCGCATTCGGATACCTCATGTACCGTGACATCAGATGGGTTTGGGTCGATTTCCTTCGACTCCTCGCTCTCATCGTCAGCATCGGTGTCATTCTCCTTAGCTGGCAGCGTGACTCCCTTGAGGCTTACGCGCCGAAGTAATTCGGCTTCGCTTACTCCTCTCTCTCGCTCGGCGATCTTCTCCAGCCGTCGCGATAGCTCGAGATCAAGTCCGGTTTCGTCAATCGGATCGAGAGCGTTGAGGATTTCCTGTGTCTCTGGCGGGACCTCATTTCCCTAGGAAAGGAAATCCGGCCAGTCGATATTTTCCTCGCTATCGGAGTCCTGCTTAGGATTGTGTACATTGGTTTTGTTTTCGAAGCGTTCCTCCAACAGCCGTAGCGATTCATCGAACCATTGGAGGGAATCCTGCATTGTTTTCAATGTGCAGTCTCCTCCGGCTTCCTCACGTGGTTGAATCTCGTCAGCCTGGAATACATCGTCATCGTCGAATTCATCCATTGGTGGCCTAACGACCACGGCAATGCCGGGAGGATTCATCGGCGAATCCTCGGCTGCCGCCGTATCCGAATCGGTTTTCGCTTCCTCCGGGATAGGCGCGACAGGCGGGGTACCTTTCGGCCGTTTCGGGGGAAGTGGCACCGCGGGCAGCATACTTCGATGCAATCGTTGTATCGGCGGATCGGATGCTTCCGAGCTCGTGCTGACCTCCTTGTAAACCGGTGCGGTAGCTGGCGTCGTGCGTAATCTCGCACGCGTGCGGCCGGCCACCGCCTCCGCACTCGGCGGTAGAATCACCCGCGGAGGAGTTTTCTTCCGTGCTCCCGACTGAGGTTTGAGAATTGGTTTGGGCCTCGGTACGTTCCCCTTATCAGTGGAAGCTGCGCCAGATGAAATTGGCAATACCTGTAGACCCTTTTCTTTTGTCTCTTCTGGTGCTTCTACCTCCGTATCGCTTGAACTCGATAGCTCTCGCGCGACCGGATTGCGCGAAAGGGCATCGGCATTTATGTTTAGCTTACCCGGCTTGTACACGAAGTCAAAGTCATACTTTCGCAGGCGCATTTTCCACCGGTTGAGCCTTTTTCCTGGATCTAGAGTGGTTTGCATCCATTTCAACGGCTCATGATCGCTCACGAGCGTGAATTTCTTCCCGTAAAGATGTCGCGAAATGTTCTATAGATTCAATTATCGCGAGACATTCTTTCTCTGTAGTTGAGTAGTTAACCTGAGGTGGTGATAAGACGCGCGAAAAATAAGCGACCGGCAAGTCACATCCCTCGTGTTCTTGTGACAACACTGCGCCGAGAGCTATATCCGACGCGTCGGTCGTCAAAGTAAACGGCTTCGCGAGGTCGGGATATCGCAAAATCGGTTCGCTACAAAGTGCTTTTCGTAGTTTGCGAAAACTTTTTTTCTGCTTAGGTCCCCAGATGAAGGGTTGTCCCTTTTTTAAGAGATCCGACAACGGCTTGGAGATCTCCGCGAAATCGAGAATGAAACGACAGTAATAACCGCAAAGGCCGAGAAATTGCCGTACGTTTTTCTGTGTCTTTGGTACTGGAAAATATCGGACGGACTCAAGCTTCTTCGGATCCATACGGAGCCCGTAGCAGCTGACGATATGTCCGAGGTAAGCAACCTCCCTTTGCAGGAAGGAACACTTATCAGGCTCCAGGCTCAAGTTCGCATCCTCTAGACGGATCATGAGTCTGCGAACCGTTTTCTCGTGTTCTTCGAGGGATGCAGCGAACACCACTATGTCGTCTAGGTAGACGAACATTTCGGTGCCCTGTAATCCTAATAACACGCGGTCCATGAGACGCTGGAATGTCGCGGGCGCGTTTTTCAACCCTTCCGGCATTCTGGCATACTCATAATGACCATTTAGTGTAGAAAACGCGGTCTTCGGGCCGTCCCTCGGATCCATTGGAATTTGCTGAAATCCGCTCGCCAGATCGAACGATGAAAAATATCTGGCTTCGCCGAGTTGCTCTAGGATTTCAATCATATTTGGCAATGGGTATCCATCGGAGATAGTTTTTTCATTAAGTTTTCGGAAGTCTATAACCATTCGCATGCGAGGATGTCCCTGTGAATCGGCTTTTTTCGGCACAATCCACACGGGAGAGTTATACGGAGAGCAGGAATGAATTATGACTCCGTCGTCGAGTTTCTTTAATACCTGACGATCCATCTCCTCTTTATAAACCACGGGGAAACGATACTGCTTCATGTTCACCGGTAAATCGTCAATCGTCGGAATCCGATGGTATACCAGATCCGTCCGTTGCAACTTATCCCCTGTCAATTTATATCGATAAGGAAACTCCTCTACGAGTCGCCGAACGTATCGACGCTCTTCCTCGTTGAGGTCGTTTAATCGTAGCACATCTATTATCGCCGATACCCAATCGACGGGCGGAGATACCTCTTCATCCGTAGTACTATCATCTTCAAATCCGGAGTCTAAGTCGTCCGGGTTTTTTATTTCGAAGGATTCGATCTCCTGTGGGCCTGTCTCTATCTCCACGTCTTCGAAACGCGTGTTAATCGCTAATACTTGACAGACGCCCGCGTTTCGCGTTACGATCGCGTTCTCAACGTACACGCCCTTTAAAGTCTCGACTCGCGGCAAGTACCCTTCGTTGAAGTTCGTTTCCGCGATTGGTAACGCAATCTGATCACGCATTCGCGCGCGTAACTTATATTTTCTTTTCGCGGGCTTCGCCTTCGTGAATAGTACCTCTGTCGTTGGTTCGGCTTCCACGGGAGGATTCTCGACAAATGGTTTCGGACGGATCGGCTCGCTTCGCGTGACTAGGGCCTTATGGTGGAAAGAGATTTCGGCTTCTTCATCGTAGAAGAACGGTCTTCCGATTAACGCATCACTGGATAATGGCAATCGATGAACTACATAAAATTTACTCGGTTTTTCGTTAAAATGAAGATTAACGGAACCTCGCGTAGGAATTTTCGTTTCCTCCAGGCCCGTTATCCAAATAATATCGTGTATGTCGACGCGCAAGTTTTCATCTGGCGCATCTAATTTGATTAGGCTAGTCGCGGAGCCTGTGTCGAGAAAGAACCGTCCCTTCTTACGGCGCAGCTCCGGTGCAGTTAATTCGACTACTGGGTTCTTGTCGGGGGTGGGGTTCCAGAGGACGAAGCATTGTTTCCCAGGAACATCACTGAGGGTAGCCCGTCGGGCGACCGGCTTGAACGCATCGGGGAGTTGGAGCGCGTCGGGCTCGCCATCGGTTCCGCGGGACGAGCCGGTTGCGAGTTTAAAGAACCGTCGGCTCGCGATGTCCGGGCCTCTGCCGCACGTAGTCGATTCCACGGGCAGCAAGGACAGCCTCTACCCTCAAACCAACAGAACTCGTGCTCGCAACCCTCTGTATCCGTTCGTCTCGCTCCCTCTGGTTGCTGAGGTGCGTTAGCGCGCCCTTCTCTCGCTTGCCAATTGGGACTCGGCAAGCGATATCCGGGCCGTTGATTAGACCAATTTGATCGGGAATTTGGCGATCGACCACGCGTGTCACCGACATTCCCGTAGAGAACTTGCGCCGTATTACCTTCGCGACGAGACCGGCGTTCTTCGTTATCGATAAACTCCGCCGCGATCTCGAACGCGTCGGCTAAAGTCTTAGGAGCGCGAGGCCACACGGCCTGTCCAATATTTGTCGGCAATCCATCCATGAAGGCCGCAAGCGCGAGATCATAAATAGGATCCGCGTCCTTATCAGGTGGTTCCCTACCGTGCTGCGACCGATACGCAATGCGGCTTCCGCTTACCAAAATACGTATTCTGTCGTAAAAATCGTCAACGGTTTCGTCCTTTTTCATTCTAATGGACGACAGTTGTTGGCTATAATATGCGTAGGTTTTTCCTCTCGCGAGACGTTTCTTTAACAATTTAGTCAGCTATTCGACTCAATTGACGGTTTCCCCGTACACGCAATTACGAACTCTACCACGCCATTTGGAAATTACTGCCGCGACGAATTCGAATTCGTTTTCCGCCGGCACGAATGTTTTTATATTTTGAATATCCTGAAGGAAATCCCTCAGGGACATATTCTTTCCATCGAAAGTCGGCAGATTCGCGTATCGATTGTAAAGGGTCATATTCTGCATCGCGGTGCTTACGTCTTGCAGAGCTCGCGTCGAGACGTCGAGCCCCGGCAATAGGTCGCCTCTGCCCGTCGCCATTTTTATTTATTATTTTCTCCTCGAGACGTGTGAATAATGGAGAATTAAAGGATAGCTAGAGAGTATCGTTATTATCGCTTTTGGATTATTCGCCGGGCGCGATTAAAATCGGTTGGTATTGATAAGTTGACGGGTCCCAAGTGGCCACTGAGCCAATGACTCCCGCGTATGAGCCGGGGAAATGTAGGACATTGCCTCCGCAATGTAGAAGAGATAAGTGGAATTCTCGATACCCCCGGGTCCCTCGGTCGTAGTGATAAGGATCGTTCCGAGGAGCTCGATTATATCGTCGCCGTTCACGAGCAGGGCGGGAATAGCGGAGTGAAGTTCTGCACCTAGCTCAAGTTCGCTAAGACGGACGATATTTATTCCATAATTAAAATTGGGCTCGAAAATTGTCGAACCTTCCGCCAATTGCTCGGAAAAGATCTCGTGTTCGGGATAGCCCGAAACTACGGGTGCGTGCTCCTGCTGCACCATTAGTCTAAACACGTAAGAATTTGTTTGATTGTCAATATTTCGGTTTTATAAGAGGCTTGAGATAAAGCTTTTGACGGAATTGACGTCAAAGACGTTCAAAAAGAAGTTATAAAAAAAAAAAATTCTTTCGGACAAGTCAAATGTTGACGTTTTCACGTTAACCAATCTCAAGAAATAATCAGTGTATCCCACTTCTGACACCAGTTTACTTCTTATGTCCCGGAGCGTTCTCGGGAGTCAAGTTAAACCTCGCGTGAAGCGCGAGGAGTTTATATTTATTTTTATTGGGGATCGGACTGATTCGCCCTGTACATGACGTTCTTGAGAATGGTCGGGTGATTCAAATGATTCGTCGAAAGTTCAAATGAACTCTTTGATTTATTTAAGATAAAAACAAATGAATTAATGATTATAAAAAAAGAAAATGGAATTATTAGAGTAACAGAATCACACTCTCCACTCACACACGCATACCGACTAATACTACTTACGATTATAGTTTTGATTTATTTAAACTACGCGACAGTTTATATTGTTCGTGGCGTAACGTCGAAACACTATATTAAGGGGACTGAGTCACCTAAAAAATCAAAATTTCATTATTTTTTTTTCTGTAAATATCACCATAAATAAAAATTCTTTCTCACCTTCATAATACACATATGTTACACTATCGCCATGAATATTTTCAGCGGCCTATAGTGTACCATAGCGTTAACAGTACGCGACAAACTTTTTTCAGTTGCCGCAGCTTTCGAACCGAACGAAAGCATAAATCTTCACTTACGAAGTCTCATTTTGTTCGCCAAACACTTTATTGCGGAACGAGTGCGGGGATTTTTTTTAAAGCTTCGCTGCCGGAGCTATGAATTAAACAGCGTCAAAAAATTCACAATTTCCACTTTTTGTCGCACTATCACTCATATAATGGCTCGTCATAAATCCAATTATCATCGCATCCAAAATCCCCGCACTCGTTCCGTAACGTCAACTGTTCCAAACAAAAAGAGCCATCGAAATCCAAAATCCATGCAGTCGTTCGGTCTGAAACCCGCGGCAACCGGAGGAAAATATTCTTCTGAAAAAACAAATTTTAATGTTTGGTGAAGAAAATTGATTTTGATGGCTTATATAACAAAAATTCATTTTTTTTTTTTTTTCATATAAAAACAAACCTTCTTTTCCCCATTCAAAAAAAAATAATAAAGAAAATAATTTTTTTTTTTAATTTTTTTTATTCGTATTACTGATGAGTTGTTTGTTTGCGAAAAATAACAACTAAAAACGCGAAAAATAAATACGGTCCCGTCAGATGACGTTTAATGAATAGGTTAACCGACCGAAATTGTTTCACCACTCTCGTACTGATGAAAAAAATAAATAGAGATGGGGAAAAAAAATCTCTTTTTTTTTCTCCAATAATCGACAAAATAATTTTGTTACGCACAAAAATTATCAATAAATACGAAAAAAAAAACACCGCGTCGTCAAGTGACGTTTAAAAAAAAGGTTAATTCTTCGAGTTTTTACACTTTGCCACTGTCACTACAAAAATACCGTTGTCACTACTTCGGACGAAAAAACCACTGGACACATGAATAAACACACAGAATTTACACGCCCGGTTTTTACGCGTTTGAGAAAAGTTATTGAAAATCATCGCTGTTGCAGTACACCGGTGTATCATAAACTCAATGAGACGCGAGTAGCGGCGGTAATCTGAATCGCATCGATCGGGAGTAACGACCGTCGGGTCGGTAAATCGTTACCGACCAAACGCAATTTTGTAATACACATTATTTTTCGTTAGCGCTGGACATGTTATATCGCGGACGAGTTTCGAGAACGAATTGTTATGACAGCATCGAGCAAACACGTGAGGTGTATCATCGCAATTTTTTTCTCGATTTCGCTAATTTCTTACTCTTCTGCATTTCTTTTTCTCTTCTCTTTGCTTCTACATTTTCCGTTTTATCCCTCTCTTTCACTGACATCGTTTGTTTATTTTTTTTTCGACTTTTATCTGTTTTTCTTTGTATTGTTTCATTTTCTGCTTTACGGTTCGCTTCGCGACTAACATCGGTTGTTTATTTTTTATTTTTTTTCATTCTTTCATTCCTACTTTTCGAGAGTGTTGTTTGATTAGATCTTTGTACAATACAAGTGTTATTTAGATTATTTATTGAAATATTTATTTGAGAATATTATTATTTGTATACTGCGGGTGTGTGATTTGTGTCAGTGACAAAGTGACGTGAGAGACAATGGGACGAAGCAAGCGAAGACCGATCAGGGACAAAAAACACGTGACTGGCCGACGTCGTAACAGGCCGAAACAATGTAACGCGGCCAAAACAAAAAAAATCTTTGATTTTTTGAGTGCGAGTGCGAGAAAAATTCGAGAAGAAGATATTCCGTCTTCCGATTTCGAGGGCTATAGACTTTTTGATTTGTCTCTCTTGTTCGAAAGTCTTCAAGAGACACTTTGCTGTACAGTGTGTCACGGAGCCATCGTGTTCACCGAGATTAGTCTGCGAGGTCTCGGAGGAAAATACGAGATCCGATGCCAGAAATGTGACGTAAAAAAAACGTTCGCTAGTTCTTCGACCGTTCAAGGTGGCCGCGGAAACGAAATAAATCGGCGTAGTGCACTGGCAATGCGTTGTATCGGCCAAGGCCTTGCGGGTCTAAATACTTTCTGCGGAATCGTGGACTTGCCGCCACCGGTACAATTGTCAACGTGGAAGAAGATCGGTCAAAAAATGCTGGACGCTACCAAGGAAGTGGTCCAAGATAACATGAAGAAGGCTGTTAAAGAAAAAATAGATTTGACGCTGAACGACGACGAGGAGCCCATCGCTAGTACAAGCACTGCTGACCCCGATAATCGTTGTATCACGGTTCAAGGTGACGCCACCTGGCAGCGTCGGGGTTTTAGTTCGCTCAACGCAGTCTTCACGGTAATCGGCACCGAAACGGGAAAAGTTTTGGACCAGGAAGTTCTGTCGCTGTGGTGCCGACAGTGTCGAAAATGGGCCACGGAAAATAAGAACGCCTCAGAAGAAGAAAAACAAAATTGGAAAAAAGCACATGGGGAAGTGTGCACAAAAAACTGTTCCGGATCGTCAGGATCCATGGAAGTCGATGGAATGATGAAGATATTTCATCGTTCAGTAGGCAAGTACGATGTAAAATACACGAACTACATCGGAGATGGCGATACGAAAAGCTACTCAAAAGTTAGTAGCTCTATGCCTTACGGTCCAAACATCCAGATAAAGAAGATTGAGTGCACCGATCACGTGCAAAAACGTTTTGGAAACCGGGCGCGAAAACTCCAGACTTCCCTCGCAGGCAAGAAACTCAGCGACGGCAAAACAATAGGAGGAAAAGGACGACTGACAAATGCATTGATCGACGAAATGCAGTCGTATTACGGAAATGCGATTCGCAATAATTCTACATCAGTCAAGGACATGACAGAAGCAATTTGGGCAGTCTGGCATCACAAGGCATCTACAGATGAGAAGCCACAACATCACTTTTGCCCACCGGGTGCAACGTCTTGGTGCCAATATCGACGAGCAGAAGCAACAGGAAGAGAAGGGGACTATCGCCATCCCAAAAAAAGAATAATGCCAGCGGCGGTAATGGAGGCAATCAAACCAATTTTCGAGGATTTGACATCTCCAAGTCTTTTGCAACGCTGTATCGGGGCAAAAACTCAGAACGCAAATGAATCGCTGCATAGCGTAATTTGGAAGTTCTGCCCCAAAACAGTCTTCACAGGTATCAACACTGTGCAGATTGCTGGCAACCTGGGGACCATTCAGTTCAATTCCGGACCGGGAGGTCTCATCAAAGTGATGAAGAGTCTTGGAACTGTCCCAGGAAAACACGCCGTCGCTGCTGCGAGAAAAAAAGCTGAAGTTCGAGTCACGCAAGCCGAACAAAAAGCTGAAGCAAACACCAAAGACGCGAGAATCAAAAGGCGTCGTCTGCTGATGCAAGAAGCAAACGATTCCTATGAACCTGGAGGATTTTGAGTGCAGTGAGTGCAGTGAGTGCAGTGCAGTGTCCAGTGCAATATTTACATATAAATTTTAGTAAAAAAAACAAACGGACATGTTAGAGACATTGAGTAAAAAAGTGTTGTATATCAAGTGTTATTATATTTATAATTGAAAATATTATAAGATATCGACCAACGCGATGTATGTGATGTATGTGATGTATGTAACGTATGTATATATATATATGTATGTATGTATGAAATGTATGTAATGTATGTACTGTTTGTATATGCATGTATGTTGTGTATGATATTGTTACAACACTCTCGTTTCGAAATCTTGCCATTCTTTCTCTTCTTCTATGACTGTCCCGAATGTTTCTTTCGCATGTTTACTTTTATTTAGACCTCTTTTTTACTTTGTTGTTTTTTATTTTTATTTATTTATCTATTCCTTCTACCTTCCAAAACCGCGTCCCAAATCCTTCCCATTCCCCTCCCGATGGAAGTAAACCCACCACCTTCACGTGGTTTCCATCGAACGGTGACATCCAACCAATCACCGAATTATTTTCGAATTTTTTTTTTATTTTCTTCAATTTCGAGTTGTGACATTTTTTTTTCTTTTTCTTTTTTTTTCCTGGTTTGAATGGTTTGGTGTCATTGACTGAGAGTGGGAAATATTATAAATATTTTTTTATAGCAGTGTAAAACACAATTTTACAATAATACACGAAACCATTATTTGTAATCTCACTAAAACGCTTCTAGCGTTGGTAATTTTCGGAATTTTGATCTGAAACTTGGCGTGTAGGTAGTACACAGTGTGGACATTCCGAAAAAAATTTAAAAAAAAAATCGATTTTTTTTTATTTTTAGGTGACTCAGCCCCCTTAACACGAACAGACTGACCGCTGCGACGCAAAACACTAACTTGGCACTAACGTGCACATCCGCCGATCTCCCGACAGGCGGGTGGCAAGCCGGGGAGGATTCTTGCTGCCTTCGCGTTTTGGTGGTCAGCGGAAACGGTAACGAAGACGCCCTCGAGGTATTCGTTACCATTCGCGAAACGTGCGCAGCGGTCAGCTTGTCTCCTGTTACTTTATTATCTATCTTATCAGTTAGACTTATTCTAGTTCGTACCCTCATGCGATCGCGACTGCGGCGGCGAAATTCGTCACCGCGTCCACGGTTGACACGAGGGTATCTTAGTTGGCGCGATGAAGAGTTCTCGTATTGCGCCGGGAAATTTTCCGTTAGAACGGATCCTTTCCCGGCGTGATCGTAACAACGCCACGACGTTGGTATTCTGTGGCGGGATCATTTGAAATTAAAAAAAAATTGTCAGCTTTTTTTTTTATTTTTTAATGTATATAACCTTAAATATTGGGAAACTGCAATTTAATTTTTTCAAATCTCTTTAAAATTTTTTCGAAACAAAAAAAAATTCAAATTTTATCTCGAATTTTTCCAACCTCCCTTCTACTTTCTTTTCAATTGTTTCAATATTCCTATCTCAAACAAAAAAACGAAAGAAAAAAAAATGTCTCGAATTTCTTGTCTCCAATGGTTCACTCTCGTACAGAAACAATAACGAATTGATTCTGTCTATTATGGGGAAGAGAAAAAACGCTTTAAGTGTTATAACCGAATTCTCTTATATATTGACAGTTGAAGAGCCCTCGTAGTCGAATTCATCGAGAAATTGAAATTTGTTGTAAATATTTTGGACGCATCCAAGACACTACAACTTTTTATTGGAGTAACGTACTACTTGCTCTTCAATACACGACAAGAACCAAGATGATACCTATGTTCTTTCTCGAGATAAAAAATGTTCGCTACAACGATTAATATCGACTGAATTTCATTGAAAATCGTAACAAAAAGCAAATTTTTCGAATATTCGGCTCCAATACTTCGGCTCCTGTCCAGAGACAATAACAAAGTGATTCCATGTATTTCAGAGAAGAAAAATAAATTTAAAGGGATGAATTTAAAGGGGACATTAGACCCGAATGGTAAATGGTAATGGTGTTCGTGTTGGTAAATATTTTGTGTGTTCGTTTTATACCCATTAAATCTGGTCATGAGTGTTAAGCCAATAAAACGACCTTTACTAGATATGATTTGATTCGTTACATTAATTTGATCAAGTTCTACGCGATGTAATGCGTATTTGTCTCGTGTCTGAATATTTGACAATTTATCATCAAACAAAAAGGAAATATCAGTTGTGAATAATAATAATCAATTTGTATAAAAACAAAATGATTTTATTTGGTGAAGGTTAAACTATGAATCAATTTACATAATTGATAAATGTTTTTCCCCCAAACGTTTTTCCGAGATGGAACGCGCAGCGCGACGTATAAACATATTCCATACGTAACACATAATGCAAAGTGTAATCATACTTGATACGGAGCGCGTAGCGTGACGAGTATCCCAATGAGTGCGTTAAAAAATGTCCCGAGGGAACATTTTTCGGGGGGTTTGGGGGGCGGCGGAGCCCACCAATAAGAGCCGCTGCGCCCGCAAGGCGCTGAGACGCTAGTTTTTAACTGTAAACGAATAAATCGAGTGAACATCATTGACAAAGATTTCGACTGCGATGAATCTTCGACGGTCGAAGGATAGAAAATTCTTTTTTTTATGATTGCACACTTTTTATCTGCGCAATACCGCGTAGAATCAATTTGTATTTGGGTAAAATACGAAAAAAGATTGAAACGAGATATCCATTTTTTTTTAGATCTGAAAATGATCCCGCCATAGAGTACGCGCGCCGCGACGTATGAGCATCTGTGTACCGTCTGCTATGAAATTGTCATCTGCTTCCAGAATTTGACAGATAACTAAACAAAAAATTATATACTCGCGATTTTTTAGTTCTATTTGGGAAATTGCAATTATTTTGGATATTCGATGAATCTTTTTTGTGAGTTTATAACCAATTTTTTCAGCGTACATATGAAATTTATCATTTTTATTACGAATGTGAATAAAGTATGGTAAAATATTGTGAATGATTTTCGGTGAAAATATATTATTCTCGAAATAAAAAGCGCAAACATTTGTGAATCTGTGTGTGATATTTCTTGTTTTATTTTTCGCAACCGAAGTTTTTTTTTAACATGATGAAAAATTGTTTTTTGGCAAATCTAAATAACATAACCTTTGAAGCAAAGCTAGTTGTAAACACTTTTTTTGAAAAAATTTATAATTAAAAGTAGATTTGTCGGAATGACTAAAAATTTGTTGTGCATAGTGCTTTCGATGCAATTAAATGTTGTTGCGAAAGAGAAAAGAATTGGTTTCCAGGATTCTTAATTGGAGCACCGTACGGACATGAGATGTGAGAAAATAATTTTTTTATGGAAAATTGTGATGAAAAAATAGTTAGAGATCTAGGATTGTGCCCAAATTTGCTGTGCATAGTGCTTTTGATGGAATAATATGATGTTGGGAAGGAGAAAAAAATTGGTTCGTAGAGTTCATTATGATGGTAATGATGGTTATGATGGTGATGCTGTTGATTATGGTGTTCGTTTGTCGGCGGCACAAGTTCATATTTCAGAAGCTCATCGGCTATTGAAGTCACTCCCTCTTTATTGTCATTTATGACAAAATCATCCCATAAGGCTTCGGTCGTCGCGTCAGGGTATAAACTTCGCATAATAAATTCACGACCGACAAGAGCTCTGCGGATCCTCTCACAGGTGCTTGACGTCCATTTCTCTCCTTTAGCGGGGTGGATACCTGCCAAACCGCAAACAAAAGTTTGCCACGGATGCCCCTTGCAGAGCGCCGGCATGACAAATAAATTCTCGATATTTGCCTTTTTCTCAATAACATAATCTCCCAGCCAAACACGTATTGCGGCGGTATTGAATGGTCGTTCGATGATCGCGCCGCGATAAGTTTCATTATCAATGATCACTAACACTGGAGACCCGCTGAATACTTCTTCATCCAGAAGTCTCGATTTCCTCGAGCTCTGCATCCCTCGCGGCAACGCGGCACGGGCTCCCGAGGAAATCGCGGCTCTAGCAGAGCTGCATGATATTGACTGAGCGAACGAATGTAAGTATAGGATGAAAAATAAAAATAATAATGAAAAAAAAAGATTGAAATAAAAGAACTTTTTTAACGTTGAATCGTTTTGCGGCAAAGTCAAAGGAATGGGTCGCACTGCAAACGCCTTAATACTTTGCAAAATTGGTTCGCACCATCCGAAGTTACAGTGTGATACGGACGTCCGAGAAGAAAAATTCAGTGAATAAGCCATTTTTATTCAACCGGAGGGTTAAAAAAGATGTCCGGTCATCGTAGTCACTTCAAATTAACTACACATGATGTTGGAGGTACACCGAAGAAAATGATGAAACACTACATTTTTTGGAGCATACGCTGCGGCGTAATCCCATCGAAACCTGTGCGAAGAGGCCTCGCAGGTAATTTTAATAGGCACTCTTTGCCTATTGTTATAGTGAGTGCCTGATAAAAGAAACGTGTAATGACGATGTTTGCTTTATTATAACAGTTGCTCCGAAAAACGTGCGCTCGCTCCCGTCGCTTATAGTATAATAGCCATAACCATAACAAAAATTTTAGGATTTTTGCCATTGACATATAATTTTTTTCATTTGTCATTGACAAAACGCAGCGATGTCTAATTTCTTTGGTTCCTTTTGCAGGAGGTTTTGTTAAAGTATTCCTGGTTGAGTCTTCGGATGGTCAATATACCCTCAAACTCATGTATGTCAACAACAAATATGATATGAATGTTTGCAAAACATAGAATACAGTAAGTTTGACAAAAAAATTTGAGTTCCACAAGACATTTTTTTTTTGTTACACTCTTTGGAAATTTGGAAATTAACAAGTATAAATTAAAAAACTTAAAAAAAATAAAAGTAAAGTAAAAGTATATTGCGTTTGGTTATAAAAAAAAAATTATTTATACATTTACAAGTCTAAACTAAAAAATTAAAAATAAAACGAAAATATATTAATTTTTACATAGTTATAGATGAAATATGCGCGATGCCAAGAGATCGAGAGGTATCAATTGCCGCCTCGATTGCCCGAGTCGAGCGGCTTCGGCCAAATAACAAAATTCCGATAAGAATTCGCCGAGAAGAGAGCGGAACAGGAGAAAGCGTCAGAATCTTGTTTAAAATCCGGAAGAGGAAGTCTGGTACGAGTCTTACATGGAGCCACTGCATACAAAATTATCTCAGGTCTCGATATTGAACGACTCGAAGATCGAATTACCGTGGAAGGACATTGCGGTTACATCGACCGAAAGAACGATAAAACCGGAACTCGGGGCAGCAACGAAGACAAACGATTAAAAAAATTTGGAAATTTCGGAGGAAGAATTGACGAATTTGATGAGTAGAGGTCAGTACCTATAGACAATATTTCAAAATTTCGCTTCGCTCTCGCTCATGCCCTCTCTCGGTGGTTAGATGGGGATCCTTATGCCGCCGATCCAGCTACCGCGAGGGTGGGTGGGGTGGAGGGGTGGAGAGGAAGATGTTACTTCATCGATGTCCGGAGTCCAACCACCCACCCTTGGTCGATCACTCGTCTAGCTCGACGCGTAGCCTGATGGTGGGGGAGTGTGGTGGAGGGAGTTTGAGAAGCGGGAACGAGGGGGATTGTCAATAGTTCGGAACGCTAGGGCCCATGGCGGCGAGAGCGGGTACTAATGGGGTCACAAGTGTGGGGCAGGCCGCTGGTCGAAGATCAGTGCTGATGCCGCTGTCAAGAGGAGCGTGGGTTCGACGCTGTCCAAGGGCCTATGGCGCACAAGTTGTACGTATGATTTTTTCTCTAGAATTTTAATAAAATTCGTAAAATTTTAATATAAAAAGAAAATAGCTGGATCAAAAGGAAGATCAGTGATGATGAAAATATTTTCACAAAATATTGTTTTTATTATTTTTAAAAAACTAAGTATGCATATATATATATTTATTAAATATTGTCCATCACTTTACGGGAAATATATTCAGTCTTGGAAAACAACATTGAACATGCTTTCTAGCGTAGATACCCCGGTCAGTTAGTGGTTTTTCAGAAAGTTTATTTACACTTTTCAACTGGTCGGGGATGCGAGTGATTAATCGTTTGTAAAAATTAGCGGCGATGCGATCGTTTCGTTTGAGATCGGCGGTGAAAAGAGACCCGAATCGTAGTAGAGATCCCCCACGAGACATATGATAGAGCAACATAATAGAAAATTGACCACACATATTTGAAGACAGGCTCTGAATTTACTTCGTATTCCATTTGTAGAAGCTACAGTTCTTGCGTAGGCGGCGAATATGATGTTGTACAAACGGTGGAATAACGTAACTGTCGAAATATGATTAAGCATTAATTTCTGTTTACGAAATTTCCTGAGCTGTGATTGGCCGGCCAATTTATCCGGCGCCCTGTTTGGCGGAATGATTTTTGCATTTTTTGCAGTATTGGTACTGCAAAAGTATTGGTATTGGTATGGGGGGCTACCCTTCAGGTAAGACTGTTAAGGATACGTCAACTTCCAGCGTCCTCGTTCGCGCCCTCCGGGCAACGTAAGCAGGGTATTTTTACAACGGTCTTACGGCAATGGAAGCTCTGGCTCTGGGTTCACCTGGCCCGGGTGATAGCACCCAGTAAGGGTCTCTTGTCAGGGTTACTGACCCCAAGTCAAGGTGTGAACAACCGTGCCCGGGGCTGCGTGGCACCAGGGGAGTGGTGCCGCACACGGTGTCTCCGGGATACCAGGCGTCCTCCCGGAGTAGTCAGCCTTACCCCCGCATGCGGGGCTCTGCGGGGGTGGACCACAATTTCCCTAGCTACTCGTGGGATCAAAATGGAAGACATGAAAAAAAATAAAAATACACAGGAGAGAGGGGATAACGGCGTCACGGTTGAGGTCGAAGAAGGACGGACACCTGTGATGCAGCCGGGATTCGAGATGGAGGAACATCTCCAGGCGATGAGGGACCTCATCGCTATTATGATGGCGGCTGTCAAAAAACAGCGAAACGTTACGAAGGCAGTAAAGAGCGGCCTGCCGAAGCTGGAGGAAATGGTGGATGCTCTGGGAAACAGAAGACGAATATGCTTCCGATCTCAGCGCCTCATATCGGAGCAATCTGTGGACGGGGAGGTGTCGCCGGCGGCATCACCAGCACCTGGTACTAGCGGTGAAAACAGGAAGAGGACTGCTACAAGCCCTCCCCTGCAGACCGTAGTACAGGAAGCTAAAAAGCAGAAACCTGGCTCGATGCCCGGGGAGTGGAAAGAAGTTCTTCAAAGGAAAAAAAAGAAGAGTGACCAAGAGCCGCCGCAAAGTGCACCTGGCACGTCCAGGAACACCGACAAGGGTAAAAGGAACGGACAAAATCCGAACCAAAAAAAGCCTGCAACGCCATCAACGACAGGCAACCCAGGGAAGAAGAAGGAACGGAGGACGAAGCCGGACGCCATCCTTCTGAAACCCTCTGAAGGCAAAACCTACGCGGATATCCTTCACACTATCCGTCAAGGGATCATGCCTGAAGAGAGCGGAGTGGAGGTTCGGTCTGTCCGGCGAACCAGAGCAGGCGAGGTCCTGCTTGAGCTCTCCAAGACGACTGCCGATGTCAGGGCCATCTTCTCAGAGGCACTGAGACAAAGCGTCGGCGATACCAGCAGTGTGAGGGAACTGGTCCCAAAAACCACTTTGGAGATCAGGGACCTCGACTGCTGCACCACCAAAGAAGTTGAGGAAGCTGTAAAGCGGGACCTGCAGGACTACGGCGGAAGCCTCACTGTCGGAGTGACCAGACCCAACCAGCGGGAGCAACGCTTGGCGCTGGTGACGCTCGAAGAGGGTGCGGCGACCAAGCTTCTTGCGACCGCTCGCATAAAGGTGGGTTTCGTCAACTGCCGAATTAGACGGCGCAACGAAGTGGAGCGATGCTTCAGGTGCCTAAGTTACGGGCACCGCAGCCACAACTGCAAAGGCCCAGACCGGAGCAAGCTGTGCTTCCGATGTGGCTCGGGCGAGCACAAAGCGGTTGGCGGCAAGGCAAACCCGCACTGCTTTCTGTGCACCGGAGAGGGCACTGACCCCGCCGGACAAAGTCACGCGGCGGGATCAGGAGCGTGTAAGGTTTTCCGGGAGGCCCGGGTAAAGGCACTACGATAAATGGCCGTAGTCCTGCAAGGAAATATGAATAGGAGTAGGACGGCTCACAACCTCCTGGATCAGATCTGTTCCGAGAAGAACGCTGATATTGTCATTATCAGCGAACAGTACCGGGACAGGGATGGACCGGGTTGGTACTCCGATGAGCTTGGCACTGCAGCCATATGGATCCCGGAACCGCGGTCTTTTTATATCGCGGGAAACGGGTCCGGCAGAGGTTTCGTCTGGGTGAGGCGCGCGAACGTATTCTTCGTCAGTGTTTACCTCACCCCCAACGATCGTATAGACGACTTCCAGGCTAAACTTGACGGCCTGGAAGATGTAATCCGAGACCTCCAGGGCGAACTGATAATGGCCGGTGACTTCAATGCGAAGGCAACCGAATGGGGGGAGATCGGGCCTGACTCGAGGGGAAGACGGGTCATGGATATGGTGTCCAGGGTGGGGCTGGTAGTCCTTAACACCGGCTCTACATCGACCTTCCGAAGGCCCGGCTACAGGGAGACCATCATAGTTATCTCCCTGGCAACCGAACACCTCGCAGCGGGAACCGAGGACTGGCGGGTGATCGAAGACTTCACCGGAAGCGACCGGTACATCATGTTCCGCGTATATGATGGCAGACCAGTCTCGGCCGCAGCACAGTGCGCGCCCCCCAGGTGGAGCATAGATAAACTTGACCGAGAAAAACTGTCCCGGTCACTAGAACGCGGTCAGTAAGCACTGGAGGCAGCTCCGGTTGGATTACAACCTCCTGCGCAGGCCGAAATGATGACGGACGCCACCATGCGTCTCATACATCAGGCCTGTGCAGATGCAGTGCCAAAAAAAAGAAGCAGTCGCAGGAGACGTCCTACCTACTGGTGGACAAACAAGATCGCGGCCCGCCGGAAAGACAGCCTGCGCTTCAGGCGCATCGCACAGATGGCCAAAAAGCGCGATCGCGACGCAGCCCCGAAGGCCGCCCAATATAAAGCGGCCAAAAAAGCTCTCGGGCGGGCTATCGAGTCCAGTAAGCGGAGCTGTTGGAAAACGCTGGGACAGGAGCTAAACAATAATCCGTGGGGATTAGGGTACAAAATAGTCACCTGCAAACTGGGGGCCTACGCGCAAGGTACCCCCCATGATGTGGGGACAATGACGAACATCGTCAGTACCCTATTCCCGACTCACCCGAAGAGACCGGACGTCCCAGCGACATCCGAAATTCCTGATGCCCCGCCTTTCACCGGGGCAGAGCTTTCCAAAGCCGCATCCTCAATGCGGAACAAGAAGGCTCCAGGCCCGGATGGACTTCCGGCAGAACTGCTCAAAGCCATAACAGAGTGTCACCCTCACCTCCTGCTTGACATGTACAACTCTTGTCTGAAAGCGGGAACATTCCCACGACGCTGGAAGACAGCGAGACTTGTACTGATCAGCAAAGGTAAGGGTCCAGCAGACGCTCCCACATCATACAGGCCCCTGTGCATGCTGGATACCGCAGGCAAACTCCTGGAGAAACTGCTTAAGCCTCGCCTACACGCAGCCGTACGGGACACGGGTGATTTAGCCCCCCGGCTTCAGGCGAGGCGTCTCCACCATCGATGCAGTCCGGGAGGTAGTAAACGCCGCCAGGTCGACGGAACGGGGCAATCACTATTCCCGCCCCGTGTGTCTGTTGGCAACCTTAGACGTGAAAAACGCCTTTAATTCGGTGAGGTGGGACAAGATCCCCGAGTATCTTCTCCGTATCCTCGGAGATTACTTGAGGGACCTATGGCTAATCTACGATACAGAGGATGGCCCGAAACAGAAAGAGCTTACATCGGGGGCAGCCCAAGGTTCCATACTGGGACCCGATATATGGAACATCTCATATGATGGAATTTTTCGTATGGCGATGCCAGAGGACTGATTCCTGATTGGGTGCGCAGATGATATAGCGGCGGTCATCGTCGCCCGAGACACGGACGCTGCTCAAATGCGACTCAATCAGGTGATGCGTCGAGTCAGCTACTGGATGGAAGACTACGGGCTTGAACTAGCGGCAGCCAA
Organism: Buathra laborator; assembly: GCA_934046635.1. NCBI lineage: Eukaryota > Metazoa > Arthropoda > Insecta > Hymenoptera > Ichneumonidae > Buathra > Buathra laborator. Next base: position 211,117 of record CAKOHB010000040.1, read on the forward strand.
GACCGAGATCGTGCTGCTTACAAAGAAGCGCATTGACACCTTGCGCCCCATGCAAGTAGGAGACGCGACGGTCCATACTAAACTGACGGCTAAGTACCTGGGGGTGAGGCTCGACAACAAGCTCACCTTCGGGGCACACATTATTAGAGCGGCGGACAAGGCTGCAGCGGTGACAACGGCGTTTAGCAGGATCATGGCAAATGTCAGCGGTCCACGGCCTTGCAAAAGACGTCTGCTCATGCGCACTGCCGAGTCCGTAATGCTATACGGAGCCGCGAGATCTACCGAAAGCGCATGGCCGCAGTGCAACGGAGAGGGGCCCTCCGGATCGCGTGTTCCTACCGCACGGTGTCGGAACCCGCAGCGCTGGTGGTCGCTGGGGTTATACCCATTGACCTACTAGCCCAGGAGCGACAGTTTATCCACCAGCAGACGCCTGCTCTGGGAAAAAACGAAGCCCGCAAGATAGCAAGAGCTAACAGCATGGAGGCCTGGCAAGAAAGGTGGCGAAACGAGACGAGGGGCAGGTGGACAGCTAGGCTGATAACCCGGCTGGACACCGGGATCAATCGATACGACGGGGAGGTAGATTACTATCTCACCCAATTTCTGACGAGGCACGGCCTCTTCCGCTCCTACCTGTGCAAAATGGGTAAGGTGCCGGACCCAGGTTGTGCCTACTGCGACTCTCCCTCGGACAATGCTCTCCATACCTTCTTCGAATGCGGAAGGTGGATGCTTGAACGGGGGACTCTAGAAGAGGGTCTCGGACATGTGACTCCCGACAACGTCGTCGGTATCATGCTCAGAGACCAGGAGGCGTGGTTGAAGGTACAAGTCTATATCGAGACTGTCCTTCGCCACAAAAAAAGAGACCAGGACAATGCCATAAATGGTTAAATGACAAGAAAAGCGAAGAGGAGCCCATCAGGGCTCGGATGGAGGAGTCCTCATGACGAAGGAAACCCACCCCGAAGTAAGGCGAAAGCAGTGCCGGGGTGGATCCAGATACTGGAAGATGACATGAGAGGCGGGGTTTTAGCTGGTAGGCCGTAACGGAGATTCCAGCACACGGAGTACACGTGCCCCTCCATGGTGTATAAAACATTTCCCCCCTCTCTAAAAAAAAAAAAAAAATTGGTATCGGTATCGGTATCGGTATCGGTATCGGTATCGGTATCGGTATCGGTATCGGTATCGGTATCGGTATCGGTATCGGTATCGGTATCGGTATCGGTATCGGTATCGGTATCGGTATCGGTATCGGTATCGGTATCGGTATCGGTATCGGTATCGGTATCGGTATCGGTATCGGTATCGGTATCGGTATCGGTATCGGTATCGGTATTGGTATTTGTATTGGTATTGGTAAAACTTCCCTGGAGCCTTCTATGAATGAATGTATATATGTACCGTCGGTAAATTAGCTTCCGACGTTTACAGATCCAACGGTACACAGGAAAAATAGGAATACAGGGATTGTAGGAATGCTAGAAAAAACTTTCGCCCAAACCGAGGATCGAACCTGAGTCCCTGATCGCCGCCATTACTATCCGTGCACGCTTGCCACTTAACCATCGGTGCTGGATTATGCTACCAATATTCTATAGCTAGTAAACCTCTTCGTATTGTCTGCTGCCTCACGACTAATATCTTACAAACAGTCGAAAGCCAGAAATATTTTCGTTTGATTATTTATCGTGCTTCTTATTTAAAATAAACTTGTTAATTTTTAGAAACCATATAAATTTTTTAAAATTTTCGAGCGTTTTTAACATTTTTTCGAGATTTGGATAACTGAATATAAAGGCGCAAATTTTAGATAGGTTTTCATAAAAACATTTCACACCACACTCCTAAAGTTCTGCGTAACTGTACGAAAATTAAAGTAACAAAAGTGTTGACATTTTTTAGAAAAATATAATTTAAAAAAAATTACTGACATTGGATTTTTATATTTACAAAAATGAATATAAAGTCGCAAATTTTCGAAAAGTTTTTCTAGAGACATTCCACACCACACTCGCAAAATTTCAGCGCGCCTTTAAGAAAATGATATTAACAAGTACATAGCGTTAACATTTTTTTATTGTCTTTTATTTATGTATCCTGCTTCTTATTTAAAGTAACTTTGTTTATATTCTAGAAACCATATACATTTTTCAAAATTTGCTGGCATTTAAAATTTTTATTTAATTTTCGGACATTTTCATTTTTTCGAAATAGAAAATAAAGAATACGTAAAAAAGTCACACTACGCTCGTAATGTTTCGATACAATTATACGAAATTAAATGACAAGAGCGTTAGGCATTTTTTAGAAACCATCCATTTTTTTTTGTTGAGATTCATGAAAATTTTGAGCAATTCTTGAAAATAAATATACGAAAAATAAGTTACAAAATTTACATTTTTATTTTAATTTGTTGATGTTTATAAACATTTTTCCAATTTTTGAGAAACAAATCTATATTCACAAAATTTTGCGTAAGTTTTCGTAAAAAAATTTTACACTATACTCGTAATGTTTCGGCGTGATTCTAAGAAAATTAAAGTAACAAGTAAATAGCGTTAAATTGTTTAGAAGACATGAATTTAAATAAAATCTTCCGACATTTTTTAAATTTTTCGAAATTCGTACAAAATTACTATAAAGTTACAAATGTTGTATATTTTTCGTGGAAACATTTCACGGTAGGCGGAAAAAATTCCCCTGGAAAAAATTCTCCCAGGGAAAAATACCCCCGGAGAAAATAACCCCGGATTTTTTATGGTAATTTGAAAAAAAAAATAAACTACAAAAGCAAATGTGCCTAGTTTCTCTTTCTTGGAAGATATTTCAACTAATAAAGAGACACAATAAAATGTGTAGAAAGGAACGAATCGCGCAACAAAGTTTTGTTTATGAGAAAGTCAAAGACTTACAGTGACATCGCACAAAAAGCGACTGCAATTACCACTTTTTTAACACTCTGGATGTCGCAATTTTTGAGATAACCGACTGAGAATTGATTCCTGAGCCTACTATCATCGTCGAATGAAGTTTAGAATGAAATTTACCGTGAATCTATTGCCGTACAATTCTTAAGCACTAGTGTTTCACTCTGTGGTTTTCAGAATGATTTTTGCCAATCCGTCTTCCATTATTTCAGAGAATAAAGTTAACCAAAAAAGTCGGATGGGTCATCTTACACTTTTCTCGGGGGTATTTTTCCCGGGATTCTTATTTCACACCGCAATCGCAAAGTTTTGGCGCGCTTGTACGAAAACTATAGTAACATTGGCGTTACATGTTTAAAAATGTTCAGACATTTTAAGATGGGTGTTCGAAATTTAAAAAAAAATGAATGCAAAGCTCCAAATTTGGATATGCTTTCGTAGAAACATTACATGCGCCACTCGTAAAGTTTCGACGCGCACGTGTGAAAATTAAGATAACAATAGTGTTAAAAATTTTTTAAAAACGACGTTTTGAAAAATGTAGGATAATTTTTTAAAAATACATGTGGTTATTAAAAGTCAAGAGATTCGTATCAAAAGAGAAAAAGTTTTACTGGTCAATGAAGTGTTACGTCCGGCGTAATGCTCTATTTATTTGTCTTTTGACCCCCATTAAAAGTTAATCCTCTAAAATACAGAAGGAAGAGAAAATTGGTTTACTGGTAGTTTCTTTATCCACCATGAGATCTCAATCAAGTTAACTCCTCCTCAACAAGGTCAGATGCCTACCTTAACGAGCTAACGTCAACGGGCCTAGATAAAACAGGCCCAGACGACCTCGGGCAGAGGTCGGAAAAGGCGGTCTCTGATCCCTCCTCCGAGCTCTCCCCTGGAGTGGCAGAAGGAAACTAAAGACGCAAGGACCCACTAGCTGTCAACACGGAGTTCTACTATTAACCTATATCGACTAAGGCCGTATAGATCCATAGACCGATAAATCTACCTTACCACGACCAAAGACCAGTTGGAAAGGGAGGAGTTTGCTGTCGGGTGGGAGGAACTCCATGTGATGCTATTCGGATATGGAATTAATATAAAAGTATCAATCTCTTAAGGGGGCTGAGTCACCTAAAAATTATTTTTGAATTTATTTTTTTTTTATTTTTTTTCTGAATGTATATACGGTGTACTACATACACACCAAATTTTAGATCGAAATTTAAAAAATTACCGAAGTTAGAAGCATTTTAGTAATATTAGACATAAATAATGCGTGAAAAAAAAAAATGCCGAAATGCAACACAAACAATGCCGGAATACGGCATCTCCGCACGTTTCTTTTTCTTCTAATAAGAAGAACAAGGAACATCGAGAAAGGAACATAAAAAAAACAATCGATGTCGAAACTGCGTTCGGTAGGTAACGATTTACCGACCAAAGGGTCGTTACGTCTAATCGATGCGACTCAGATTATCGCCGCTACCGCGCTTTGTTTTGAGTCTGCGATACACCGGCGTAATGTAGCAGCGATGATTTTTACTCGATTGTGTCAATCGGGTAAAAAACTGCGCTTGTAAACTCGGTGTAATTAGTTAATCGTCAGTGTTTACAGTTTTTCCGAATGAACGGAATATATTCTGTATTTTTGCCCGCAATAGTGCAAAAATGATTTTCACAGTGAGTGTCGCAACGCGAAAAGTCTCGCAGAATTAACCTCCTTTTTAAGCGTCACATTTGACGTAAGAGTATTTTTTTTTATTTTTTAAACATTTTTTTTGCATTTACGAGATTTGAGAAATAAAAAAAAGAAAAAAAAAAAAACAAAAAATAAATGCTAAGTTTTATGTGATAGAAAAAAAAAAGTGTACATTTTTATGTGACAAAAAAAATAGAAAATTAATTTTTGTTTATTGTGAATCACACAAGTTGGTTATTTTCATTAATCTGCGAAATTCATTTTTTGACACTTATATTTTTCTTCGCTTGCCGCAGGTTTCAGAGAGAATGGCCCCACCAATTTTGGATTGCGACGGCTCATTTTCTTCGTAACAGTCAGTGTTACGGAACGAGTGCGGAGATTTTTCATGCGATCAAGAATGGATTTATCGCAAGCCATTATGTGAGTGATTACGACGCAAAAAGTGGAAAAAGTGAATTTTTTGGTAGTTTTTAATTCATAGCTTCGCCAGCGAAGCTTCAAAAAAAAATCCCCGCACTCGTTCCGCAATAAACTCTCTAACGAAGAAAATAAGAGGTCGCAAGCAAAGATTGATGCTTTTGTTCAGTCCGAAAGCTGCGGCAAAGGAAAAATGTTTGGCCATTGCCCATAACACTGGAATACACCGTAGGTCTCCAAAAAAATGTACAGCGGTAGTCTAACATATATATATTATGGAGGTAAAATGAAATTTTTCATTAAACTTATATATACTGGAAAAATTTTTTTTTACTTTTCGATTTTTTAGGTGACTCAGTCCCCTTAACTTAAGTAAAACGTTCGGTAAGTATACGCAAAAAGGTTTCTATGTACTGTAACAATTTCTCTGAAAGTTTAGAGTCCTTTAAATGGTTCTCACTTATCCTATCAAAGAATAATTGTCCTATTCTCATCTTTTCTGGACTTTAATCGAGTATTGGTTTCAAAAGAACTCGGCAAATCTCCAACAACTGCCAGTTTATACTTTTTCGTGGGAGATTTTACGGGGTGTTAATCATTTTATATGGTATATGTGGGAAAGTATTTGTATACTGGTCCGAGTTTTACGGTTATCGCTAGGAGTGTATAGATTGCTTTTGAAATGAGGTTTGGAGGGTTTTTTATTATTCGAGACTCTATGCAGCCGGTTTCGTAGAATGACTTATCCTTTGGCTATTATCGGGGAGTCGAGCCCTCTTCTAGCACATATAGTTGTTTCACTCCTTTTACTATACTAAACTTATTATCTAGGTATACTTATTTTCTACTAAAGGATAGACACAGGCGCTTAGGGGAACAAGTCCAGTTTAAGAATACTTCTCATTAATTTGTATAGAGTGTGACGTGGATTTTTTGCTCCCGTCACAAAGCCCGGAAATTAGGAGGGCGTAAGAGTCAGCACGGCATAACGGTCGGCGTTCTGGCTCTCGGTGGAGTCCCTCTCGGTAATTCAACAGGGCATTAGGTAGCTTTTCGAATTTTATTTTGATTATTTTGATTTTTCTTTCCGGTAAACGAGCGATAGCCTTATCGCGTATTCATCGAGAACATCGTCAACGCCGGAATCTTCGTTACCAACGCGCGAGAGAGCGTCATCGCCGCCTCGACATTGGCAAAGGCAACGGCAAGTCCACGCCAGCTACGCTCTCGCGGACAGCATTGGTCGTCGGCGAGAGAGTCGATAGCCGTACCAGCGCTACGGGCTCGCAGCAGCAACGGAGAGCGCGTCGCCGAGCTACCGCGCGCTCCAAAAGTGGGGTGGAGGATCGATTCGAAGCCTCACCCCTTGCTGAACTTCAACAGCCTCATTCCCGGAGAAGACTCGCCTCTTCAGCATCGTTCTCCGGAGAAGGAACTATTGTCTGCCTCATCTGGACCCCAGCAGCAACAGCATCGCTCTCGTCGTGAATCGTCAACCCACGATTACGGCAGATTTATCGATATCGCGCGCTCCCGATATTTAATTTGCGCGCGATGCGCTACCGGAGCGTCTCAAAATTCGGTTAGGGGGCCAAGCGTTAGAGTAGGCAGGGGTGGGGGTCGGTATCCGTTTCCGCGAAATCGCGAATCGTCTCGGGGACTCGAGCGTTGTTCACGGAGTTCACGGAGGAGTTCAAGGAGCAGGACGTTGTTACCGTGGCCGACCGTGCTGTCTACCACCCGCGACCTTGAAGACTAGACGAGGAATTTCCCGAGGGGCTTCGTTTACGGCATAAATTAACCGGTAAGGCCGTCGTTCGTTTCCGGACAGGCTTTTCTTTAAAGTTCCGTAACATCTTAGTTTTCGGCCAAAAAGATCCCGAGCGATATTGCCGGGCGGTACGTTGTCGTGTATGGCTATCAATGTTCTGTGTTCAATTCGCGAATCGAAAAGCTATCGCCGGTGTTTATCGTGATTTTATTTATTTTATAGGTTGGAGAAGTAAAAGAATCGCCGAGAGGGATTCAATTAGCTGTTATTTATTCTGTTTTCATAAAATTGCGTTACGCGCGAGAGTCCTTAGTTTTAGTTAGCTTAATAATTTCGGGAAGACCACCAACTTCCACCGCTCTCGAGAGCCGTTACCATTTTATTCGCCATCTTTTTTTTCAATAATCGGGTCAGCACGCGTCTCCTTATCTTAATAATTTTCCGGACTATTTCTCTATTAACTTTTGACACTACCATAATTGTTTAGACTCAGTGACTCATTTTTACCGTACTTCGTTGACTGTATTTAATTTTATTCGGTTACCCCGAGGCGCGTGTCTTTTCTTTTGCTTCTAACGGACTCCGATATTTTTCGCTCTCGAGAGCTGGCGAGATTTGGAAAGGTCGAATCGACCTCTACTCGTTTGCTGCCCGATCGCGCTCCGCACTTCGATCACCGCTACCGAGAACAAAGATTTCTTGTTGGACGCGTCGAAGAATTATTGTATTCCATCTTTTGTTGTTTGCTACCGAGATCTGTGTTGAACAATAAAAATTGTTAAATTCGGTTTCCCGAATTTTGAGTGTTGGTCATTCCGTCGCGTTTGCCACCTGAACCACCCCCTCTACCATTTCCCCATAGCTGCTTGCTAGCCGAGCGAATATCTCGCTCTCGGGTTTCCTCGATAAAAATTTGTATCGAGAGTTTAGCTCTCGAGACTGGCGCCCAGAGGAACCCTTTCGGTCTTGCGGGATACGGGTTTTTTCACGGGAATTTGCGTGACAAGAGATATCAATTATGTCGTTAATGTTTAATCTATTATCGGTGTGGTGACTTTGTTTTCGTTACTTGTTTTTTCGTGTGCAATCGAACGCCGGTTATTATTCTGTAATTATTTATTTTCCCGATGGATTTGGTTATCTATAAAAAAAAAGTTGTTTCCCATTCCACCGAGATCAACGATCGAAGCCCCCTTTTTTTCCCTCTGAGCAGTGGTGCTTTGGTTCAACTATGGCACCGTTTTAAACGTGTGGTCTTTCTAGAGGATAATTTGTCGACCGGTTTGACTGGCCCCCAGGCCTAAACTTAACTCGTCTGACCGCAAACTCCTCCCTTTGCAACGGGTCTTTGGTCGTGGTAAGGTAGATTTATCGGTCTATGGGTCTATAGGGCCTTGGTCGATATAGGGTAATAGTAGAACTCCGTGTTGACAGCTAGTGGGCCCTTGCGTCTTTAGTTTCCTTCTGGCACTCCAGGGGAGAGCTCGGAGGAGGGATCAGAGACCGCCTTTTCCGACCTCTACACGAGGTCCTCTGGGCCTGTTTTATCAAGGCCCGATAACGTTAGCTCGTTAAGGTAGGCATCTGATCTTGTTGTGGAGGAGGTAACTTGATTGAGATCTCATGTTGAATAAAGAAACTACCAGTAAACCAATTTTCTCTTCCTTCTGTATTTTAGAGGATTAACTTTTAATGGGGGTCAAAGGAGAAATAAATAGAGCGTTACGCCGGACGTAACACTTCATTGACCAGTAAAACTTTTTCTCTTTTGATACGAATCTCTTGACTTTTAATAACCACATGAATTTTTTAAAAATGTTCCTACATTTTTCAAAATGTCGTTTTTAAAAAATTTTTAACACTATTTTTATCTTAATTTTCACACGTGCGCGTCGAAACTTTACGAGTGTGGCATGAAATGTTTCTACGAATGCATATCCATTGGGGCATTTGGGGCTTTGCATTCATTTTTTTAAATTTCGCACACATCTTAAAATGTCTGAAGATTTTTAAACATGTAACGCCAACGTTACTATAATTTTCGTACAATCGTGCCAAAGCTTTGCGAGTGCGGTGTGAAATGAGAATCCCGGGAAAAATACCCCCGGGAAAAGTCTACGATGACCCATCCGACTTTTTTGGTTAACTTTATTCTCTGAAATAATGGAAGACGGATTGGCAAAAATCATTCTGAAAATCACAGAGTGAAACACTAGTCCTTAAGAATTGTACGGCGATAGATTCACGGTAAATTTCATTCTAAACTTCATTCGACGATGATAGTAGGCTCAGGAATCAATTCTCAGTCGGTTATCTCAAAAATTGCGACATCCAGAGTGTTAAAAATGTGGTAATTGCAGTCGCTCTTTGTGCGATTTCATTGTGAGTCTTTGACTTTCTCATAAACAAAACTTTGTTGCGCGATTCGTTCTGTAGGAATTATAGTCCCTACCGCGACAGGGAAAATTATAGTAAATAGGGAGAGAGAGAGAGCGCGTAGATTGAAGAAAGAGAGAGAGCGCGAAGATTGCCGAAAAGCTACGAAACAAGACGAACGACGGAAACGAAGAACGACCACTTATCGAAGATCGACACTCTCCCACGGATCTCTGCCGACGACGATCGCTGACGAGCGATGGTCCCGTCGAGTACGCTTCACTGAATGAACGATACATATCATCGAAGAAAAAGGATCACCGGCTGGCCACCGCGATATCACCTGATCCCGGAGTCATCGATGCTAGATAAGTTCGACCATTGTTTTTTGGGAGAAGTCAACATATTAATTTCATCATTCCGAGCTGTGGGGAGTACCTAAAATAAATCACGAGATTTCGCATTTCATCGTCGCACCGATATCAAGAAAGAAGACTATTTTGACAAGTCAAGCTCTCTCTCTCAATGAATTAGTTGGGGTTTCGTTTATTTTTTGTTTAAATTTAATTTACACACATTATGCGAATTAATATATCTTTTTCTATGCGTTTATAAATATATATATATTTGATTATTTCCGATCTATGTTTCAATTATCAAAATCATCAATTAATGAACCTTATCAATAATAAAGTTTCTCAACGCATTATTCTTTTATTAATTATTATAGGCTTTGCGTATTTCTTTCAAATCAACATTCCAATAAATTTTAATATCGTAATAAAAATATGCGTCTAAGGAGAACCAAAATAGAAACTAATAAAAGAAAATTAAAAAAAGAAACAATATTTGTAAAGATTTTGAAATATATAAAAATATAAAAAATAATATCATTACAGTTCCGTTCTACACATTTTATTGTGTCTCTTTATTAGTTGAAATATCTTCCAAGAAAGAGAGACTAGGCACATTTGTTTTTGTAGTTTCTTTTTTTTTTTAAATTACCATGAAAAATCCGGAGTTATTTTATCTGGGGGTATTTTTCTCTGGGAAGATTTTTTGCACGGAAATTTTTTCCGCCTACCGTGAAATGTTTCCACGAAAAAATATACAACATTTGTAACTTTATAGTAATTTTGTACGAATTTCGAAAAATTTAAAAAATGTCGGAAGTTTTTATTTAAATTCATGTCTTCTAAACAATTTAACGCTATTTTCTTATTACTTTAATTTTTTTAGAATCACGCCGAAACATTACGAGTATAGTGTAAAATATTTTTACGAAAACTTACCCAAAATTTTATGAATATAGATTTGTTTCTCAAAAATTGGAAAAATGTTTATAATCATCAACAAATTTAAAAAAATTGGACACGAAGCAGTTGCTACTGGCGTTTAGCAACTCGTGACTTGCTCATCCGAGTTGTTGATGGCGTGAAGTTAGTATTGTGTTGATATTTATGTCCTCATAATTGTAACGCAAATTTTGTTAAAATTTTGTTGATCGCTTACAATCAGCGTTTGCCGCTGAAATGTTTGAACATTATGTTACAAACCATAGGTGGCGAGTCCAACTTTTGGCGTCGATCACGCCTCTCGCAGTTCCAGATCGAGTTATAGACGTTACCTCTAGAAATAGCAAAAGTTTGACAGTTCGCGATGTTTTTCCGTAATTTTTATTTTTCTTTATTAATGTTATTGAGAAATGTAATGTGCACATTTTTAGTTCACAATTTGATTTTTTATTGCAAGGATGATTTGTATTGCAATGAAACATGGTGTATGTGATAAAAACTGTATATGTTTGTATAACCTCAAAAACTTTTTATTTCATGTGTCAAAAAAATCTGATTTTCAATACCAAACTCAGATTGTATATGTTGAACATGTGTACTAAGTTTCATAGTTTTTATTAATGTCTGTACAAAGTTATTGTATTTACACCAGAAAATTTGATATATATTGTAACGAAGTAAACTAGTATTAAGTCTCTCGATCGAGCTCCACCCACCACGGAGCCAAGTCGACGCGAATTTACACTATCTAACCCCCGCCACGCCCTCCAACGAACCCTCGCGATAGGCAAGGTACGCTCCCCGCAACGAGATTCTGAGACAACGCACGAGAGTAAGAGAGAAGTAGGAAAGGTCGAGGAAGAACATCGCTCGACAGCAAATAGCCCGTCGGCGAATTCCGCCGTTGCCGTCAACCACGGCGCGAGAGCCGACAACACCGCCGCCGTCCACCGCTAGCCATCGTCGTTCGATGCCATCGAACGACGATCAATCAATACCGCTGCCGCCACCTGCCGCCTCGCCCGCCGATCGAGCGATGTATCGACCGACGCCGAGTACTATCTTCTCTCTCCCACCGCCGACATCCGCAGCGCTGATCTACGAGAAGACTTCCGCGAAGACGAGCGTACCTCAGCCTCGATCGAGATACCAACGACGAAAGACGTGCGTAGCGACCCAGCGAATTTATATTGTACGAAGCGTGTTGCGAGAAGGATTACCGAGATCCGGCGTGATATATATTGTACGAGTGAGTGAGAATACAATTTTCCGAGTATTATAAATCCCGTGATTATCCTCCCCCGAGTCCCAGCCCCGTAATTACCGCGAAATCCCGTGAGACTCGACCGCGTGTCTCACGTACAAGTGCCGGCATCGCCATTTTCCGGCATCGCGCTCGTGCACGTGGTGGGTGCCGTTATCGCGTAGTTTATCGAATAAATCTCCCGAGTGTTCACCCCGTGAGTCCCATTGCCCCCGTGATTTTTTCTCAGTTGCCCCGAACGAAGCCGAAGGATTAAATTCAGAGCCGAAAGATCAGTTAACCCTCCCGCGAGATAAGCAGTCCCATCGAGTAGTCGGCAGTTGGAAAATTTTCGAGTCAATTCCCCAGTCGTAAGCGGTGTTACCCCGTGTGCCGGTAACTGGGGCCCAAATAATATTCTTTTTTTTATCGTGATTGCTCGAGCCCCCCCCCCCCCCCTATCAAATTAAAGTGATCGTCCCTTTTCTTTTTTGTTTTTTTTTTCCCCGTTTCGCCTTTGCCGAATCACATTATCCCTCCCCCTTTGTGAATTTTAGTGGCCCCGTAAATTACCGGAAACTTTCCGGTAATTTATCCAACTCCGAGTCGAATACCCTCTGTAGTCCCCGTCGCAATACCACGAGTGCATACGCGTGGCGGATTGCCTCGTGGTCACCTCCGTGATAACTATCGTCCGACCCTCCCTCTCGCCACTCCTTATTGCTGCCCCTATATTGCACCTCATCGATTTGATTAGCGGATTATTATTATTTTGTGGAATTTTTAGTTGTCTATTATTTCGAGTTATCCTTTTCATTATTAGTTATTCGATCTCATTTATTTTTAGTGGTTATTTTACGACAGTTTATTACCTCTTATTTTCTCGCAGATTTCTTTTGTATTTTCTTTCTTAATTTATAATAAACTTAATTTCTTTTGTTATTTACCCCCTCACTGCCTACGATCATTTACTTCTCCCGTCGTCCCTTCAGAAAATCAGTTTCCGACGAAATCCCTGGTACAATATGTACAGACAGATAAATAATTTTCTGGCGTAGACACAATAACTTTACGTAAACATTTTCTATCGCTGTGAAACTTTCAACATATCTTTTACATGCGCGGTATGAGTTTGATATTGAAATTCAGAGTTTTTCCTCCACATTTACTAGTTAAGTTTTGATAAGTTATGGCAATTTAAAAAATGTTTAATTTTGCACATCGCTGGCAAATAACTAGTAAATGCAGAGGGAAAACTCTGAATATCAATACCATACTCATACTCCGCATATAGAATTTATGTTCAAAGTTTCGTAGCGATAGAAAATGTCTGCGGAAAGTTATTGTGTCTACGCCATAAAATTTGATACGTACGTACAGACGGACAGACATCTGTGGAAAATCCTTTTTTTGAAGTACTTTTCAGCAAAAAAAAACTATTTGGGTCATGGAATATGATAGATTGGGGCACAATTATGAGGGTAAAAGTGAGAAAAGATTTTTTTTCTTCATTTGATCATTTTGAAAAGAGTTATTTAGTTCATAAATTTGGGGTGTTTTTTTCTCGCGATTACAATATTTTCTCTTTTTCATACTTCGTATGGATGAGAAAGTAAAAAAATGTAAATTTCGTGACTTATTTTTCGTATATTTATTTCACAAGAATTGCTCAAAATTTTCATGAATCTCAACAAATAAAAAAATGTATACTTTCTAAAAAATGCCTAACGCTCTTGTCATATAATTTCGTATAATTGTATTGAAACATTACGAGCGTAGTGTGACTTTTTTACGTGAATACGTAAAAAATAAATACGTAAATTTAATACGTAAATTTTTTTTAATTTCGAAAAAAATAAAATGTCCGAAAATTAAAAAAAAATTTTAAATGTCAAAAATTTTGAAAAATTTATATGGTTTCTAAAAAATAATCAAAGTTACTTTAAATAAGAAGCAGGATACATAAATAAAAGACAATAAAAAAATGTTAACGCTATTTACTTCTTAATATCATTTTCATTCAGTCACGCTGAAATTTTGCGAGTGTGGTGTGGAATGTCTCTAGAAAAACTTATCCAAAATTTGCGACTTTATATTAATTTTTCAAAATATAAAAATCCAATGCCAGTAATTTTTTTTTAAATTATGTTTTTCTAAAAAATGTTTAACACTATTGTTACTTTAATTTTCGTACAGTTACGCCGAACTTTAGGAGTGTGGTGTGAAACGTTTTTATGAAAACCTATCTAAAATTTTCGCCTTCATATTAATTTATCCAAATCTCGAAAAAATTTAAAAAACGCTAAAAAATTAAAAAAAATTTATATGGTTTCTAAAAATTAACAAGTTTATTTTAAATAAGAAGCACGATAAATAAACAAACGAAAATATTTCTGGCTTTCGACTGTTTGCAAGATATTAGTCGTGAGGCAGCAGAAAATACGAAGAGGTTTACTAGCTATCGAATATTGGTAGCATAATCCAGCACCGATGGTTAAGTGGTAAGCGTGCACGGCTAGTAATGGCGGCGATCAGGGGACTTAGGTTCGATCCCCGGTTTGGGCGACAGTTTTTTCTAGCATTCCTACAATCCCTGTATTCCAATTTTTCCTGTGTATCGTTGGATCTGTAAACGTCGGAACCTAATCTACCGACGGTACATATATACATTCATTCATAGAAGGCTCCAGGGAAGTTTTACCAATACCAATACCAATACCAATACCAATACCAATACCAATACCAATACCAATACCAATACCAATACCAATACCAATACCAATACCAATACCAATACCAATACCAATACCAATACCAATACCAATACCAATACCAATACCAATACCAATACCAATACCAATACCAATACCAATACCAATACCAATACCAATACCAATACCAATACCAATACCAATACCAATACCAATACCAATACCAATACCAATACCAATACCAATACCAATACCAATACCAATACCAATACCAATACCAATACCAATACCAATACCAATACCAATACCAATACCAATACCAATACCAATACCAATACCAATACCAATACCAATACCAATACCAATACCAATACCAATACCAATACCAATACCAATACCAATACCAATACCAATTCCAATTCCAATACCAATACCAATTCCAATACCAATACCAATACCAATACCAATACCAATACCAATACCGGGAATTTACTAGAAAAATATCAATGCTAAAACGACTGCAAAAATGTATTGAAGCACCGTGGGCAATCATTCGGCCAAACAGGGCGCCGGATAAATTGGTCGGCCAATCACAGCTCAGGAAATTTCGTACACAGAAATTAATGCTTAATCATATTTCGACAGTTTCGTTATTCCACCGTTTATACCACATTATATTCGCCGCCTACACAAGAACTGTAGCTTCTACAAATGAAATACGCAGCAAATTCAGAGCCTGTCTTCAAATATATGTGGTCAATTTTCTATTTGTTTCTTTATCATATGTCTCGTGGGAGATCTCTACTACAATTCGGGTCTCTTTTCACCGCCGATCTCAAACGAAACGATCGCCTCGCAGCTAATTTTTACAAACGATTAATGACTCGCATCCCGGCCCAGTTGAAAAGTGTAAATAAACTTTCTGAAAAACCACTAACTGACCGGGGTACCTACGCTAGAAAGTCTGTTCAATGTTGTGGTCCAAGACTGAATATAATTCCCGTAAAGTGATGGACAATATTTAATAAATATATATATGTATACTTAGTTTTCACAAAATAATAAAAACAATATTTTGGGAAAATATTTTCTTCATCACTTACCTTCCTTCTGACCAGCTATTTTCTTTTTATATTAAAATTTTCCTAATTTTGTTAAAATTCTAGAAAAAAAATCATACGTAAGACTTGTGCGCCATAGGCCCTTGGTCAGTGTCGAACCCACCCTCCTCTTGACAGGGGCATCAGCGCTAACTTTCGACCAGCGGCCTGCCTCACACTTTTGACCCCATTAGTACCAGCTCTCGCCGCGATGGGCTTTAGCGTTCCGAGCTCTTCACAATCCCCCACGCTCCCGCTTCTCAAACTCCCTCCACCACACTCCCCCCCCCCATCAGGCTAAGTGTCGAGCTAGTCGAGACATCGACCAAGGGTGGGTGGTTGGACTCTGGACGTCGATGAAGTAACGTCTTCCTCTCCACCCCTCCGCCCCCCCACCCTCGGGGTAGCTCGAGCGGCGGCATAAGGCTCCCCAGCTCACCACCGAGAGAGGGAATGAGCGAGAGCGAAGCGTCACCGAACAAACACCCCCACTGCCTGCCGCCGCTATTTCGAAATATTGTCTATAGGTACTGACCTCTACTTTGATGAAATTACCATGGAGCTATTTGTTGATCTAGGATATCGCTTTAAGCGTTAACGCGAAAAATAATGAAACGGAAATGTGCGAATCTTCGCTCGAGATTCCCTGGAACGATCTTGTTATCAAAGACAACGTTAATATCGTCCCAACGCCGGTGAAAGGATCGTGTCCATGCGAGAAATTTGAAATACCATGGAACACCATTATGGTACTGAGAAATATAATTATCGAGTCGAAAACGTTAAAGCACCCATCGTCAAAAGTACCATCACGAAAATGCGACAAACGTCCGAAAGAATCGTGCCAGAGACTTGCTTGTCCTGCGAGAAATACGTAAACACAATTTTTTTTACATCGTTCAACTTCTCGATCAAATTATGCAAGGTGCAAGGAATTTTAATGTATTCTATTATTAATAAAATCATGGAATTAAAGTATTCGAAATTCGTGTTTCCGTATCGTAATTATAATTTTTTTTCCTTTGTTCATTATTATATGTAGTTTCAAAACTAGGAGATTTCTTACGTCTTTGATTAGGAAGTGAGAGTAGTGACGCAATTGTAAAAAAAAACCACAATATTGGATCTCTTCGTTCTCAGAGTGACGAAAAAACAACGAGAATGCTAATAAACATTCATTAGAACGGATCGCAACAATATAACAATAAAAAGGCTAATGAGAAGCCATTTCTTCGATATCTTCCGAGAAAAAAGGATCTTATTATGAGAATGTTGCATATAATTTTTCGTATAAAAATCTAAATCACCGAAGTATGCAGTTTTCTAGTGAAAATGAAATTTAACCTAAGGGTTAAGAAAGAAATATCTACGAAAATGCGCCCTAACAATTATGCCGATTCATTTGTCTTGTTTACGATTCAATTATCAATTACTTAAATAAATAACTGTTTTGGATTTGAGTCTATAAACTCAGCGATATGTGATTGTACATCGAATAAAATGATCGACCTCATCAGTTAATCCATGCATGATAAATTCGCCGATTTAGTGCATTTGCAATCGACGAAGCCATTGTTCGAATAATCGCAGAATATTACCCGCGAGATAAAGAATACGAAACGCCGGTAAATAATTCTACTGTAGCGACGGGGGAGGCGAGTTAATATCGTGTTTCCGGGCCGATGGCATCGCGTTTCAAAAAGTCGCCATACGATATATATCCGCATCTGCATAAGAATGACTCTACAAAACGTTTCTCCTTCAAAATTAATAGACGAAATTACTATTCGAACAAAGCGCACCATTTACAGTCGAAGAAATAACCTCGTGAAAGTCCCACGCGACACATTTATGAATGCCCTCTCCCGAGCTTTACCGAGAGTCCGTTTCCGACATCAAAATTCTCCGCTTCACAGTCGCGATCATATTTTTACTCGCTCTCGTTTCGTTCGGCTTAAAAAAAAAAGAATCTATCGCACCACGTGCTCTTTCGATTTCACAAATACATTAACCCAAAGACGCTGCAATGCATTGTCGACATGAAATGAGGAAATTGACCGCAATATTTCAGAACATCGGCTTATTATCGTTCTAAAAAGAAGCGAGGAGAATGAAGAAAAAAAAAACATTCACGTTCCCAATTATCGAAAAATGCTTAACGACGGATGCTTTCACGATTATACTCGTCTTTGCGTACCTACCACACGCCGAGCAACAACAACACTCACGAAACATTGTGGCGTCGACGATATTATTAAAATCGTGAAATTCTCGTCATTTTCGGCTTTATGGCACAGATTCCATTTTCATTCCTACTGACCAGTGGCGCCTATATCGAGGCAATGGATCTGAATGTATGTATAATTAGATTCATTACGAGTTATTTATTAGGACCATCATAAATGTTTATTATTTTAGAGACGAATATACAACGCGAGATGAGGTTCGATTTCTGTGCGCTCAGAACACGAGATTATTGTATCCTTCATGTCATTATATTCTTGCCAATATCCAGTGGCACGTCGACAATACGCGACGTAGTGCTCCGGCTGATGACCGACTACTCCGGCGAGCCTGAAAAACATTTTTTTTGTAGAACATTTCTTAGTATCAATTTTCAAAATAATTGAAATGTTACATCCACGAACCTGTACTCAAGAGACGATTCGCCAGTTTCTGGAAGTTTCAGTGTAACCGGAATTTGTTTCAGGGTACACATCAACCCAGTTTTACACGAAACATGTCGACGTATATCCAGCGTCACAAGCAGATGAATATTGGGTTCTCTAATCCAAGTGAAACTTCCTTTGCACGGAGGATGACAACGGACGTTATATATCGGCGAACGAAAGTTCAACGCTTTTCCCAAAGCGGTAAATCCATATTGTAGGATAATGTTAAAATTCGCGTCTATCGTAACGTTCGAATGCGTAGTACGACCAATGTGCGAACCCTCTTCGATGTTGCGTATGCTGGGCTCTGATACTAAGAGCTCTTCCGCCATTCTATGAATGCAGCAAGTGGCATCGATCTCGAGCGATAATAGATGATTATCCGTCTGCACTTGCTTCGAAATTGGGATATAACTCTTCAATATTATTGGCAATAATTTATTGCTCTATTGAGTAGCAATTTTGGAGCCACGCCATTTTCGTTTAAACTATGAACGAATGTAAGCGTGCTATTTGTTGTTTGTTTCACAAAAGTAACGCACGTTTTTATCATAGAATACTGGATCCCGTTGATTTTAAGTGAACGGCATTTCAAACCGTTCGGTAGTAGCCACGGTCTTTTAGCTTTCGTAACGAGAGTATTTTTGTATCGAATTTCCGGAAACGATCTAAAATATTTGCTGAATTTTTTAGACGATTCGGGTTGTTTTTTTTTTTATCGTTTTGCTGGTGGTTCGCCATTTGTTGGCTAGACGAATGAAGCTGGAAATTCTCGGGACGCAAGGGTCGATTATCGGTGGCCGTCGATAGTACTCCGCTCTGTGCTTGTACTGTGGCATTGCTGGATTTCTGTGTTTGTTTTTTTTTTAAACGGCGAATTAATTTTGTTCTTCGGAACGATTGCAACGTCGGTCGTCGTGAATGCTGCGTCGGAGTCTAGATCTTCCACCGCATCAGGCCTTAATATTTCTTGTTGATCTAAAAATGACTGAATTGCATGCCATTCAGAGACTGAAGGATTTCGTACACTGCTCGTTGGCGAAGACGATCCATTTTCTGTGGACGTTGGGTTATTTCTTCCTTTTTCTTCTTCGTTCAGCACTGATTGTAGGACATCGTCGCAATCGGGATGTGGTATTTCGTTCCTCCAGCTATTCAAATTGATATCAGATTCATTTAATTTGCTGTATGAATGGTCTCCCAGATATACATCGGGTAGAATGGTATCGCCGATGAGCTCCATCGGTAGATGCGTCGAAGTCATCGTGTTCTAATAGATCGGTATCCTCAACGACACATACCACACCTTTTCCTCTCCAATTTTCTGCCGACTTCAAATCCGAATCCTCGAGAAGGATATTGTTGCCGTTAGATTCTACGTCGGCAAACCTCGAAACATTATCGACAATATGCTCCGATGCCTTGATTGGTTTCAAATTCTCGTTCAATCTATTAGTGTTGTGTTTGATCATATTCGACGAAAAAACTCCAAAAAATTCGCTTCCGCGATGTCATTCGCATGCATTTTCATAAAAGCGTCGACTCAGAGAGGTAGTGTCTTGAAAACTCGTGTTTTGACGTCGTTGAAATAACTTGCAACGAAACTCGACGTCGCATGAAGGGTTCTAGGAGGCATTCCCACGCTGCTCCACAACGGAAATTCTTTACTCAACTTCGACAGGCGTGTAATAAACACTAGAAGATAGAAGGCGTTTAGATTTTTTCCAAGACGACGAACTTTCATGGCCCGCTACAAATCGGATAGCGAGTTTAATTTGCCCCTTTTCAAAATCTCTGGTCTCAAACCGAACACGCACGACGTTCTTACCCCTTGTACTGTTGCAGTAGTGGAAATTCCGCGAATTTCTCCGTACCGGGATCCCAAATCGCGAATCGGGGAGAAGTCGCTAGTCTCGAGGTGACGATGTGCACGGATCTATCCGAGAGCCACGTCCTTCCTTGTCGGGATCCTACGATCGAGTTCTCGAGTCGATTGACTCTCGGGAGCTCGCGAACCCTTTTCTCCCCACCCCGGCCTACACAAATCTCTCGCCCCTTACGATTATTGGTCGCGATTTCCCCGAATAATGTTACGATTCTCGGAAGCGCCGCGCGACAGTTCAAATGCGCGAACGGCGGGTCGAGAGCTCAAGGTCTCGCGGAGACGATGTATCGACGATCCAGCGACGGACGAGAACGCAGAGATTTTTAATTTAGAGATAATTAATTATGCGCTCTACTATTCCTAATCTAACTCTGTCCGAATGCCTTGAAGGGACTCTCCCCGAGAGCAAGGCCGCCGCTTCCCGCGACAATCCGTGCACCAGTCGTGAATTATATAACCTTTGTGACGCGGCAAGAAAAACCACGTCACACAACCAATAGATAATAAACTTCGTGTCGTGTTTTTCTGACAACATTTGCTCAACTGACACCGCTTAACTTACAGTCCTGAGTGTCGACGAAACGTTGAAGAGAATGAAGTTCCGACAGTATTATAAACTTGTCTCAGAGCCTGCATATTTACACAGAAATATAAATATATCAATAAAAATAACCTAATCCTGAACAATTTACTATAAAAAAAGAAAATTAGGTATTTATAACCTATACGTATATTTTCGTAATCTATCTACAAAGCCCTTTTACAGAGTAATTATTAAGCAATATTGTTCTACAATGTAAATTCCCACCGTACCTTGTAAAAAATTCATAAAAAATATAAAAAAGTAATTTGTATCCGGAAAAGAAATATGTATAAGGTTAACGCACGTAAAAAAACGCCGCGAAATTGCGATACTTTCGTAAGAAATAACATTAAGAAGGAGAACAATGCGCCAAACATGTAAACTACTTATTTCGACAAACGATTTATTTACTGACTGAATTATAAATGCATGTGATAAGCTATCGAGTGTCTCATAGATGGCGTTACTGACGCGTAAAAACATGGCATTACGTCGGTAACGTCGGAACGAGAGAGATAGACTCTGGGTGGTGCGCATATACTCTTATGCGAAACTCATCGGTCGCAGTAAAAAATGTATAATGCGTGATATGCATAGATTTTACACATTTCATGATGATTACCAGACGTGAAATTGGATATCGTGCCCGATAATATTTCATTTTTGCTTGGGAATAACCAACTATCTTACAATGGCGTTAATTCGAAAAATGTATCATCTCTCGTAAACCGGCAATTCTTTCTTTTTGTCTACAGCGTAAGATCCAAATCGCGCTTGAGATTCAAACATTATGAATCTCTTGAAGTTAACCGTATGAATAAAACAGACCCGGTGGCCTGGTAATTAATGGCTAATTAGAAAATTCGATTCTTACCCTTAGCGGTTACTTGCATCCTTCATCCAATGCATCCGTCAATCGTTATCAATACCTCGATTCCCTCGGCTTTGTAAAGTACGACCCATTCATAGTACGCTGAAAAATGCATAAGAAAGTTTTTAAAATCGTATCAAAAATGGAGTAAGAATGCTATTATTGTTCGGAAAGCACGTACAGAAAAGAGAATCGGCCTAACTGTTAACTGTTAACTGGGTGTGGGCTGTTTAACTTTATGGCTCACGATGTCCTCTAATACCGCGAACATATACGTTATGTGTGTACACAATTCTGCGGCTATATCCTCGGGAACGTAATGGTCTACCCTCTTGACGATACAATGCCCAATTCGTGAAGTATTTGGCGTCCGTGTCGGTGATACGACGACCGTTTGCGATTCGAACGTCGCCGAAGACTTCGGTAGCTTCCATTCCAATTTTTATACCAAAACTGGTACTGCGATTTCTGTAGACGTTAAAGATGATTACAAAAAAGATAAGTACAGCAACAATGAAAAAAATGATAAGTTGCGAAATCCAAAAAATATTCGGGGCTCATAAGAAAATACAGTAAATCTAACTTACTCGAAAGAGGGAAAAAAGTGTCGAAGTTTTCATCATTTTCGGCGAGGCAGCGAGAGATCTTGGTTCGTATTACCTCGTTTCGAAGTAGTACATAGTAAAAACAGGGTTCAGGAAAACATACCCTTTTCCTGAACAGTGAACCGACGAGCTGGAAAATACAATGATATAGATTCAAATCAAAGAATTGATAAATTTGTTTTCGTGCGTCGTTGTGTGTTTTGTGTCACGTGTCATGTGCTTTCTTTCTCAGTAATAGATCTGTGTGCGTTCTATACACCTATATATCCACCTTAGTCGTCATATGCTTCCCACAGTACAATAGAACATTTCGGAAGCTCCGGCATAGTTTTAAATCTCTTTTTCCACAATCGACGTGTCTTGTACATTGGAGTTAGTACTTTTTCTGTTGCCGATCGAAGGTCATACCAAACGTATTGTCCGGAATCACCGAGTAAGATGTTCCCCACCTGGAAATACGGAAAAAAGTATAGTATAGAGGCAACTTCTGTGATGTAAACGCTTGTATCGGGAATAGTTTAAACGCAATTTGTCTATTCTCAGGAGTAATATAATTCATAAACCTTGTGAATTAAGCGAATTATTTTTTTTGTTCACGTTTCATTTCGTTGACCTAAATTATTATTAAATTATACGATAATGTGGCACGACATTTCAATAGCGTATAATAATTGAAATTAAGATAAAATTAAGATAACTGATATCCGCAAGTACATAGAGAAATTCTTCAACAATATCCGGTGAAATGTCGTTTTAATGTGTATGTGCTTTCTTAAAGTATATAGGTATAGTCGTGTGCTTATGTTTATAGGACGTTAGAATCTACAAATTGTTAATACTACCTTAAGATCGCTCTGAATTAGTTTTATTTTGTAATGATGCAAACGCGAAACGGCGCCACAAATGGCGCAAAAAAATTGAAGAAGCACGAATTCGCTGACGCTCGTTTGCAATCTGTAAATTATTATTATGCTTTTAATCAATTACCATCATAATATAGTTATTTAATGTTTTAGCACTCTTAAACCATTATCAATTACGAATTTATCATTGCCTGTATCCAATGCCAATTTATCATTTGGCTTTGCCATTTGCATTTTACCATTTTATCATTAATGTTTATAACTTTAACGGAAAATGATTTAAGTTTGTATAAATATTGTACCTGTTATTCATCATCTGAAGAACCTGGGATTTGCAATAGGCCATAAGGAGAATAAGTAGTTGATAAACCTCGCCTGCTATGTGTTATTAGGATACTGCTATCGACGTATCCTAATATATTTTTGTGTCCGCTCAAGTTACTCTGCAAAAAATTATCCAGCATATGTACAAAAGATATCCAAAGAATTTCCAAAAAGTGTAAAGAAAAAAAAATGTCTTGTAGAACTCAAATTTTTTTGTCATACTTACTGTATTCTATGTTTTGCGAACATTCATATCATATTTGTCGTTGACATACATGCGTTTGAGGGTATATTGACCATCCGAAGACTCAACCAGGAATACTTTAACGAAACCTCCTGTAAAAGGAATCAAAGAAATTAGACATCGCTGTGTTTTGTCAATGACAAATAAAAAAATTATGTCAATGGCAAAAATCCAAAAATTTTTGTTATGGTTATGGCTATTATACTATAAGCGATGGTAGCGAGCGCACGTTTTTCGGAGCAACTGTTATAATAAAGCAAACATCGTCATTACACGTTTCTTTTATTATTACTCGCACACTCTCTGTGATCCTTTCCCACAGCTGGCACATCTGCTCATTAATTGAAAGATTCAATAGTTATCATGGATGGTTGAGGTACCGCAGCGATAAATTAATTTGGGAGAACGAAAGCATCACCGGAGATAGAAAAGAACATATGACATGACGTACAGAAAAGAAGAGAATGATTCGCCTCGAAATCAAGATGGAACAATTAACTGCTATTGTAGATGTTTAATCACCAGCGGCAAGGGATAACTCATGCTTGTATTTAATTCGCGCCCATATCAGCGATAGCGCAAATGATAATAACGCCTTCATGATTATGCAAATTAACGCTAATTTAAAAAACATTGTTGAAAAAAGTATCACGAGAGTGCGAAAGATACAGTGTGACGTGTTTTTTTTTTCATGTCCCCGAAAATACGAGAAGAGAGAAATCGAAGTGCGTCTTCGACCTCTGCGAGAGTCCTCCCGGGCGGTTTCGTGGGCGACATTAGCGAAAAGAACGCGTGTATTAATTTCCAGGCTTTATTTTGTTTTTTTTTTGGGTACGATAGAGACGCGGGAGCCGAGCGGTATGACGATGAGCCCTTTGGAAAAGAAAGATCGACAATAGATCGTGACTGCCATGGGCGCGAGAAGTAAGTCGCAGCTTGGTGGAATGCATTGATTCACCCTGTCTCGGGCGCTGGATTGTTGGTCGCAGCTTGACGGGGAAAAACGTCGTCCGGTACCGTTTAAGAGGAGAACGAGCGAGGATGGGATACCGCGGTCATTGAAGATTGACGCGCGTTACAATATTTCGCGCGTATCGATAGTTCTAAATTAGCCTATGAGACAGCGAGGCGCCAGGTACCGGACACCTCGGGAATTTGTAAAGGGTGGGGAGATAGACAGAAGCCTCACGCTCGAGCCCCGAAAATTGCTCGAGGACTCTCGTAAAATTTCTGGTGCGATCAAGACGTGTGCTCCGGTCTCTCTCTCTCTCTCGACGCTCCGATCGAAGAGACAAGCGGTACCGATATCGGGGGAATTTGAGTGGAAAAGTCAAGGAAGGAAGGAAGGAAGGGCTTTCCGCCAAGTTACTGGAATTGGATATAATATCTCAAATACGGTAAGGCTTTTGCCTCGTCGTTCTCGGCCACGTGGTAGATAAAATAAAGTGTTGAGATTCTTCTTTGTTGAGCAAAGCGCGGCTCAGTGTGTTTCGTGGGTACCGTCCCGGGAAAAATACAGCTCGTAATATTTGGACGGCTTCGCGAATTAACTTCTGTGTTTTTTTTTGAATATTAAAGTTTCACTTGATTGTCGCCTACGAGATCGCCGTCTGCGAAATCGATAGTAAAATTCGGATCAATTTAATTGAAAATAACATCTCGAGAGTTCGAGTTCATATAAGTTTGGCGAGTGGATCGCGGGATCGATCGCGCTAATATAAGGGTCGTAGGCCTGTTCGGCGGATTTTTCCACCCACTCGCATCGCGTATTCCCGATAAATCATCGACTCCCGCGACCGTCTCGCACCGTTTTATCACGCGGCTAATTAACTGTTTGTATTGACATGATTTTCGGTACCGTACGCGCGACTGTACCGCCAGCGATATTTAGTAGGGAAAATAAAATCTTTGGAATTGAATAACTAGCTTGCAAATCCGAATCGGCGAACTGAGTAACTGAAGAGAATTTTAGTAGGGAAATCATTGTATTTTTTTGTGTCTGGTCAATCCGGGTATCGTCCCGAGGAAAACCATTTATGTGAAAATTCATCTTTTGGAATAAATGTTATTTTGTTTTGTTCCCGCAACTTTTGGTTAAGTGATGATTTTTATTTGATTGTGTTGACTCCAAAATTATGTCTTATCGCCGAGTTCACGGACCAGCCCCTCTACCCTTGTGCAGCAGCTAGCCGGCTGTTATCAAATTCGTTTGGCACTTCACCTCTTGCATCCGATCGCGCCGAGTACGTAGCTTGGCTGGCGCCCTTCTAAAAATTAATTGCGGTCGAGACGAATTTTTGTGGCCAGCGGGATACCGTGTTTTTTTTTGTAAAAATAATTGTATCGTTTATCTTTTTCTGTTGCGCTCGAAATTTCGGTCACAACAGATATAAAGATACAAGGCCATAAGAGTTTCATACCTTTGGCGAGAACTTCTTTGCTGAAGACCGAGTGGACCACACTCTCTTCAAGTATCAAGTACAGTGATTATGTAATTCTGTTTCAGCCACTGTAAATTGAAAAGGAAAACGTGTAAATTCGTATTTTGCTTCATGACGAGAAGTGAAGAGTCGCAAATAAAAAGCCACACGAAACGGAGCAGTTAGCGCCATATTTGCGACAACTACTCCGTTTCATGACTCCGTTTGTGACGCTTGGCTATCTAGACCATTTTGATCTTGTAATTAATGGCTGCTTTAAGAAATTAGTTATATCCTTACCCTTGTCTATTACTCACAGCCTTCCACAACGAACTGGTCCATCACGGTTCCGACAATCGATGTACCGAAAACAACGAGGCGAGGTGCGATTCAATAATCACCTTTCTCAGACGTGAAACAGCCATAATCATTAGCCATTGCTAAATACGTTTTCTCCCGATCATCACCCTCTGCCGAGCGCGTCGTCCATCAAGCGCTATTCCCATGTGGCGACGGACGGCTATTAGTGCCGCAATCACAGAATTATGCAGTTTAATGCGGGTGGGGATCTTGAATGAGATAGTGTTTTTCGATTTTTTTAGCCAAATAGAGATCTAACAAACGTTTTAATTAGCTAATTCATGTCCAACAAACGATTCCGCATCGATTGGTACCAAATAGAAACAAATAAAATAAAAAAAAATTCCGCTATCTTGACACTGAATGTTTATTTTCGAAATAACAAACAAAATAAAGCCTAACAAACATTATAATTAATCTAACAATCACCTACAAACGACAAACAAACGATTAACATTTTCCAAAATTATAAAAATCGAAGTTGCTCCGCTAACTTCACTGAGGTCTGCTGCGTGCGTGACAAGGACGGCGCTACACGCTTTTGCGAGTCGGCGCTGGTTACTCGCTTTTAGAAGCTCTTTTTTTTCACACTTTTTTAATAATTTTGAGGTACTCACATTGCTGCCACGTATTTGCATTAATCCTTCGTATCGCTCTCTATATTCGATCTTCCTTCCGTCCTTCCTTGGTTTTTTTTTGTCGATTGTCGTCGTTCGGTGCCGTCGCTTCGCACTTTTTTTTGCTGTGTATTTTTTTTGATAGCCACTTTTTTTTTTTTTAAATCGCTGTTGTTTTTTTTTGATAATCCACTTTTCGATAAAATCATTGTTTTTTTTTTTAATTCACTGTTTTTGTTTTGTTTTTGTTTTGGAGATCACTTTTTTGAAGAACACCGTTTGTGTGTGTTTTTTTTTTTCAATTTTCGCGAGCGCGATGTTCGATGGAGGAATGATTTTTATGTATGTATTGTAACGCTTATCTTTACTACTGATGACTCGCACTCAGTTTCAAGGATTGGGTTAGGAGTTCGGGGCGAGCGAAAAATCGTTAGACGTGGTTGATTTGGTGAAAACAATAAATTTTATTCAAAAACACACATAATATCTCCGATACACTGTTCAGATGCCCTTAATACCGACGCTTACCTTATTCGTCGACCAAACATATAGTGAAACACACTCGAGTTCTCGTCAAACTGTAATTCTTATTCGAATATTAATTAATTAATTAGTTTGTCGCATATGGGGCTGAAAGAACGAAGAGTATATCGAAAAATGGGACTTGTCCGCTTAATTCCTTGAATGAACACAATTTTAACTTTATAGTCTCGACTTTGTCGAAAACAAATTGAAAGACGCGAATTTACCGACGAAATGTCGGTAAATTGTGAAAAAAAAAGATTTTACAATTTTTTCCCCCTAATTCCGCGTTTGTTAGATGCAAGAATTATTTAACCGAGTTTCATCGAAAAGTCGATGAAGAATGATGGATTTTGCTATTTTTACCTTCCGACTCTTTTTTCTCGATATAAATTATTCCAAAGCGCGTTGATTTAAATTTTGTTTTATTTGTCGCGGGTGAATCTACTTTGAAACATGCTCCGTTTATGCTCGAAACTACTCTGCCGTGCCTACGAAATACCCCACGGGGATATCGTGAGAAACTATCGTCACGCTATCCCGGTACTCATAGAACAGGGCCCTCCTCGGCGAGTCCGGTGTTACGTCCTGACGTAACTTAACCTGACTGTCCTGTCCTGTCGGTATCTCGTCCTGACTTTTTATTAATAATACTTTTCGCAACTTATATTTCTGCTTATTTTCTTACTATTTGCAAACCTGTTCCTTCAAAATAATTTCTACACCTCCCGAAAATTCCAACATTATTCATTCTCATTAAGCTCATAAAAGGAATGATATTTCTCATCAATCACTGAACGATATTTCAGGAATGGATCTCCTCTGGAAAATATTTCCAATGAGATCTCAAATATTCGTCGTGTAAATTAAAATTAAGTGGGTAAAATATGGAAAATAGAATTATCTACCACACGAGATAGATGCGGACAGAGGTCTGAATCCCCCTCGACACACGCACTACTCTCGGTGAAACAGCGAACTCCGCTGCCGACGTCGATACGGTCGACCGCGGCATCGACCCAAGGAGTATAGATCCAAGCTTTTACCCTGCGGCTAGACCATTAGAGTTTTCCTAGCTAAATACCAAATGGGGGCTTCCATCGTAAAAAAGGGAACCTACATTACCTTATGTATGGAAGTTAACCCTGACCATTGATATAGTTTCGGTATTTTAACGCCGGACAATATCGCATAGTATTTCTGAATATATGAGTCACACGATTGAGAGTCAGAACATCTCCTGTATCATTTAACCATTCATCATCATAATGAAACAATTTCTTCGCCAACAATTCTAAAATACGCTTTCATACTCTCACACGCTTTATAACATTTAATGATAAATGATAAAAATGATCAATTGAAATTTGTCAATTACTTCATAAAAATACTATATGAATTGAATCAAAGATAGTAAAATTGTCCGTGATGATAGGGCAAATAATCGATAAAATCTATTGACAAACGCGATCAATAGCACAAAAATATATCGTGAATTCAAACCGACAAAATTATTCAAAACCATAGAAATACTATTCGATACAACTTATTCATAAATACAATCAACAGCACGAAATAAATTATAACCGTATAAAGACCGGATAGTAAAATTGCGCAGAGCCATGAGAAATAATCGATATGAATGAGCGCCACTAACTTCGTAAAATGCGCTATAGCTGCAACTAATGTCCATGATATAATATGCGACGGTTGAAGAAAAGCAAAGATGGTCGAAATTGAAGAAATAACAAACTAGTGAAACAGAAAAATCATATAGCCAAAGCTAAACATTTAAAGAAAGACAGTCGTAAATCTTTTCCGAACCACCGAACCTAGTTGCTGTAGCACGTAGTATGCAACACAAGTGTGCCCCAACGGTGACTCACGAGGGCGAACCGGCTCGACCACCGAACGAGAAGATGCAATTCACTCTAAAAGAGTTACGCACCGTGCGCAAAGAAATGGCTCCCTACGATCGGGAGAATAAAATAATAACATTTTAATTACATCAATTTATTAAGGAAGATTTTCTCTATAAAATATAACTATTATTTTTTCGATTATGCTTACCGTTTGAGCTGGAATTAAGAATAAAGATTTACTTCCGGGATTGCGTTTTCTCGATTTATGGTGGAAAAATTATGAATCAATAATTATATCAAATTAATCAGAAACATTCCACTATTCGAACCCCGTTATTATTTTTCCGAAATTATTTGCCGTTTGCGGGAAATCCATAACATAATTAGCAACGAAATATTTGTAACAGAAAACGTACGCCGCGTATAAGAAATCGGGTCCCCCTCGATCTATAGTACAAAATATGAAATCACCGTTTATACCAAAATGTTCAGAAACAGTCCACCTTTAACATGGTATTGTTATTTCTCCTATATCAGTCAACGTATAATCAGGACACACCGCGAAAGACAGAAATTAAGCTAGTATAGGCAAGCGGTAAAGATAAAAGAGGCCCGCACAAAGGAACGAGTTGCGCCGCATAATGCCAAGGCTAGTTCACGACGATAGGGGAAGATCAAGCAGGTACGCCGAAAGAGGGGAATTTTACAGCTCGCCCGGGCAAACGGAACAGTAGTTCCGAAATGTCCATATAAGGAAATAAGATCATCGGACGACGCTATTACCCGGCACTTGGAATAGCTGTTGCACGCTTCCAGGGGGGAGGGCAACCATAGACATCGGCGTTATGCTATCGATACCTCGGAATAATACGAAAAACTTTTGCCATATAATAAAATAATTTGTACAAAGAGCCGAGAAATGTTTTCACCCTTCTGGTATATAATATTCTGACACTCAACAATTAAATGATGATAATTCTATAAAGATTATTGCTGTTAAAAATATATACATTTCTCAACTCTTACCATCGGTTTACGGATATGTATACGTATAAGAGAAGTTTACGAACAGTAACAATTATTATATCTTCTCCTGTACGTTTACGAAATCAAATACTAATTATATAAAATATTTAGTTGTGAATCATTAATATTAAGTTTTACAAATAAGTCAGGCAAATAATTAGGTATAAGTAAGAACTGAAATTCAATGGAAACTGGATAAATCCACAATTATTTAACAATAAGAGAAATCGGCAAATCCACGAATTTCAACAAGCCGAGAGGAGAATAACGAGGATCAACGTTACTCATCAGGGGAGTAGGCGCTGCAGGCAAAGATGAGGGAGGGATTTTCTTCCCCCTCTGGGTTCCATTTTTCTAGCATATAAGAGGCCGCGAAAAAGGGCGCGGGTAAGTAGATTTTAGTGAGTCCAGTCCGTAAGGAAGTAAGCTAGTAGAGCAAGTGGAGAGAGAGACGAAGGCGCCTAAGCGCGAGCGTGCGAACGGTGCATCCAACCAGTAGTCTGGTGCTCCGGCTTGGCGACGAGAGAGATAGAGTCAGAGACCGCGTTCTCTGTTAACCACTATACGAGAAAAGGATCGCGGGTCCGTTTGTGACAACGAAGGAATAGAGGAACGCTCCTATTGGAGAACTTTGTTTATAACGCTTTCCATCACCAAAAAATTGTATTAATTTTCGATGCGACCAGAGTTTTCTTGGTCCAATTCAATTTCACCAAATTATCACTCTCAACTCATCTATTGGAACGAATCCATCTTTCGTTTCACCATCGAATCTTCTTTTGCTCGATTGTTAAAAGACATTTTTGTACGAATTGCTGTTCCAACGAGTCATTTGTACTCTCCAAAGATTACATTCTTGTACTTTTGAATTTGCCTGAATTATTTTCATTGAATAAATCTTGAATATTACGGCATAATTCCGCGTGAAATTTGTGTTCAACCAACCCACTACATCGCAAGCAGCATCATCGCAACGAACAACGTAAGTACAATTTAATTCTATTTTCTTGATATGTCTATAAGTGGAAAAGTGTGCAATATCCTCTGTTACTCAAACTCCCCGATAATTCGTCCAGCCGTCGCCAGACATCATCTACACTACTCACCGAACATAACTCGGTTATAAAATCATTTCTGTATCGCAGTGAAATAAATCCATTTAATTCAAATCATTTCTATATTGCGGTGAAATAAATCCGTTTAATTCAAATCATCATCGATCATCATTTTAATTACGCAACAGATAAAGAAATTTTATAATACCTCTCAGAGAAGTCAACGAATAGCATTCCAATCCCTATCCTTAGTAAATTTCCTCACGGTTAGACTAAAAAATGGGCAGTTGCGCCGATAATTGATGCCAGGAGTGGTAAAGGAGGGAGAAATCTCTCTTGACCAGCGCGTATTCAATCGGACTCGATGCAACCACGCGTTAAAAATTCGGGTGAAAGAGAAATACCCACATTTTTGACGTAACACCGGCTTCCACGAGATCGTGAACCGACAAGTGTCGCCACGTGGTCGATCCGCGACTCGCTCTCGTTGGGGATACATTCCTATGGCGGTCCCTACAAGCTAACCCTGGTTCGGGAAAATAGAGTACACGTAGAGCCGACGTCACGGAAGGCTCTTCGAACTCGGAGGTTTCAAAACGGATAAATTACCTGTTCGCCGTCGCCGGGGGAACTGGTGGCGATTCTGTTCGCGCCGGTCTTTTTACATGCATTCAGGTGAACTTTCATTTACGAGAAAATATTCAAAATGCGGAATGTTGCGGCCACCTCGTCAATTAACCGCGGATACTCCATTATCGGGAAAATATGAAAAAATGCGAAATCTCGCGGCTACTCTGCAAACTTACCGCGGGTTCTTATGAGATACTGTCTCAGTATATTTTTTTTGTATAAACGTTGAATCGTCTAACAGAAATTAAATAAATTTTATCATTTGTCGCGGACGCGGATTTTAGTTCGAAACACTTCTGACACCATGTAATGGATGGTATATGAGTGCGGTTCAACAAGTGAATAAAAGTACACGATAGTTTCGATAATGACTGTGATTGTATATTTTATTAGTCGTAGCTTAGGGAGAGCGTACCGTCTAACAGTTTCGGTGGTCGGAGTAGAACTGAATAATTAGGCGTCGAGACAAAGGGCTTCGACGCCGGTAACGTGTATTGTTACGCGCGTGAGGTATACCGCCGCATTTGATACGGAGCCGTCGCCGTGAGAAGACATTTCTATCGTCGCTCTCACGCGAAAGATCTCCATTCTCAGAAGGAGATATGGATGCTGAAAAATGAATAATGAGAAAAGTATAATATTATGGGACCGTTACATAAAATTTAAAAAAAAAGTTGTTACAATTTGCTTTGCTTCAAAAGTTATGTTATTTAAATTTGCCAAAAAACAATTTTTATCGTGTTAAAATAAAACTTCAGTTGCGAAAAATAAAACACGAAATGTCACACACAGATTCACATATATTTGCGGTTTTTATTTCGAAAATAATATATTTTCACTGAAAATCATTCACAACATTTTACTATATTTTATTCACATTCGTAATAAAAATTATAAATTTCACGTGTTCACTGAAAAAATTGGTTATAAACTCACAAAGACGATTCATCAAATAACCAAAGTAATTATAATTTACCAAATAGAAGTAAAAAAAAACGGCAAGTATATATTTTTCGGTTTATCTATCTGTCAAACTTTAGAAGCAGATGACAATTTCATAGCAGACGGTACACAGATGCATCCGCGGCGCGCTTACTCTGTGGCGGGATCATTTTCAAATAAAAAAAATCGACATCTCGTTTCAATCTTTATTCGTATTTTATCTTAAATACAAATTGACTCTACGCGTTATTGTGCAGATAAAAAGGGTGAAATGTTGAAAAAAGAATTTTCTGTCCTTCGACCGTCGAAGATTCATCGCATTCGAAATCTTTGACAATTTTGTTCGTTCGATTTATTCATTTACAGTTTATAAAATAAACGCAAATGTTTATTTTGTCGACATATTCCCAAAGTTTTTTGAAATTTTAAAAATTTTCGTTAAAAAACGATTTTTTTTTTTGCAAATTCTCACATTTGCCATTCCTAATCCTGATATGAAATACATCATGAATAAATAAAAATATATATTGTGACGTGATTTTTCGCAATCATCGTCACAAAAACCAAAACAACCGCGACTCACATAAAAATACCGATTTTAGTGCTGAAGTTTCGAGTTACTGCCTCTCCCAGCGACTTAAGATACCGTCAAGCTCTCGTTAAGATATCGATCGAGATTTTTTGCAGTTTACACTGTGCTATTTTTTTGTAATTATTACGATTCCTTTCGATACCATACATTATTTCAGATCAAATCAAATTTAAGATTTAGCGTTGTTCAGTTTTGCTTTAAGATTTGAGATTCAGTTTTAGTTCAGTTTTGGTCGTGATTCTCGACCTTATTCGGTGGTGTGAGTTTTAAAAAAAAAGCCCAAATAAATAAGAGACCCGATTAAGTTTCGCACGAATACGCTGAAGTTCCGTGCAATCCCGACACCCTGAGTATTGTATTTCACGGATCGACTAGGGGATGCGATCACGAAGATCCTTCGAAGTTACCGCGTTATAGTATCGGCTCTCGATTCGATAAAGTCATGAGATGGTTGAGAGGGCAGTAGTTATCGGTCAAGATCCCGAAAATAATAATTCTCTCTCGCGCTCCCGCTGCAGCGAAACACAAATTAACCGTGTGGATTTCGCCATCCCACCGGCCTCCAGTTTAGTCCAGTTGTACAAAACCCGGCCCGACCGGTGATACAAAAATAACTGGCGCCCACTGGGACGCCGATGCATCCACGAGGGTGATGGGTCCCCCGAAGGTGACGTAAGTTTTAGAGTTCGTGTTTTTTTTAGTTTCGCATTGGTTTTTTTGAGTTAAAGTTTACCATTGCGCTCATGATCAAGGAAAACTCGTCACAATATATACTGTAACCGTTCCGTGTTTCATCGAGGACTTCTTCTCGTTTGTTTCTCGAAAAGTTTCTTGAAAAAGCAATTGTACTCTTAATGAACAATTTCAAACAATTATTTATTGACAAATTGAAAAAAAAAAACTGAATTTGTCGATTTCACGAGATTTTCCGGAGCGAGCAACTTATCCTTGTTTGTAATTAAATAAAATATAAAAAAAGATCATAGAATGATGAATATGATGCTAAATTTGGTTTTTTTAAGCGACGATAAATATCAACAAAATTTAATTGAAAATCGAAAAAAAATAATCGAATTTCTCGAACTTCTCGTCTCCAATATTTGTTTGTTCTACAGAGACAATAATGAACTGATTCCATCTATTATGGAGAAGAAAATAAACATTGAAGGGGATGGATTTAAACGAGACGTTAGACCTGAATGGTAAATGATAATCGTGTTGCTATATTTTATGTGTGATTGTTTTATACTCGTTAAATCTGGTCATAAGTTTTAAGCCAATACAACGACTTTACTAGATATGATTGGATTCGTTAAATTAATTGGATCAATAGTGTCTCAATATTTGACAATTTATCGTCAAACAAAAAGGAAATATCCGTCGTGAATAATAATCAATTTGTATAAAAAAGAAATATTTTTATTCGACGAAGGTTTAACATTATGAATCAATTTACATAACTGATAAATGTTTTTCCCTTATTCGTACTTTCGAAATGAAACGCTCCGCGCGATGTATGAACTTACTCGATCCGCAGCGCATAGCGCGAAGCGGAAATACACTCAATACGGAGCGCGTAGCGCGACGTGTACCCCTGTGAGTGTCTTAAAAAATGTCCCGAAGGGACATTTGTCGGGGGGGTTGGGTGGCGGAGCACACCAACAAGAACCTCTGCGCCCGCAGGGCGCTGAGGCGCTTGTTTAGTTTTATATTGTATTTACTGAATTAAAGCTTGTCGAAGAAAAAATGTATACGTGCAGCGCGAGATCTCGCGTATAGAGTCTCTGTGACGAGTCACGTGCAAATGTACTTGGCGCGAGACTCTGCCGCGTCTCCGGATAAGCGTTTTTCGTTCCTCGACATTTTTCGTAGAGTTTCAGTGTTATGTTATGTGTTGTCTCCGTGAAGTTGCTCCTTGTAACCTCTGTGAAGTTGGTCACACATGGGTTACGTTTACCGTTCACAGCGAGTATAATTCTAAACAGCGGTTGGCTGACCCATACGTGGTAGAAATCCCCGAGCGATTCGTCCGTATGTCAGCGGACTGTACGTCGAATGCTCGACCACAATTGCACCGTTTATTTACAACGCTCGGTTCGGTTCAAATGTTTTCGCGAGGATGCCGTCGTAGATTTTTCAATATTAATTGTTTTTCTGCGTTTTCTATGCACGATAAAACATTGTGGATATTTCGGAAAGTTCATCGAAAGACGCAGTAATATTTCGAGATCGAGACCGAGTACTACTTTTTTTTGTTCTGTCTTGTTTGTAATTTTTCGACCGTAACCCTACTTTTTGTTCGAAAGCAATTTGTTTTTTTTTTTTTTCGTTATTATGCACGGGTGAATTTCAAATTTAGTTATTTGAGGCTGAGTTATTTTGTGTTTAGTATGTTACGTCCAGCGTAACGCTCTGTTTATTTTCCCTTTTACCACCAATAAAAGTTGAACCTCAAACCCTAAAAAAAAGAGGAAAAAGGGAATCGGGCTAAAACTCCTATCTAACGATATTCATTATTGCCTACTGCGAGATCAGAATCAAGTTATCCCTAATTCTAAGAACCTCAGAGTCCTACCTTAACGAGTCGACGCCGACGAATCTAGATAAAGTAGATCCGGGCCCCACAGGCGGAGGCCGAGAAAGGCGGTCTCTGACCTCTCTTCCGAGCGCTCCCCGACAGTTCCAAAAAAAAACTAAAAGGAACAAGGCCCACTTACCGTAGGGATCTACTACTATCAATATCGACTACCGCCTCATAGATCTTTAACTCAGTAAAAACTACCTTACCGTGGCCAAAAACCATTTAAAGAGGAACCTACGGTCAGTCGTTTAGAGCGTTCGGGCCCTAAATACATAGAGTCGGGTCGACAAATTATCTTCGTTGAAGGAAACGCCTTAAAACGTTGTTCTAGTTGAGCTTAATTCCACAGGCTAAACGAAAGGAGAAGGGCTCTTGATCATGATCTTAGCAGGAGGAAAAAGGGATCATTTTTAGAGAAAAAGCACAGACCTCCCGACTATTCGCAATAAAGAATTTAAAGAAATAACAACGGCAGTTCTTTAACAAGGAATTAGAATACAGATAATGGCAAATAGAGAAATGAAGCTGAGAATATACTTCGGTAAGAAAAGAAACAAAAGACACAATTCATATACAGGATTTGCTCTCTGGAACGCCTGTGTTTATCCTTATATTAGTAATTAAATATACATCGTTAAGTAAGGATAAAAAGACTGACGTCACCGTAAAGGCAAAAAGAGCTTCACCTCAATGAAACTGTATGAACGATCCACGTTCGATGGTTTCAGGGGCAAAGAATCTGGTAGAAGAAAGCGCCATGCACTCTCCGACTATAAGCATAATACTATAAATGAAATACTCGAATTGTTCACTTCAGCCCTCGAGAAATTCTTAACAGTAACCAACTTGAACGCCTTTTTGTTTAAACAAAATAACTAAAGGAATAAACTGTAAGGAATTTGCCGAGGAATTTCTTTTCCATGGCACGACGCTAGACGAATTAATGTGGAAAAGAAATAAAAGTAAAATTTAATATTTTTGTTATACATTTATACACGCCACGACCAGTTCACGTTAGATTACGTCTCATTTTAAGAATAATTACATTAATTTCTTTTTATAGAATTAACGATACCCGGTTTAGAAATCCTTATGAGGACATACAATTTTATATTTCACGCAATACGTATAAAATCTAGAGGACATAGGAAAGCGTAATTTCACTCCACGATACCGGTTCTCTTTGTCTAGACACCTGATGAAATTCATTCCATAGTCAGATTGGAACGCAACTCTGTCGATCTTTGACATATAAACTATTCAGCTATAAAGTGGCTGCATACCACCAAGAGTCTTTCTGGTAACGACTTCCAGGAAAGCGGAAACGAGAAAAAGAAGGGACCGATGTATACGTGATCTCGTCCGCGCCCTTTTACTTTTCAATACCCTACCCCGTCACCTACGGCCCGGGCCCGATAAATGGATTTATGCCTAAAAGAAGGACTCAAGATCATGGACCAATCACGGAGGAGATCCGGGACATCACCTCATCTTCTCGTTACTGTACCAAAATTTTATACGGAATAGACATAAAAAGACACTCCCATAGCAACATCCCCTCTACATGTCACCAAGAACAATGGTATAAAAACCCCGAAAATTGTGCGCTCGGGAGCCACTTTAGAAAGACCAGATAGACAGACCACTTACCACTTAGAAATATCATTTAGAAGCACCCGTTTTGGAAGTACCCACTTCGAAGTATCATTTAAAGAAACTGTATAGACCATATAAAACGGCAAACAAACCACAGACTTCTTAGTTTGAAGTTTCGATAGATCGAAAATCGCGTAATAAAGAATTTTATTTTATTCCGATCGAAACCGAACTATTTGACATATTACAATTTTCATTGTTCAACTCAATCTAAAGAAAGACATTCGGGGCTCGCATTGTTCAGTAAATTTAACTCTTTACCAATTGTATCACCCATATCATTTTTCCGGTATTAAAAACAGTGTTAATCTTTCTCATATTCCCATGAGACATTTTATTTTCCTTACAACTCATTTACGAACACAATCCACGAGAACGAAGTCAACGGAGACCGGCAACTCATCGTTTACAACCGTAAGTACATTTCTACCAAATTATTAATCACGCATGATTTTATTTCCGTTCTCGCGGCCCAGTGATTTATAAAGTCGCTTCGAGATTCTCCTTCTACCGTGCCTCGCGTTCCGACACCTGGCCAAAAACCGGTAGGTAGCCGCCGTCCCACCGAAGATTTCCTCTCTATCTCTCTCTTTGTCACAAAGACGCCGAAACCGCTACCAATTAGTTGACACCCTAAGACACAGATACGACAAGCATTCTTAAGGGCTCCATCCCAAGCAATTTTCCGCAAGGTTAGGCTTTAAAAAGGAGCAACGTTGCTCTCTTTATCAACACCAGGTGTGGTAAAGGTCGGTTCAACACCCTCCTGACGAGCGCGTGCGATAGTAACAAGAGGCAATTGTTAAAACGCAAACTAAAATAATTAAAAGAACGCTAGTTTGGACGTAACACGTATATCGATTTATTAAAAAATTTTCAGGGCAATATTTCAGTGGTTAACTTCATCACTGCAAATTAGACGCAGCGGCTTCATCACTGCAGATTTAACAGGACCAGGGAGGTTTGCCCGACGGAAAATGTAGTCATCATAGATTGTGTATAACAGGGCGAAAATAGAAAGTAAATGCTTTTCCTCATAGTGAGTATGTATGTCATCATTATCTAATCGGAAGATAAATTCACAATTTGTATATTATTTTTAACAATATTGTTATTGTTGTTTGTACGAAACAAGCACTTTTCACTCATTACCGCGATTCCTGGAAAAGAACAGGTTCAGTTAAAAGAATATGATATTATCCAACTCCAGTGCAAATTTCAAGACAATATATAGAAACGGTCTCGAGTTATCGTGGTAAAACCAATAAAATGCGTTGCAGGGAACGTCGTTTTTTCGGTCGTCCTGGTGGCGCATATGCAACTGAAATCTTCGCTTTTTTCACTTCTGAAGACATTTTTGACCGAGAAAAATCACACTGTATCCCAGATAATTGTGATTCAATATTCAAACTACTTTTTAAAAATATATTCACCGGCGATACGTATTTTAAGTGTGAACACTTGCCGGGCGAAGTTACTCGCCGCGTCCAGGCGTGCACCGCGCTACATTTTTTGTTCTCCCGTCCGCAATTTTAAAAATTTCATATTAAATTTGACAGCATCATATTTCTAAAACATTATAATATTGATATATGCAACAAAAAAAATGTTCGATTTTTCCAAATTGTAAATTTCGCTGGTCCCCTTAACACAGAGACTCCATTGCTGAGAAATTAACGCAGCGACTTCATTAATGAGAAATTAATACAGCGACTTCATCGCTGCGAATTCAACGCAATTATTTATCGAATTTCAACAATAAGCGAAATCGCCCAAAACAACTTTTTTTCAAAAACGTAAAAAACGTACGCCAAGTACATAAAAAATAGTTATTTCCAAAAATGTTCGTAAAAAAATTGTGAAATCGTATGAGCCAAGCTGATATTGTAAATAAAAATAAAAAATACTTGGCACGTCCATTTGTTTGAAGCAATTAACTAAATTTATTTGCATTCCAAGGACGTACCAAGTATTTTTTTATTGCTATTTACAATATTGTAACGACCGAGCGAATGAATAACACGTGTATTTGGTTTTGGGGCCGATATTATTACTAATGATAAATGTTAATTATCCCGATCACGAAATGTCACACGTCTGCTCGATTTTAAAGTCCCCTCCAGACTCTTTTGACGTGACGATCGATATCGTATCGATCGTCCGTCTATTGTCAATCTAACTAATATCGTGTGTCTTAATAAATAGTCAGCTACATTCGTTAGCTAGTCAGCTATATTCGTTACAATATCTATCACCTTAACACATACGATGTCACCGTTTTTTTAAGGAAATTTTTGGAAATAACTATTTTTTATGTACTTGGCGTTCATTTTTTACTTTTTTGAAAAATTTGTACTCACTTGAGTTCGATGAACGGTCTTGTTGCTTCTGCTGTGCAGAAACGAAAAAAAAGTGGCTTTCGCGCATACGAATGTGAACCCTCGACTCAATAAATAATTGAAGCGCCTCGGTATTTTTCTCGAAATTTATTTTTGGCATTATTGTTTATATAAATGTACAATTTAAAAAATATCACCCAGCAGACAGACTGTCACTCGTCGACTTACATCTCGTCCAAATGTCATGTGCGACTTAACGTTAACATCACTGCAGCATTCTCGTTAGCAGCGTAAACGTAACGTAGCAGTAATATACTTAGCAAAGATAGTAACTTAGTGTAGAACGATAAAATAGGACTTCAGGATTCCAGCTCAAATATGTAACATCGTAACATGCTATAACTTTGATTGTGGCAATTGAGAGCAATACGAGAGGCTATGCCAACCAGGCGAACTTATATTTCATATCACGATTTCTTTCACCGTTAACGATAAGCAAATGTTATTCAAGCCACCATCAATCCTTGATTGTTAAACTATGTTATCGGAAACCAAATCTTAATTAACATGCTGATTCTCTCGACCCTGCTGTAACTGTTGCGACTTTCTGTGAAGCAGCCTGCACAATGGGATGTACTTCTATTTAAAGAGTTCCCTGTACTAGATATGTAGCTGTGCTTTTTTTCCCTATCGCCGAATCTACGCTGCTTCTTATCGATTCCATGCAACATTAAACAACAGTTCTTGTATAAGATAGAATTTGGCGAAAATCATCAACAAGATAAAATCATAAATATTTTATTTTTTCGAAATTGTTCGGATATTGAATTTCATTAATTTTACGAATAATTATAATAATATTGCTGAGGCGGTTAACTTGTAATGTATCGAGCTCCTAGTTTATATAAATTATTAATCTCGCCAAAAAAGTACATGCATTGAATTTTATAATAATCGACAAACTATGTGTAGGTGCGTATCATTCTTGAACATTTTTAATCACTAATATTTAAGAAAGTTTTAAACTATGAAGTTGACAGTTCTCACGTCGACATAAGGTGCAAAACCCTTTGTTTCGTTGAGACGGACATCGATTAATTTCTATAGCGGTATTTAAGTAGATGTTTTTAAACGCAAAGCTCTTTGTATGTCATGAAATTGCGTTGTACGAATACGACAGTATTATCATCTTGAGCAATTTTTCATCACTTCGTACTTATACAGTAATAAGACAGTTAATGGGATGGCATCAAGAGTGCGGTTTTGCGGTGCCCCCAAATCCTCGATTTTGCGAAACTCTTGTATAAAAGCCACTGTGATGTCGTGCCTCCGTTAAACGACAGAATATGCTACTGCGATGGGTGAGTTATCGTGTCGGTCCGTGTGAATATTAATATTCAAAAGTCGTAAATATGGCAAATTCTTTCGCAGCTAAGGATATTAATAATCTTCTATGGAGCATTTGCACTGGAAAGAAGAATTGTTCGCCAGGCTGGTTATTCCTACGAACGTCCAAAAGTTGCATTCTCCTTACCATCGCCACCAAGACGATCGTCAGTCAATCCGATATTGACGTCACCTGAATACGGGCCTCCTAGGCTTCCTTCGCCACCGGTTCAAACTAGTTATCCTAATTATAATTATCCGCCACCTCCGCCTCCACCACCATCTCCTACCTATAATTATCCGCCACCCCCGCCACCTCCACCACCTCCTCCACCTCCTCCACCTCCTCCACCTCCTCCACCTCCTCCACCTCCTCCACCTCCTCCACCTCCTCCACCTCCTCCACCTCCTCCACCTCCTCCACCTGCTCCACCTCCTCCACCTCCTCCACCTTCTCCACCTCCTCCTCCTCCTCCACCGCCTCCACCACCCCCGCCACCTCCTCCCCCACCGCCGCCACCTCCACCACTTCCTACGTATAATTATCCACCTCCTCCACCACCTCCTACGTATAATTATCCACCTCCTCCACCACCTCCTCCACCTCTTCCACCACCTCCTCCACCACCTCCTACGTATAATTATCCACCTCCTCCACCACCTCCTCCACCTCTTCCACCACCTCCTCCACCACCTCCTCCACCACCTCCTCCACCACCTCCTCCACCACCTCCTCCACCACCTCTTCCACCACCTCCTCCACCCCCCTCGTATATTCCTCCGTCGCCTCCTCCACCACCACCCCGTCTGCCTCCTTCATACATTCCTCCAAGTTCTCCAAATCCCCCGATATCAATTCTACCGCAACCAGTAAGCGTTTCAACTCCTGCGCCTACGTATTTACCACCGTACACATCGCCAGTCTCGCAATTTCCAACGCCACAACCATCATCACGTACCCCTACGCAGATACCAGGGCCGAGACCGAGCTCCAATCACCCGAGTCCAACTCCTCAGCCTCAAGGGAATTACAATTACCCAAGTCCGACTCCGGGTAAGTGCCGATGCAAGCGTTTTCATTCTGATTTCACATAGATTTGTATAACAAGAATTTAGTAGGTTCATATACGTAGAGAATATGATATTAAAATTGTCTACATCTATTAGAAACTTCACAGTTCTACAAGCTTGCGTATTGCTAACATTACCTATAAAAATTAATTATTGTTATTTTTCAAAATTCACTTTTTTTATTTGCTTAATTTGATAGTTGTTTTCGTGTTGATATAATTTCCCAAAAAGGGTTTTCAAGAAAAATAAATGGTACGTTTGTACTTAAAAATTCGATTTATAAAAATTATTTTGAAAAATAAATTGAATGCTTTAGACCAAGTGTAAGAAGAAACATAATTCTATATAACTATTGTCTTTTTAAACAATGGGCATTCCACTGCTTGCGGTTCATCATGATGCTTGTTAACACTGTAATACCAATTTCTTAAAAGACAATAGTGGTTACCATATAGAATTATGTTTCGTCTTACACTTGGCCTATATTATTTAATCTATTTTAAAAAATTATTTTGACAAACAGAATTTTTAAGTACTTGGCGTACCATTTTTATTTTGGAAAAACTTTTTGGAAATTTCACTTCTTTTTGAAAATGTGATATTTGTTTGTGGAGCATATTTTTTAGCAACATTATTTCATTAAAAAAACGTTTAAAGTTATTGGGTCGAAGTTTTTAGAAATGTTGATTTTTTTTACAATATGTAGCAATGAATTACTTTTATTTTAACTCAGCGCGTTCGTTTCACTGACTACTTCCGATGATGAAAGAAACGCTATCATGCAATACGCAATACGCTGTAGCGACTTGCGCAGCACCACGCGAATTTTTCGATGAACTGATATAGACGTTTCGTTACAGGATACTTTGTTCGTTGATTTGACCTCGTGAAATTTACGGTCCAGGTATCTCAGAATCGGATGAACCAATTAAGTTGTAATTAAGCGCTCTCGAAAGCTTGACCCCAAATTATATAATAAAAGAGAAAACCAAAGTTTCATCCGATATTTCATTCCTGAGATATATCGATCGAAATTTTGACTCCCTTTACACTTCCGGCATACTGCCGTATGTATACATTCTAGCGTCGCGCCAGGTAAAATAAAAATTAAGTTACTGGCTTAACTAAGTACATGGCGTCCTGACGCTACCGCTCTTTATGGCGCTCTTTATGGTGTTTGAAATCCCATTTCACGCTGATTTTATTGTAGGTTCCCCGCCTCCGCCGCCGAGGCCAAGCCCGCCTCCGCCACCACGACCACTACCACCACCACGACCTCGAGCACCGCTACCGCCTCGACCGCCGGGACCTCGATATCTTCCGGTTCCGAGGCAACCACCACAGCAGGATAGAAGATACCTTCCGCCACAAGAATAATCTACAAGTCGCATCTACTAACCTACTTGCCATAATTTTACGAAAGAGCCATAACGCAGCTTTATAAAGTTTTTGTGCCGATAACATGTATCTAAATCCCTGAGCTAGTATTCGAAGTGCTGATGTTCGGAATTGAACATTGGTGCTGTGCTTTTTGCGAAGAATAAAAAGAAACCAACTGAGACGAAGTGCGCATTAACAAAATCATTTTATTATGATTTCCTAACTCGCAGAAGTCTCGTGCCAAGAAAATTAGCACTCGTTGCGCTCAAGATCACGCCACAGAAAAATCAAAATACCCACACAATATGCGTCTTTGGGAATTCTAATTGGATCTATCAGAAAGAACACACTCTTAGCTAACAAAAAACCTCAATATCTAACTAATTATCAAGAGACGCGGTAGCGTCTCGACGCCAAGTACTTAAAAAAAAAAAAATTTTCAGTGTCGAGACGCTACCGTGTAAGTCCACGCCAAAATGCCGAAAGTGGGCCGTATTTTTAATGGTTCTTAAAAACTAAGCGTCAGATCGAAATTTTAACAACACTACCATCATATATTTTCGATATCAGCTTTCAAACGAGCCCAACCGCGATTAAATCCGTTCAGCCAATGTTAAGATATTATAATAAGCATTTTTTCGTTTCTCAAGATTTCTCGTAGAGTTTCAGTGTTATGTTATGTGTTACCGCCGTGAAGTTGCTCCTTGTAACCTCTGTGAAATTA
Organism: Buathra laborator; assembly: GCA_934046635.1. Lineage (NCBI taxonomy): Eukaryota > Metazoa > Arthropoda > Insecta > Hymenoptera > Ichneumonidae > Buathra > Buathra laborator. Next base: position 255,878 of record CAKOHB010000040.1, read on the forward strand.
TTCGCACATGGGTTACACTAGCCGTTCACACAGCGAACAACATTCTTGACAGCGGTTGGCTGACGCATATGTGGTAGTAATCCCCGAGCGACTTGTCCGTGTGTCAGCAGACTACACGTCGAGTTTTCGACCACGATTACACCGATTATTTACAACGCTCGGTCCGGTTTAAAAGTTTTCGCAGGGGTGCTGTCGCGGATTTCTCAATATTAATTTTTTTCTGTGTTTTCTGTGTACGACAAAACATCTGTGGATATTCCGTGAAGTTCATCGAAAGACGCAGTAATGTTTCGAGATTGAGGCCGATTACTAATTTTTTTTGTTCAAATTTTGTTAGTAATTGTTCGAACATAACCGAACTTTTATTTCGAAAGTAATTTTTTTCTTTGGATATTATTCACGGGTGAATTTCAAATTTATCTATTTGAGAGTGAGTAATTTATTGATTATTATATTGATTTATTAAAATGTGTTCCGGGCAACATTTCAGTGGTTATCTTCATCGCTGCAAATTTGTCGCAGCGAATTCGTCGGTGCAAAATTTACGCAGCGACTTCATCACAACAAAATTTACACAGCGTCTTCATCACTGCAAATATGACGTAGCGTCTTCATTGCTGTAAATTTGTCGCAGTGAATACGTCGGTGCAAATTTTATGCAGCGACTTCATCACAACAAAATTGACGCAGCGTCTTCATCACTGCAAATTTGACACAGCGACTTCATTTCTGAAAATTTGACGCAGCGACTTCATTTCTGCAAATTTGACGCAGCGACTTCATTTCTGCAAATTTGACGCAGCGACTTCATTTCTGCAAATTTGACACAGCGGCTTCATCGCTGCAAAATCAATGCAGCAATTTCATCATTGCAGATTTAACGCACGGACTCCATTGCTGAGAAATCAACAAAGCGACTTCGTCGCTGTGAAGTGAACGCAATTATTTATCGACTTTCAAAAATAAGCGAAATCTCCCAAAACTACTTTTTTTTTTTTAAAGTAAAAAACGTACGCCAAGTACATAAAAAATAGTTATTTCCAAAAATCTTCTTAAAAAAAGAGTGAAATCACATGAGCCAAGGTAATAGATATTGTAAATAAATTTTTTTAAAAACTTTGCACATCCTTTTGTTTAAAGCATTTAACTAAATTTATTTGAATTCCAAGCATAGTTTTTCGTGATTTTTAAAAATAATCCTACTTGGCCTTTTTTATTTAAACATTTTTTATAACAAACCATATTCATGGTACTTGGCGGCGTTTATCTACAATTTTTCGCAAGAAAAATGTTCAAATTTTTTATTTCATTCTTTTTTTAAATCTGCGTGAATTTTGATTTTTTAAACTAATCAGTATAGCATTTCTATTGTTTCAACAAATTATAAGTTTTAAACTAATCGGTAGGGGATTTCTATTGATTAATCGTACATTATGCTACAAGGGAGGAACGTGCGCGACTTTCACCGAGTGTGAGGTGTGCTGGCCCGAGCGCAACGAGGGCAGCACTCACACGAGGTGAAAATCCGTTCCTCCCATGTGGCATACGATACTTATTTTCCGACTCTGCTAAAAATTGACCATATGTTTATGCCTGCAGCGGACTGGCGGCACAAATTACCGACAAGAGAAACCAGGGCCGCGACTTAGGAGCGGTCGATTGATGCGTATTTATTAATTAAAAAAAAAAAATTTTAAAGAAAAATATTTTTAAAAAAATTCCAAAAAAAAATGTTACAAAAAAAATTAATGAATTAATTATTTATTTAATTTTATTCGTGGCTTCTTTTACTTTTACTTAGTCGTGAATGTTTATTATTTAAACTAATCAGTAGGGAATTTCTATTGTTTAAATAAATTAGTCGTGAATTTCTATTATATAAACTTATCAGTATCGAATATCTATTGTTTAAACAAATTAGAAATGTATTTCGAATTTTTAATCGAAACAGTAGTGATTTTCCATTGTTTAAACAAATTAGAAATGTATTTCGAATTTTTGATCGAATTAGTAGTGATTTTCCATTGTTTAAACAAATTAGTAATGAATTTCTGAAATGAACATGTTTATACATTCACGCTAGAGCGTCGTATAACGCTTCCACACATGCGTAGTGTTATACATATCTCGTAAAATCGGGCGGTCACCCATCCATGTACTGGATTGTCGATTCGGGCGGTCACCCATCCAAGTACTGGATAGTCGATTCGGGCGGTCACCCATCCATGTACTGGATTATCGATTCGAGCGGTCACGCATCCAAGTACTGGATTGTCGAAGGGGTAGCTGTGACTTCATGTACACAGCGACAGTGGCCGTGACGTGTGCTCGTGACGTCAGAGGACAGGACATTGATCGTGGGACAGTCTGAAGAAAACATCGTGAAAGTGTGGATTTTTCGGGCCGCACGATCAAATCTCGAGAACGCATAAACGAATAGAGTTGCTGAAGTGGAAAAGCTAATAGTCGATTTATATGATTAGACATGTTTTATTTTTTCTATTAACTTAGTGGTTCACGAGAACAAGACGTCGGAACATGAGGGTATCCAATATTGGCGTATAACTACTTGGTAGCGCTCGACCGATTTGCGAGTTCTTATACTTTTTACTGGTACTTGGCGTCGAGACGCTACCGCGTCTCTTGATTGACGTTGCCACTAATAGGAACAACGGCATATATGTATTCTTTTCATCATATTTTCCAACGTAAAATAGATTTCAAAAATAAGCGAAATCTCCCAAAACTACTTTTTTTTTTTAAAGTAAAAAACGTACTCCAAGTACATAAAAAATAGTTATTTCCAAAAATCTTCTTAAAAAAAGAGTGAAATCACATGAGCCAAGGTAATAGATATTGTAAATAAATTTTTTTAAAAACTTGGCATGTCCTTGGAATTCAAATAAATTTAGTTAAATGCTTTAAACAAAAGGATGTGCCAAGTTTTTAAAAAAATTTATTTCCAATATCTATTACCTTGGCTCATGTGATTTCACTCTTTTTTTAAGAAGATTTTTGGAAATAACTATTTTTTATGTACTTGGCGTACGTTTTTTACTTTAAAAAAAAAAAAGTAGTTTTGGGAGATTTCGCTTATTTTTGAAATCTATTTTACGTTGGAAAATATGATGAAAAGAATACATATATGCCGTTGTTCCTATTAGTGGCAACGTCAATCAAGAGACGCGGTAGAGTCTCGACGCCAAGTACCAGTAAACGAGTATAAGAACTCGCAAATCGGTCGAGCGCTACCAAGTAGTTATACGCCAATATTGGATACCCTCATGTTCCGACGTCTTGTTCTCGTGAACCACTAAGTTAATAGAAAAAATAAAACATGTCTAATCATATAAATCGACTATTAGCTTTTCCACGAACCCTTCAGCAACTCTATTCGTTTATGCGTTCTCGAGATTTGATCGTGCGGCCCGAAAAATCCACACTTTCACGATGTTTTCTTCAGACTGTCCCACTATCAATGTCCTGTCCTCTGACGTCACGAGCACACGTCACGGCCACTGTCGCTGTGTACATGAAGTCACAGCTACCCCTTCGACAATCCAGTACTTGGATGCGTGACCGCTCGAATCAATAATCCAGTACATGGATGGGTGACCGCCCGAATCGACTATCCAGTACTTGGATGGGTGACCGCCCGAATCGACAATCCAGTACATGGATGGGTGACCGACCGATTTTACGAGATATGTATAACACTACGCATGTGTGGAAGCGTTATACGACGCTCTAGCGTGAATGTATAAACATGTTCATTTCAGAAATTCATTACTAATTTGTTTAAACAATGGAAAATCACTACTAATTCGATCAAAAATTCGAAATACATTTCTAATTTGTTTAAACAATGGAAAATCACTACTGTTTCGATTAAAAATTCGAAATACATTTCTAATTTGTTTAAACAATAGATATTCGATACTGATAAGTTTATATAATAGAAATTCACGACTAATTTATTTAAACAATAGAAATTCCCTACTGATTAGTTTAAATAATAAACATTCACGACTAAGTAAAAGTAAAAGAAGCCACGAATAAAATTAAATAAATAATTAATTCATTAATTTTTTTTGTAACATTTTTTTTTGGAATTTTTTTAAAAATATTTTTCTTTAAAATTTTTTTTTTTTAATTAATAAATACGCATCAATCGACCGCTCCTAAGTCGCGGCCCTGGTTTCTCTTGTCGGTAATTTGTGCCGCCAGTCCGCTGCAGGCATAAACATATGGTCAATTTTTAGCAGAGTCGGAAAATAAGTATCGTATGCCACATGGGAGGAACGGATTTTCACCTCGTGTGAGTGCTGCCCTCGTTGCGCTCGGGCCAGCACACCTCACACTCGGTGAAAGTCGCGCACGTTCCTCCCTTGTAGCATAATGTACGATTAATCAATAGAAATCCCCTACCGATTAGTTTAAAACTTATAATTTGTTGAAACAATAGAAATGCTATACTGATTAGTTTAAAAAATCAAAATTCACGCAGATTTAAAAAAAGAATGAAATAAAAAATTTGAACATTTTTCTTGCGAAAAATTGTAGATAAACGCCGCCAAGTACCATGAATATGGTTTGTTATAAAAAATGTTTAAATAAAAAAGGCCAAGTAGGATTATTTTTAAAAATCACGAAAAACTATGCTTGGAATTCAAATAAATTTAGTTAAATGCTTTAAACAAAAGGATGTGCAAAGTTTTAAAAAAAATTTATTTACAATATCTATTACCTTGGCTCATGTGATTTCACTCTTTTTTTAAGAAGATTTTTGGAAATAACTATTTTTTATGTACTTGGAGTACGTTTTTTACTTTTAAAAAAAAAAGTAGTTTTGGGAGATTTCGCTTATTTTTGAAATCTATTTTACGTTGGAAAATATGATGAAAAGAATACATATATGCCGTTGTTCCTATTAGTGGCAACGTCAATCAAGAGACGCGGTAGCGTCTCGACGCCAAGTACCAGTAAAAAGTATAAGAACTCGCAAATCGGTCGAGCGCTACCAAGTAGTTATACGCCAATATTGGATACCCTCATGTTCCGACGTCTTGTTCTCGTGAACCACTAAGTTAATAGAAAAAATAAAACATGTCTAATCATATAAATCGACTATTAGCTTTTCCACTTCAGCAACTCTATTCGTTTATGCGTTCTCGAGATTTGATCGTGCGGCCCGAAAAATCCACACTTTCACGATGTTTTCTTCAGACTGTCCCACGATCAATGTCCTGTCCTCTGACGTCACGAGCACACGTCACGGCCACTGTCGCTGTGTACATGAAGTCACAGCTACCCCTTCGACAATCCAGTACTTGGATGCGTGACCGCTCGAATCGATAATCCAGTACATGGATGGGTGACCGCCCGAATCGACTATCCAGTACTTGGATGGGTGACCGCCCGAATCGACAATCCAGTACATGGATGGGTGACCGCCCGATTTTACGAGATATGTATAACACTACGCATGTGTGGAAGCGTTATACGACGCTCTAGCGTGAATGTATAAACATGTTTATTTCAGAAATTCATTACTAATTTGTTTAAACAATGGAAAATCACTACTAATTCGATCAAAAATTCGAAATACATTTCTAATTTGTTTCAACAATGGAAAATCACTACTGTTTCGATTAAAAATTCGAAATACATTTCTAATTTTTTTAAACAATAGATATTCGATACTGATAAGTTTAAATAATAGAAATTCACGACTAATTTATTTAAACAATAGAAATTCCCTACTGATTAGTTTAAATAATAAACATTCACGACTAAGTAAAAGTAAAAGAAGCCGCGAATAAAATTAAATAAATAATTAATTCATTAATTTTTTTTGTAACATTTTTTTTTGGAATTTTTAAAAAAATATTTTTCTTTAAAATTTTTTTTTTTTAATTAATAAATACGCATCAATCGACCACTCCTAAGTCGCGGCCCTGGTTTCTCTTGTCGGTAATTTGTGCCGCCAGACCGCTGCAGGCATAAACATATGGTCAATTTTTAGCAGAGTCGGAAAATAAGTATCGTATGCCACATGGGAGGAACGGATTTTCACCTCGTGTGAGTGCTGCCCTCGTTGCGCTCGGGCCAGCACACCTCACACTCGGTGAAAGTCGCGCACGTTCCTCCCTTGTAGCATAATGTACGATTAATCAATAGAAATCCCCTACCGATTAGTTTAAAACTTATAATTTGTTGAAACAATAGAAATGCTACTATACTGATTAGTTTAAAAAATCAAAATTCACGCAGATTTAAAAAAAGAATGAAATAAAAAATTTGAACATTTTTCTTGCGAAAAATTGTAGATAAACGCCGCCAAGTACCATGAATATGGTTTGTTATAAAAAATGTTTAAATAAAAAAGGCCAAGTAGGATTATTTTTAAAAATCACGAAAAACTATGCTTAAATTCCAGTTTGAAACCTTGGCGTCCCAGTGTTAGCTCATACACGGCTCGTTAGGAGAATTAACGAGAAAGAAACCGTCAGTAATCTGAATCGAATGCGAAAAATGGGTTTTGGGAGGTGAGAGAGAGAAGGGTGGGGAGTGTATTTTGTGATTAGAAGTGAAGGTAGTCGTGGTGGTGAGTGCGGGAGGTAGTGGATACGGTACTCTGAGACGAAGGGAATACCGATACTCTAGGGATAACGAAGTTGGTACAGTATTTAAATCAGGGGATTGCTGGTTACAAAGTGCCCCTATGCGTCGATTTCGACAAAAAATTATCCGCATATATTAATGTTATATTTTACTTTACCAATGTTCATTCCCTTATCACGGAAATTAGAATACGTATCAAAATTATCAACCGATTAAGGTTCAGACCCACATCAATGCACATTCAGCTTAGGCTTCCGCGATTCCCTAACAAACCGTGTCCGACAACTAACACTGGGGCGCCAAGGTTTTGAACTGGAATTTAAGCATAATTTTTCGTGATTTTTTAAAATAATCCTACTTGGCTTTTTTTATTTAAACATTTTTTATAACAAACCATATTCATGGTACTTGGCGGCGTTTTTTTACAATTTTTCGCAAGATACTTATTTACACCCATTGGTGGCTGCTCGATATACCTATTAGTAGTCACCGCGCGTCGATTTAGTTGATCGCCGATAACCTAAAATACTCGCGATTCTATTGCCATAATACAAATAAAGGGGGAGGGTTAAATAAATGTTTTACTTGTCAAGACTGCGACAACCTGCCTGCCTACGACTGTTGTTGGCTACAACATCGCAGGCTTGTTAACTTATGTTTAAAAAGAATTGGACTGCGGAATATCGAATGCTTGATTTCAAGAATATTATACTTCTCCCACTGTCAGAAAAATTTTCGAAAGAATCATTAAGAATAGGATAGAAGAGGCAATAGGAGCAAATTTTCCAGTCTACCAATTCGGCTTTACAAATGGAAAATCAACGATGAATGCACTAACAGTTTTAACTTCAAATGTAGAAGCGAGTAAGCTATCAAATAGAAGAACAGCATCTCTATTTCTTGACATAGCTAAAGCGTTTGATAGTGTATGGCACAAGGGGCTACTGTTCAAACTTTAAACTGTCCTCCATACAATTAAACTGTCCTCCATACCTTATATCTATTGTAAACAAGTTTCTTCAATCGCGATCTTTAATAGTCAGAACAGGAAATACACGATCAGCATCATTTGCACCAGAACAGGGCGTATCGCAAGGCTCGCCACTTTCACCGTTACTCTACAACATATATTGCTACGATATTTATAACTTCAATTTAAGCAACAAACAAAGCATCGATCTGAGCCAATACGTATTGCAATTCTGTTAGAATCGATATTTCTTATATCGATGTGCGATCGTTTTCTGTTTATTTCATGTTCTTATGTTTTTAATAAAATAAAAAAATGTTTCACCGTCAGTTATAAAAATGTCATAAGCGAGAACGGATCACTCGTAAATAATAAACTCGTTATTAATCATCACCAATCTGGAAATGATTAAATCACAGAAAAACCCACACTGCGCTAACAGGTTATGGGCCCAGGAGTGGAAGAATTAACTCACGCATGAAAGAAGAGTACAGCGAAATTTTTTTTTGTCGAGAATCATACGCGAGTGAATAGAAATAAAACGAAGATGAATGGCAGTAATTCAGTGCGATTGGAAACTCTCAGCAAAGATAATTACGACACATGGAAGATGCAAATGGAAGCATTATTAATTAAAAACGATGCATGGGACTACGTGAGTGGCTCAAATGAAAAGCCCGTCGTCGAAGTTGGAAATGCACAATCTGTTGTTGCCGAGAAATCGTGGATAGAGAAAGATCGAAAGGCTCGATCGGATATTATCCTATCGATAAATCCATCAGAGCTGTAGCAAATAAAAGGTTGCAAGACCTCCCGAGAAGTGTGGATAAAACTCCAAAATATTTATCAGTCAAAGGGACCGGCTCGTAAAGCGACTCTTCTCAAACAACTGATGCTACAACGGATGCAAGATGGTGACGACATACGAGAACATATCCGAAAATTCTTCGATGCGGTCGATAAACTTGGGGAAATGGAAGTCGAAATAAACGCTGATTTATTAACAATTATGTTATTGTACAGTTTGCCATCGAGTTTCGATAATTTTCGATGTGCTATCGAATCACGCGACGAACTGCCATCCCCTGAAACGCTAAAAATAAAAATAATGGAGGAACATGAAGCGAGAAAAAACGATTCCAGAGGAACAGTTTCCGACGCATTATTTGCGAAGAAGAATACGAGGAATTCGAGATTTAAAAAGGAAAAAAATCATGAAGTGAAATCCGAGAATAACGGGAAATTCCCGTTCAAATGCCATGTATGCAGTAAAGTAGGCCACAAAGCGGTTGACTGTTGGTCAAAATCGAAATCAAATAACTCGAACGAAAAAAGAGCTGTCGCGAAAAATGCAGAGGATGTGTCATTATACATTTCATCGGATAATGCAAACGTTAACGCTGCATTCAAGGCTGGGAATAATTTCGAGAATAAATGGTGTCTTGACAGTGGTTGTTCTTGTCATTTTTGTAAGGATCAAGAGAAATTCGAGGACATACATGCCGTTGCAAATGGGAAACTTAACCTAGCGAGTAACTCATCTACGGAGATAAGAGGAAAAGGGACTGTAAAGCCCCTCGTCGGACTTCTGTAGGAGACGAGAAAAGAAACGTAAGCTTAAACAACGCTCTACATGTCCCAGATTTACGAACAAATTTAATGTCAGTAGCAAAGATTGCTGATCGTGATTATGAAGTGAGATTTAGAAAACACGATGCTATAGTCATAGATGAAGATGGAAACACGAAGTTACAAGCAAAACGAATCGGAGATTTATACTATGTACAAGGAAAAGAAAAGCATGAATGCAGAGCTACGACGGAACCACAAAAGGAAATGGTTGCTGAAAAATCTCAAGATCCATCTGAAATTTGGCACAGACGCATGGGTCATCTGAATTTTAGAAGTCTCGAAGAGTTACAACGCACGCAAGCTGTAAAAGGATTAAATCTCAAGGGAACGCGAGACTGAATTACTAGAGATAATTCACAGTGATGTCTGCGGGCCAATGCGCAGTGAATCGAACGGAAAAGCACGATACGCTGTGACTTTTATCGATGATTATTCACGATGGTGCGAGATACGTTTCATTCGAACAAAAGATCAAGTCTTTGAAATGTTTAAAGAATTCAAGGCGAGTGCAGAGAATTTAACGGGAAGGAAAATAAAATATTTACAGTCCGACAATGGAAACGAATATGTGAATAGTAAATTCGATTCATTCCTACGAGAAAACGGGATTGAAAGACGTCTTACTGCTCCATATAATCCGGAACAAAACGGAATTGCCGAAAGAAAAAACCGCACACTTGCGGATGTAGCGCGATGTTTTTTAATCAATTCGCAGCTCAGTCAATCATTCTGGGCTGAAGCGATGTCGACTGCGAATTATGTTAGAAATCGATGTCCTTCGAGCAGTTTGAACGAACGGACACCCTACGAACGATGGACAGGGAAGATTCCTGATGTACATTATTTTCAAGAATTTGGAGCAATCGGATATGCACTCAATCGAAATCCTACGAAAGGAAAGTTCGACCCTCGATCGAGAAAATGCGTATTTCTCGGATACTCCGAGCAATCCGAAGCTTATCGCGTGTGGTTATCGGAAGAGCGAAAAGTCGAAATCACTCGAGATGTGAAATTCTTAAAAAACTACGAGAATCGACCTACAGAGATACCCAAAAATTTTATAACGGAAACTGTAAGCGAAATAAAAGAACAGGAAAATCGAGAAGTCGATATCGAACTAAAATCTATCGGAAATGTAGATGGAAATAATGCGCTGAACAACGAAGAACCGGACGTAAATCAAGAAGGAGCATCTGAATCCTCTTCATCATATGAAAGCGCAGAAGAAGAAGAAGGAAATCCTCAACTTGTAGAAGAACGTCGAGAACCAGAAGTTCGTTGCGGTCGAGGGCGGCCCGGAAGATATCTCACCGGCCTCAGAGGACGACCACGAAAGAACTTCCATCTATACGTAGCAAACGATGCAGAAACCGCCGATGGATTTAATGCAGAAATATCGATCGACGATGCCGTTTATGGGGAAGATGCTGAAGATTGGCAAAAAGCAATCGCATGGGAATTAAAATCTATCCTAAAAAATGATACATGGGAAATTGTAGAACGTCCAAATAATAAGACAATCGTTGGCAGTCGAGTAGTGCTACGCAACAAATATAAACCGGACGGACAGATCGAGAGAAGGAAAGTCCGAATCGTTGCAAAGGGATATACGCAACGTCCTGGCATAGATTTCAACGAAACTTTTTCTCCCGTCGCTCGAATAAGTTCAATTCGACTCATAATGGCTCTAGCGGTGCAATACGGTATGACGGTTCATCAAACAGATATTACGACGGCATATCTACATGGCACGGTGGAAGAAGAAATTTATATGGAGCTACCCGATCTGATAGACGAAGGCTTGATGACAATTATTCGAGAAGAACAAAGTTCAAGTGAAATCGGACAGAAAGCTACAAAAATGTTTGATGAGATACAATCCAGAAATGTGGTTTGTCGTTTGAAAAAGGCATTATACGGTCTCAAGCAGGCGGGCCGCCAATGGAACACCAAACTGAACGAGATACTAACCGAAATGAATTTCACGAAGTTAAATTCGGATCCATGCGTATATTACATGTGTAAAAATGACGTATTAACGCTAATAGCTGTCTACGTGGACGATATAATTATCGCATCATGAAGCGAAGTCGAAATCTTAAGACTAAAAGAAGAAATATCAAAGAAATTCGAAATCAAAGATCTTGGTAAGATTCATCATTGTGTCGGTATCGAATTCACACATGACGAGAAGAAAATAACGATGCATCAAAAAGGATATATTAGAGACCTTCTCGAGCGATACGGCATGACTGATTCAAATCCGGTGAGCACTCCCATCGAATATGGATCGAAATTAAAAAAGGAACAAGAATCGAGAGATGCGAAAGAAAACGTTTTTCCATATCGCGAACTCATTGGTGGTCTCCTGTATCTCGCCGTATCAACGAGACCGGATATTTCGCACGCTGTGAGTGTTCTTGGACAGTTCAATGATTGTTACGGTACCATTCATTGGACCGCAGCCAAACGGGTACTCCGGTATTTAAAAGGAACCATGAATTATGGTATCACCTTTGAATCAAAGTCTGAGTCACTTCGCGGTTTCGTCGACGCGGATTGGGGAAACTGCAATATTGATAGACGTTCATACACCGGCTACGTGTTTCTTTTGAGCGGTGGACCAGTATCGTGGGAATCCAAAAAACAACAAACCGTAGCATTGTCATCCACCGAAGCGGAATACATGGCACTCACTGAAGCTACAAAAGAAGCGATATATTTAAAAAAATTTCTAACGGAATTGAATCTCCATGATTTGGCCGATGTGGAAGTACTTAATGATAATATGGGAGCTCAGCAACTCGCTCTGAATCCTATATTTCATTCGCGAACAAAGCACATAAACATTCGGCACCATTTTGTAAGGAAAGCAATGGAAAATAATCTGTTACGTATCAATCATATCAGTACCGAAGACATGGCAGCTGATATCCTTACTAAAGGGCTTCCGGGATCAAAACATCAACGATGTCTGAATCTTCTTGAAATAGAAGAAGTCGTTGTCAATTCATCGTAACGACTCACACATCGAGGGGAAGTGTTAGAATCGATATTTCTTATATCGATGTGCGATCGTTTTCTGTTTATTTCATGTTCTTATGTTTTTTATAAAATAAAAAAACGTTTCACCGTCAGTTATAAAAATATCATAAGCGAGAACGGATCACTCGTAAATAATAAACTCGTTATTAATCATCACCAATCTCGAAATGATTAAATCACAGAAAAACCCACACTGCGCTAACAAATTCGCGGACGATACAGTCTTGATATCCCACCAGAATAACATACACAAAACCATAGATTCCCTCCAAAACATGACTGATAATACGACAACATGGTTCAAAAATTGGTGCCTTAAGCCCAATCCACAAAAATCACAGTTAATTATTTTCAATCATAAAATCACACCACAATCACCCACTATCGGCTTATTTAACACTAATATATCAGCTGTACATCATGCAAAATATTTAGGTATAAATTGTGACGCGTTTTTTTTTCATGGCGTCACAAAATGATTACACGAGAGGGTTGTCGGAGCGACGTGCTTCGCCAATTCGAGAGTCCTAGGCAATTTCGAGGGAAATTTTGGGAGAAGCGAACTTTTATTAATTTCTAGGATTTTTCTTTATTTTTTTTTTGGTCACGAGAAACGGAGGAAGCTGAGCCGAATACGAGAGATAGTCATTATCGGACATGAACGGTACCGACCGCCCTGGGCGCAGGATAGTAAGTCGCAGCTTGGCGGGATGTACGGAATTTCTCCTTCAGCATTGTTCTGGGCGCAGGATGGTAAGTCGCAGCTGGACAATTGCATCTTCCGGTACCAGTATCGATGGGCCTCTTCACGACAGCTCGAGCGCACAACGATTTGGTCGTCGTCTTTATTCGAATCCTCGCGCTCGCGAATCGTTGCGTGTAGTGTAGCGAGAGATAACGAGGCGCCAGGTACTGGACACCTTAGTCCAAATTGTAAGGGGTGGGGAGTGAGAGAGAGAGAGAGAGAAGCCTCGCGCTCGACTAACGAAATTTTCTCGAGGAATCTCGAAATAATTGTGGTGCCGAAAGCACGTGTGCTCCGCGCTCTCTCTCTTGTATTGCCGAGAAAGGATTTGTTCGCGGTACCGTTACCGAGGAGGATTTCTCGATTTTCGTGGAAGGAAGGAAGGAAGGAGATCGAGAATAATTTATCCGAGGAGTTAAACATCCTGAAAAACGATAAGGCTTTTGCCTCCTACTCGTGGACACGTGCGATAATTTTATTTTGTAATTATTGCCGAGTTACATGCGGCTCGGAAGATCGTCGGGTACCGTCCCAGGCAAACTGAAAAACTTCTCTCATGTGCGCGTTTTTTGGGGGTTTTTTTTCGTCGGGGGAAAAGTTGGCCTGTGATAGTCGGACGGCCTCGCGATGGTAACTTCTTTGGAGTCCGTTTCATTCAATATTTCTTGTCTCGCGATTGCCTGTTCAAATTTCTTTTTAAGTCAAAGATAAATTCTAAAGTTCGACAGATCCACTGCAATTAAGTGTGGCGAGCGGTTTACGGGTTCGGACGCGTGTGAGTAATCGTAGGCGCGCGCGACGGCTTTGGTTTTTCGCCCTCGCATCGCGAACTCTCAAAAATTAAACGTATCAAGTGTCCGCTTCGCGCCGACTAATCACGCGGCATAGTTAGCTTTTAGTTATTTTCCGACACGATTTTCGGTACCGTCGGATGCGAGATGTACGTCGAGCCGCGAATTTAGCAGGGAATGTTATTCGTATAATTTATATTAATTTTCTTCGTAGAAATTCGAGCCGGCGAATTGAGTAACCGGTGAGAATTTTAGTAGGGAAATTCTTATTCTTGTGTCGAGTCACCCCGGGTATCGTCCCGGAGAAAAATATCGTGTGAATTATAATTTTTGTTGAATAAATTTATTCTATGGATTTCCCTTAAAGTTGTTGATTGTTGTTTGTCTTATTTATTGGTAGTGTACCCGTTTTATAAATCGCCAGGTTAACGAACCGCCCCTCTACCCTTGTGAGCTGCAGCTAGTCGGCTGTCATCAATTTCGTTACTTCGTGAACTTTGGAAAATCCGATCGCGTCGAGCTCGATGCTCGACTGGCGCCCTCAAAAATAAAGAAGCGATCGAGACGAATTTTTGTGGCCAACGGGGTACCGGTTTTGTTTTTATTAATGTTTTTGAGATTTTATTTTCGGAGTGTGAGGGTGCTCGTTGGAAATTTCGGTCACAAAATATAGATCATAAACTTAATTTTATCTATCATTTTCAGCAATGTAAAAATAAAATAGCACAACGAGCTTCACACTTAAAAAAAATAACTTTCAAACATCGCGAAATGCATATAAAACATATAACAATAATGTACAAATCGATATGTAGACCGACAATAGAATACGGCCATCCTATCTTTCTCAACTGTAAAGAAACTGCATTAAAAAAATTGCAAACTGCTGAAACCTGTGCATTACGCCGACTAACACGTATTCGTCATCCAAATAATCCACTACACAATCCATGAAACACACTTTTCTATGAAAAAACAGGCATTGCACCAATACATTCGAGAACAACAGACCTTTCCAAATTATTCTCCAATGCACAACTCGACAGTATAAAACTGTTATGCATACAACCATCCGGAAATATAATACGAAAATGTAAACATCCTACATTTACAACGTATCAACGGCTGGAAACAATCAAGACTGTTAAAAAAATAAAAAAAAGTCTCAAGTGGTTCATTGTTATTGTTATTGTTAGTATAAAATAAATAAACTTTACAAATGATAAAAAGCAGGGCTGAAGGACTTCGGTCGATGGCCAATTGGCAGTGGTCTATAGTCGTCTTTAATATAATTAGGATAGTAAGACTTCCAGCATTGTTTGTAAAATGTTGTGTTTATTACCAATAAAGTACGCTTACTACTACTACTTATACTTCTCGACAGTTCGGAAACTTCCGCAGCATAGATTTTCAGCCACAAACAAAAAGTTGTTTTATCGAAAAATTATTTCAATGTACGAAACTATTGCCTAACCTATCCCTCGAATGGCACTACCTGCCGGCCAGTAATAAGGGCTATAAACATTTTTCGTGTTCCTAATTCGGGTCACTAAATATTTCGCATAAATAATAATCCCAAAATGTTTTTTAACCATCAATATATTTATTGAGGTTCATGTTAACATAATATTAACAATTCTATGAGTCTCATGAATTATTACGCAAAATATGATCATTTAAAAAATGATGAGATTCTTAACCAGCCTGTTAGCGGTCAGCTTCTTCTCCCAGTGAAGGCGAATACTCGAATGAAAAATTGGTTGAAACCAATTTCCAACCAACCTCATATCAATTTTTAAAAGTGTAATGACTATTGGATCAGATAACAGATATTCCGAGGATAATTTTAGTTTTTACAAGGAACCGCTAAAGTGCGTAGATGAATTGTTATAAGCCATAATGTCGCAAACATGCAACTAATAGGAGCACTGCCACGAATAGGATAGCATTTGCCTTATTTTACTATTTTGAGATATTGGCTTTTCGTTTTTTCCCAAACTTGGGGACTTCATTCCTTGGATAGTCCCTCAGGCAGAAATATTAAAAAAAATATTCTGTCCTTTTAGGGTAATGTCACGTCAAAAATGTGGGTGTTTCTCTTTCACCTGCATTTTTAACGCGAGGTTCCGTCGAGTACGATTGAATACACGCTGGTCAACAGAGATTTCTCACTCCTTTACCACTCCTAGCATCAATTATCGGCGCAACTGCCCATTTTTTAGTCTAACCGTGAGGAAATTTACTAAGGATAGGGCTTGGAATGCTATTCATTGACTTGTCTTAGAGGTATTATAAAATTTCTTTATCTGTTGCGTAATTAAAATAATGATCGTTGATGATTTGATTTAAACGGATTTGTTTCACGGCGATATAGAAATGATTTGAATTAACTGAATTTATTTCACTGCGTTATAGAAATGATTTTATAATTGAATTATATTCGGTGAGTAGTGTTGGTGATGTCTGGCGACGGCTGGGCGAATTAACGAGGAGTTTGAATAATATAGGATATAGCACACTTTTCACTTATAGATTTATCAAGGAAATAGAATTAAATTGTACTTACGTTATTTGTTGAAATGATGCTGCTTGCGATGTAGTGGATTGGTTGAACACAAATTTCACGCGATATTATGCCGTGATATTAGAAATTTATTCAAGAAAATAATTCAGGCAAATTCGAAAGTACAAGAATGTTATTTTCGGAGAGTACCAATGACTCGTTGGAATAAGAATTCGTACAAAACTGTCTTTTAACTATCGAGTAAAAGAAAATTCGATGGTGAAACGAAACATGGTTTCGTTCCACGAGATGACTTGAGAATGGTAATTTGGTGAACTGAATTAGCCCAAGAAAACTCTGGTTGCATGAAAAATGAATACAATTTTTGGAGATGGAAAGGGTTATCGACAAAATCGTCCAATAGGAGGGTTCCTCTATTTCTTTATTGTCACAAAACGGACCCGCGATCCTTTTCTAGTATGGTGAATAACGGATAACGCGGTCTCTAACTCAATCTCTCTCATCGCCTAGCCGGAGTATCAGCCTACTTGTTGGATGCACCGATCCCGTGCTCGCTCTTACGCGCCTCCGTCTCTCTCTACTTGGTCTAGTTCCTTACGGGCCGGACTACTAAAAATCTACTTCTCTCGCGCCCTTTTCCGCGGCCTCTTATATGCTAGGAAATGAATCCAGAGGGGGAAGGAAGTCCCTCCCTAATCCTTGCCTGGAGCGTACTCCCCTGATGAGTAATCTCGCTCCTCGTTACTCTCCTCTCGGCCTGTTCGAAATTCTTGGATTTGCCGATTTCTCTTATTGTTAAATAATTGTGGATTTATCCATTTTCTATTGAATTTCAGTTTCTTATGCCTAATTATTTGCCTGACTTATTTGTGAAACTTAATATTAATGATTCATAACTAAATATTTAATATAATTAATATTCGATGTTGTTAACGTATAAGAGAAGATATATTGTTACTGTTCGTAAACTTCTCTTATACGTATTGCAACGTACTCGTCACTTCACGTGACGGCGAGGACCCGGCAGGCGCGAGAGAGTCCGCGGCGCAAGGTCGGCGCGGGACAGATAGAGAGAGAGAGGGCGATAGCGGCACAGGGAAGGGGCTCGGGGTCTAGCGAGAGAGAGTCTCGCGGTAGTCAACCGTCGCACAATACGCAATATGACTGCTAGGTGTCGCATAGGGAATCACTTGTTTCTCATAAGCGATAGACCCCCGTGAGCCCTATACCCAGGCCAGCCGAGACAACGAAGGCATCAAAAAATAATATCTAGAAGTCGACGTGGCAGTACGAGGATAATCGAGAAGAAGAGGATACCGGTACGTACAAGTGTAACTCCCTGGTCGGACGAAACTTTCGGTGACGTTAGTTTCTCATGTACCATCTATAAAATATTTTTTTAATCTGTCGGTCTGACGGGACTTACGGTGACGTTAGTCCCTCATGTACCATACTTAAACTCGTGTTCCTGTGGGTCTGACGAAATCTTCGGGAACGTTGATTTCTCGTGTACTCTCCTCATTTTCCTTACCGAGGTTTGATGCCGACGGCGACGAAGGCAATTAAATTCTCGAAGAACCTTCCCGTAGCTCGCGAGTAGAATCAGTAGGACGTATTCAGGGCACTTTAACCCGAAGACTTAGCCGGAAGCGAGTAGCGATTAGACTTCAGTGACGTTGTCTAAATCCCGATCTCGCGGAAGCCTTTGTACTTTCGAGGAACCGGCCGTGTGGATGATAACCACATGTGCCTGTGAGATTAGTTTCCGCGGGTTAGAGAGACGACAGCGAACGGGACGGAAGATCGAAGCCTGGAGCATGGATCAATGCATCGGAACAGCGCACGGGATTTGGAGTAATTAAAATCGGAAGACAATCCACAAATACTGGGCGAAATCGCGACAAGCCCTTTTGTAATTACTCTTATACTTTGATAAATAAATAATTGATTTTACCTAATTGACCAGATCGTTGAGATTATTTGCTCGCCCCGAACCCCAACGTCAGCCAGAAGCCGAAGAAGTAAATCGGCCAAAAAGCGAAACGTTACAGTATACGTATCCGTAAACTGATAATAAGAGTCGAGAAATGTGTATCATTATATCGGCAATCATTTTATAGTATTATAATAATTCAAATATTGATCAAAATATTATATGCCTGAAGGTTGCAAATATAACTCGGCTCTTCTACAAATTATTTTATTATTTGGCAAAACGTTTCATAATATTTCGAGGTATTGGTAGCATAACCGGGCCGATTTCTTGGGCGTTGCCACCCTCCTTGGGAGCCATGCACCAGCTATTGCAAGTGCCTGGTAACAGTGCCGTCCGACCATCCTATTTCCTTATATGGACATTCCGGAACTACTGTTCCGTTTGCCCGGGCGACCTGTACAATTCCCCTCTTTCGGTGTACCTGCTGATCTTCCCCTATCGTCGTGAACTAGCCTTGACATTATGCGACTTGGCTTACGCAACTCGTTCCTTTGCACGGGCCCCTTTATCTTTACAGCCTGCCTTTTCTAGCTTAATTTTTGTCTTTCGCGGCGTGTCCTGATCATACGTTAAGTGATATCGGAAAAGTAATAACTCCATGTTAAAGGTGGATTATTCCCGAACATTTTGGTATAAACCGCGGTTTGATATTTTGTATTATAAATCGAGGGGAAACCGAATTCCTTTACGCGGTGTACGTTTTTCGCTCCAAATATTTTGTTGCTACTTGTTTTATAAATTTCCCACAAACGGCATATAATTTCGGAAAAATAATAATAGCGTTAGATTAGTGGAATATTCCTGATTAATTTGATATGATTATCGGTTCATAATTTTCCTACCATAAATCGAGAAAACGCAATCCATGGAATAAATTTTTGTTCTTAATTTCCGCTTTAATGGTAAGCATAATCGGAAAAATAATAATTATATTTTATAGAGAAAATCTTCCTTAAAATGTTGATGTAATTAAAATGTTATTTTTTTATTCTCCCTATCGTAGGGAGCCATTTCTTTGCGCGCGGTGTATTAGTATTTTAAAGTGGACTGCATCTTCTCTTTCGGGGGGGTCGAACCGCTCGCCCCTCATATGTCACCGTTGAGGCACACTTGTCATCCATTCTACGTCCTACCGCAATTCAGTTTCGGTGGGTCGTAAAATTTTTACGATCGTCTTTCCTTAAATGTTTAGCCTGGCAACGTGATTTTTCGGTTTCACAAATTTACGATCTGGTCTCTGTTCAGTTATAATTTATTTTTGGTGTATTGACTGTATTTTATGACTAAGCTATACCGAATATTATTCCTATGATTTTGAATATTGTCGATTTCGAATTTATATATTAATTGCGTTTGTCGACAAATCGTATTGATTAATTTCCCTAATATCCTGGACAATTTTATTATCTTTGATTCAATTCATATCATAGTTTTTTTTTATTAAGTAGCTGCCGAAATTTCATCGATCATTTTTATCGTTTTTCGTTAAATGTTAGAAAGCGTGTGGGAGTATGAAACGTATTTTAAAATTGTTGATGAAGAAATTATTTCTTTATGATGACGAATGATTAGATGGTACGAGGGATGTTCTGACTCTCAATCGTGTGACCCACATATTCAGGAATATTACACGACGTTGTTCGGTGTTAAAATACCGAAACCATGTTGATGGGCAGGGTTAACTTCCATACATACGGTAATGTAGATTCCTTTTTTTACGATGGAAGCCCGTTAGGGTATTCGGCTAGGAAGACTCCAACGGTCTAGCCGCAGGGTAAAAGCTTGGATCTATGCTCCTTGGGTCGATGCTGCGGTCGATCGTATCGACGTCGGCAGCGGAGTTCGCTGTTTCACCGAGTGTAGTGCGTGTGTCGAGGGGGATTCAAACCTCTGTCCGCATCTATCTCGTGTGGTAAATAATTCTATTTCCATCTTTTACCCATGTAAATTTTAATTCACACGACGAGTATTTGAGATCTCATTGGAAATATTTTCCAGAGGAGATCCATTCCTGGAATATCGTTCAGCGATTGATAAGAAATATCACTCCTTTTATGAGTTTAATGATAATGAATAATGTTTGAATTTTGTGAAATGTAGGAATTATTTTGGAAGGAACAGGTTTGCAAATAGTGTGAAAAAATAAGCAGAAATATAAGTTGCGAAAATTATTATTAATAAAAGAAATAGAGACCGTTACGTCAGGACGTAACAGCAAATACGATGTGAGTTTCGCGAGTACGTACGCGTCTATCGAGAGCGAAACTGTCGAATTGACGCGAGAACCGATAACGAAACTCATGAGCCCACGCGAGATTGTAGAGCGTTGAGCACCGATGCCGTTGATTGGCAATGAGACTCGTTTGCGCGGTAAATTAATACCCCCTTAGAGGGACTTAGAATATTTTTGCTCGATGGGCTGCCCAAGGGGGAATCCCCTTAGAGGGACTTAGAATATTTTTGTTCGATGGACTGCCCAAGGGGGAATCCCCTTAGAGGGACTTAGAATATTTTCGGTCGACGGGGGGAGGGGGGAGGGGGGGGGGGTGCGGAGGAGCGTGGGAGAGGAAGGCCAAAATATTCTAAGTTCCTCTAAGGGGATTTCGAAGGAGGCCGCAGCGGTGGTCGCCGGCGGAGAAAGAAGCAAAAATATTCCCCAAATGGGTCTTAACTCAAAATAGTTTACAATTGACGAGCGAGCGCGAGAAGCGCGCGAGCCCGGGGAAACGCTAGTATATTTATATATATTTTTTCATTAATCAATTCAGTTTCCTTGAGTTAGCTCGGGTAAAAAAAAAAAAATTTTAAATGTAATCGTACTTCATATTTGTTCAGCCGTAGTCTTTAATATAGCGTTTCTCTAAGCCCCAGTCTGTCATTTGTCAGGAGGTCTACGTATGTAATCTTAACTAGGGTGTTATCAGTATATTTGTAATTAATTTAAATGTTGATTATTATTAATATTATTATTATTATTTTTTTTATTATTATATTTTTTTTTAGTTTTTCCTTTTATATCTTCCCCCCTTTTTTTTAATTTCTTTTTCGTTCATTTCTCGTCTCTTTTTTTTCCTTTTTTATTATCTGGCAGTTGTTACTGGTATGTATATATTTTATTATGGATTTTCCCTAATCCGTTTTTTTTTCTTCGCTCTTACTTTCCTTATTTTGCCGTTTTTTTTTTCGGGTTATTGCTTATCATCCTTCTTCGGTCTTTGTAATAGGAAATATTGTTGTTTATTCTTCGCGTTTGATCCCTCGCCCGACTTTTGTGCATCGATTTTGAGTTCGGGATATAAAGTGTTGGGTTTGTTAAGCTCTTCTGCACCATCTGTATAAGTGGTTGAAGTGGAGGCGATAGTATTCCTTGGCGGCACGGCTCTTGCCCCGGGCAGCGTGTCATAAACCGGGCGGATGTGGATAGCTATAGTCTCCCCGGCCCCGTCTGTTTGTGTACCGGCTAATACTTGTGTAGGGTATGTTTCTTCTTTTCGGTTTGGGTGTGGTACTGTACGAAAATTAGATCCGGAGTGTCTTATGATTGCATTGAATTCGTGAAATCTCGGATCGAATTCATATGTTATGGGTGGGATAAGAGATAGATCTCCATTGGGGGCTCCGCAAGGCTGGTATGCCGGTGGTTGCAATGGTTCGGATGCCTCTAGTAGATATGTAAGGCGGGTTCTAACCCACCCGGGGCGTATTGAACCAAGCGCTCGGTCGGCGGCAGCGGTTCGAGGCGTGTTGAGTGGGAGGAGGGGGGAGGAGGGTGGTGGGTGGGTGGGTGGCAGGTGTGCGGCAGGTAATTGGTGGGTGGTGGGTGGGTGGGTGGGTGGGTGGTTGGCATTTTATTGTATTTGGGGAATCGGTGAGTGATGAGTGGGTGTGGGAGGTGGGTGGTGGGTGGGTGGGTGGTGGGTGGGTGGGTGGTTGACATTTTTTAAGTTTTTCGAATCGGTGAGTGACGGGTGGGCGAGCCAGGTGGATGGTGGGTGGTGGGTGGGTGGGTGGTGGGTCGGTGGGTGGTTGACATTTTCTTCAATGTTTCGAATCGGTGAGTGACAGGTGGGTGAGCCAGGTGGGAGGTGGTGGGTGGGTGGGTGGGGGGGGGGGGGGGGCATTGAACTGCTGAGCCTTGGAGGGTATCGCTTGGCCTGTGCTCTGAGACCCATCTGTCACTTATCGCCTATGATTGTATAAACAATTATAAATAAACACTTCGGTGTTAAAATCAAATGCTCGTTAGGTGGGTGAGTGGGTGGTTGATATGATAATGTATACAAATGCTTTAAGTAGTCTAGCCCTCTTGTCACCCTTTGAAATTTATGACCGCGATAAACATCGATAAACAGAGAATGAATAGAGCATTCATATCCAAAGAATGCACCATGAGTCAGACCCTTGTTCTCGGAATTTTGTATAGGAGGGGAGGGGTATTTTAAAATAAACAAATATCGTCGCGTGGAATATTGAATTCGTACTGCTCAGTCCATAATTTACCGGCAAGATGAATGCAGCCAATGCAACACCCGTCATTCGGTATGTTAAAAATCCATGGGAGTTATCAAAGGCTGAGCTGAAGACTATTTCGAAGTCTAAACTTCTCAAGTATTGGGGAACACAAATTCATCTCCTGTGGGATCGATTACCCGCACATCTCCGTGCTGATCCCGAAGTAGCATTATACCTACCATGCATGGAGCATTGGAATACTCCAGATATGAGAACTCACGTTGATGGACCAGCGCCTCGCCGATTGCATTGTGAAAAGTGTCGTTGTAAAGCAGTGATTCATACGTCCAGTGAGTCATGAAGAAACAATAACAAAACTTGTGATTCGTTAGTATCGAATTTTCGTTGCTGATAGGGTTAGAGAAGCAGAAGGCGGAGTTAATAGATGATATTTCTTGGTGGGGCTGATGCAGTGCGACGATACAAAATCTGATGCTGCAGCTTAAATTGTACCATTCAAAGACGTGATGCAGAGCAAAGACTGTATGCAAAGCAATCGTCGTGAGCTAAAACTACGCATCGAACTACTCTTGAAGAATATCAAAGAAGTACAAAATCTGATTCGTACGAGATCAGACTTGCGCTTTATATTGAAGACATTCGACAACATTCAAGTCCTCGAAAATGGATCTATCAGCTGTCAACAAGGTGGGCAAGATGCCGGAATTCCTTCCAACGAAGAAGCTGATCGAGCTGGAAATTCAGCAAGAACATCCGGTCAGCAATCTAAAATTCGTGGTGACGAAATACGGGAAAAGAGTCGTCGCTGAGCTCAACGGAGAATTCGCTGTCTTCCTACCGGCGCGACTTGCAAGAGTTTTCGAGGACGACCCGGCGCTGTTCACGCAGATGGTTGAATCATCGCAGAAGAATCATCTCCGCATGACGTATCACGGCGGAAAATACAACAGTGTCACATTCCAAGTCGTGTGAAAATTCCAGTCGTGTTTGTGTGACAGCCAAATCGAACTTTATGTAGAATAAGAGTTTTCATATATCATTGTATAATACAGTATTAATAACATAAGTTTTGATTTGGATTGTAAAAGGTTTTCTACGTAAAAAATAAAAACTCATATATGTACATCTGTTTTATTTCTTTACAAAACACCTTCATTCATCTATATTGCGCCTTATATGAATTATCCAAGTCTTCAGGGATTTCACATTCCCATCGGAACAGTTATATTTTAGTAAGAGATTAGGATGATGCGGACATCTTATGGCGGGTATTGCGGTTGATAGTTTACGCAACGATGGGCACTCCAGCGTTTCCAAATCGACAACGGACACCGATGTACCAATCATTATGCGATCCAGCCATCTTTTTTTCTCCAAGCCCTTTACGAAAACGGTTGTTCCAAGCGTCAAGATAGCGCGAACGAAACTTATAGCCCCCTCGTAAGACATTTCTCCAGACTCCCAGGACATTCCATGGAAATTGCGTTGTAGCCATGAATTCATACACTTGTATTTCGCTGGTAGATCGGCCCATGAGCATGGTGGTTTAACGAGCAACGTTATGGGATCAGCTGCTATGTCGCGGGCAAGTTCAAGAATTGATATTTCTTTCAGCACGAACTCGTCAATCGGTTTCTTGAAGCCCTGAACATCGACGACGAAGTCCATCTTGATTAATACTAACTAGATTTCCCATATGGAAGTGCCTTTTATACCAATTTTTTTACCCCGCCGCTGATTGGATTGTACTCGACTATTCGATCGTGCAATATTAGACAGTGTGCTGATGTTCCGGCGGGAAAATTATTCTTAGCTTCAAATTCGAGACGAATATCAACAGGTCCGGACTTGAGAGTATCGTTCTGCTTTGAACAATCAATCACAATGAGTGGAGCATAATTCAAAAACTCTTCCTTGTTTAGCAATGGTTCAGCTTCTTTACCGTAATAACTAGTTTGGAAATTCGCGTACATCTCATATAGCAAAGCATACTGATTTTGATTAATATCGAGATTCAGGTTGCAATAGGGATAACATTGTGAATTCAAGTATAATTTCACGTCGCTGATATTACAATGATCGAAATTACTAACATTTTTGTTGGTACTATTTTTTCTCTTCGTTTGAAAGCCTAGAATTACATATCGAGGCTTTTCCAACTGAGAAGATGTCTTAACGGTCCATACATGCTTCGTGGTGGTGGGGAGTAGGGGATACTCGTATAATTCCCATGTACGAAAACTCATGGGGATCGGGGCATCTTTAGCTACAAAATTGAGTAGTCGTATTTTCCGCTGGTCGGAAATTGAGACATATGGTATAAGCCATTCGACTTTATGCAGTGCAATTTTAAATTCTTCCGCTGCTGTTTGAATAACTGCATTGAGATCATTTTTTGATCGCGCGAGAATCAACTCGTGTTTGGCATTGACGACAATCTTATGATAATCTTCAGCGAAGCCAAATATCAAGCTGAGCGGTATGCACACATCGAAGTAACCTGAATTAGTTAGTGATTTCCTTTCTTCAACATCAAGCCAGCCAGTATTTTCCATTACTGAAGTTTGACTGCGACGTAGAGATGCAAATCCTTTCATGAGACTCGTAAGGCCGACATTTTTGTTTCGATCGATCTCGATACCATTCAGTTCATATCGAGCTTCCTCAAACAAATGACAAATTGCATTGTTCACGAGAGTTGTAGAAGCGGCAGCTGCGGATCCGTCAGCTTTGATGAGCTTTCCACATATGTGAAGCGAACTCTTGCTAGGGAGCAAGCTGAGATCTTGATGTTGAACTGCAATACGTATCTCATCACTGTTGTTAAAAGATGATGACGCGTAAGGCTGATGAGCATGAATCTCATAGTGTGTTATGGATTCATCAAAGACGATGGGTGTCTGAATATTGACTATTTCCTCGTCCATCGCGTTCGCCAGCAGCAGATACAAAATACGCGGAGTAAATATCGCTTTACAATTTTTTTCCGCGTTGCTTGACCTTGAGGCCGAGATTTTTCAGAAGTTGCACGTTTTGATGTGTTAGCACCTTGGGGGCTAGTCGATGACTGATCTGCCGTGCGCATGATGGCTTATTATAATTGCTAGGCTTCCGGTTAAAAACGATAGCCATTATTATTATTATTATTATTGAGATTTAATATGCAACCGAATCGTTATCTCTTCCCCGCGGAAATTAACTAAATTCCCGTCCTGATCTACTATTCGCAGTTGAATATAATCAATAATCTTGTGGAGGATAGGGAGATAAATGACTTGTGATGGTACTTCGATAATTTTATACCCCGGCGGGACATATGGGAAGAATTCGTGAATAGTATGTACTTTTCGCTCGTTGATATAAGCACCGGTTGTGAGACTACATTCAACTCTTAAAGCGTTCACTTTGAGAATGGCTACGGGAAGATCAGACTCATGGTTTTTATTAGCCGTCAAGATGCGTTGTGTGAATCCTAGTAACCGACCAATAGAATCTCTAGGTGTGAAATCTATATCATGATCACATCTAATTTCGCTGCGTAGAGTATTATTATTTGGTTTAATATCGATAGTAATATTCTTACCGATCAGGATAGGCTTCACATAATTCTCAATATCCTCAATTTCATAGCTACCAGTCGGAATACTTATTATTTCGCCGCCAATGTGAAGTTTATTATTATCAACGTCTATATTGGGAATTGAGTTGAAGCTTAGCAATTCAACTAGTCCTAGAGCATAGTTTTTATCCGCGGAAAGTTCAATAGGAGGGAAATATTGAGCTTCGAGAATAGACGAAGTTCCAGATATGGTCAATGTAAGAGTATCATTCATGATGCCGACTGATGTAGAACTGAGTGTGAAGCATCATGGTTAGTATTTATATAGACAATATTTCTCCTTACTATTCAGCTGATTACAAAGAAATTTAAGGCATAAATGACCACATTCTACTGTATCATATGCCTGATATTGTTTATAGTTATATTTCACGCTACCGACACGTACATAACTGACAAATTCTACAGGTGGTTGAAGATCACCGAAACTATCAAAGTATATAACGTTATTATCAAACTTTTTGTATGCAACCCAGTGTGTACCAGCTCCATTCTTATCGTCCAGATTGATAATTGCAGACTCCCGTTTGAATGGACCACTCGCCGGTAAACCATTTCGCATAAAAACTCCACGAAAGTGCGGAATTTTCATAATTTTTGCATACTTTAATAGGTCGGTGTCAGTTAGTGCTCGGTGTGGTAGCGTCACTTTCCGTTTTTTGATGCAATATGAAGTCCGAAACCTTTTTTGTAGGGCTTTAAATGCAAGCCTTTACCCAACGCGATAGCCTCCATCGTTTGATTATGTCGCTTATTCTCCTCCAATTCTCGTTTTGCCGCTTGAGTAGCGGTAACAGCTTTAGCTATACTAGCCGCACCACCGGTCAATGCCCCAGCGGCACTAAGTCCCGCGAAAATGGGCACGAGAAATGGTAGAAAACCACCTATTTTATTTGGCACAGGTAGTACTCGGGGTGTGAGTACTTTACATTTACCGCCTGCTTTTTTCAGAGCTTTGCGCGCGCCCTTAAGAGCTGTTTTAATGACAACGCGTGAATCATTACTATGAATCATCGCTTTCTTGGCAGCTCCAATTATCTTTCCAAGTCCAACGTTGTTAATTTTCTTCGAGCCCATACCAAATTTTTTTTTAGCTTTCATTATGTTGGTAACGGCCCATGCGGCTGCTTTCTCACCTACACTAGCGTCAGCGGCGCGCACGCGTTTCCAAGCGCGCTCAGCCAATACCCCGTCCGCAGCGCTTCGAGCAGCGAGATTTTCGCGATTTTTCGAATAAGCGATATCGTGCTCCTTACAGGCTGCGTCGAGCGGATTAATTCCCGGATCACCCCGTGCAAGACGTTTCGATAGCTTTGTTCCTGGTCCACAGTACTGATAACCAGGCAGATGTAATTCAACGGGGAGATTATTGATAAGACTGTTAACCAAGCCTTTACCACGCTTTTTAGCACGTTTCTTCACGATCTTATCCATCGGAAGACTCATGAGTCACTGAGGAAATTTTTATATATAAACAATTATTTATAAGGTTTCTCGTTAGTCTGCATCGGGATGAAGTTCAAGACACAATCCACCAATTTACCTGTGATCAATTTCGATCAGTTTGCGCAGAATGAAAAGATCGTGAAACGTCATGGTAATTTATTACCAAATACCGTTCGTGCAGTGTTCTGCGGACCATCAAACTGCGGCAAAACTAATGCGTTGCTTACACTCATCACTCATCCCAATGGATTGCGATTCGAAAATATTTATATATACTCGAAATCTCTTAAGCAGCCAAAGTATAAGTTATTAGAAAAACTGCTTGAGTCTGTAGACGGTGTTGAATATTTTCCCTTCAATGAGAATGAACAAGTGGTGCCACCAAGCGAGGCTCGACCGAACTCAATATTTATTTTCGATGATGTAGCATGTGAGAAACAGGATAATATTCGCGCATATTTTTCAATGGGTAGACACGAGCACGTTGATTCATTTTATCTCTGTCAAACATATGCACGTATTCCGAAACATCTCGTGCGTGATAACGCTAACCTCCTAGTACTATTTAAGCAAGATGAAATGAATCTCAAGCATATATACAATGATCACGTAAACACCGATATGCCCTACGCTGAATTCAAAAATTTATGCTCGGCATGCTGGATCGATAAGTATGGATTTATTATGATTGACAAGGATAGTGATGTTGATCGGGGCAGATATAGGAAAGGGTTTGACTGTTTCGCGTGCATCGATAAGTAATAAATATTCTATTACTAGCCAATGCTGAAACAGTAGTATCCGCGACTCAGCTGCGGCAACATGAAGAGTGAAAATATTTCTAAAGAACAAGACCTTTTGCGTAAAATCGTCAAAGCCAGCGATGCAATTCGACGAAAACATAAAATGTTGAAAACTGGCCGCGAGGCCAATGACCAGGCGATGCAAGAAGTCTTCAAACCACTCGTGAATCCATTGGAAAAATTAGTGAATGCGTCCCACACAAGTAAAAATCACGATACGGCGCTAGTGAAGAAAGAAATTAAGGCGGAGGAAATTAAGAATGAAATTAAGGATGAAAGTAAAGATAAAATTAAGGATGAAATAAATTATGACAACATTGTTGAAAGAGCTGGGACGAGTAGAATAGTGAAACGTGAATATAGCAACGACGACGACGACAGTGAGCAGGATATTTCTTTTAAGTCGGCATATGGCGGCGATACTGAACCCATTAATAGCGGCGATGATGATGATGATAATGGAATCGTACAGACAAACGCTGAAGTAGATGAATTAATAAATGAATATCTCGCATTGTTACGATCAAATAGAACGACCGATTTAGACATTTCGTATGGGGTGAGAAATCTTGCTAATGATAGGCTAATGATTGGAGACTCACCGATAAATTTTAACGCTACTTCTATTCAAATAGGAGATGTGAGCTATGGAAAAACTATCGGACTTATCGAACTGTTGTTTAAAAAAAAGCCCAATGTTGCTCATATTAGCGTCGATGATATGAAAAATTATAAGGATATAATTATCAGAACAAATGCGCATAAGAAGTATTACAAGAATAGGGAAGCGATCCGGGTGAATAAAACTTTCAAATTCATCAATTATATTGCAAAAATTTTAAACGATGTTGAATACACCGGAAAAGGTATATCTCAATATAAAGTTACGCAAAAAGATGTTAAGGTGGATTATGTTTATTGGGATGATCCAAACGAGCTAGTGAATCGGCTTCGTCTACTCTTGGCATCACAAACAGCTGGCAACTCCTCTCATAGAAACGAAATTATGTCAATTATAGAGGAACTACGGGAGGCTCAGATAATATATTAACTCGTTACCTATCGAGATTCTAAACATTTGCAAGATGAGTGTCGATGTGTTTGGACGACAGCTCGATAAGAGCGCAGGTGTAAAAAATCGCGGCCTTCCCGGCCGCCCCGGCGTTCCCGGTAATCCGGGTATTGGATTTAAATTAACCGAAGACGGTCATTATGATTTGGAGAACAAAAGACTCCGCAACGTTGCCGCCCCTGAACAACAAGACGATGCTGCAACCTTAAACGTCTTACATCGCAAAGTACATACTACCGTGAAGATTTTACGAAAAGAAATGAATGACAGTAATCTACTATTGGTTCAGGGGCTTGAGACGACAATGCAAGATATCATAAGAACCGTAAATATCAACCTCGAAACAGTACAAGACTTAGCAACTCGAAACTCAAAGGCCATTGCCAACGTGGACGTTAGACTAAACGTTATTGAAAATGAGCGCGCACAAAGAAGCGCTAGTGAAGGAGCTACATAAATCAGCTAGACGGAACTATCCTCGTCGCCATGTGGATATTCGAGGCCTCGATGAGACTTGGCAAGCTGATCTCGTCGATATGTCAGCTTACGCCGGTCAAAACAATCGATACAAGTATCTACTCACCGTCATTGATATATTCTCGAAATTTGCTTGGGCTGTACCGATGAAGAGCAAGACGGGAAAAGATACAACAGCTGCAATGAAGTCTGTACTTATTCAGGGGCGAACACCATCAAAATTACAGGTGGATAATGGTGGAGAGTTTTACAATTCAAATTTTCATTCTCTCATGGAACAATATAAAATTCATTTGTATTCGACATTTAGCAACTTGAAAGCATCGATTTGCGAACGTTTCAATCGAACAATAAAAAATAAAATGTGGAAACAGTTTAGTCTTCGCGGAAGTTATAAGTGGATTGATATTATAGAGAAGTTGCTTTTCGAATACAACGCCACAATACATCGTACTATTAGAATGAAGCCAAAAGACGTACGCGCTAAACATGAGAAAAATCTTTTGCATACCGTGTACGATCAACCACAAATAAAATATACCAGAAAGCCAAAGTTTCAAGTTGGCGAAAAAGTTCGAATTAGCAAATATAAAAATATTTTTGCGAAAGGCTATACACCCAACTGGACGACGGAAATATTTGCGATATCTCGAATAATGAATACTTTGCCTGTGACGTACAGACTAAGAGACTATGAGAATAAACCGATTGCCGGTGGTTTCTATGAGCAAGAGCTACTCGCGGTCAAGCACCCCGATATTTATCTAGTTGAAAAAGTGTTGAAAAAACGACTCGACAAACTTTATGTAAAATGGCTCGGATTTGATAACTCACACAATAGTTGGATTGATAAGTCAGACTTGTGAAAACAATTGTGTATAATAATTATATTGTGGCACATATTTTGCCTCTATGCGTATCCTCCAATAAGTCAACATGATGAATAGAATAGAATGAAAGAAAGAAAGAAAGAAGAAAAAAGAGTGAAAGTGAAGGAGCGAGAATTATCTTCTTTTTCGAGCTCCTTTCTTTTCGAGCACATGGCCGATGCACCGTTTCTGGAAGCACTTGTTTTCCTCTACGCAGGCGAAGGTTTGTATGACCCCCCGCATATTTCGCTATTTCTCTCTCTCTCTCTCTCTCTCTCTCTTGCCTTCGAACATGTGGTACCCTGAGAGAGTGCAAATTGTACTTCATAAAAAAAGTCCATAGTTTCACTCTCTTCTCCCCCCTTCCCACTCTTTGAAACGTTTTTGGTGGATGGCATTAGTTTTTCAAGACGCGACAGAGCTTAGTTCTTTTTCACCCGTGTTAGAGAAAACAATTCGTTCACGATGACCATTGGATCGTTTACGTATTCGAGTGTGTACGTGCTTTTGGTGTTTCTCCTTACGAGAAATTCTTCCCTTAACCGCCGATGGCCGCGCGAGAAATTGAGTATGTTGCGATTTATGTCGCGAGATGTGGTTCTGCGAAAACTTCGGAGTGTCTTATTCGCCGCGAGGAAAAGTGATATTCTCGCTGCATATTACAGCGGTTATTTTTCTAATCGGGATCTCTGTAACGCAATGGTGCGTGTGCTTAAAACACGCCGGTTGACAATATCGGCAGGACCAAATACTCATGGCGATGATGAGGATGATAACGAGACCGATGAATATCAAATCTGGAACAACGGAGTATTTCTGGAGGATGAAACAATGACTCGATGGGAAAGCCGCAGCAATGATGAATTCGCTCAAATTGACGGTGCTGTCCCGGGTCCATCGGGTACACAATCATCATCATCATCATCATCATCATCATCATCATCATCATCTTCTTCCGCTGCTGCTGCCGCTGCCGATACCGATTCTGATACGGCAGGGTGGATTTATCCATCTACAGGCGAACCCCAGGTAAAACGACCGCGGGTAAATTGTGAAAATGACGGTACAATGCGCCAAGAGGAAAGGTCGCCTCCTACCGATACCCTTGCCTCTACCACTGTTGCCGCTACCGCTGTTGCCGCCACCGCTGCTATGGATAATCAGCATGATGACGATGATGACGAAGAAAACGAATCCCCGTGGATTAATTGGTATAGGGAGCGAGTGGCAGCGCGTTTGGCAGCGCGACGACCCCAACCGCGAACTCCATCTCCATCCGATGCCGATGACATTGATTCGGATGCAACGTATTGGAGCGCGGAGGAAATGCGCCGGGAAAACGAGCGAGCGCGTTTGGCGATGCTCGATGATTCAAGCTCGATATCGAGCTTTGCATCAACGACGGTCGATGAGCTCGAGAGACGGGAAGCGAGCGCTCGCAGAGCGCTTCAAGAAGAGGAG
This sequence comes from Buathra laborator, assembly GCA_934046635.1. Lineage (NCBI taxonomy): Eukaryota > Metazoa > Arthropoda > Insecta > Hymenoptera > Ichneumonidae > Buathra > Buathra laborator. The sequence goes on from CAKOHB010000040.1 coordinate 288,425, forward strand.
GGGGATGAGGATGAAGAAGAAGAAGAAGAAGAAGAAGAAGAAGAAGAAGAAGAAGAAGAAGAAGAAGAAGAAGAAGAAAAATATGAAGACGATGACGATGCGGAAGAAGAGAGACACGACGAAGACGAAGACGATGATGAAGAGAGACACGATGAAGAAGAAGAAAAAGAAAAAGAAGAAGAAGAAGAAGAAGAAATCGATAGATAATTTTATAATTTTGCATTTTTTTTTTATTATAATTTTCCATATATATTTTCGTACATTTTTTAAAAAATTACAATACAATACAATACACATACACACGCACACATAATATTATAATATACTATATACAATATACGAATTTTTTACAATATATATATATATATATATATGTGTACAATTATTTCTACCCTTATCCACCATATCCCCACGGAAGCGTATCCGTAGAGCCGCGCTGCAACATTCTCTTGTTGTCACTCCAACTTAAAGCTAGTTTATTTCGCGTAACCGTTTCAACAACATGTTTTCGGCTGCGTATCAAACATTGTGACTTTATAAGATTCTCGTGCTGCAGCAAACACTTCTTGTAGTCGGCAAATGTTATTTTTCTCAAGGTGGATCCTTTAACACCCTTTGCGCGCTTTTTATCCTTCGGATCGTTCATAACCTTGTAAGCATACAATTTTGCTCGTAAGCCTACGAACTCTGTCATAATCCTACCGTTATTCTCATCTTTCATCAAACCAAGTACTTTTTTGTTCGCTTGAGGAATATCATACAAATTATTTACAGGGTAATCCGATGTGTCGAATTTGTACAAATCGCGTTTTATCGTCTCATATACATTCTCGGTTTTTATGTGATAAATCAAACTATCGGTGTCGGTATACATTACTTTTGCGTTCTCACCGAATTTGTTCTTCATATAGTTATAATGGAAATCGTATATGTAGATCTTTGAAACATCTAAAATTGTAAAGCCTGTGTATATCGGTTTATTGAATTTGACTGACGTTTTATTTAACTCTATTATTAGCATATCGTCGTCGAAAACGGTGCAGCTATGGAAAGTCGCTCTCGCTATAAGGGCTCGTGCCCCCCACCTCCCAGCCCATTTGGTGACAAGTTTTACCTCTCGGTGTTTTCTCACGTTTTCCATTGTTTTGCCAAAGACCGCATTATTCATGAGTTTATAAAAATTTTTTTCAAACTCATTAGTTGCTTTTTTGCGATAGTCTGTATTCAAATCAATATATTTTTTCATCCATGGACTTTGCTCGAATTTTAATATTCTGTGGATTTTTGTCAACTTTAGACCCAAACTGAGGCACTGCTTTAAATTGCGATAATGTATTACATAATTCTGTTTCGGCAATAACGTTGTCATCAATTTAGACTGAGTACATCCGGGAATGGGGGGCACGAAGTGCTCAGCGCACAGCGGTAGGTCTTTATGCTCGGCGTGGAGTTCTCGCGGGTATTCTAAATCGACCTCAAATATATAACCCGTTGAAGCATCATCTTCAATACTTTCAATATCGAGATCGTCAAATTTCTCCAACCATTCGAACGAGCTGTACGGTAAGTATTGACTCATCGCGGCGCCATACAAATTGTTAACGTCGTAGTACATAAGGTACGTTTCATCTGCGCTCGAGTCGAAATCTTCGCTCATGTACCGATTGTTTGCTTTTGCGTATCTGTTTGTACACTGCGCGATACCTCCTCGAATGCCTTTCTCAATGAACAGCAACATGTCTACATCGGTAAATAACTCAAGCTCAATTCCCGTGAACTTGAGCATTGCATCGAATGCGAGGCCCGGTGCAGTATAATAGTGCAACGGATCCAAATTATACGTTTTCAAGCACGTCTGCCGAAAATTTTCAAAAATGTCTGCCAACAGAAGTACATCTGTTTTTAAATAAAGGTCCGAGTATTCACCTAAACTTTTTATGTTGAACTCGCGCCAAACATTCATCGCGTGCGTATAATCCTCGTCGCTTATCGCTTCGCTTGTTAGTTTCGAGAAAAAATTGTCTTTACATGGCAAAGCCGTTTCGTCAAGTTTTCCCCAATTATCAAGATAGTCATAGGGAAAAACTCCTTTTCTCGTCAACAAAGCGAATTCTTCGTCATTACTATAGATACTCCGCATTATAGTTTTCTTATCAGCCTCCAAATATAACGCTAATTTTTCGATGCTGCTCGGCATGAAGCGAAATGAATCGATAAATCTATATTGCACGCGCGTTTTCGCTACGTCTTTCGAGAAAGAAATATATTTTTCTTTATTGACCGGTAGCAATTGTATTGAACCTTCAAATTGTGTTGCCAACGCTCTAATCAAAAAATGAGAATCGTAGCCCGATAAGTTATGAAAAATGACTGGCACAACGTGCGATTTTGTGAATTGCAAGTTGCATCCGTTATGCGCGGCCCCTCGATAGTTGCCCGTAAAATGACAGTGATCTCGGACTCTTATCTCACCATCATTAAACGGTTTCTCACAAATATGACAGATTGTTCCTGTCTGAAATTCGCGAATCTGATCAACCGTCAATTTTTTCATTGGAACAACGGTTAGCACGCGCGGTGTAATAAAATCAGCTAACGTTCGCAATTCTCGCATGAACCATTCGATACAATCTATGCCTCGGTATGATTTGTACTTAGAAATATCTTTGGTATACGCGCAATGGAGGTAGTAAGCGATACTATGTGGAACGTGCTTCTGATCACCAGGTGTCGATTGACTGGGCTCTAAAAGACATTCCAGGTCCGCGTAAATGGCAAATGGAACATCAACTTTATTTTTAAAGTTTTTAAATTTCAGAATCTTTTCTTCCTCCGTGGGAAGTTTCACTTTGCAGCCGTTTATATTAAAACAATCGATTTTATGTTTCACTAGGCCAGCTTCGGTTTGGAAGTGGCACAAGCATCTATCACAAAGCCACGTCATCGCGTTGTGTCTTGATATTTGCGAGCTAACAAGTCGTGAGAGATTTTTAATCCACGCGAAATGATGTATCGGATTATTCTCACCTACATTTAACGTTGTTTCGAGCATAAGCAAATGTATTGTCGGACGCTCGCTCTTTTTTTTACTTAAATATATTGGTACAATTTCCGATTTTCGCTTCTTACTTTCTACGGCATACACATTGATCGCTAAACGATTTACTTTCTCAAACCTGGGGATGTCTTTCAGCTTCATTGGATAACTAAAATCCTTATATTCGAGAACTTCCCGAAAATGTTGATACGAACTCTTGCGATCACTATGTCGTTGAATCGGCGGGGACAGCGCTGCTGTAACGGACCACAGGAAGCAATACTCATCATTGTTGGCGATGTTGACAATGGCTCGTTTCAGTTGTAAATCCCGCGGAACGCTGACGAATGTGGACAATCCTCCTCGTAGTGGAACGTATTTGTTCATATTAAATTGGAGATTGAGTATTTCAACGAGAGTCCAGCCCGATTCCTTTTGTTGAAACTCCTCCACTTTATGCAATAATTTTTCCTTCACATGCTCCCTGAACCACTCATCGATGTTCGTGGTGCGAAGAATAATTTCATTTCGTGTATTAAAAAATTTATTCTCCTCCAGATTTTCTGCATTTTTCGTGACACTGAATTTGCATCCGAGGATGACGTTAACTTTTAGCGAGCGTCTCCTTCTTTTCCTCGCGGTTCCATTCAGCATTCGTTTTAATCTCACGATGATGAGTCGTTTAGCATCATCTATGAATTCTGTTAAATGTTTGTGCTGCAGGTTTGTAACGACACCTGTACGTACGCGTCGGGCAAATGCCGTCTCGAGGTCGGACCACTGCACTTTTTTCAAAACTGCACCGGCACCAGTCGTTTTAAATCTTTCGATCATCGACTTTAAATTAACTATCGTCGCCTGAATTTGGATTTTATCGTGGATCGTAAGTGAATCGCACTTGCGTAAAATCGAACTCAAAAGTTTCACATTTTTTTCACCGATGTCGATCCACTTTTGCCTCTCGCCGGGTAGCGTTCTCTCGTTGAGAGTCGAATATGCTCTCTCCATAAGGTGCACAAGTTTTTTACGCTTATCACGATCCATTGTCTATCACGCACAGGTATGAGAACACACACTAAACACATGAGCGGAAATCTCAACAGTAAATACTTTACACGGAAATCTCAACTATACAGTGTTCGCGATGCGCTCGAAGCTGCAGAATGATTGTAGAGTGATCAACTAATTTTCAAAGTCAAAGATATTCTAACTTCACCCTCTCCACCAATTTTAAAAAAGCCAATCGCGAGGTTGCTCGCTATCGGAAAGAAATGTGAGAAAAGGGTGTTTTTTGGAAGGGATGCTAAACCTAAACAACGCTACAGCATCTATTTATTTTGCATCGATTGATATTTTTCGAGACATTCGATGCCGCCGGAGTGTGAGCTGAGAACAAGGCGCTTACTTCACCACCACGCATACACTTGACGGGGCCCTTGATGACGATGGGTAAGGCTGTGAGCGAGCCATCGAGTGAAGACTTCACAGCCGCTTAAAGAGTGTGATTTGATTTTAACACCACTGTGTGTTTATCCCTATTGAGTTTTAATATTATGAATGAGCGATAAGTGTTGACCCATTAGAATATATATGCATATTGCGCTCTCAATATACAGAGGAATGCACGCTGCATATAAAGCTATCGATATTCCTCACGACGATGTTTGTTTATATAACATTCCCCTGTGGTGAATGCCGAGAATGAGAACAAGGGTCTGACTCATCGAGCATTCGATACATGCAGCTATTATATTAGTATTTGTATATGGATGTTTATCGCGGTCATAAATTTCAAAGGGTGACAAGAGGGCTAGACTACTTAAAGCATTTGTATACATTATCATATCAACCACCCACTCACCCACCTAACGAGCATTTGATTTTAACACCGAAGTGTTTATTTATAATTGTTTATACAATCATAGGCGATAAGTGACAGATGGGTCTCAGAGCACAGGCCAAGCGATACCCTCCAACGCTGAGCAGTTCAATAGCCCCCCCCCCCACCCACCCACCCACCCACCACCTCCCACCTGGCTCACCCACCTGTCACTCACCGATTCGAAACATTGAAGAAAATGTCAACCACCCACCGACCCACCACCCACCCACCCACCACCCACCTCCCACACCCACCCACCACCTCCCACCTGGCTCACCCACCTGTCACTCACCGATTCGAAACATTGAAGAAAATGTCAACCACCCACCGACCCACCACCCACCCACCCACCACCCACCATCCACCTGGCTCGCCCACCCGTCACTCACCGATTCGAAAAACTTAAAAAATGTCAACCACCCACCCACCCACCACCCACCCACCCACCACCCACCTCCCACACCCACTCATCACTCACCGATTCCCCAAATACAATAAAATGCCAACCACCCACCCACCCACCCACCCACCACCCACCAATTACCTGCCGCACACCTGCCACCCACCCACCCACCACCCTCCTCCCCCCTCCTCCCACTCAACACGCCTCGAACCGCTGCCGCCGACCGAGCGCTTGGTTCAATACGCCCCGGGTGGGTTAGAACCCGCCTTACATATCTACTGCCTCTGCATCGATATTCGTACCATCCTCTTTCTTATTATTCGGCTTAGGTGGTTTATTGCTCAGGTGCAATAACAAGCTCGTAACAGAGTCCCAAATAGCGCCTAACAAATGTATGGACCATCCGTATACAGTGTGTAGAGCGTAACCGTGTATTATTGTATCGATGATGAGTTTAATTGCCCTGATGATGATCATTACTCCAATTAATCCTGCGCTCACGTTCCCAAATCTGATGAGATAACCCCATGTTTTGTCCCATGCGGATTCTACAATTTTATTTAACGCCTCTTCGTCGAGGAGATTTGATAGCGAACCCCCTTGAACAATGGTGGAGTGTCCGGTGATTCCTCGCGCCAATGAATTTAATATCGCCGGTCTTTCCGCGGGGAACATTAAATGATCGCGAAGTTCTTCCAATTCTTTCTGTGTATATATTCCGCTTGTTGCTAATGCGTAAGGGCTAACGTATTTCCAAGTGGGTTTAGTGAGAGGCTTGAGAACAGTAGGAGTTTGAGTTTGCATAGGTGTTGGTCCGAAAGAATACCAGTCTCCGTCTAACAGATACATAGGAGCGAGTAGTCGATTACAAGAGACTTCGGTGCCGGGTTTTAGTAGTATGTGAGTTCGCGGTGCCAAGTGGAAGGAGAAATTTCCCATTGTTACAGGTAATTCATTGTAACATTCGGCGGTTCGGGCAATTTTTACTTCGACGGTAATACATTGAGCGATGTGTGCCACTTCTCCGGCTATCACAGCCATGTATCCCGGCCCCTTCATTAAATCGTAAGCAAATTCGTCGGGAGAAATTCTCGCTATTGTCAGCGTAGTTTGCAACAGTTGTCGTTCCAGGTTGCATCGTTGCATTAATATATCGCGATACATGTCTTTAATTTGCGTACGGATATGTTTTTCTACAAATACGAATTTGGAATTCATGTATGTGAAAATATCCAGATTATTTACCTCGATGGGTCTTTTTGCAATGAAGGGGTTTCTCCGTGTAGTCTCTACAATAAGCAGCTTAGGATGCTCGATCTTAGTTAAAATATACCCGCAGACTTTAATTGTTTTTTACTTGAAAGTCCGAATGTTACATCTCCTTCAGTGAGAGTGTATACTGTTTGTTCGTTGCCAACGTCGTAATCCGCAATTCTATCGGCAATCCCTTCGTACAAGTGTCCGTACCTGTCGGTTTTACAACTGTCTTCGGGCAACGGGTCCCAAAACGTATCGCCGCCGTCGAAGTCGACACAACGGCCCTCGCTCAACTCGCAATTCGTTCCGGATCGTAAATGTATTTTGTTAGTATCTACGTTTACCCGAGCGTTGTAATCTCTCAATGATATTTTCACACTTCCATGTACTATTACTTTATCCCATGTACCGTAAGGATCGGAATAAGTACTACCTTCGCAAGACCCGTCGTTATTAATTCACCCTGCTATATGTATTGGTCGCGTAATTGTTCCCTTTGTCGTAATCCCCGTGACTGTGGTTTGTCCTATCTTAACGTTACCGTATCGATACATGTCGAGGCAAGATTCTCGGTTGACGCTATCTATATATCCGTATTCTCCGTTGGTTACATCCATCGTATGGGAATGCATTCCACATCTTTTGATCGTTCGATAAATTTCCACTTTACATTGCCTTACGTTTATAGATGAATATTCATTGATTTGTATAAGTTGAATATAGGTCCGAGTGACGTTAACTTCTTGCTGGGGGATGTTGCATTCTCCCACTCCTAGTAATGATACGCTGGTGATGTTTGACGTAACACCGGCGCAATCGTACCCAATCAATCCATGAGTCACCGAGATTTGTGAATTTAAGTAGATCAGTAAACTCCATGCGAGTAGAATTCCGAGCTTCATTGTCTGTAATATTATCATTCGTGAGATACCGAGTATTCCATAATTTATATATTTTTCGATATTTGTTTCTACTCTGCATTTTGTGAACGCGAGAATACGGGGGTATTCAATATTTTATGGCCTGACCAATAGGAAAATTTCCTTCCCTTCCGGAGGGAACTCGACAAGTGGTACGAGGATTATCGCGCCGAGTTTTCGTGAACCTTGAGAGTGGGGATTTGTGTATTTAAACCGGGATCATGGAAGAAGAAAATCATTCAAGTCTCCGAACTCGAAACTGATTACACTATGTCGCCCTTCTTCTTGTCTGTCGAGCAAATGAACGCGGCCTATATGGCGGCGTATTGTGCTCTGGTCCGTGGCGGATCGCAGGAGGAGTTTAATCGAAGGGTAAGTGTCGCGTTTACTTCTACGATATCATTTTTTTAAATATTTTTTTGTATAATCTTGTTCTTTTCTTTTTCCAGATCGCGGAATTGCAGACGTCCCCGTCCGTCTTCTTCGGTTCGGACGAAGACTGGGATGCCGAGGATTCGGGTCCCAGTTATCTGGAGGACTTGTGGATCCAGGGGGTTTATCTGCCTGTTAACCGGGGACGGTTCCCGGATCTCCATCCCGGCCTGGAGGATCTCGACGAGGGAGATTTCTCGCATTGTGATGATCCTCTAGAGGGGTTCGATCCGGAAGAGTACGTGGCACTTCCGTTGGGCGAGCCTCAAGGGCCCAATGAAATGGAGGTCGAGGAGGACGATGGGGGGTCGGGTCACTCGACCGATCCAGGGGAGGATGAAACATCAGGGTGAAGGTGGCCCCGTTCGCCCAGACTCTCATATTCGCGGGTATTTATTGTTACCATTTTTTTTCATATGTATATTTATTTTTTCTGGACTAATGTTTATGTTTTTTTTTGTTTCAGCTCTCGGTACCGGACCTATTAGGGTTCCGAGGGATTAGTTTTTAGCCCTTACATATAGTATAGGTTATTGTAAGAGTGTGTTGTTTTTTTTTAATTATTTTAATAGATTTTAGTTATAGTTAGGATTTTAAGGTTATGCGTATATTTTTTTCATTGTTTTTTTTTTTATTTTATTTTTAAGTATAGTTTTTAATTTATAATAGTAATTTAGTTTTTATTCTTATCTATAAGAAATTCTTTTTGTATTTTGTTCTTTTATTTTTAACAATAAATGCCTGAACAGGCAATAAAATACATTTTGGTGTTGTCCCCTTTTATTACTCATATAAGTATATATTGTAACGGTACGTTTTTGGAGTCTTACAGCTCTTTGCTCCGAAACGTTGGCTATTGTGAGTTTTTGGCTCACGGAGATGTGAGGGCAGGTGCTGTAAATTATAAATCTGTTTGTTGATTCGAATTGTCAACAATAATTGTGATTTTATTGAGACATTGTCGTGAATACAAAAGAAATAGTGGATTTTGTCCAATAATTAGATTTTCGGCTCTCAATTATTTAAATTGCGAAACAGATTGACGGGTTATTTTATTGCGGATGCAGGAGTTTGATTCTACGTTAAACAGTCGCTTATCAGTTAATGACGAGACGAAAGCAGTCGCCAAGGTCCCCCAAGGCAGTCGCCGGCGCTGTCACGAAGAGATAAGCCGTGCAAAAATGATTCTACGTTAGATGATCGATATTAGCCACCAACGAGACGAAAGCAGTCGCCGAGGTCCCCCAAGGCAGTCGCCGGCGCTGTCGTGTACTAATACGTCACCGCAATGCAATAGATTTTACGTTAATTAGGATTAGATGGATAAACCGAGACGAAAGCGGTCACCGAGGTCCCCCAAGGTAGTTGCCGGCACTGGTTTTTTAAAGGAAAGGTAACACTAGACGAAAGCGGTTGCCGAGGTCCCCCAAGGCGGTTGCCGGCGCTGTGTTTGGAAAGGAAATTTTTAAATTCAAAAGGAGGTCTGTTCGCTGAAAGAAAATTTATTTAAATTAATTGTTTAAAGATGAATGGCCGACGTTGGTTTCTTCCTTCAATAACCGGATTGTCGTCGAGAAATTTGTCCCTTGCTTCTTCTTAGCGACGGGACTCTGTCGAGTAAAGCAACGCTTTACTCGAAAATGAAAAGTGTTGGAATTTTACTATCGAGAATTATCGATAAGCAAAATGGAGGACTCAAGATCAAACGAGCCGTAGCCGCGCATGAGTTCCTCTCCGTTCGAGTTTAGGTTCGAAGTGAAGTGTCTCTGTGCTCGCGATCGGGTCTTATATACCCGAGCGCGAGGCCCTTTTTTGTGTCGATTGACGCACGAAGTACGTCAAACTTCGCTGTCCTTTATTATCGCTGCCCGGGGTCTGCCGCAACAGCTTAAGGGAACCGTGTGCAAAATATGATGTAACACCTCTGGGCAGTTCGCACTATCGACCGTAGTCATCGATTGACTGCGCGGTCGGTAATTTACGTGCTGGTTTACCGAAAGGTATGGTAAATTGCCGATGTGGCGAATAAATGCGAAAAATATGAGGGGTAAAAATTTAATACCGTCTCAATATATATATATTTTTTTTTCATTTTCTTCCCCCTTTTTTATTATTATTATTATTATTTTTTTTCCTATTTTATTTTGCGGCTGCGATACATCTGTTGTTCTGCCAACAGTTCTTGTGTTTTTTTTTCTCTTTCTTTTCGATCGTTCCAGTCTTCGTTCTTCTAGTCATCGGTCGACAGTAAGTATATGTTCTCTTTTTTTTCAGATTTTCTTTCCTTGTTCGGTCGAGTCCTCGGAATTCCCAATAGTTTGTTTCTCTCTCTTTCTCTTTCCTTTTCGGTCGAGTTCTCCGCGACTCCCGATAGCCTATTTCTTTTTCTTTCTCTTTCTTTTTCGGTCGAGTCCTTCGCGACTCCCGACAAATATTTAAATTTTCACGTTTTTTTTTGTGTTTTTTTAAAAATTATTTATTCTTGGTTGAGTCCTCAAGACTCCCAATAATTTTGTTTAATTTTTAGTTCTTCTTTTTTTTTATTTTTGTCGGTCGAGTCCTCCGCGACTCCCGACAAATATTTCAATTTCATGATTGTTGTTTTTTTATTTTTTTTATTATCAATCTTCCTCTTGTCGGTAGAGTCCTCCGCGACTCCCGACAAATATTTAAATCTATCGTTCTTTTTTTTTATTATTATTATTAGCATTCCTTTACCGTCGGTTGAGTTCTCAAGACTCCCAACAATTTGTTAAAATTTTCTCTTCCCTTTTTATATATTTTTTTGTATTTTCGCTGGAATTCCTCCAAGAACTCCGATTTTTTTTTTTTTTGGATAATATATTTTTTTTTTGTTGAGTTCCTATGAGTTCCTGATATTTTTCCCTTATTATAATATGTTTTTTGCCGAATTCTTGATGAACTCTTGCTATATTTACTGTATTTTATATATTTTTCCGGTCGAGTTCCTCACGAACTCCTGGTATATTTTTTTTTCCTCTATTACTGTTTTTCCTTATTGAGTCCCCTATGGACTCCTGATATTTGCCTACTTTAGCATTGTATATATATATATTACAATATTCTATATTATTATTATATATTATTATTATATTATATTATTATTATTATTATTTTATTGATTTTTTTTTATTGATTGAGTTCCTTATGAACTCTTGATGTTTATTTTTTTTTTTGAAATTTCAAATTGAATTTGCTACGAACTCCATATATATATATATTTTTTTTTTCTTATTAAGTTTTCCTTTATTTATTATTATTATCAAAAAATTCCTTCTTTCTTTTTTTTATCATTGATCCTCATAATTGTACGAAGATTTCATGATGTTTTCTCTCTTTTTTTCTTCATACATAGGTTTTATTATCCCTTATTGTAGATATGTTTTCCTTATTCTGATGGTTATTGTCATTATTGTTATTATCTATGTTTTATTGATTCCAATACATTTAGTTATATATATATATTTTTTTCCATTATTATTATTTTAGTATTTTTTTTTTGTTGTGTTTTTTTTTCTTTTTTCTTAATTAGTTTATTCAATTTTACTTTTTCCAAAGCGTCTTAGATCCCCTTTAAATTCCTATGCATTATTATATAAAATTTTCCTACCGTATATAAAACGTTATTTTTCCTATTTCCTCTACTTTCCTTTATTGTCCCTATATTCTATTCGTTATCCCCCTTTTTCTTTTATGTTTCCCTGAGTTCCCATCTCTTTTCTTATTCCTATCCTTTCTTTTATATAGGTAGTACAATTATTCCCGTCCCTACACCGATTTATTCGTTTTTACGTAACAAATCTTTCTTGTTAACGTTATCAATAATGCGATATTTTTCCTACATATAGTTTATAAAATATTTTTCCCTAAATTCTATGTATTCATTATGAGTATGGGTATTTCATGTACTTAAATTTATTTATCGTATCTCTATTTAATTCTCTTACTTGTATTTTCCTATGTTTTGGTTCCTTCTTTTCTTTTATTCATGTATATTTTAACCGGTTAGTTGGTTAAAGTATTTCATGTACTTAAATTTATTTATCGTATCTCTATTTAATTCTCTTACTTGTATTTTCCTATGTTTTGGTTCCTTCTTTTCTTTTATTCATGTATATTTTAACCGGTTAGTTGTTTAAAGTATGAGGTTCTTTCGGTTGTATATAGGGGTCATTTTTTTTTTTTATTATTATTATTATTTTTTTTATACCAAAGTTTCTAATAGATTCCTTTGTTCGAGGGTTTCATCTTCCTCCTCGATGTGAGTGAATAGTTTCCTGCGTAATTCGTCGTAAACTTCTTTCTTGCTTATTTGTTGGGGTCTGTTTTGTGCGGTGTTATTATCGCTAGCTCCGTCTTCCTCGTCTCCGGAGCCCGGGGCCGTTTCGTACGGGGTCGTTGGTACTATTGTATTCTCGTCCTCGTCTTCATCGGTATCCTCTGGCGGGTGGTAATTGTACAGTCCGTACCCTTGGCTTTCCATTGTTTCCATTAATTGTCCCTCCGGAAGAAGAGAATCGCCTCTCCATATGTATCTTACTCCTCCGAGAGTGATGGGTTGATACATATTCTCACATAACAGCGAGGTGTAACGCGCTCGTCCTTCTTTATTGAGCCTTCTCCACTCGGGGGGTACTCACAGCTCGAACTTGCGTCCGTGGTCGTCGGGCAATTCGATTTTCCAATAACAAAATATTTTTTCCATTCCATTTACGATGTCGTGTGGTACCTGTCGGTTTTTTCTTACGGGTAGGTCTGTTCCGTCGGAGTATTGAAGCCTAGGTTCGCCCCAAAAAGGAGTTTCCTCCCGAGATTCTGGCCATCCATTGCGCCCAGCCATCGGGATGTCCGATAATCTTTGTCCCAGCGGCACGAGTGCATCGGGTAACCATTTGTACAGAGTAGCTCCGAGAATTATGTCTTCGTATGGATTATCGCGCAATTTACCGACCCATTCGTCCAACACCGCTGGTTGGATCGTTCGCCACTCGGGTGGTACATAGAAATCTACTCTTCTTTTCGGAATCTCCAAATAGAAAGCGATTTCCCAGTAACAGAACAATGCTTCTGTTCCGGGGACAATGACCCGGGGTCTTATTCGATTAAGACATATCCAGAGCGTGTCTTCATGGGTGTCGTTCATAAGTGGTCGACACCAACTGAACTCCGTACAGTAACAGTGATGGACAGCCATTGTTCCACACGTTCCTGTTTTTGAAACGTTACTTATGAAATTTACCGCATATATGTATATGTGAAGGCTTTGTTATTCGTTCATACAGTTTTTTTTGTATAGTTTTATTTGTATTGCTAAGTTTAATTCATGAAATGATTTATTGAATGAGTTTTTCTTTTCGTCTTAATTTATCAAATACAGAGGTCCTATCGGTAGCGTGGTTATTTCCTACTCAATATTTAAGTGGGAAGAAACGTTTTTATTTATTCATTTATTATTATTTAATAGTTTTTTTTATCATTATTATTATTAAAAAGAAATATATCTCTTTTTTTTATTTAATATTTTGTATTATATTTTCTTTTTATTATTATTATTTTTTTTTTGCTTCTATTTGTAACTCTTTAATACTTTTATGTAAAGCTGCCTATTATGTGCTCCCCCCATTTTTTTTTATTCAGAGTTTACGTTCTACTCTTCCATGATTATTTTTCGAATGGGTTATTCTTTTCTCTCTCTTTATTTATTTATTTTTTTTATATTACTTCCTTCTCTGTGGGCGGGTGTTCCCGAGTATAGTCACGTTACTGGGGACGATTGCGATTCCCCTGTCCTTACAATTGTAGTCGTGTACTACAACGATCTTAGTGTAGCGGAATGTTAACGCTCCGCAAATTACGCAGTCGCCTCGTTCTTTAGCGCATTTCTCGCAGTAAATTGCGTGTCGACAGGGTATAATTATAGTCTCAATTCCTGCGGCCCTGCAACCTTCACACAGATTATTGATAACGTATTGTTTGTTTTCTAGATCGTTATAAGGTGGGAGATCAGATGGTGCAAGCGCTGTTGTCGAGTCGTTTGATTTGCTATCGAACTCCTCCGTTTTCTTTGATTTAGTTTCCTTCTTTGAAGAGGTTGCCGCACCGGACTCTTTGGGTAGACAGTCTATTGCCTCATCGAGCGTATATACAGTGTAGCCGGCTCTGTCCAATAACTCGAACTCGGAGTCGCCGATCTTGTGAGTAGTCTCACTAGCGAGATATTCATTAATTGCTTCCGTACGATTTTCCAAACGGCGGAGGCGAACGACGGGGTCCTTTTTTATGTACTTACGTTACTCCACTACCCGAGAGTCATCGAGCGCAGGTACCTGCACTCCGGATATAGTCGTGCGTGTCGTTCCCATGGTACATCAATGAGCTGCCAATCCTTTATAGCACCCGTACAATGGTGGCAAACTACTAAGTCGCCGGGTCCGTGTCGGAAAAATCCCGCTCGAGCGAGACTTTCCTTCGTTTGTAGTGAATCTCTCGGCCAACCCCTGAAAGTCTTGAGACGCGCGATATAGTCGGTATACTCTGGATATCCTGACTCCTCCCAGTTGCGAAGTGTCATTGATGATTTCTTTGTTTTCAGGGTTTCTTTATCCGTCTTTTCTATTTCGTCGTCGTTGTCGCAAAGGGTCAGTTGACCACTTGCGCCGTATTTACCCATCCCCGGCGGGGGCCTCGTGCGGTTAGCCGTCTCGTCGTCCGTGTGCGCGTACTGGGGTGGTGGTGCCAGCAAAGTGGTTTCAACGGTAGGTATCTTAGGTGCGTTTACTTGTTTTACGTACTCTTGCCCTTTCATCGAGAGCATATATTCACACTTTGGGAACCATAGTGCGTGTTGTTCCCACGGTACGTCGGTAGGCTGCCAATACTTCAGCCCGCCTCCACAGTAATGGCAAATTACATAATCGCCACTTCCCTCGCGGAAGAATCCAGCGTTGGCGTGGTCCTCGGCCGTTTGTGGTGCCCATTTTGGCCAGTCTTTAAATGTTTTCATGCGTTCATCGAAATCAAGAAGGTGCGGATATTCGGCCTTTTTCCAACTCAGAAAGGTCGCTGAAGATTTCCCTGGTTTCGGAGTTACGTTACCGCTTATTCTATCGCAATCGATGCAAGAGTGTCTTTTTCCTGTTGCGCTGGTTTGACCCCTTTTCCGTTCCGGCCGAGGGGGTGGAATCGTCGCGGGGTCCGCTCCAATCGGCACGTTGCCGCACGGCAGATTCCTCACGAATCGGCACAACTCTTGATATCTCATATGTTCTCGCATGGGATCATCATCGTTTGCCCATAGACTTATGGAAATTTTACACTCGAAGCAACAGACGTAATCCCTTGGCCCACGGTAATAAAATCCCGCGGCGGCAAATTTCGCCGCATCTAATGTAAACAGTGGCGGACCGGGATAACTTTGCAGCCGAACGCTCTCGAAACGATAATCGGGTTGAGGTGGCTGTCCAACGGTCGACATTTTCCAAGTTTTTGTGTCGATTAATTGTTCGTATATCTGTCTGAGTATATTCTTTATATAAATTTTTTTTTATAAACTTATTATTATGGATATGCTCAATACGTAATATTATTTCTACGGCGAATATATATTTTCCCCCTTTTCTTTGTATATGGGGTTGTGTTTTTTTTTATATAGTGTTTATTGGATGCTGTTTATGATTTATCTTCTTGTGCGTCTAAGGGCTTTTCCTTTCTTCTTCCGGTTTTACGACGCCGGAATGCGTGATTTTCGTAGTCGATTTGGATGCACGACTCGTGAACCCTTTTTTATTATTACCCGCACGTTTTCTTGTTCCAGTAGTTCCAATACTTCGTATGGTCCGACGTAATGGTCTCCAAGTTTTCCGGGTTTCGGCCCTTTAAGCAGAAATACCGGTTCGCCCACCTTGAAATTTATTGTATTTATTTTTCGATCGTGGCATTCTTTAGCTTTTTCTTTCGCTAAAATTAAATTTTCACGACCGATCTGTTAAATCGAATGTATTTGCGTTACTAATTGAATTAAATAATCGTCATAGGTAGCGAGTCTTTCTCTTGCAGCTAACGGCATGCTCGAGGGAGTTCTAGCTATTTTTCCAAACACCATTTCGTAAGGTGTGTGCTTAGTCCCTTCGTGTACGTTCGTATTATAATTAAAAATTGCCAATTCGACCCATTCGTCCCAGTTTTTCTCTCGCGTTGAATATTGTTTTAAATATTCTCCAAGGACGTGGTGAGATCTCTCTAAGGAACCGTTTGACTGTGGGTGGAAAGCAGTCGTTCTAATTTTCCGAATACTAAATAATTTAGCAATTTGTTGCATAAATTTGCTCAGAAAATTCGCACCTTGATCGGTTAACACCGCTCTTGGCGCACCAAACTGACAGATATAATGCTTCACGAATGCTTCCGCGATGGTTACGGCCCTAGCATTGGGAAGTGCTATACCCATAGAAAATTTTGTCAATTGATCTTGGATAGTGAGAATATATTCGTTATCTCTTTTGGTTTTTGCTATCGGTCCTACTATATCCATCGCGATTTTGTCGAATGCAGTGTTGGGCGTATCGATAATCACGAGTGGCTGTTTTGTTTTAACTCTGACTAATTTTTTTAATTGGCACTGGAGACATCGCTGAATAAATTGTTGAATGTCTGCTTTTAGATTTTTCCAATAATATTCGTGACGGATTCTGTTATAAGTTTTGCTTACTCCGCGGTGTCCTCCGATCGGTGAACAGTGCATTTCTCGAATTATTTCGTCATGTTGATCTCTAACTATTCCATTGCAAATAATAATCTTAAAATCGCTTTCTTCAAATATTCGCTGTATTTCAGAGTGTATTCTATCCCAAGGGCCGTTGCAAATTGTTTCGGATTTAGCGATACTTATTGATTGGATCCCTAATCTTCCTGCCAAGTATTCACAGTTATGTAAAGCTTCTGTTATGTTTTCGAGTATTTGCGTGGGACCCTCGGTTTGGTCGTCGGAAATCGGAAGGGCAATATTAAATTTATTACCTCGTTTCACGAAGGATTGAGGCCGTTTCAGTCTCAAGTTTCTCATTTTGGGTAATTCGTTTTTCTCCTGTAATTTCTTACTGCCATCGTCTAATGGTTCGCCGGCGATGGTTACGAAATATGCAAGGCTATCCTTCCGAGTGTGAAATAGATCTCGAGATTGTTTAACATTTCCTGCAGTACCGCGATCATTAATTACGTCGTGGTTATTTACTCGCGGATTATTATTGGATTCTATTACTTCGGCCGTACCGACGTTTCCTTCTTCATCGCTTGCTACATTGGCATTTTCGTCTTCTTCGCTCGAATTTTCGGATTCTCTTTCCTCAATAGGTACCGGCTTGTGGTTTTTCCGTTTATGGCGTACAGTTTCTTCTTCTTCAGTTTCTTCGCTAGCGGCGTCTTGAATAGTGGGCGGTATATAGTCTCGTGATGTGCTTGGCCCATAGGGATCAGCGGCAGGCACGTGCCATGCCGCGTCATGGTCCTCCGGGTAGTATTGTTCGGCGGGGGATTTATGGTATGGCTCATTCATAGTTTCGTTGGTGTTTTCGTCTGGTGCTGCCGGTGGCCTTTCCTCTGGCACGGTTTCGTTCATCGGAGCGTCAAACGTTAGTTCGCAATCGCGAGGATAATTACCGTCCGTATTTTCTTCGGCTGCGGTGAGTGTTTCATTGGGTAATTCGCGATCCCAATCGCATTCCTCGAATTCATCATATACCAATGTGTTACGTCTGGCGAATTTTAAAATTTTATTCGCCAACGCAACTTAGAAATAACCAAATTTTACAAAATTTAATATCTACTGAGAGTGAAAAAGAGAATAAAGATTAGGGAGGAGAGCGAAGGATAAATCGAAATACACGCATTGCACGTGATTTCATCATGGTCTTCGAGTATAAAAAAATCAATAATTGGACAATAACTAAACATCTTTAAATCAACAAATAAGGAATATTCAATGATTGGCATAGTAACAGTCATATAACTCAAACTTGAGCTTAGTGAATATTCGAGTTACTAGAGGGGTGGTATCGGCATCGGAAGTATCTATTCGCATTGTTTAAACCGAGCTGTCTCGGCAATCCGAATCCTTCTTTTGCGTACATCCGAAAGTGAACTTCTTATCGCTCCAACACCATGGCAAGCACCTCACAGATATATACAACTGTGCAGCCAGAGAATCGGTGTGACTGTTTCTAAGGAGCCGATTCGAGAAATTACCGTCACCGTTAATGAGTGCAGCACCTCTCGAATAATTTATTAATATTCATTTTTGGACCAACAATGTAATAACCAACAATTAACTTAACCATTGATATTTAATCGGGATACAACAACTAAATAATCTCAGAATTCTTCTGATAAACAAATCGTCTTTAAACTTCGTTAATTACCGTAAAATCGAGCATGTATTTGAATATTTGGGTCACATCGTTATTAAACAAAAATATAAAAATATAATTAAACTATTTAAATAAGATCTTCGTATTTAATTTGTTATTTTCCATTGTAATCATCGTAGAAATTCAATTCAAATTCGACAATTAATCTTTTTAACCAAACAAAATAATTATCGCAATAATTAACTATAAAAATGACTGTTTAAACTATAAATCGTTAATTCATAAATTTACTATTCATAAAAGACAGACCGATCGATAATTACTTGAGGTGGGAGTAGACGCTTCAATGAGGAGAAGTATGGGCCAGGAGACCCCCCGGGATAATCAATAAATATGAGACCCAAAGCGACCAGAGGGCAGTCATCATAATTTTATTCACTATACGAGAGTATGAGAAATCGGTAGTCGTCATTTCTTTCTCATCATACGAGAGTATTAAAGATCAGGAGTCGTTGTAATTTTGTTACGATCTTACGACAGTACGGAAAATATCAGAATAATCTGAAAATTATTACAATACGAATTTCGAAATACAACAATACGAAAGTTCTACAACGATAACGGAAATTATCATAAACACTTAAACAATAATCCGTTCATCGGAAATTATACAAAGGCCATTTCATCAACAAACATTCTGACAGTTAAATAAATCTACAACATTTTGAAAATAATATAAAACTGTGAACTGACTTCTACGAATTTTAACATTGTTCAAAACGGGGAATAGTCAGAACTTTGAACGACACTTATAATGTTTTTCGGGACTTTAAAAATATAACGGGAATTAAACTGTAAAACCAAATAAATCAAATTATCAAAAGTGAATTAAAAAGTGTATTTGTGTGAATCAAAATTTTAAATAAATCTCAACGTTAAATTGAAATTTCCGCGAAGGGTTAAACAATTTATTTCGAATTAAATAAATTCGACTGTTAATATCAACCTCATCGTAAATACATCATCATCGAATATCTACACAACCAATTGGAAATTCTTGAAGGAAGGAAGGAAGGACGTACTTGAACTCTCGATCATCTTTAACTAAATCCATCCAATTCAACATAACAAATTAAGTCAACATCTAAATTTTACTTTAATTCATCAATCAACAATGTAAGTTTTTCCCATCAAAACATTCATTTTACGGGTCACATGGTTATCCAATATAACCAAATAAATTTCGATCGTGATTATAAATCAAATACAAGGAGAAGGCCTCCTTTAAATTAAAGTGTGATATCAATGCGTGAGTTCTTCGGCCTCTGGTAACGAGTACCAAGGTAACGAAGAGTGTACCGGGTCGCGATTGTTGCGAGCGCTGGTCAGCGACTACGCGCGGATCAAATTTCACTACGAGACGCATCGAGCGTACGGCGTCTTATCGGAGAATTTTTGTAGTAAACACATCTGTCATATGGTTAATACGCGGTTACTATACGCGTACTACGATTCAGTGATTCTCTTCACATACGTTATTATTTCTTTTGCATCGACCATTTAAATCTTTAACACGGCGCACTCTGTACCCTATCCAGAGTAACTCTCCGAAAGGTCAGACTCAAAAAGGGAATAAGTCGGATAAAGCGCCTCAATGGTACAAAACGTGTAAAAGGGAATTTTATTCCTTGACCGTAATTACCGAGGAAATGCTGATTTGGACGTAACAAATGCATAGTTATCTTCTTCTTCGCTCCCACTAAATCAGATTCTTCGTCGTCCGTATCGTGTTCGAGTAATTCGCTGATATCTTCTTCCGTCAATCGTCTTCTCTTTTTCGTTCTCGTTTCTGTATCCTTGTTGACGCGAATTATGAAGATGCCGTCGCTCCCGTCAGGTTCCTGTACTGGATTCCTTGACAATGCATCCGCGTTAACATTTGTCTTTCCAGCTTTATACACAACATCGTATTCGTATTCGGCGAGTTTTAAACGCCAACGTAGTATTTTAGCATTTCCATCGGTAGCGCGACGGAACCACAATAAAGGTTTATGATCCGTTACCACCGTAAACTGTGTGACGTGATTTTTCGGAATCACCGTCACACAATAAAAGAGCATCGTATTTCTGAGAAAATTCCGATACCTAACGCTTTCGTTCCCGTTTTCTGCCTCCCCCAGCGACTTAAAGATACCGTTAAACTCTCGTGAGATATCGATCGAGTAATATAGCGGTGAAGTTTGAAACGTTGCAAAGTTGCAACGGTTTCCCAGCTCTCACGCCGAGGCAACTGTCACAAGCGCTAAGGGGTTATGTTCAGAGCCGACTAGCTATATTCGCCTTATTTTAATTAAACGTGCCTAATGTATCCCAAAAACTGGGTTCTATTTGTACACAACTCTTCCATAATCATCGAGGAACACGAACGAAGAGGATTAAAGCTCCGCGCTCGGATCATTATATTTTTTAAAATCGCATGCTCGACGAACACTCTACTTTGTCGAATTTTCGTGCAACAACGCATTTGTCCTGCAAAATGTTTATTTTTTTTTTACGATACCCTTCCCTACGTATCGAGGAACATTATCGCCAAGTTTTAGCTTTCGGACTCGATTCGTTATACCAAAAAAAAAATGTAATTTCTCGGCAAACAGTCGATTTTTTGCTACTTTGCGTGCATTAGTCCTGCAAAGTGTTAACTCGTTTCTTTATTCGCAAAAAAAAAAAAAATCTATACGAACAGTCTATTTGAATCTAGTTGACTATGAATTTTGAGTTCAGTGGAAAACCAGTTCAATCGGAGGCGTAAGTGTGTCACAAAAAAAAATGATAGGTTTTCGAACGTCAGCTAATTTTATGTTCATCCCTCTACAAAAAGTCTCTGTAATTAAAAAACTATAAATAATAGACTATTAAGTTTATAACGTCATATGATCCGGGTACAGTGCCGGAGATATTTCAATCATCAGATTTTCCATACCTTCCCTACAAGTTGAGAAAATTACCTTTTTTGACGAAATCAACTCAAAAACCGAAAAACTCAGATGTCGTGCAAAAAGTCAATATTTTTTTTTACGGTAATATTCCTAAGGTATTGAGGAATATTATTGCCAAGTTTCCGCTTCCGGCCTCGCTTCCTTATTTACAAAAAAAAATGAAATTTCTGGACAAACCGTTTTTCCCCGACTATTTTTGGCTACTTTCCGTGTAACAATTGAGATGTCGTGCAAAAAGTCAATATTTTTTTTTACTATACCATTTCCTAGGTATCGAGAAATATTATCGTCTAGTTTCAGCTTCCGTACTCGATTCCTTAGATGTAAAAAAAAAAATGAAATTTCTCGGCAAACAGTCGATTTTTTGTTATTTTGCGTGCAACAACGCATTTGTCCTGCCAAATTTTAATTTTTTTTTTTACGATACCCTTCCCTACGTATCGAGGAACATTATCGCCAAGTTTCAGCCTTCGGACTCGATCCCTTATATGCAAAAAAAATTAAAATTTCTAGGCCAATAGTCGATTTTTTGCTACTTTACGTGCAACAACGCATTTGTCCTGCAAAATGTTTATTTTTTTTTTACGATACCCTTCCCTACGTACCGAGGAACATTATGGGAAGGGTATCGTGAAAAAAAAAATAAACATTTTGCAGGACAAATGCGTTGTTGCACGCAAAATAGCAAAAAATCGACTGTTTGTCGAGAAATTTAATTTTTTTTTGATATAACGAATCGAGTCCGAAAGCTAAAACTTGGCGACAATGTTCCTCGATACGTAGGGAAGGGTATCGTAAAAAAAAAATAAACATTTTGCAGGACAAATGCGTTGTTGCACGCAAAATAGCAAAAAATCGACTGTTTGTCGAGAAATTTAATTTTTTTTTGATATAACGAATCGAGTCCGAAAGCTAAAACTTGGCGACAATGTTCCTCGATACGTAGTGAAGGGTATCGTAAAAAAAAAATAAACATTTTGCAGGACAAATGCGTTGTTGCACGCTAAGTAGCAAAAAATCGACTGTTGGCCTAGAAATCTTAATTTTTTTTGCATATAAGGAATCGAGTCCGAAGGCTGAAACTTGGCGATAATGTTCCTCGATACGTAGGGAAGGGTATCGTAAAAAAAAAAATAAACATTTTGCAGGACAAATGCGTTGTTGCACGCAAAATAACAAAAAATCGACTGTTTGCCGAGAAATTTAATTTTTTTTTGGTATAACGAATCGAGTCCGAAAGCTAAAACTTGGCGACAATATTCCTCGATACGTAGGGAAGGGTATCGTAAAAAAAAAATAAACATTTTGCAGGACAAATGCGTTGTTGCACGCTAAGTAGCAAAAAATCGACTGTTGGCCTAGAAATTTTAATTTTTTTTGCATATAAGGAATCGAGTCCGAAGGCTGAAACTTGGCGATAATGTTCCTCGATACGTAGGAAAGGGTATCGTAAAAAAAAAAATAAACATTTTGCAGGACAAATGCGTTGTTGCACGCAAAATAGCAAAAAATCGACTGTTTGCCGAGAAATTTAATTTTTTTTTGGTATAACGAATCGAGTCCGAAGGCTGAAACTTGGCGATAATGTTCCTCGATACGTAGGGAAGGGTATCGTAAAAAAAAAAATAAACATTTTGCAGGACAAATGCGTTGTTGCACGCAAAATAACAAAAAATCGACTGTTTGCCGAGAAATTTAACTTTTTTTTGGTATAACGAATCGAGTCCGAAAGCTAAAACTTGGCGACAATATTCCTCGATACGTAGGGAAGGGTATCGTAAAAAAAAAATAAACATTTTGCAGGACAAATGCGTTGTTGCACGCTAAGTAGCAAAAAATCGACTGTTGGCCTAGAAATTTTAATTTTTTTTGCATATAAGGAATCGAGTCCGAAGGCTGAAACTTGGCGATAATGTTCCTCGATACGTAGGGAAGGGTATCGTAAAAAAAAAAATAAACATTTTGCAGGACAAATGCGTTGTTGCACGCAAAATAGCAAAAAATCGACTGTTTGTCGAGAAATTTAATTATTTTTTGGTATAACGAATCGAGTCCGAAGGCTGAAACTTGGTGGTAATGTTCCTCAATACGTAGGGAAGGGTATCGTAAAAAAAAAAATAAACATTTTGCAGGACAAATGCGTTGTTGCACGCTAAGTAGCACAAATCGACTATTGGCCTAGAAATTTTAATTTTTTTTGCATATAAGGAATCGAGTCCGAAGGCTGAAACTTGGCGATAATGTTCCTCGATACGTAGGAAAGGGTATCGTAAAAAAAAAAATAAACATTTTGCAGGACAAATGCGTTGTTGCACGCAAAATAGCAAAAAATCGACTGTTTGCCGAGAAATTTAATTTTTTTTTGGTATAACGAATCGAGTCCGAAAGCAAAAACTTGGCGATAATGTTCCTCGATACGTAGGGAAGGGTATCGTAAAAAAAAAAAGAAACATTTTGCAGGACAAATGCGTTGTTGCACGCTAAGTAGCAAAAAATCGACTATTGGCCTAGAAATTTTAATTTTTTTTGCATATAAGGAATCGAGTCCGAAGGCTGAAACTTGGCGATAATGTTCCTCGATACGTAGGGAAGGGTATCGTAAAAAAAAAAATAAACATTTTGCAGGACAAATGCGTTGTTGCACGCAAAATAGCAAAAAATCGACTGTTTGTCGAGAAATTTAATTTTTTTTTGGTATAACGAATCGAGTCCGAAGGCTGAAACTTGGCGATAATGTTCCTCGATACGTAGGGAAGGGTATCGTAAAAAAAAAATAAACATTTTGCAGGACAAATGCGTTGTTGCACGCTAAGTAGCAAAAAATCGACTGTTGGCCTAGAAATTTTTATTTTTTTTGCATATAAGGAATCGAGTCCGAAGGCTGAAACTTAGCGATAATGTTCCTCGATACGTAGGAAAGGGTATCGTAAAAAAAAAAATAAACATTATGCAGGACAAATGCGTTGTTGCACGCTAAGTAGCAAAAAATCGACTGTTGGCCTAGAAATTTTAATTTTTTTTGCATATAAGGAATCGAGTCCGAAGGCTGAAACTTGGCGATAATGTTCCTCGATACGTAGGGAAGGGTATCGTGAAAAAAAAAATAAACATTTTGCAGGACTAATGCGTTGTTGCACGCAAAATAGCAAAAAATCGACTGTTTGTCGAGAAATTTAATTTTTTTTTGATATAACGAATCGAGTCCGAAAGCTAAAACTTGGCGATAATGTTCCTCGATACGTAGGGAAGGGTATCGTAAAAAAAAAAAAAAAACATTTTGCAGGACAAATGCGTTGTTGCACGAAAATTCGACAAAGTAGAGTGTTCGTCGAGCATGCGATTTAAAAAAATATAATGATCCGAGCGCGGAGCTTTAATCCTCTTCGTTCGTGTTCTTCGATGACTATGGAAGAGTTGTGTACAAATAGAACCCAGTTTTTGGGATACAGTAGGCACGTTTAATTAAAATAAGGCGAATATAGCTAGTCGGCTCTGAACATAACCCCTTAACGCTTGTGACAGTTGCCTCGGCGTGAGAGCTGGGAAACCGTTGCAACTTTGCAACGTTTCAAACTTCACCGCTATCGAGTAATTTCGTTTCTTTCCGATTTGGTACTCTAGTATTGCAGTTTCATAAATCTTTAAATCTCTCAGTACAATAGTAAGTAAACATTTCGATATAGATTCCGTTACCGTTTTAGCTTCGTTCCGTTAGTCGAAGTCTCGAACTCCCTTGGTGGGGAAAAGTTAGCAAATTAAAGGCCCAAGCGAAAGAGAGACTCGACGAAGTGTCTTGCGAACACGTCAAAGTCCGGTGCGAACCCGGCACCCTACAGCAAAGTGCAATGCGTTGAGATCAGGCGGAGGGTTGAGTTACAGGCGAGGACGGAACACCTCGCGCGATTAGAGTGAGAAGAGCCTTGTATCTCACGCATTGACTATGGGTAGCGATCGCGAAGACACTTCAAACTACCGCTCTAGTATCGCCTCAATTCGGGAAAGTATCGTAATGGTTGAGAGGGTCAAGGCTCCCGTAATAATAATGATAACGATTTCGGTACGTTATCGTAGGCATTCAGTCTACCGCGAGCTGCCCTCGAGGCGACTCGGGCTCTCTCTCGCGCTCCCGCTACGCTAGGCGCCGGCCGTCGTATAGTGCGTCTCTCTCAAGTCGCGCTTCGCGTACGCCGGCCTATCGTTCGCTCTCGGCGAAGTATCGGTGTCTCGCTCGCTCTCACGGGTTCTCGCTACCTGTCAGTGCGATCGAGTATCGTGTGTTTTCGTGCCATCCAGTGTGTGCTATCCTCGGAGTTTTCTGAAAGGAATTCTTCGAGTCGATTACTCGATCGATGCGTGGTGTTTGACGCTCTCGAGTTTTGGTGCATCTGTGTTAGTTCTCGTGCATCCGTGGATGCAGTTCTCGGTCCTTTTGGATAATTTACGCGCTTTCGGTGAGTCTTTTGATTTATTGGAATTATCGATCTTGTGTCGCGCCCGTCGTCGCTTGTCTCGCTTCGATCACTCGATCAGCTGAGTACTCGCGATGCACGTGCGTGGGATCCCGTGGCTCCAAGCCAATAATAATTATATTTCACGCGCTATTTTATTGGCGACGGATCGCGACCCTTCTACCACAACCCGCATCCTGAGCAACCGAGCACTCCGCTACCGTTCGCTCTCGCGGGTATATCGGTGTTTGATTTAGTTAGTGTTTTATCGTTCGTTTTCGTCCTTACGGAGGTCGGGTTGTTCAACCGGCCTCCCGATTAGTCCGGTTGTTAACACCGGCGAAACAAAATTAACTGGCGCCCACCGGGACGCCGATGCATCCGCGAGGACGAGCGGCCGAAGGTGACGTTTTCGATTTCGCGCTTAAAGTCCCGCGGCTTTGAGTTTTCGATTTTTGTTTTTTTGATGTTCCGATGCAATTTCGAGCCTCGCGTAACGATGGAGGAAAAATCCGTCACAACTGTCGTCCGTACAGGTAGGGCCGAAAATGAAGTATCGAATATACAATAGCCAATGCTTCTTTTTCGTACGTATCGTATCTTTCTTCGATCTTACTTAATCCTCGAGACGCGTATGCACAAGAATGATCGTGATTAATTACTCCTTGTGATAATATGGAGCCAATAGCAACTCCGAATGCATCTGTTGTCAAGATAAATGGTTTTGAAAAATCCGGATATCGCAAAACCGGTGCCGTGCATAACTTTTCTTTCAATATTTCGAAAGCTTCATTTTGTTCTGGATGCCATTCGAAGGGTATTTCTTTTCAAAGAAGTCCCGTGAGTGGTTTAGATATTTTTGCATAACTTTCTATGAATCTCCGGTAGTAACCCGTTAATCCAAGAAATTGGCGAATATTTTTAACGTTCTTTGGTTGTGGGAATTCGCGTACGGCTTCGAGTTTCCTTGGATCGGGCCTCACTCCGTCCTTTCCTATCACGTGGCCTAAATACGCTACTTCCCTTTTTAAGAATTCGCATTTATCAGGTTGAAGTTTTAAATTCGCAATTTCCAATCGCTTCATTAATTCTCTGTAAGTGTTTTCGTGTTCCTCAAGGCTTCTTGCATATATAACGATGTCATCGAGGTAAACGAATACACCCTTTCCTAAGATACTTCCCAGCGTTAAATCCATCGTGCGTTGAAACGTCGGAGGGGCGTTTCGTAAACCGAAGGGCATGCGAACGAATTCGAAGTGGCCGTGTGGTGTTGTGAAGGCGGTTTTATGACGGTCTGCGGCGTATACCTCGATTTGATGAAAACCAGAGGCCAAGTCGAAGACTGAGAAGTATTGCGCTCCTCCCAATTGATCGAGTATTTCAGTGATATTGGGTATAGGATACGCGTCGGCAATTGTTTTTT
Source organism: Buathra laborator (assembly GCA_934046635.1). NCBI lineage: Eukaryota > Metazoa > Arthropoda > Insecta > Hymenoptera > Ichneumonidae > Buathra > Buathra laborator. The sequence goes on from CAKOHB010000040.1 coordinate 315,605, forward strand.
CATTAAGCGCGCGATAATCGAATACTACTCGCCATTTCTTATTTCCTTTGGAGTCAAGTTTTTTCGGAACGACCCATACGGGACAATTATACGGAGAGGTAGAGGGTACTATAATCCCATTTTTAGGCACTCACTATAACAATAGGCAAAGAGTGCCTATTAAAATGACCATCGAGGCTTCTTCACACAGCTTTCGATGGGGATTCCCCGCAGCGTATGCTCCAAAAAAATTAGTTTTTCAGAATTTACTTCGGTGTACCTCCAACTTCATGCGCAGTTAATTTGAAGTGACTCCGATGACTGGAAATATTTTTTTTAGCCTGTAGTTGAATAAAAATAGCTTTTTCACTGAATTTATCTTCTCGGACGTCCGTATCACAGTGTAACTTTGGATGGTGCGAACCAATTTTGTTCTCCTTCGCAGGAGTGTTTTATCACATCATGACTATTGTGCACAAACATTTTGAAACTACTGCGAAGCCTTTAATGAGTTGTTCCAAAATAAAAATTCAATTTTGTTCCGCTAAATGTCCGTACGGTGCTCCAATTATGAAGTCTACGAACCAAATTTTTTCTTTTTCGCAGCATTATTTTATTTTATCGAAAGCACTATGCACAGCAAATTTGAAGACATTCCGACGTCTCTGAACATTTTTTCCAGGCATTTTCCATTTAAAAATCCATTTTCTCCTGTCAAAGGTCCGTACGGCGCTGCAATTTTGAAACCTACTAACGAATTTTTTTCTAATTTTCAGCAATATTTCATTGCATCGAAAACACTATGCACAGCAAATTTGAAGACATTCTAACATTTTTTAATATTTTTATTCTACAATTATTTCTAGTGAGGAATTATTTTAAAGGTTATGTTACTTTAATTTTCCAAAAAACAATTTTTCATCATGTCAGAAAAGAAAATTTGGTTGCGAAAAATAAAACACGAAATATCACACATTGATTTACAAATATTAGCTCTTTTTATTTCGAAAATAATATATTTTGAACGAAACCATTCACAATATTTTACAATACATCATTCACATTCGTAATAAAAATCATAAATTTCACGGGTGCACTGAAAAACTTGGTTATAATTTCACAAAGAAGAATCATCGAATATCCAAAATTATTGCAATTTGCCAAATAAAATTGAAAACAATCGCGACTATTTATTTTTTTTCCGTTCATTCTATCTGTCAAACTTTGGAAGCCGACGACAATTCCATAGCAGACGTGATAAAGTTCGCACACGCCGCGACGTTGATATTCTGTGGCGGGATGATTTGAAATGAAAAAAAAAATCTCAGCTTTTTTTTCATTTTTAATGTAAATTACTTTAAATATTGGGAAACTGCAATTTAATTTTTTCAAATCTCTTTAAAATTTTTTCGAAACAAAAAAAAAATTCAAATTTTATCTCGAATTTTTCCAACCACCCTTCTACTTTCTTTTCAATTGTTTCAATATTCCGATCTTAAAACACACAGGAGGTTCAGGTGAAACGCGCAGCGCGACGTATAAACATATTCGATACGTAGCGCATAACGCGAAGTGTAATCACACTTGGTACGGAGCGCGTAGCGCGACGTGTACCCCCGTGAGTGCCTTAAAAAATGTCCCCTCGGGACATTTTTCGGGGGGTTTGGGGGGCGGAGCCCACCAACAAGGGCCTCTGCGCCCGCAGGGCGCTGAGGCGCTTGTTTAACATGTCCTCGACCTGTCTTTCGATTTCTTTCCGCGTACACTCTGGCCATCGATACCCTCTTGTATTGATAGGTAGATCATCCGTAGTGGGTATCCAATACTGCAGAATCGTTGTACAGCTCAAACTTTCGCCGGGTAAATGGTATAGAAAAGCGCTTTCTCTCAAAAGGCTTTCTATACTTTTCCTTTCTTTGTCGTTTAAACCGTCGAACCTTAATAATTGTTTTATTTTCTCGAACCGAGGGGTTGTAGCTGCCTCGTTAATTACATGACAATGTTCTTTCCGAAATAAAGGATAAATTTCGCGAGAGATGGGAATAGCTCCGAGCATCCTTACTAACGCGATGTATTTAATTTCATGTCTTGAATTTTTTGTTCTTTGGTAACGCTTGAATTTTCCTCAAATATTTGCGTAATACACAATTTTGTTTCCTCTATATCATTATAAAATTTTCCCGTATTTATTTCGACTAGGAACAAATTTCCCTCTGAATTTTTAACCTTTTCGACTGAGATTATCAAACAAGACTCATTGAATACGTTCGGCCTTTTACTAGGCGAGTACTCGCTCACCGAACTTGAATTACATACTGAATTTACCGAAACTGAATTGTCAAGAACGTTCGCCCCTTTCGTGGGTATATGATCGTTACTCGAACATGAGTTATGAATAACTTTACCAAGATTTTCCGAAATGACTTTGTTTATAACGCCTGGCCTTTTACGGGGCACAGAGTCGCTTACCGAACAATAACTTGAAACCGAATCGTTGATAACGCTCGGCCCTTCAATGGGTTGCGAGTCGATTATCAAACACGAATCTTGCACAACTTTAACTGAATTTTCTGAATTATTATTGTCGATAACGTCTGGCCCTGCGGCGGGTCCAGCATCGCTATTCGTACGATCTTTATCAAAATTTCCGACCGGATTCTCTGAATTTTCATTTTCCCTTGTCTTGTTTTCAATCGTTATCCTTGAGTCATTGCATGGTATTAATTTTTCCTTTTGATACCTAGGGTTTCCTGGCGTTTGAGCGGGTCTAAGCGCCATTACTGGTACTTCTACCTCTACATTGTAGTTGTTACTGTTGGTAATAAAAATGTAAGCCTTTCCATTATTATTCTCCACGAACCCACTCTCGAGCGTGAGTCCTTCGCCAGCGTCGAGAGGTGGTAAATATCCTTCTCTGATATCTAAATTTTTAATGCGTATGAAACATAGTTTCTTTGTATTGCCCGGAATAATCATTATTTCCTGTGCCGAGATCGGTATTTTTGTGTCTTGCATTTTTAATTGACGTTTTTCGTAATCTATTTTGACGCGATTGCCGTCGAGATATTCCGAACCCAGTATTCCTTCCTCCGTGATAGGAAAATCGTCTCCCACCACGTGGAAAGTAGCGTACCGCCCGAATGTCTGAACTTTAACATGACCTCGAGTATAGATCGATGATTCCGTAATACCATTGAGTTGTAAAATTTCCTGCCGGTTCACAAGGGTCTCGAGGTACAAGCAACGTTCTTTTATGATATTAGGACCGGACCCAGTGTCAACCATGAGGGTTATGGGAGATTTAATTCCTTCGCTATGTAGTAAGACAGAGGGAACGGAACTCTCGTTATGCAATTTTATCGTAAAGATTTCTAAAATTCTGGGTTCGCGAATTCTACTGCTCTGATGACTCGAACGGGGTGCGAACTCGTCGTGGCCTCTCTCATCGCACCCGAGCTCGGGAGACCACTCGCATTTCCCGACGCATTCTGGGATTTAGCCTCGTTTGCTAGTCTCTTGGGACACTCTCTAATGAAATGACCCGGTGCTTTACAATAATGACATACAAAATCGTTAGTCGTCTCTGCGTATGATTTTTGCAGTGCGAACTGGTTTTGATTCGGAGGCTGCGAATTATTACTTCGATATGGGCATATATAGGCCCCGTGGCCGTCTTTCTTACAGATCTGACAATTTATGGAGGGTTGCGGCCTGTATCTAAGGCCCTGGGGCACTTGTGCGTCTCGCCCGCCGGTTGGCGCTTGACCTGACCGCGGCAGTTGAGGACAGCTCGCAGCTATGTGTCCTGTCTTCTTACATAATTGACATACTGCGGAGGATTGCCCTTGATTTTTCCTTTCCGGCCGTATGGCCGCGTTTATCGCACACTTGGCATAAAGTTATCATTGGCGCGGTGATTTGATTCGCCTGATTGCTGTTATTTCTAGGGGGAAAAAGTTTGAAACACTTCTCCGCGGTGTGACCGATTTTACTGCATGCTTGACACACAGGGACGTTTTTCTTTTCAACTTCGTTTTCCTTTGATTCTTGCGACTGTGTGTTAGCAGTTTTATTTAAGGCACATGTCGCAGCAGTATGTCCCGTCGTTTTGCAAAGTTGACAATTTACTTGATCTCCGGTTACTACATGAACGTTACGCTTGCTGTCGGATTTATTTCCCTTTGTTTCGGGCGGGTTAACGCTTTCACCTCGGAGCGCTGCACGGCCGGCTAATTCTCTCTCTATTTGTACTGCCATTTTTACAGCTTCGTCGATCGTGTCGCACGGTTGCATTCTTTGTTCGATTTCGGGTTTTAATCCGTTTATAAAACACGGCGGAAGGCTCTCGGTAGTATTTTTCTTAAAAATCTCGCCAGCAGCGCTGTTTTTCCCGAATTCATACGCGTCTAATATATGGTAACCAATATCGCGCAGTCGATTTGAAAAAGTAATCACCGTTTCGTTTGGTTTCTGATAAATAGCTCCTAGTTCTTCTTGTAATTGATAAATATTGTGAGCGGGAGAGTAAATGCTTTTCAAAAAGTCTATTAATTCTTCGACCGTTTCGAAGGTGTTTAGATGAATTGTTCGTCGAGGTTCGCCTTTAATTTTTACTCTGAGCGCTTTTACTAGATTTTTCTCGTTCTCGGGTTCTAACATTTCGGCTGCCTCCTCACATCCTTGTATAAACGCGCCGAGTGACGTGGTTTTCCCATCGTACTCTGGCATTACAGCGAGCGCGTCTCGAAGGGATACGACTTGACTGTGGTTGACCATGGTTGTAGAAATAGCCTTATTGTCGAGAGGCTTTTTACTATCTTTACCCGGTGTATTTTCTTCAACGTTTTTTATCGGGGTTATATTAGCAACTTTGGTTGTAGTTGAAGTTTCATCACTATCTTTCGCGCCGTTGATTAGAAACTTTTTATCAAAATTTTCCTCTTTTGTCCTGAAGAGACTTAATATGCCTTTTTTCCTGTTTAATCCTGACGAAGTAATTTTTACAATTTTACGTGTTATTGCTTTACTCCCTTCTAAGTTAATGTTTTTAATGCGTTGTCCCCGTGTCGTTCTTAAAGTTCCAAATAATTTGCGTCTCAAAGAGCGATTGTTTTCCGCGGGCTGATCAAAAATCGTTCCCTGCGGTGTAGAATATATTTCAGACTCGATACTAGTAACGTCTGATTTATCGGAACCGTGCGGAGATCCTATAGGTGTCTTGGTAATTTTTATTGTTTCTTTATTCTCTGCGTATTCTTCGAAGGTTTCTTTAAATTCTTCCGTCGGGTCAGTGTCTTTCTCTACCTGATTGATTTGTTCGAGGATTGCCGATGGGCTTTTCTTCGACGGCGTTACGGTTTCTGCGTTTAAAATTGATACTGGCGAATTTTTCGGACTTACTTTCGGCGAAATAATAATAGTTCCTGTATTTGAGATCCCACCGGGGGAAGTTTTTGGCGTATATTTAGGTGAGAATATGATCTTTTTCCGAGGGGATATCGCTGGAAATTCGACAGGGGTTTTCAAAGGAACTTTTACAGGAGAGGTTACGGGAGATTTTCCTACAGGTGTCGGAATTTGTTCGGTTGTTGCAGCGATTTTGACTATCACAGGAAATTCACCTGTTTTTTCCTCCACCTCCGTTAGCTGAGCTACTTCGTCGGCAGCACGAAGGATATTTGCTTCTATTGTTTCGAGTTCTGTAAAAATATGTTCCGCTTTATCGTGTAATTCCTTGATTTCTTTGTTCGAAACCGCTTGTACTTTGGTGATCTTTACGTTAAATTTTTCCTCGAGTTCGCGGATCTTTGCCTCGATATTAGGGTCGGTATCGTATGTTATGGGTGAAGGTGATTTTGTAATCTCGGAACTTATCAACGCGGGGGACGACCCGTAATGGACTTTCGCTTCCTTACTACACTCCCAGTTGGACTCTAACTTTACTACATCCAATTTTATTAACGCAGGACACGAGTGGTAATGTACGAGAGGATATCGTTTTTCGAGATTTATACCTTCAATTGATTCAGTACGGGGTTCGCTAATTTCCTGTGGCTCACTCACTTTCTTAATTTCTGCTTTCGGCTTTGTCCTTTTCTTTCGTTCGCCTAGGTATTCTCTGAGAACGTCGTCGCCTTTGATTTTTAATTGAGACCGAGTCGCCGGCATTTATTTCGCGACTATTTTCATTATATTGAATTCGCCGCTTCTTAACCCGTTCCTTGTTTTTATTACCGTAGTTATATATGCTTTTATTCCTCTATCTTCCCTTGTTTTTACAAAATCTAATTTTCCTGGGGATATCGAGAGTAACGGAATTTACGTTTTCCTTGTCGATTTTTTTTTTTTTTTCAAAATATTTGTTCCGTTATGACCCTATGGAATATATCGATCTCAAGAGTAATTGCATTAACTGCCAGTACAGGATAAATTTAATGACGGTGTGCGAATGGTTTGGGACACCTGAGATAAATGTGTTTGGCTTTCTTGGATTTATTATTGTTTTTCTTATATACGTATTTCTTAGTTCCAATATTATTGTACCGGCTCAATATGATTATGAAAATTAATACGATCCAGTAATGTAACATTACAATTTTTATTCCCTCGTATTAAGTATTCGTCTACTCTCCTTTCCCCCTTTTTTTTTATTAGTACATTCTTTGGTGTATTTGGATTTCAAGAATTTCGAGTTGATATTCGTCGTTGAGTTCGATGATTGGAATTAATTTCCCTGCCCTTTCGCCAGTTTCTCCTGAAGGTGTATATTTCCTTTTTACTTGGTGGTATAGTCCGCGTAGGGATTCGGAGTTTAAAATCTTTACCGTGGAAGGACCACAGGAGCAGTTGTGCGTCTCCGTATTATATTTTATGGCAGGGTCTTTGGCTCTCGAGAAATTCCTCGCGCCTAAAATGTTTTCCTCGTTTCCCTCGAGTCGTTGGTTTTTTATAATTCTTGTTTCAACTGGTGCTTTAATTTGTTCGCGGGAACTAACAGTTTTAGGCATCGAAATTGAGAAAAATGTTTCTCTCCTTTTTTTTTATTTTTTTTTTGCAAAGGGTTTTTATGAAATGATGTTTGATGACCCCTTTCCCGCTAATATAATTTATGTAACTGGGTATTTATTATTTTCATTTTATTTCTGTTCTCCTTCTTTTCATTATATGTGTGTTGTTTATTCGATTATCCTGTTATTATTTTTTGTACTGAGAGAACTAATGTCTTTGTTCTTTTTCTACTCTGAGATTATTCTGGTTTTCGTAAAATCCCCGTCGCGGATCGTACCAATTAATGTTTTCAGTGTCTACAGGCGTTGTAGTGTATTCGATTGGTTTCAATGTGTAAATGATTTGGGGTGCAATATTTTCTTTATTGTCTCTGAAGCCTATTCGATTCGTCGAGCTTCTCCTAGAGTTACGTGTTGTTCGTGTAGTCCTTGTGAATTATTATTTCTTGCTTGTAATCCTTGTGTATCCATAAGAAACGAGTACGGTTATAAAACGTTACGGTTCGTACTAGCGCAGAAATTCGATAATACAAGAATATAATTGTATGAATTTTCTCTGTAGAATTAATTGTCATTTGCAATAAAAATCGTTTCTTATTTTCCACATTTTTTTTTGCATCGCTGTCGTGTATGCGAGTGTGCGTGTATGTGTCCTGTTTGTTTCAGAAAAATTGCTTAATATTTTATCCGTAGATTGTTATAAAATTCAATTTAACAAGCAAGCATTCCATTGATCCCGGACGAGCCCCCAAAAATTTGTCACGTCAAAAATGTGGATGTTTCTCTTTCACCTGAATTTTTAACGCGAGGTTCCGTCGAGTACGATTAAATACACGCTGGTCAAAAGAGATTTCTCACTCCTTTACCACTCCTGGCATCAATTATCGGCGCAACTGCCCATTTTTTAGTCTAACCGTGAGGAAATTTACTAAGGATAGGGCTTGGAATGCTATTCGTTGACTTGTCTTAGAGGTATTATAAAATTTTTTTATCTGTTGCGTAATTAAAATAATGATCGTTGATGATTTGATTTAAACGGATTTGTTTCACCGCGATATAGAAATGATTTGAATTAACTGAATTTATTTCACTGCGTTATAGAAATGATTTTATAATTGAATTATATTCGGTGAGTAGTGTTGGTGATGTCTGGCGACGGCTGGGCGAATTAACGAGGAGTTTGAATAATAGAGGATATAGCACACTTTTCACTTATAGATTTATCAAGGAAATAGAATTAAATTGTACTTACGTTATTTGTTGAGATGATGCTGCTTGCGATGTAGTGGATTGGTTGAACACAAATTTCACGCGATATTATGCCGTGATATTCGAAATTTATTCAAGAAAATAATTCAGGCAAATTCGAAAGTACAAGAATGTGATTTTCGGAGAGTACCAATGACTCGTTGGAATACGAATTCGTACAAAACTGTCTTTTAACTATCGAGTAAAAGAAAATTCGATGGTGAAACGAAACATGGTTTCGTTCCACGAGATGACTTGAGAATGGTAATTTGGTGAACTGAATTAGCCCAAGAAAACTCTGGTTGCATGAAAAATGAATACAATTTTTGGAGATGGAACGGGTTATCGACAAAATCCTCCAATAGGAGGGTTCCTCTATTTCTTTGTTGTCACAAAACGGACCCGCGATCCTTTTCTAGTATGGTGGATAACGGATAACGCGGTCTCTAACTCAATCTCTCTCGTCGCCTAGCCGGAGTATCAGCCTACTTGTTGGATGCACCGATCTTACGCGCCTCCATCTCTCTCTATTTGGTCTAGTTCCTTACGGGCCGGACTACTAACAATCTACTTCTCTCGCGCCCTTTTCCGCGGCCTCTTATATGCTAGGAAATTAATCCAGAGGGGGAAGGAAGTCCCTCCCTAATCCTTGCCTGGAGCGTACTCCCCTGATGAGTAATCTCGCTCCTCGTTACTCTCCTCTCGGCCTGTTCGAAATTCTTGGATTTGCCGATTTCTCTTATTGTTAAATAATTGTGGATTTATCCATTTTCCATTGAATTTCAGTTTCTTATGCCTAATTATTTGCCTGACTTATTTGTAAAACTTAATATTAATGATTCATAACTAAATATTTCATATAATTAATATTCGATATTGTTAACGTATAAGAGAAGATATATTGTTACTGTTCGTAAACTTCTCTTATACGTATACGTATCCGTAAACTGATAATAAGAGTCGAGAAATGTGTATCATTTTATAGTATATAATGTGGTTTTATCGGCGCCTCATGGGACTTGGGTGACGATGGAAAATAAAAACGAAATTGAGTTGCTCTGAAAAGAGTTATATAAGAGTTATTATTTTTAGTGTTTACACTTTACATTGCACATAGTGTCTACACTTTATATCTTAACAAATTATGGAGGTTACCTGAAAAGAGAAACAACAATTAACGCTATTGCTCCGTCTCTTAATTGTTTCGCACCATCCTAACCACCTTTCCTCTCCCGTCGTACATGTGCTCTCTATCGTCGTACATCTGACCAGCGTGGTTTTCTCCCAATTCTCTCTCTGTCTAGACTAGAGCAGTCATCTCGTTATTGCGCGGAACATTCGGATGAAATGAAGTGGTAAGCTTCATTTACAAGTATTATAATAATTCAAGTATTGGGTGTCAAAATATTATATGCCTGAAGGTTGAAAATATATCTCGGCTCTTGTACAAATTATTTTATTATTTGGCAAAACGTTTCATAATATTTCGAGCTATTGGTAGCATAACCGGGCCGGTTTCTTGGGCGTTGCCCCCCTCCTTGGGAGCCGTGCACCAGCTATTGCAAGTGCCTGGTAACAGTGCCGTCCGATCATCCTATTTCCTTATATGGACATTCCGGAAGTACTGTTCCGTTTGCCCGGGCGAGCTGTAAAATTCCCCTCTTTCGGTGTACCTGCTGATCTTCCCCTATCGTCGTGAACTAGCCTTGACATTATGCGACTTGGCTTACGCAACTCGTTCCTTTGCACGGGCCCCTTTATCTTTACCGCCTGCCTTTTCTAGCTTAATTTCTGTCTTTCGCGACGTGTCCTGATCATACGTTAAGTGATATCGGAAAAGTAATAATTCCATGTTATAGGTGGATTATTCCCGAACATTTTGGTATAAACCGCGGTTTGATATTTTGTATTATAAATCGAGGGGAAACCGAATTCCTTTACGCGGTGTACGTTTTTCGCTCCAAATATTTTGTTGCTACTTGTTTTATAAATTTCCCACAAACGGCATATAATTTCGGAAAAATAATAACAGCGTTAGATTAGTGGAATATTCCTGATTAATTTGATATAATTATCGGTTCATAATTTTCCTATCCTGAATCGAGAAAACGCAATCCCTGGAATAAATTTTTGTTCTTAATTTCCGCTTTAACGGTAAGCATAATCGGAAAAATAATAATTATATTTTATAGAGAAAATCTTCCTTAAAATGTTGATGTAATTAAAATGTTATTTTTTTATTCTCCCTATCGTAGGGAGCCATTTCTTTGCGCGCGGTGCATTAGTATTTTAAAGTGGATTGCATCTTCTCTTTCGGGGGGTCGAACCGCTCGCCCCTCATGTGTCACCGTTGAGGCACACTCGTCATCCATTCTACGTCCTATCGCAATTCAGTTCGGTGGGTCGTAAAATTTTTACGACCGTCTTTCCTTAAATGTTTAGCCTGGCAACGTGATTTTTTGGTCTTACTAGTTTTGTTATCTCTTGAATTTCGGGCATTTTTATTTTTCTTCAACCGCCGTATATTATATTAGCTGCAACTAGAGCGCACTTTATGAAGTTAGTGGCCCCTCATTCGTGTCAAATTCTATGACTTCGTACACATTTACGATCTGGTCTCTGTTCAGTTATAATTTATTTTTTTGGGGTATTGACTGTATTTATGACCAAGTTATACCGAATATTACTTCTATGATTTTGAATATTGTTGATTTCGAATTTATATATTAATTGCGTTTGTCGACAAATCGTATTGATTAATTTCCCTAACATCCTGGACAATTTTATTGTCTTTGATTCAATTCATACTATAGTTTTTTTTATTAAGTAGCTGCCGAAATTTCATCGATCATTTTTATCATTTTTCGTTAAATGTTAGAAAGCGTGTGGGAGTATGAAACGTATTTTAGAATTGTTGATGAAGAAATTATTTCTTTATGCTGATGACTGATTAAATGGTACGAGGGATGTTCTGACTCTCAATCGTGTGACCCACATATTCAGGAATATTACGCGACGTTGTTCGGTGTTAAAATACCGAAACTATGTCGATGGGCAGGGTTAACTTCGATACATAAGGTAATGTAGATTCCCTTTTTCACGATGGAAGCCCGTTAGGGTATTCGGCTAGGAAGACTCCAACGGTCTAGCCGCAGGGTAAAAGCTTGGATCTATGCCTCTTGGGTCGATGCTGCGGTCGATCGTATCGACGTCGGCACCGGAGTTCGCTGTTTCACCGAGGGTAGTGCGTGTGTCGAGGGGGATTCAAACCTCTGTCCGCATCTATCTCGTGTGGTAGATAATTCTATTTCCATCTTTTACCCATGTAAATTTTAATTCACACGACGAGTATTTGAGATCTCATTGGAAATATTTTCCAGACGAGATCCACTCCTGGAATATCGTTCAACGATCGATAAGAAACATCACTCCTTTTATGAGTTTAATGATAATGAATAATGTTTGAATTTTGTGAAATGTAGGAATTATTTTGGAAGGAACAGGTTTGCAAATAGTATGAAAAAATAAGCAGATATTTCTCTTGCGAAAATTATTATTAATAAAAGAAATAGAGACCATTACGTCAGGACGTAACAGTAACTTAGAAATAGATATGTAAGGGGGATTCTAACTCAACCACCCGACCAGACCCGGCCTGGCTCGGCCTGAGCCAGGCGTTTTGGCCTACGACGAGTTCGTGGCGGTAGCAGTGATACTACACTGGCGGAAAAAGTCTCGCATGTGGAACCATTTTACCCGTTCTCCGACACTGGTGGGAGAACGAAGTTATGCAGACTACCCGCTGTCTATTGGCTGTAGTACGCGTAAGCCACGCCTACTTACTCACCCGTCTCTCGCACGCCTCGCGCCCGCGTGACGTTAGAAGACATGTCGCGACACGTTGACTTGGGATAAAGGAATGTAGAAACGAATGTATAAATTAATAAATTGATAAAAGAATACATATAATAATGATTCAGTACGTACAATAAATAAAATTGGTTGACTTCAATTGTTCAAACAAACGAAATTTACGTTTGAATTGTAAACAAAATAAAAAATGAAGTTTAATTTATTATCAAATAAATTTAGGGCTCCACCCCCTAAACTCCCTGAAAAATTATACTTCGGGACATTTTTAAAGGCACTCACAGAGGGGTACACGTCGCGTTATGCGCTACGTATCAAGTATATTTATACGTCGCGCTGCGCGTTTCATCTCGGAAGTACGTATGGGGAAAAAACATTTATCATTTATGTAAATTTATTCTTAGTGTTTAATCTTCATGGAATAAAAACATTTCTTTTTTACACAAATTAATTATTATTATTCATGACTGATATTTCCTTTATGTTTGACGATAAATTCAAAGTCGTTTTATTAGCTTAACACTTATGAACAAATTTAATGAGTATAATACAAACAAACACAAAAAATTTACCAACACCACCATCAACACCAACACCAACACCGTTGCCATTTACCATGCGGGCCTAATGTCCTTTCTAAATCCTTCTCTTTAAATGTTTTTTTTGTCCCCATAATACATGGAATCAGTTCATTATTGTCTCTGTACAAGAGCGAAGTATATATTTTTCTGTTTTTCAATGTAATTTTATTGATATTTATCGTTGCTTACAAAAAATCACATCTCGAGTACGAAAAACTATATTATAGGTCAGTTTTTGTCTTGCTTTTTTTAGATGGGTTCATAGAAACAGAAACAATGACAAAAATAGATTAAAAAAATACATTTTTTTGTATGTGGAAAAAATTACAAAGAAATGAGAAAAAAAAATCGTGTTTTTCAATATTTGAGGTACAATACGAACAAATATTGAAAAGATATTTGGATTTTTTTTATTTAAAAAAGATCCCGCCACGGAGTATAAGCGCTACTGCGTGTGAGCATCTGTGTATCGTCTGCTATGAAATTGTCATCTGTTTCCAAAGTTCGACAGACAGAATAAAATGAAAAAATATAGGGTAAGCGGTATAGTTGTTGGCCCCTTGACGGTTGTTGGCGTGCCAATTGAATGTTTTGTTAAAATAAGACAACCGTCACTCTATAGCGATTAAAAATGGTTGAAGCGTCGCGTACGAGCGCTGATGTCGTTGACAGTCATACGGTTTAACCCGTCGTTCAGTAGAGGGCGTAATATTATTATCCTTAAAAAAAAAAAATTCTTATGGGGCCAACAACTGTACTGGTTACACTATACTCGCAATTTTTTTTCGGTTCTATTTGGTATATTGCAATTATTTTGGATATTTAATGAATCTTCTTTGTGAATTAATATGCGAGTTTTTAAGTGCAAACGCAAAATATATACTTTTTAATATAAATGTGAATAATGTATTGTAAAATTTTGATTGTCGCCGATAACATATTATTTAGAAAATAAAAGAGAGAAACATGCGTATATCCGTGCATCATATTTTGTGTTTTATTTTTCACGATCGACAGTTTTTTAGGCACTCACTATAACAATATGCAAAGAGTGCCTATTAAAATGACCAGTGAAGCCTCTTCACACAGTTTTCGATGGCGATTCTCCGTTGCGCATGCTCCAAAAAATGTAGTTTTTTCAGCATTTTCTTCGGTGTACCTCCAACATCATATGTAGTTAATTTGAAGTGGAGCCGATGACCGGAAAAATTTTTTTCAGCCTGCGGTTGAATGAAAATAGCTTTTTCACTGAATTTATGTTCTCGGACGTCCGTATCACAGTGTAACTTTGGATAGTGCGAATCAATTTTGTTCTCCTTCATAGGAGGGTTTTATCACACAATGACTATTGTGCACAAACATTTTGAAACTACTGCGAAGCCTTTAATGAGTTTTTCCAAAATAAAAATTCAATTTTTTTCCGCGAAATGTCCGTACGGTGCTGCAATTATGAAGTCTACGAACCAAATTTTTTCTCTTTCGCAGCATTATGTAACGGTCCCTTATAAACTGTGACGTGATTTTTTTGAATCAGCGTCACAAAAACCAAAACAACCGTAACTCGCATAAAAATACCGATTTTTAATGCTGAAGTTTCGCGTTACTGCCTCTCCCAGCGACTTAAGATACCGTCAAGCTCTCGCTAAGATATCGATCGAGATTTTTGCAGTTTACCTTCTATGTTTTTTTGTAATTATTACGAATTCTTTCAATAACGTTCATTATTTCAGTTTAAATTCAAGTTTCATATTTAGTTCAGTATTGCTCTCAGATTTAGTTTTATTCCAGTTTTAGTTCAGTTTTGGTCGAGATTCTCGAATTCACTTGGTGGGACAAAGTTAGCAAATAAAAGGCCCAAGTGAAGGAGAGACTCGACGGAGTGTCTTGCAACTACGTTAAAGTCCGGTGCAAACCCGGCACCCTATAGAAAAGTGCAATGCGTTGAGATCAGGCGGAGGTATCGTTTGGTCCAGGCAAGGGTGGTGGAACCCCTTGCGCTGCGTTATAGTTGAGTAGAGCCTTGTATCTCACGCATTGACTAAGGGAAGCGATTGCGAAGATTCGTTCAAGTTACCGCGTTATAGTATCGGCTCTCGATTCGATAAAGTCAGGAGATGGTTGAGAGGGCAGTAGTTATCGATCAAGATCCCGCAAATAATAACGATAATTCATTACGAATTTTCGTAGGCAAAGACAGTCGACGGAGAGCTGCCCTCGAGGCAACTCGGGTCTCTCTCGCGCTCCCGCTACCGTAGGCTTCGGCCTATTGTTCTCGCGCTCGAGCCATCGAGGCATCGTGTGATCGCTGTGTCTCGCTCGCGTTACCGTGGATCCCGCTATCGCTCTCGCTCTCGTGTTCGCGCGTTCGTTCGTCGATTCGTGTGTTTCGCGTGTGCTATCCTCGGTAGGATTCCGAAAGGAATTCTTTCCGAGTCGATAATTCGATCGATGCGTTACAATTAACGCTCTCGGGTTGGAGTGCATGTGTGTGAGTTCTCGTGGCATCGTCAGATGCAGTTCCCGGTCCTTTTTGGATAAATTACGCGCTTCGGTGAGTTTTTTTGATTTATCGAAGTTATCGTTCCCGTGTCGCGCTCGTGGTCCCTTGTCTCGCTTCGATCTCTCGATCAGCTGAGTACTCGCGACTTGCGGGCGTGCGATCTCGTGGCTTCTCAGCCAAAATTATTAATTGTCGTTCCCGATTTCGATAACGTTGAGATTCTGATCTCCGTTTCCAGTGAGCTATTCTATTGACCTCGGATCGCGACCCTTCTACCACAACCCGCATCCTGAGCAACCGTGCATTTCCGCAACCGTTCGCTCCCGCGAATGCATCGACGTTAGTTCTCGTTCCGTTTTAGTTTCCGTTTTGTTGTGTCGTTCGTTTCGTCCTTACGGAGGTCGCCGGTCCACCGACCTCCAGATCAGCCCGGTTTGGTAATTCCGGCGAAACAAAAATTAACCCTGCGGAGGTTGCCGTTCCACCGGCCTCCAGTTTAGTCCGGTTGTTAATACCGGTGAAACAAAATTAACTGGCGCCCACCGGGACGCCGATGCATCCGCGAAGGTGGACGGCCGAAGGTGACGTGAGTTTTCGAGTTCGTGTTTTTTTTGAGTTTCGATCTCGCTCATCTTTTTGAGTTTTGAGTTTTATGTAAAATTAGTGTTGCGTTCTCGAGATCAAGGAAAATCCGTCACAAATGGCGCCCAACGTGGGGCCACGCCAATAGAATAGCCGTTCCCGTTAATCTCGATTTTGCTCTCGATTTTATTGCTTCGATTTCGATCTGGAGGCAATAAAGTAAAATATTTTTCTCGCTCTCGCGTTATTAATTTAACGCTTTCTCGTCGTGGATGTTCGCACGAACCCACTCGTTCTCGATGACAGTTACGCACATTGAACATTTTTTTCTTAAATGTTTTGTGTGTCGTTTGTCAGCTCTCGGATGTCTGAAAAATTTGTTAAAATTTTTTCGGTGATACATCAGGCTCCCGATATGCCATGAAGGCATATTTTCGGGAATTTTCGTCATTTTTCGACTTTTCGAAAATGATGAATTTTTCTCCCTCCCGAGCTCGCGCGTCGCACGCGCTAGGGTGGGGGGAGATACCGTTAGCCGAGTCCCGGCTGCGATCGGAAGATACTCGAAATTGTGACAAACAATTTTTTGAGTTTCGAGGACTCCGCTCCTCGCTCTTCGCTCTCGATCGCCGATCTCGGAGATTCCTCGATCACTTCGTCGGGGACACTTGCCGTGAACAGTCGAGAGCTCCCGTTCTTCGGAGATGCTCTCGATTACGAAGACTCTTCGCACAGGCTCGTGACAGCTCGTTCTCGTGCGAATTACTTTGCGCATTCGAATTAATTTTCGATGCCGAGGTAATTCTCGCTTCCGCAATATTTCTCGATTTCGAATTAATTTTCGATTTCGATGAGATTTTCGCTCCCGCAATATTTCTCGAATTCGAATTAATTTTCGATTTCGATGAGATTTCCGCTCTCGGAATATTTCTCGATTTCGATGATATTTTCGCTCCCGCAATATTTCTCGAATTCGAATTAATTTTCGATTTCGATGAGATTTTCGCTCTCGGAATATTTCTCGATTTCGAATTAATTTTCGATTTCGATGAGATTTTCACTCTCGGAATATTTCTCGATTTCGAATTAATTTTCGATTTCGATGAGATTTTCATTCTCGGAATATTTCTCGAGTTCGAATTAAATTTCGATTTCGATGAGATCCTCACTCCCGGGATAGTTCTCGATTTTCGATCTCGATGAAATTCTTGCTCTCGTTTTCGAACGCGAATTAAATTTCGCTGTTCGAAAAAATATTCCCGCTTCTCGAACGCGAATTAAACTTCGCTGTTCGAAGAATTATTTACGCTTTTCGAACGCGCATGGAACAACGCTGTTCGAAAAACAAAAAAAAAAAGATTCCCGCTTTTCGAACGCGAATTAATATTCGCCGTTCGAAGATTTGCTCTCGCTTCTCGATCGCGAATTAATTTTTGCAGTTCGAAGATTTGCTCTCGCTTCTCGAACGCGAATTAATTGTCGCAGTTCGAGAATTCGTTCTCGCTTCTCAAACGCGAATTAACTTTCGCTATCCGAGAATTATTTCAATTTTTGAACGCGGATTAATTTTCGCAGTTCGAAATTTTGCTCTCGCTTTCGAACACGAATTAAATTTTGTTGTTCGAATATCCGTTCTCGCTCCTTGAACGCGAATTAATTCTCGTTGTTCGAGAATTATTTTGTTCCTCGAACACGAATTAAATTTCGCAGTTCGAAATTTTGTTCTCGCCTCCGAACACGAATTAAATTTCGTTGTTCGCAGACTCGCTCTCGCTTTTCGAACGCGAATCAAATTTCGCTGTTCGAGAATCACGATATTTCCGAACGCGGATTAATTTCGCAGTTCGAAATCTCGCTCTCACTTTCGAACACGAATTAAATTTCGTCGTTCGAACCTTCGTTCTCGTTTCTCGAACGCGGATCAAATTTCGCTGTTTGAGAATTACTTCATATGTCGAATGCGGATTCAATTTCGTAGCTCGACATTTTGTTCTCGCCTTCGAACGTGAATTAAATTTCGACGTTCGAACCCTCGCTCCCGCTTTTCGAACGCGGATCACTTTTCGCTGTTCGACTTCGCTCCCGCCTTCCTGGACACGAATTCATTTTCGATGTTCGGAAGTTATTTTCGTTTTGCGAACGCGGGCTAATTTTCACCGTTTGGATTTACCCTCGCATTTTTCAAACTCGAATTCACATTCGATGTTCGAATTTGTGTTCGTTCCCTGAACTCGAATTAATATTTGATGTTCGGGACGTATTATCGCTCTCGAACGCGAATTAAGTTTTGCTGTTCGAGGTTGCTCTCGTTTTGCTGAACTCGAACGAATTTTCGAAGTTCGCAATTTGATCCCGTATCTCTGAACGCGGATTGATATTCGCCGTTCGGGATTTATTCCCGTTTCTCGAACCCGAATTAATTTTCGGAGTTCGGAATTTATTGCGCTTCGAACGCAAAGAAAATGTTGCAGTTCGAACCCGTTCTCGTTTTCCGAACGCGAATTAACTTGCGCAGTTCGGGATTTGTTCTCGTTTTCGAACTCGAATTAATTTTCGACGTTCGGGATTTAGTCTCGTCTCCGAACTCGAATTAATTTTCGAAGTTCGGAATTTATTCTCGTCTTTTCGAACTCGAATTAATTTTCGACGTTCGAAATTTATTCTCGTTTTCCGAACTCGAATTAATTTTCGACGTTCGAAGTTTCTTCTCGTTTTCGAACTCGAATTAATTTTCGATGTTCGGAATTTATTCTCGTTTCTCGAACTCGAATTAAATTTCGAAGTTCAGAATTTATTCCCGATTTCGAACTCGAATTATTTTCGACGTTCGAAATAAATCTCGCTATCGAACTCGAATTATTTTCGACGTTCGAACTAGTTCTCGCTACCGAACTCGAATTTATTTTCGACGCTCGGTTCCCGAACTCGAATTGACTTTTGAGGGGACTCATCCCCGCTCAATTCCGGTTGGTTCTCGGATTGATCGTGAAGTGGGATCCTTTTCCACTCCGATCTTACGGCCGTTCTCGGATGGATTGTTAGAGAGAATTCTCTCCACTCCTATCTTCCTGAGACTCCCGAAGTAAACTCTTCGTCACAATCGGAGTAACTTCAACCAGGCGATCGTGTCGGGATACGACGGATTCCCGACTCGCCAAAAAGGGTTGATTTCGGCTGTAGCTCTCGTATAGGACCCCTAGGAGGTCCTGATCTCACCGTTCTCGCCTGGTAGGCCCTTGGCCTCAGCGATCGAGCAGTTGGAGGTCAAGTCTCGTGCACGACTTCGGTCGCAGTTCCCGTTATGAGCCTTCGGGCTCGGATCTCGATAAATGGACGGAAACGTCCAAGTTCTCGCATATGGCATCGACCATATTTCTCGTTAAAGGATCGAAAGGCCTTGGATCTCGTTGCAGGAATTACCTCCGAGTTTCAGAGAATCGGATCCCGCTGCGCTATCGTCCCCGCGCCCGAAACAACGAGCAGGAAAGGAATGATAGCGCACACATTTCATTGACGACTCATGTCGTCCTTGAAATCATTATTTTTTTTTTATTATTTTTTTTTTTATTTTTTTTTGACGCAAATACCTTCCCGTACCGCGGTTGAGGCATAGTCTCTCGCGAGGTTCCCGTCTCACTCACAAATGGAAAAAAGCTCCCGACAAGTAACAGTGAGTGAGAGAAAAGATCGCGGCGACCGAAATACGGGCCGTGATCCGATAATAGTTCCCGTACCGAGAGGCACAACCCTCTCGTGCTGCTTTTCCGCGAAGGTGATCGCGAGTTCTCGCTGATCCCCGCGAAGGAAGTCAGTTGTTCCCGTTACCTGCTACGCAGGGTAAAGATCTCGGAAAGTTCTCGTAACCCCCTTGGATGGAATTCAGGAAAGGGTGCTTGAGTTCATTCTCGCACGCTTCGCATCCACTACTGTTTCGAACTCTAGTTCGAAACCCTCCCCAGGGGTGAGGAGTTGTGACGTGATTTTTTTGAATCAGCGTCACAAAAACCAAAACAACCGTAACTCGCATAAAAATACCGATTTTTAATGCTGAAGTTTCGCGTTACTGCCTCTCCCAGCGACTTAAGATACCGTCAAGCTCTCGCTAAGATATCGATCGAGATTTTTGCAGTTTACCTTCTATGTTTTTTTGTAATTGTTACGAATTCTTTCAATAACGTTCATTATTTCAGTTTAAATTCAAGTTTCATATTTAGTTCAGTATTGCTCTCAGATTTAGTTTTATTCCAGTTTTAGTTCAGTTTTGGTCGAGATTCTCGAATTCACTTGGTGGGACAAAGTTAGCAAATAAAAGGCCCAAGTGAAGGAGAGACTCGACGGAGTGTCTTGCAACTACGTTAAAGTCCGGTGCAAACCCGGCACCCTATAGAAAAGTGCAATGCGTTGAGATCAGGCGGAGGTATCGTTTGGTCCAGGCAAGGGTGGTGGAACCCCTTGCGCTGCGTTATAGTTGAGTAGAGCCTTGTATCTCACGCATTGACTAAGGGAAGCGATTGCGAAGATTCGTTCAAGTTACCGCGTTATAGTATCGGCTCTCGATTCGATAAAGTCAGGAGATGGTTGAGAGGGCAGTAGTTATCGATCAAGATCCCGCAAATAATAACGATAATTCATTACGAATTTTCGTAGGCAAAGACAGTCGACGGAGAGCTGCCCTCGAGGCAACTCGGGTCTCTCTCGCGCTCCCGCTACCGTAGGCTTCGGCCTATTGTTCTCGCGCTCGAGCCATCGAGGCATCGTGTGATCGCTGTGTCTCGCTCGCGTTACCGTGGATCCCGCTATCGCTCTCGCTCTCGTGTTCGCGCGTTCGTTCGTCGATTCGTGTGTTTCGCGTGTGCTATCCTCGGTAGGATTCCGAAAGGAATTCTTTCCGAGTCGATAATTCGATCGATGCGTTACAATTAACGCTCTCGGGTTGGAGTGCATGTGTGTGAGTTCTCGTGGCATCGTCAGATGCAGTTCCCGGTCCTTTTTGGATAAATTACGCGCTTCGGTGAGTTTTTTTGATTTATCGAAGTTATCGTTCCCGTGTCGCGCTCGTGGTCCCTTGTCTCGCTTCGATCTCTCGATCAGCTGAGTACTCGCGACTTGCGGGCGTGCGATCTCGTGGCTTCTCAGCCAAAATTATTAATTGTCGTTCCCGATTTCGATAACGTTGAGATTCTGATCTCCGTTTCCAGTGAGCTATTCTATTGACCTCGGATCGCGACCCTTCTACCACAACCCGCATCCTGAGCAACCGTGCATTTCCGCAACCGTTCGCTCCCGCGAATGCATCGACGTTAGTTCTCGTTCCGTTTTAGTTTCCGTTTTGTTGTGTCGTTCGTTTCGTCCTTACGGAGGTCGCCGTTCCACCGACCTCCAGATCAGCCCGGTTTGGTAATTCCGGCGAAACAAAAATTAACCCTGCGGAGGTTGCCGTTCCACCGGCCTCCAGTTTAGTCCGGTTGTTAATACCGGTGAAACAAAATTAACTGGCGCCCACCGGGACGCCGATGCATCCGCGAAGGTGGACGGCCGAAGGTGACGTGAGTTTTCGAGTTCATGTTTTTTTTGAGTTTCGATCTCGCTCATCTTTTTGAGTTTTGAGTTTTATGTAAAATTAGTGTTGCGTTCTCGAGATCAAGGAAAATCCGTCACAAAACAAAAAAAATCTTCTTTTACAATAGATGTGACGGTGTGTGACGGACGGGTCCAGCTTTGCATATAAGTAGACAACACGAATGATAGAAACATATGGGTGACTATAGCGCAGTGGTTAGCGCTCTTAATTAGTACCTGATCAACCCGGGTTCGAATCCCGGGGTCACCATATTTTCTATCATTTATTTCTGGCCCTACCGTCGCATCATCGTCCACCATCACTTCATCGAAGATATCGGCCATTCGTTACATAGAATAATATTTCGCCAACGCTCGCTTCTCCTTCCGAGAAGCGAGATAACTCGCATTTTTGGCCGTCAGCACTTTTGCCGTGAGAGCGACAATAGGATCGCCGTCTCACGGCAACGGTCAAGCCGCCGCGCGACCAGCATCCGCGCAACGGCCCTTATCAGCGCGGAGGTATACCTCACGCACGTAACAACGCAAGTTACCGGCGTCGAAGCCCTTTGCTTCGACAATTAATTACTCAGTTCATCTCCGACCACCAACAGTGTAAGACGGTACACTCTCCCTATATATATATCTACGACTAATAAAATATTCACATCAACTATCTCATTCAATTATTGACTATTTAATTTCACTACAACTATCCGCGTACTGGCAATCCATTACATGGTGTCAGAAGGGTTCGAACTAAAATCTGCGTCCGCGACAAGTGAAATTTTGATTATTTACTTATTTTTTTTTCTCTTTCCTCTTGTTTTTTTTAGATACAGTGTCAAAAAATATATATACAGCGAAAAACAAAAACAGTGAAAAAAAAAAAGACACAACAATGAAAATCAAAAAAAATTGTTGTGCTCAACAAAAGCGAAAATCGACGACACAAAAACAGAAGGAAGGAAGGAAGAGCGACAAAAAAAAAATCAACGAAAAACTCGAAAAACAAAAAAAAAACCAAATTCATGCAAATACGCACTCTTTACTACGTGGCAGCAATGTAAGTACCTTTAAAATTCTTAATATATGTGTGAAAAAAAAAAAAAAACACAAAAAACGAGCTTCGAAAGCGAGTAACGAGCGCCGACTCGCAAAAAGCGCGTAGCCGTCCTTATCGCGCACGCAGCAGAGTCACGAGCGTACGACCGCTGCATGCGACACAGGGAAATCCTACTTTAATATATTTCCTTTTCTAATGTTTGCCAATTGAAAAAAAATATATATATATATAAATTTGTGTTTTCAAAAAAAAAAAATTTTTTTTCTTTTACTCTCTCTTGCAACACATTTATACAATGCGCGACTCCCGATTGGAGAACGCAGCTGTTAACGCCGACAAAAATTACCATTAATAAGTATAATTACCATCTCTCCATTTAAAATCTTTTAACTTGTTTTCTCTCTTTTTTCAATATTTTCAAATTTTTCAAATTTTTCAACTTTTTATAACTTTTTTCAATATTTTAAAATTTTTCAACTTTTATAACTTTTTTCAGTATTTTCAAATCTTTCAAATTTTTCAACTTTTTCCTACTTTTTTAATATTTTCAAATTTTCCAAATTTTTCAAATTTCCCTAACTTTTCGTAATAGTTTCAATTTTTTTATTTTTCTGTAATAATTTCAAATTTCCCAATTTTTTTCTCTTTTTTCCCTCAATTTTCCTAATTTTTCACATCTTCCAATCATTGTAATTATTGTAATTTTTTCAACTTTTTAAATTTTTTCAAATTTTCTCAATTTTTCTCAATTTTTTCAGTTTTTTCAATTTTTCAATTTTTTTTTCTTTCTCTCTCTTCCATTTTTAGTCTCAAATTTCTTGTCATTTTTCAAAATCTTTTCAAATCCTTGAATTTTTCAAAATTTTCGATCTTTTTTTTCTTTCTCCTCTTTTCTCTCACTCACAACTAATTTTTTCAAATCTTTTGACTTTTCTTTCCCTTCCCCTCTCAATTTTTCAACCATTTCAAAAAAAAAAAGAAAAACTTCATAAACTCCTCAAATTTTTAAACTTTTTCCGAATTTTCCAATTTTTAAACTTTTAAATCTCAACAAAACATAAAATATTTTAAAATTCCCTAAGTATTTTCCAATATTATATATTTATATAAACAAATAATTTCCTTTTTCAACTTTTTCCCCACTCACATAAACGTCTACAAAAATTGCGCCACACAAGCGTAACCTCACTAAAACAAACAATTACTACCGGTTGCTGCTAACTAGCGAAGCGCGACCGGGGCGCCAACCGACAAAAACAATAACAATGGCGACCGGAGGCGGACACGACTCCGAAAACATGGCAAGTTTTCTAACATTCCGTGACGTATTTAACAATATACCGACATTTAACGGAAAAAATATACCGCTGGAACAGTTTGCGCGGACCTGTAGGCACGCAGCAAAAATGGTTCCTGCGGAAAATATGGCATCCTTTCTGGACATGCTGCACCTGAAGCTATCAGGAGAAGCAGCAGACATAACAGAAACAAAAACTTACGTAGACATGGAGACACTCCTAAAAGACTTGAAAGACTATTTTGAGAAACCTTTCGAACTATCAGACTTAGAATTAGAACTAAAAACAAACATTCAAAACCATAACGAACCGGTAAAAACCTATTCAGCGCGCACTCGCAAAATTGCGAAACGGATACACGATCGATTAGGTGAGGTCTATAAGACCCCCGCACAACAACAGTATTTAACAAATAGGATCAGTGAAGTCGACAAAGCGGTTATCAAGGCGTACATCCGCGGACTTTCAGATCAAATCGGTAATTTATTAATGCATAAATCGTGGCAA
Organism: Buathra laborator; assembly: GCA_934046635.1. Taxonomy (NCBI): domain Eukaryota; kingdom Metazoa; phylum Arthropoda; class Insecta; order Hymenoptera; family Ichneumonidae; genus Buathra; species Buathra laborator. Next base: position 339,802 of record CAKOHB010000040.1, read on the forward strand.
ACGGTAGAAGAAGCGATTACAGCAGCAGAGACAATCGAGATGGAACTGCTCCGTAGGCAGGAAATCCATCAAGGAAAGAAAATCGACATAAAAACACAGGCTAAGGTTAGATTCGCGTCAATATCCGACGAGATGGAAGACATCATCGAAAACGAAATAAATAACAAAAAGTATTGCGAGGTTCACGGAGAAAACCGTACTCACGGGACCTCAGATTGTAACGCAATAAAACGCACTCGCGAATATATTCAAGGCCGCCGAAACAACGGTTGGTCGAGAGATAATTCGCGAAACCGAAACTCGAGAGGACGTGATCGTTCAAACTCTCGTAACAACCAAAACAATCAACGCGATAGACGCAGTTACAATAATTCTAGAAATCGCAATTACAGGAGCGATTCGCGAGACTCGCGAGACAACTCGCGCAATCGATACTCGCGTGACAATAGCTGGGATAGGTCGCGTAATTCGAATGACTCGCGTGGTCGACAACGCAGTCGATCTGATCGCGATTATTACCGAAACCGAAACGACTCCCGAGATCGCAGTAACTCACGAAATCGTAACGATTCGCGAGACCGCGATAACTCAAGGCAACGTAACGACTCCCGAGATCGAGACAGTCGCGACAACTCGAGAGATAGAGGAAATCGCAATTCGCGAAAAACCGACTTCGATCTCTCGCAACTCGAACAAGCACTAGAAAACGTGCTGAAAAAAAACCCGAATTCTACCTCTCGGAACAGCGCGACGGGAGGTCAGAATTAAGCGCGCCACAAAACGAAACGCCTAAAATAGGGGTAAGCCCCCTTTCAAAAAATGTACATAATGTAAAAATAACAATTAAGGAAGCTAGAATTAATTTAGGTTTAACAAAAAGGCATAAGCTACCAACGGTAAATATACGCTCGCCCGATCTACGCATGAAAGAAACTCTGTTTCTCGTAGATACAGGAGCTGAGATAAATCTCGTGAAAATGTCCAGTCTTGCGCCAAGTACCGAGGTAGATGAAACCCTGATATACGTACTCACGGGCATCACCTCAGGGCAAGCACGCACAATCGGACGATGCTATATTCGCATAGAGGAGTTCACTATCGAATTCCATGCGATCGAGGATGATTTCCCGATTCTGCGGGACGCTATTCTCGGCGATGTGTTCTTTAGAGACACTCCCGCGGACCTCCTCTATAGCGAATGATGCATTAAATTTGCTAACCACACAATACCGTTCGAAACACTCGAACGAATAACTCTGCCCCCTCGATCTAAGGTTGCCATCCCAGTACGACTGAGACCAACAGATCTTGAGGAAGGATATATATCGAGAATCGAAGCAGGAGAAAACATATACATGGGTCACGCAGTTGTCAAAAACAACAATGGCATGGCGTACCTTTGCGTCATAAACGCTAACACGTGCGAAATCGATCTCATTCTCCGCCCATTACAATTACACCCGTTTGAGCAGATCTCAGATCTTCCGTTCGATATCGAGACAGAGGTCGCTCACAACAGCGCGGAAATCTGCTCAACCGAATCAGGTGATAAAAATAGGCTGGAAGAATTGAAAAAAATACTACAGCTTGATCACCTTAACAAAACCGAAAGGGATCACGTACTCCAGTTGGTCAGTGAATACCAACACTTATTCTACCTTCCAGGAGACACTCTCGGATCCACGACAGTCATCAGTCATGAGATTCAAACAACAGACGAGAGACCAGTCAATGTCAAACAATATCGTTTCCCACAAACTCAAAAAATCGAATTACAAAGACAAGTCAAAAACTTGCTCGATAAGGGAATAATCAAACCGTCTCTCTCTCCGTACAATTCCCCAGTCTGGATAGTACCTAAGAGAGAAGACTCGAAAGGAAACAAACAATGGCGAATGGTTATCGACTTCAGAAAACTGAACGAAAAAACAACGCCAGACGCGTACCCACTACCGAATATTATAGATATTCTGGACCAGTTGGGCAACGCGAAATATTTTTCAACATTTGATCTAGCATCTGGTTTCCATCAGATACCGATGCACCCAGACGATAAACATAAAACAGCCTTTTCGACACCACATGGGCACTACGAATATCAGCGTATGCCATTTGGACTCCGTAACGCACCAGCGACGTTCCAAAGACTTATGGACGTAGTGCTATCCGGACTCCAAGGCACCGACCTATTTGTATACCTTGACGATATAGTGATCTATGCGACCGATATCGAAGATCACGGGAATAAATTCAGAGGGTTAGCAAAACGACTGACCGCAGCGGGACTAACTCTCCAAACCGACAAATGCCACTTCCTTAACAGAGAGGTAACGTACTTGGGTCATATAATCTCCGAGGAGGGAGTAAGGCCCAACGAACGAAACATAACCGCAGTGCTGTGCTTTCCGCCACCTACGAACAAAAAGGGGATAAAGCAATTCGTAGCACTTGCAGGTTATTATCGACGATTTATTCGTGACTTCGCGAAAATCGCCATCCCATTAACACGACAATTACGCAAAAACGAACAGTTTAATTGAACGGACGAGTGTCAACAAGCATTCGCCCTCCTAAAACAAAAAATCGCAGAGCGACCAATTCTCATTTACCCTGATTTTGACAAACCGTATACACTAACGACCGACGCATCTGATTATGCGTTAGGTGCGGTTCTGAGTCAAATTAAGGACGATTATGATCATCCGGTAGGATTCTTTTCGAGAGCCCTAAGAAGGCCCGAAATTGTGTATGACACAATGAAAAAGGAACTACTTGCGATAGTCGACGCAGTACAATACTTTAACACATACCTATACGGCCAACATTTCACATTGGTGACCGACAACAGAGCGCTCACCTACATTATAAACAAGCCGAATCCGCCACAACAATTACAGCGATGGCTAATTATACTCAACGGGTACGACTTCGAAGTTCGTCATAAATCCGGCAAACAAAACGTAGTTGCCGATGCGCTGTCAAGAAACCCCGTCGACATAATGCCAATAAGGCCTCGCGAAAACTCGTCAGAAGATTGCGAAAAACCAGATACCAAAAAACCGAAAATGATACTTAACAAAACTTCTCAACCGCGGTACCGTTCATCGACAGACGAGAGTTCTGGTAATCCAGCACCGAGAAAAAAACAAACTACGCGAGAAGACGTTGATAATTCAGACGACAATCAAGCCGCATATCAACAACCTCAAAGCGAGGAAGTAATTAAAACTCCAGAACAACCGAACGTTGTTCCAAGTGAGCATGAACCGAACGTAATATCGCAACCACCGGAAGAAACTACGTCAGAAACAAAACAAACAGAACAAATACCAACAAATATAAAAACTAGGGAGAGTGAACCGATAATAGACTCGTCTATCGATGACGAGACACCACTATCAGAACCGTCTGACCACGAAGGAGAACTCAGGAGTTCCATAAAGAAAAAATTTCTGGAACTATGGACACCATCGCGGAGAGCGCGAACACAAGATAGAGTGTCCAGAGAACAAGCCAAGAACTCATCTAAAAATGAGCGAGCCAAAAAACGTACTGGCAAACGATCTTGGAAAAGTGAAGGAATAACTGGCCGATATTTCCTAACCGTAGAAGAAGATAGCTCGACGGAGCTAGAGGAAGAGGAGGAAAACATAAGCACAAATAAAAACAAAAATAATAGCCCAGAGCGGCACAATAATAGCCCAAAGCGGCATGAAAATAGCCCAGAGCGGCACAATAATAGCCCAGAGCGGCACAATAATAGCCCAAAGCGGCACGAAAATATTCCGGAGCAACATAATAATAGCCCAAAGCGGCATGAAAATAACCCTAAGCGGCACGAAAATAATGATCAGGACAACTATATAAGCGACATGGAACTAACTACGGAAAACGAATTGGCAATAGATATGGAATCGATCGACGGAATCCCGATGGAACGCGAAGCCGAACCGTTGTCAATGAGCATTCAGAACTCAACCGACGACGAGATCGGTAGCGAACCACAACCTGAACCAACATTTAGGTCACCTACGGGCATTCCACAAGATCTACAACGAAATCCACAACCAACAACATCGGATTTCGTGAGGTTGCCCAACCTCAAACATCGGAGATACGAGACAAGGCAACCGATAAGGAGGTAGTGACTCCAACATTTAGATCTCCAACAAAAAATCCCTTAAAAAAAGTAGATAAACGTACCAGGAAACCGAAGATACACTGCGAACCAACAAGACGCAGCAACAGAATAGCGGAAAAAACGGAAAAAATAACACAACCCGAATCCATAATGATTTCAGATTCCGAAACATCCCAAACAATAGTAGATCCCCCAACAAACCAAAAAGCAACCCAACCTAAACCCACAGTAATTTCAGATCCCAAAACCCCTCAAATAATCGTACATTCCCCAATGAAACAAAACCCAACGGAAAAAGCATCAAAATCAAAACCTAAACAACCACCTTTAGCCCCAACCCACAAAGGGAAAAAATCAAAAGTCACAAAACGACCAAAACAACAGCGTTCAAGCCAAAGTAAAAAATCACGGCTACGGCAGGAAATTTGTCCAGAAAAACATCCTCCGCCTATAGTAAACACCACAGAGCAAGTAGAGAAACCGACGACCCCCAAAAAACGATCACCTATCGTCCAACCCTTGCCTGACTATACCCCGGAGTTTGATGACTTCGCAGGCCCGTCCGTTATTCCAAATAGTCAACCCCTAAATACGCGAGACAACAACTCGACAACGTCTTCCAATTACGAATCAGACAGCGATTCGAACTACCAACTATCAGGGTACCATCGAAAACAGTTAACATCGCAAAATAGAGGACCGATAATAACGGAAGACGTACAAATAGATAATAACATCACGGTAACACAAGAGAACATCGTGGCTAGGAAGGATACATTGGCACATTTCTTGTCAGTCGATTGCGCCATGGACACTATGGTCGCTAAAATACTCGTCGAAAAAAGGAAAATCGACAAAAACACGTTTCTACAACAACAACCACACGTCGGAAACATAATAACAACCGAAATCGGTGCAGAACATTACATCTCCATGTTCTGCAAAGAGAAACAATCAGATACGATAAGCGCGATCATGATCGAAAAGTGTTTGAAAGCACTGATACAAATTCTACAACAAAGAAAAATCACTTCCTGCACGATCTCGAAAGATCCAGGGATTATCGATGCATTCCAATGGAATACCATTAAAACCTACATACGTTCGATAGCGCTCAACACAAATACAGCGATCACTCTGTGCGAGGGCATCATAACAGTCCCGCCAGTCGAACAGCGTAAAAACATCATAAAAGAGCTCCACGGATCAGCAGTAGGAGGTCATCAGGGCGTAACAAAAACATACAAACGCATCGTGTCACAATACTTCTGGCAAGGACTGAGAAACGACGTCAAAGAGCACATCAAATATTGCATAGTCTGCCAAAAAGACAAATTAGTTAGAGTAAAAAACAAGGCACCAATGATAATCACAGACACACCCGCGGTACCGTTCGACAAAGTGGCAATAGACATAGTGGGACCATTACACCCTACAAAAAACAAACACGTATACATATTAACAATGATTGACTTATTCAGCAAATTTAGTATCGCAGTCCCACTAAAACATCAAACATCCGTAGATGTAGCCAAAGCACTTACAGCATCATTAATATCAACTTTCGGTGCACCGCGTGCAATACTAACGGATAAAGGTACTAATTTCATGTCGGACACAATAAAAAATGTAGCGCAGCTTTTCCAAATCGAACAACAAAAAACAACAGCGTATCACCCACAATCTAATGGCGCCATCGAACGCAGTCACCACACACACTCAAGGAGTACATAAAACATTTTGTAACAACTAACCGAGAATGGGACGAGGTAGTAGCTCTTGCGACATTCTCGTATAACACTAGCGTTCACGAAAGTACAGGATTTACTCCGTACGAATTAGTTTTCGGTAGGAAAGCCCGCACACCATCAGAATTTCCACCACTCGAGAAAACTATAACATACGACGACTACATGATCGATCTGAATCGAAACATGAGAACATCAAGTCAATTAGCCTTCGAAAAAACGATACGAGCGAAAGAACGCAACAAAAAATATTACGATAAAAGAGTAACGGAACCTACCTACGAGATAGGCCAACTTGTATTTCTACAAAACGAGCGAAAAGAAAGTAAATTCGACAAAGACTGTGTTATACCGCCGATTCCCGGGTAGCTAAGCCGAGTCCCGACGCGAGGAATTGAACCCCTTTATTAATTTAGGAAATACCGGTTAAGGGTTGGAACCCAAGCGAATGTCGGAAACACAGGAGAGATGTAGCAAGTAATAATGTCCCTTTATTTATTGTGCGAAGATGCACTTATCAAATCTTACAGAGTTCAGTAAAAGTAGCTCGGACTATTGCCCGACTATAGCTAAGATATACTACTAGGCTGACCCTTTGCACGAGTCCCGTATAAAGTATTCTTGTCACAAGCAGCCGCACAGTATCGGATAACCCTCTGAACTGTCGCTGCGCGCTCGTACTCGCACTTTATAGAAGATAAAGTGGAACGAGCGATTCAGCTGTTTTCGCATGTTTTACGAAAGATGCCTTAAGTATTTTAATTGCGGCAATACTGTGCCGAATTTCCAAAGTATCGATACTGTGCGTTGTGCGACGGCTGTCGCAACGCTCGCATACCTTGGTTGTTGCTCAACGCGTAACCTCGGTGATGCTCGCGAAACTCGGGGGTATAACAACTGGTTAGGCCCATACAAAATTATACATATACACGAAAACAATCGTAACGTCACATTACAAATCGATAAAAAACTTCGAACAGTTCACGTAGATACGATCAAAATGGCATATGTTGCAGATGTCACGCCACTTTCGTGAAGGCGACTCCAAACGACGCTTTCAGGATCACTCCATTTACGGAAAACGCCGGTCTATACTCGGAACCATTGGGTAGACTCCGTTCATATCATACAACATGGACATTAGTAACTTACATCAATACACACGGACTTTCGACCAGACGCCTACAAATACGAGAAAACCTTTTGGCAACAGTTCAATTCTGCTCAGCGCTGGAAAAGCGATGCCACATAAAAGGACAATTATCATCCATGCTTGCGCGAATGGACACCCTCGAAAGCACCGAAACAATTTTAGAGGAACTAATCCCCTCGTCACAAACCCAAACTACACTTAGTCGGAAAAAACGAGCACCTTTTGAGTTCGTTGCAAAAATTAATAAAATCCTTTTTGGAACTATGGACAGCGAAGACGCTGACAGAATAAATTCGCAGATAGAAGCTTTAGGAAACACAACATTAGAACTCACTGAAATTCTACAAAATCAAACGCACATAGTAAAATCAGGCTTTGACACAATCCAAAAGGACATCAAATCCTTAAAAAAAAAAGTAAAAGCGGAAATGCAAAAACTAAATACAGTAGTTATCGCACTCGGAGAGGAAGTTCATGTCATCGAATTAAATCAGAGGGCAATTCAATTCGTAACCCAAATCGAGGAAAATCTAACTGAATTAGAACTCGATATTGAGATACTCACCAACGCAGTTCTTTTTGCAAAAATCGGTCAAATTCATTCCAAACTATTAACTACAAAGAAAATCCTATTAAGCGCCGAAGCGATCAAAAAATCTTCACCCAACACAGAATTTCCAGTACCAATAAACGCAGAACATACACCCGAGTTAATGGAAACAGCCGAACTAAGTGTGTTCCATAACGGCAAAAGACTAGTTTACGTAATCAAAATCCCTCTTTTGGACATAACAATCTACAAATTGTATCAACACCTATCATTGCCAATCCGTCAGCCCTCGTCAACAAAAAACTCAACATTCGTATATATCAAACCAGCAATTTTATATACAGCTATTTCGGATAACTTCGGAAACTATTTCAATATAGAAAACCTAGACGAGTGCATACTCACTAGAAGTCAATATATTTGCAAACAAACGTACCAGATAAAACAAATCAACGACGAATCTGAATGCGAAGTTCAGCTAATAGTAAATCCTCAGTTCGAAAACTTTGAGACATGTGACATTAGGCTAAAAACTCTAAAACAAACACATTGGATAAAAATTCAAAGCGCTAACGCATGGTTGTTTGCCGCACCAAAAACCGAGACACTATATTTTCTTTGCGACAACCGAGACTCAGTCATAAAAACAATAATCAACACCGGAATCATTCAAATCGAACCATTTTGTCAAGTTAAAACTCGTACGACTACATTGACACCGACGTTAGAAATAACATCATCAATCGAAACAGATTTCCCACACACCTCTGTATTAAATATAACCGGAATGATCGAAAAATCAATAGCGAATATAGAAAATATAGACATAACAGAGATTCTATCGGAAACAGAAACACTCACAGGACTTTCAAACTTAGATACAGTCAATGATGACCTAACCCAAAACGAGGTAGCATTAAAAGCCGTAATCGTCAAAGCAAAAGCGATATCAAAAACTCATTATTTAGGTCACAGAGTCTCAACATTAGAATCAATATTCAAATACGGAGGAATCTCCTTAGGCACAATCATACTATTAGTAACCGTCGGCTGGAAATTCTCACTATTCGGTAAAATGTCGAGTTTCCTTAAAATACTATCATGCTTAACAAAACGTAAAAAACAAAAACATCCAAAACTTATAAACGAACCACAGAATAAGGTCGTTTCATATTACCGACAACCTATAGAATTAATTGAAACATACGGCAACCACCAGTCGAGAGGTAGCTGTTATCACCGAAGCGCCGGCACAAATAGAACACAAACCAGTTTACGCATTGACATACCTCAACCGAGACGAATTGCCATAAAAGCGCATCTCATAGTTTAACAAAAAAAAACGCTAAACGATAACATTTTCTTTTTATCCTTATTACCTTATACATTTATATAGCCATTGGGTAAAACGCACGATTTACTAACAAAACTTCACACATACACGCATGTACACGCAAAACATTTGTGCTAACAAGGGTCACATAATTTCACTTGGTATAAATCTAACAAATCATTATTTTTTTTTAATTCGAACAGTAACAACAAAATGAGCGGAGTGTTCCAGTGCCCCATTTGCGCTGCAAGTGTAGGGACAGCAAAGAAATGTTGGGAACACATTGGGGACTGTTTGTCATACCTAAACGCCCAGACGCAGAGCCTGGGCGGGAAGTCACAACAATCATGCCCGCTCTGCAAAAAACCCCAAAACGCGGATGACATGTTCGAGCACCTACTCTGGTGCTCCGAATGTGTCCTCCGCGTCCTGAAAGGAGAAAAATTACCCCGCTTCCCGGTGTGGGAAGTAACACAAAAATTCGGCGCAGCACCAAATTCACCACCACACATAAACACAACACCGATGGAAACAGACGAGAACGAAACAGATACAGTAATAAAAACGGAAACGGACTCAGACGGACCAGCTTCTCCTTCCGTCATAATTTACAACCCCAATACCCCACCTGGATCCCCTCCACCCCTTCCCAGTACAGAGACAGATTTAGAGTCATACGTAGAGTCAGACAGTTCGGTAGAGACCCTACCGATAACAGAACAACCAACGGACGTACAAGAGTCCCAAAAGACAACACAATTGACTGAACAGACGGTGGTTGACTGGATTTACCAGCAACCCATAGAAGTACTCAGACGAATTTCGAACCAAGTACGGACAAAAATCTTCCTAACAGAAACCCTGGAACGAAAGGACAACAAACGCAAAAGGACAGACCCAGACAACTGAACAGGACGTACTCACTACAGATACACATATTAATCATACATACACCACAGATACACGTATTAATTATATACTATATACTACTCTAAAAATGTATACTACCTAAATATTAATCATTTATATAAAATACTACTATAATATTCCCTAATCTACTTATAATAATCAATTATATATATATATATAAAAAAAAAAAAAAACATCTAATTAAAATATAACCACAATCAAATTCTCAATTTTTTTTTTAAAAACCATTGTTATTACCTTTTTTTTCTCTTTGCTTTTTGTCAATTCTCTTATATATATATATAAACCTTTTTTTTTTGCATTTAATAAAAAAAAAAGTAAACACTCGAAACTCGTTTTTTTTTTTTTTCTTAAAAAAAAATATACACACATTCGTTTTTTTTAAATCATTTACCCTCTTTCCAGAATCGCTATACCGAGCGAACCAAATCCCACAATATAACATGTCTCACCTACTAACTAACCATTAATCAGATTCTTAGACTGTTACAGGAACCATTCAATAACCAAAAATGGAAACGAATAACAAAAAGGACGTACAACCCAGAACAAAGCTTCAAAAAAAAAATAATAAGGACAAGTACATATACAATTTTGGAAAGATGGATCAAACTGGAAAATTTACTACAGACAACAAAAAAAAAAACAACAAAAAAAAAAGGAGTAATATTTCTCCTTATCCGTAAACTTTACTAAATTTACCCATATATTACAATTCCTAACTTGACCTACTCATATTAACCTAACCACCCCTACTAACCCGAACAACTAAAGTTTTTTTTTTAGAACTGTTCCAGAACTCAACAATTACTTTCCCAAAAATGCAACAAACCACTCCAGGAACATACATAGGATCAACAAAAGAAGTCTCGATATAAAAATATACACAAACACAAAATTAAAATACTTTCTTTTTGCAAATTATTTTTGGATTATATAGAGTCACACACAAACGAAATATTATGTAGACGCGCGATGCAGGAGCATCGCTGAATTTTTCTGGGGGGGGAGTGTAACGGTCCCTTATAAACAAAAAAAATCTTCTTTTACAATAGAATAATATTTCGCCAACGCTCGCTTCTCCTTCCGAGAAGCGAGATAACTCGCATTTTTGGCCGTCAGCACTTTTGCCATGGGAGCGACAATAGGATCGCCGTCTCACGGCAACGGTCAAGCCGCCGCGCGACCAGCATCCGCGCGACGGCCCTTATCAGCGCGGAGGTATACCTCACGCGCGTAACAACGCAAGTTACCGGCGTCGAAGCCCTGTGCTTCGACAATTAATTACTCAGTTCATCTCCGACCACCAACAGTGTAAGACGGTGCACTCTCCCTATATATATATCTACGACTAATAAAATATTCACATCAACTATCTCATTCAATTATTGACTATTTAATTTCACTACAACTATCCGCGTACTGGCAATCCATAACAATTATTTTATTCTATCGAAAGCACTATGCACAGCAAATTTGAAGACATTCCGACGTCTTTGAACATTTTTTCTACGCATTTTTCGATTTAGAAATCAATTTTCTCTCGTCCAATGTCCGTACGGCGCTGCAATTCTGAAACCTACGATCGAATTTTTTTCTAATTTTCAGCAATATTTCATTGCATCAAAAACAGTATGCACAGCAAATTTGTAGACATTCTCTGACCTTTCTTAATATTTTTATTCCACAATTATTTTTAGTTAGGAATTATTTTAAAGGTTATGTAGTTTCACGCACGCGCGAAACCGCGCGAACCCCGCGTTTCGCGTGTGGTTCGCATTGGTGCGAACCAATTTTGCTCTCCTTCGCAGGATTTTTTTATCTTATTATCACAAGTATGCACATTAGTTTTAAAACCAAACTGAGACCTTTAAGTATTTAAGCTGCGCGCAGCGCGCGGCCGTAACCTCCTAGATGATATTTATCGTCGCTTACAAAAATCAAATTTAGCATCGTATCATATTTATTTCCCAAAACTACTTTTTTTTTAAAAAAGTAAAAAACGTCCGCCAAGTACTGTGACGGGTTTTCCTTGATCTCGAGAACGCAACACTAATTTTACAAAAAAACTCAAAACTCAAAAAGATGAGCGAGATCGAAACTCAAAAAAAAACACGAACTCGAAAACTCACGTCACCTTCGGCTGTCCACCCTCGCGGATGCATCGGCGTCCCGGTGGGCGCCAGTTAATTTTGTTTCATCGGTATTAACAACCGGACTAAACTGGAGGCCGGTGGAACGGCAACCTCCGCAGGGTTAATTTTTGTTTCGCCGGAATTACCAAACCGGACTAATCAGGAGGTCGGTGGAACGACGACCTCCGCAGGGACAAAACGAACGACACAACAAAACGGAAACTAACGCCGATGTACTCGCGAGAGCGAACGGTTGCGGAAGCACACGGTTGCTCAGGATGCGGGTTGTGGTAGAAGGGTCACGATCCGAGGCCAATAAAATAGCGCTCAAAAAATAATTATTATTGGCTTGGAGCCACGGGATCCCACGCACGTGCATCGCGAGTACTCAGCTGATCGAGAGATCGAAGCGAGACCAGCGACCACGAGCGCGACACGGGAACGATAACTTCGATAAATCAAAAAAACTCACCGAAGCGCATAATTTATCCAAAAAGGACCGGGAACTGCATCTGACGATGCCACGAGAACTCACACACATGTACTTCAACTCGAGAGCGTTAATTGTAACGCGTCTATCGAATTATCGACTCGGAAAGAATTCCTTTCGGAATCCTACCGAGGATAGCACACGCGAGACACACGAACCGACGAACAAACGCGCGAACACGAGAGCGAGAGCGGTAGCGGGATCCACGGTAACGCGAGCGAGACACAGCGATCACACGATGCCTCGATGGCTCGAGCGCGAGAACAATAGGCCTACGATAGCGGGAGCGCGAGAGAGACCCGAGTTACCTCGAGGGCAGCTCTCCGTCGACTGTCTTTGCCTACGAAAATTCGTAATGAATTATCATTATTATTTTCCGGGATCTTGACAGATAACTACTGCCCTCTCAACCATCTCATGACTTTATCGAATCGAGAGCCGATACTATAACGCGGTAACTTGAACGAATCTTCGCAATCGCTTCCCTTAGTCAATGCGTGAGATACAAGGCTCTACTCAACTATAACGCAGCGCAAGGTGTTCCACCACACTTGCCTGGACCAAAACGATACCTCCGCCTGATCTCAACGCATTGCACTTTTCTATAGGGTGCCGGGTTTGCACCGGACTTTAACGTAGTTGCAAGACACTTCGTCGAGTCTCTCCTTCACTTGGGCCTTTTATTTGCTAATTATGTCCCACCAAGCGAATTCGAGAATCCCGACCAAAACTGAACTAAAACTGAAGTAAACTAAATCTCAAAGCAAAAGGAATAAACTAAATCTGAGAGCACTAAATCTGAAACTTGAATTTAAACTGAAATAATGAACCATATCGAAACAATTCGTAATAATTACAAAAAAACATAAAAGGTAGACTGCAAAAATCTCGATCGATATCTTAGCGAGAGCTTGACGGTATCTTAAGTCGCTGGGAGAGGCAGTAACGCGAAACTTCAGCATTAAAAATCGGTATTTTTATGCGAGTTACGGTTGTTTTGGTTTTTGTGACGCTGATTCAAAAAAATCACGTCACAGTACATAAAAAATAGTTATTTCCAGAAATGTTCTTAAAAAAAGAGTGAAATTATATGAGCCAAGGTAATAGATATTGTAAATAAATATTTTTAAAAACTTGGCACATCCTTTTGTTTAAAGCAATTAACTAAATTTATTTGAATTCCAAGGACGTGCCAAGTTTTTAAAAAAATTTATTTACAATATCTATTACCTTGGCTCATATGATTTCACTCTTTTTTTAAGAACATTTTTGGAAATAACTATTTTTTATCTACTTGGCGTACGTTTTTTACTTTTTTGAAAAAAAAAGTAGTTTTGGGAGATTTCGCTTATTTTCAAGTCGATAAATAATTGCGTTCACTTCGCAGCGACGAAGTCGCTTTGTTGATTTCTCAGCAATGGAGTCCCTGCGTTAAATCTGCAACGATGAAATTGCTGCATTGATTTTGCAGCGATGAAGTCGCTGTGTCAAATTTGCAGAAATGAAGTCGCTGCGTCAAATTTTCAGAATTGAAGTCGCTTCGTCAATTTTGTTGTGATGAAGTCGCTGCGTCAAATTTGCAGCGATGAAGACGCTGCGTCTATTTTGTTGCGACGAAGTCGCTGCGATAAATTTGCAGCGATGAAGACGCTGCGTCTATTTTGTTGCGACGAAGTCACCGCGTTAAATTTGCTGCTATGAATTCGCTGAGTCAAATTTACAGCGACGAAGATAACCACTGAAATGTTGCCTGGAACACATTTTAATAAATCAATATAGTAATCAATAAATGACTCACGCTCAAATAGATAAATTCGAAATTCACCCGTGAATAATATCCAAAGAAAAAAATTACTTTCGAAAAAAAGTTCGGTTATGGTCGAACCATTACTAACAAAATTAGAACAAAAAAAATTAGTAGTCGGCCTCGATCTCGAAACATTACTGCGTCTTTCGATGAACTTCACGGAATATCCACTGATGTTTTGTGGTGCACAGAAAACACAGAAAAAAATTAATATTGAGAAATCCGCGACAGCACCCCCGCGAAAACTTTTGAACCGGACCGAGCGTTGCAAACAATCGGTGTAATCGTGGTCGAAAACTCGACGTGTAGTCTGCTGACACACGGACGAGTCGCTCGGGGATTACTACCACATATGCGTCAGCCAACCGCTGTCAAGAATTTTGTTCGCTGTGTGAACGGCTAGCATAACCGATGTGCGAATAACTTCACAGAGGTTACAAGGAGCAACTTCACGGCGGTAACACATAACATAACACTGAAACCCTACGAAAAATCTTGAGAAACGAAAAAACGCTTATTATAATATCTTAACATTGGCTGAACGGATTTAATCGCGGTTGGGCTCGTTTGAAAGCTGATATCGAAAATATATGATACAAGTGTTGTTAAAATTTCGATCTGACGCTTAGTTTTTAAGAACCATTAAAAATACGGCCCACTTCCGACATTTTGGCGTGGACTTACACGGTAGCGTCTCGACTATGAAAACATTTTTTTTTTAAGTACTTGGCGTCGAGACGCTGCCGCGTCTCTTGATCATATCATATCATATTGTGTAAAATTTTATTTAATTACAAACAAGGATAAGTTGCTCTGTCCGGAAAAACTCGTAAAATCGACAAATTCAGTTTTTTTTTACTTTGTCGATAAATAATTGTTTAAAATTGTTCTTTAAGAGTACAATTGTTTTAGGTAAATACGATTTCTATGAGAGGAAAGGATTAGTGACGGCAAATTCGAGAAATTTGAAAAAACGATTCTTTTTTGACGAAAATTCGTGAAATTAGTCTTTGCTTACAAAAAATCATATCTCGGTAGCGAAAAAAGATATCGACTCATTTCTTGTCTTGTTTTAAAAAGGAGAAAATACGTTGCTAGACAAAAAATTGCAGTTTTTTTTATTAACTGTAAACGAATAAATCGAGTGAACATAATTGACAAAGATTTCGACTGCGATGAATCTTCGACGGACGAAGGATAGAAAATTCTTTTTTTCATGATTACACAGTTTTTATCTGCGCAATAACGCGTAGAATCAATTTATATTTGGGTAAAATACGAACAAAGATTGAAACGAGATGTCGATTTTTTTTAATCTGAAAATGATCCCGCCACAAAGTACGCGCGCCGCGACGTATGAGCATCTGTGTACCGTCTGCTATGAAATTGTCATCTGGTTCCAAAGTTTGACAGATAGAACAAAACGAAAAATTATATACTCGCGATTTTTTTTAGTTCTATTAGGGAAATTGCAATTATTTTGGATATTCGATGAATCTTCTTGGTGAGTTTATAACCACTTTTTTCAGTGAACACGTGAAATTTATAATTTTTATTACGAATGTGAATAAAGTATTGTAAAATATTGTGAATGATTTTCGGTGAAAATATATTATTTTCGAAATAAAAAGTGCAAACATTTGTGAATCTGTGTGTGATATTTCGTGTTTTATTTTTCGCAACCGAAGTTTTTTTTATCATCATGAGAAATAGTTTTTTTCCAAATTTAAATAACATAACCTTTGAAGCAAAGCTAGTTGTAACCACTTTTTTTGAAAAATTTTATAGTTAAAAGTACATTTATCGGAATGATTCAAAATTTGTTGTGAAGAGTCCTTTCGATGCAATGGAATACTGTTGCGAAAGAGCAAAGAATTGGTTTCCAGGATTCTTAATTGGAGCACCGTACGGCCATCAGATGCTAGAAAATCATTTTTTTATGGCAAATTGTGATGAAAAAATAGTTAGCATTGTAGGATTGTCTCCAAATTTGCAGTGCATAGTGCTTTTGATGGACCAAAATGATGTTGCGAAGGAGAAAAAAATTGGTTCGTAGAGTTCATTATGATGGCACCATACGGATCTTTTACGGAAGGCAAAGGCAAATTTTGACCAATAATTTTTTAGAAAAAATACTTAAAGGTCTCAGTTTGGTTTTAAAAGTAATGTGTATACTTGTGATAATATGACAAAAAAATCCTGCGAAGGAGAGCAAAATTGGTTCGCACCATCCAAAGTTACAGTGTGATACGGACGTCCGAGAAGAAAAATTCAGTGAATAAGCTATTTTTATTCAACCGCAGGGTAAAAAACATATTTCCAATCATCGGAGTCACTTCAAGTTAACTTCACATGAAGTTGGAGGTACATCGAAGAAAATGGTGAAAACTAAATTTTTTGGAGCATACGCTGCGGAGTAACCCCATCGAAACCTGTCTGAAGAGGCCCCGCTAGTAATTTTAATAGGCACTCTTTGCCTATTGTTATAGTGAGTGCATAAAAAGGAACGTATTTCGTTATTGGTTGGATGACATGGTTCAATGGAAACCACGTGAAGGTGGTGGGTCAATCTTCCATCGGGAGGGGAAAGGGAAGGAGTCAGGGAGGGGTTTTGGAAGGTGAAATGGATGAATAAATCATAAACATGAAGAAACTAAGGAACGACAAAAAGAAAAGACACAGATATAGAATAAAAAAAGAAAAAAAGAATAGCATAAATTGCAAGAAAAAAATTTAGGAAATAAGAGTATTGCATATCTGAAATAAATATAGTCACTAAATTCTAAACGACACCGAAATTATTGCACTTGAACAATAGTATCACAACATTATCACTTTCATAACACTATCACTGCACGGAAATATACACTACCATAATATTATCACTGCGCGGGAATATACCCTTTCATAACACTATAACTGAACTGAAATATACACTATGATGATATTATCACTGCAATAGAATATACACTTTCATAACACTGTCACTACACTGCATTCAAAATCCTCCAGGGGTATAGGAATCATCCTCCTCTTGTAGGTGTTGCCGGCGTTTTTTGATCCTCGCATCTTTTGTGCTCGCTCTTCTCTCGGCTTCTGTAATCCAAATTGTGACCTTCTGTTTTGCAGCCGATACTGCGTGCTTCCCTGAGAGAACTCCGAAACTCTGCATTACTTTGATTATGCCTGCAGGTCCGGAATTGAAGAGTAGGGTGCCTAGATTGCTTGAAATCTGCACTGTGTTGATTCCTGTGAAAACCGTTTTCGGGCAGAATTTCCAAATGACACTATGCAGCGATTCATTCGCGTTTTGCGTTTTGGCTCCGATGCAACGTTGCAAAAGTCCTGGCGATGACACATCCTCAAAAATCGGTTTGATTGCTTTCATCACTGCCACTGGTAGAATTCTCTTTTTCGAATGTTGATAATTGTATAGTGTCCCAGCTGCCTCTGCTCGTCGGTATTGGCACCAAGACTTTTCACCAGGTGGACAAAGATGATGCTGGGCTTTCTCATCTGTGGACGCGTTATGATGCCAGATTGCCCAAATCGCGTTCGACATA
This sequence comes from Buathra laborator, assembly GCA_934046635.1. Taxonomy (NCBI): domain Eukaryota; kingdom Metazoa; phylum Arthropoda; class Insecta; order Hymenoptera; family Ichneumonidae; genus Buathra; species Buathra laborator. The sequence goes on from CAKOHB010000040.1 coordinate 357,652, forward strand.
TCCTTCACTGATGAAGGGTTGTTGCGTATCGCGTTCCCGTAATACGACTGCATTTCGTCTATCAATCCGTTGGTCCGCCGTCCTTTTCCTCCTAATGTCTTGCCGTGGCTGAGTTTCCTTCCTGTGAGAGAAGCTTTGAGTTTTCGCGCCCGATTCCCAAAGCGTTTCTGAACGTGGCCCGTGCATATCTGCGTCCGTGCGTTCTATCTTCTTTATTTCGATGATTGGTCCATAAGACATGGAGCTACTAACTTTCGAGTAACTCTTCGTATCGCCATCGCCGATGTAGTTCGTGTACTTCACGGCGTACTTCTCTACTGACCGATGAAAAATGTTCTTCATCCCGTCGACTTCCATAGACCCTGACGATCCAGAACAGTTCTTCGTGCACATGTCTTTGAGTGCTTCCATCCTATTCTGTTGTTCTTCCGCTGTTGCATTTTTATTAGCCGTATCCCACTGACGACACTGCCGGCAGAAAAGCGACAGTACTTTCTGGCCCAGCACTTTTCCAGTTTCAGTCCCAATTACTGTGAACACTGCATTGAGAGAACTGAAACCTCGACGTTGCCAGGTTGCGTCACCTTGAACTGTGATACACCGTTCATCGGTTTGAGCAGCGCTCGTACTGGCGACGGGCTCAGCAACACTCGTACTGGCAACGGGCTCTTCATCGTCGTTCGTCGTCAAGTTTTCCTCTTCTTCTACGGCTTTCTTCATATTATCTTGTACGGCATCGTTGGTAGCTTCCAGCATCTTCAGTCCAATCTTCTTCCATGTTGATAATTGGACTGGCGGTGGCAAGTCCATAATCCCGCAAAAAGTTCTATGACCAGCAAGGCCTTGGCCAATACAGCGCATCGCCAACACACTGCGCCGATTTATTTCGTAGCCACGACCACCTTCAACAATTGAAGAACTACAAAATATTTTTTTTGCTGCACAGTTTCCACATCGTATCTCGTATCTTCCTCCTAGTCCTCGAAGATTGATCTCGTTGAAAACGACGGGCCCGTGACACACTGTGCAGCAAACGGACTCTTCGAGATTCTTGAATAGAAGAGAATGATCGAAAAGTCTATATCCCGCGAAATCGGTAGACGGTATGTCATCCTCGTGAATTTTTTTCGCGCTGGCACTCAAAAACTGTTTTATTTCCACTTTTTGGTTCGCGTAACAGAACTTGTGTCTTCTACGTTGTCGACCTATAGAATTTTTCCTGTCCGGTAGCGCATTTCTCTTACTTCTAGCAATTGTCACTTATTGTCACTAATTGCCACACTTGCCACTAATTCTAATAACACTTTTTATCACTCGCGAAACAATAAACAAACTTCACTTCAAACACTATACAATCGCAAACAATCCATATTACAATAACGAATACAAATAACTATATGCACTAAAACTCTCAAAGTAGGAAATTATCGAAATGAAAATCCGAAGAAAAAGTTATAAATTCGATCTATATTAGAGAAGAGAGAAAAAAGATACAAGGTAATGAGAAAAAAATACGAAGGAAAGCTTGAGGAACAGTAATCCGAGAGAAAGTGATAAATAAACCTTGCAACTTTCGTAAAAACAGCAAAGAAATCCACAAACTCGCCAGCAAGTAATTTCGTATCGCTACGGGTTGTCACGGTATGTTTGTTTTCGATTCCGTCCGCAATGTCAAACTTTATCGAAATGTTATGGCGAAGCCAGCGCCGACGATCGAAAGTAACGATTTACCGACCGTACGTTCGTTTCTGCTAATCGATATGTAGATTCTCGCCGCTATCGCGCTGCATCGCGTATACGCTTCACCGGCGTGCTGTCGTAAACGGCGTTTTCTCGCATCTGTCAGAATGCCGGCGATAAACATTACGCGATTATTGTTCCGTGAATCCGATACCGTTCTTGTGAGCCGGCGGAATTATAAATATATGTCGGGGCGATCTAGTGAAAAAGATGTTCAGCAGTGACATCGACGAAAATTGGTGGAAATCATCATGCGAATCAACATAACCTTTGTTTTACATAATTCGATGCGAGGTATTGTCATTAAGCAACTCGAACGTTCGTTTTTTTTGTCGGGATTGTTTTCTAAAAAAAACTAATTTTTTTCTCAAAAAAAAGATTAAAATTTTTTTTTATGTCATTTTTTATTCAGTAAAGCAAAGAGTACATAATTTCGAGCAAAACGAAAAAAAAAAAAATTTATTGAAAATTAGCCAGTGTAGTGGTGTCAAGAATTTTTTCTTTAAAATGCGTTTCTCGACACTATTTTCTTTTTCGCCTGTCGTAGCTTTCGAACTGAACGACTTAATTGATCTTGGCGTCCGACGTCTCATTCTGTTCGTAACAGATGTCATTCCGGGGTGAATGTGAGAATTCATCATGTGATGTGAAATCAAGTTATTGTTAAAGATTGTTTAACTGTTTTTTCAACAAATTAGAAATAATTTTTTTTTCCAGTCTATAACTTGTTGTTATGTCCGGAGAGGGTTTTAAAAAAAATCCCACATTCACCCCGGAATGACATCTGTTACGAACAAAATGAGACTTCGGAATCCAAGATTCGTTGAGTTATTTGGTCCGAAAGCTACGACGAGTAAATTTCTTTGAGTTCGGTCTCACAGTGTTCGGAAAGGCTAAAAAACTTTACAAAAATTCAAAAAGGTAGAAAACTATAAGTTTTTCATATAGGTGAAATACCATTTGAATTTGGATTCATGATCGCGAAAAAAAAAAAAAAATTTAGGTGACTCAACCCCCTTAAAGCGCGGAGTATCTGTCTCGCTGGCTTGTCACCGATTCTCAGGAATTGGGAAGATTCATACTGTTCATAGCAAGAGTGAATATTGTTGACGAAAGCGTGAGCTGCAGTGCTCATTCTGTGATAATAAGTACACTTCTAAAGGAAAAAAACCTTCAAGGTATAATTAATTGTCTGACACAAAATCAAGGTCAGGTATACCTTGTTGTTTTTATCATGGCGAGTAACAGTCAGTTTGTCCGAAAAAACAATAGATGGGGACGCTAGCCCAAGTAATCGCACTATTGATTCACTTATTGACCTCACGGCTGTGATCTCTTTACCTGTGCGGGATTCAATCGCTGGCAAAGAGGGCGTAGATGAAAATATCATGACGTCACTTGCCGACACAACACCTTTGCAAGAGGCATACAGCACGCCGCTACTACTAACAACTAACAACTACAACTAACACGGCGGGGGTAAAGAAGAAACCCGGAAGCCCGACTAAAATCGAAACGTTGAGAAGTCAAGCAGATGCGGGTCCGAGGGTAGTATTAAGGACTTATTTAATACAAAAAGAGAAAAACTGAGCAGGAGATTCTCGTAAACACGGTAACAGACTCGCCGTTCAAAAAAAGTAATTTAGTTCAGATAACAGCAATGCCGCAAAGGTCGAGGCAGCCGGTGCTGCAGATTTTATCAACGATCTAGAAGAAGGAAACTGCAATATTCAGTCCATTCCGGTGCCTCATGAAAGTTCTGTCACGAGCCAGGTTGACTTTAAAAATAACATTATGTGGTAGTTTGGCACCATGAGACAAAAAATCAGGCCAATTTGCCAAGAATTGAAAATATTCTTACGGAGAAATCAAAGGCTACTAGGTGGAGTGGCACGGTTAGAAATGTCTTCTGGCGCAGTGAACACTGGTCCGAATGACGGAATTTCGAAACTTAAAAGAACAATTGAAGATCAGGAAAAGGCGATCCTGGGCAATAATATTATTATAAAAGGACTCGACTGTGGAGGCCTCTCATCTGTGGAGGGAGCAACAAATTTTCTGTTAGAAACCTTCGGAATCGTTAACGCGATTGTAGACGTCAGGGAGATAGGAAGAAAAAATAATTTTATCAAAATTAAAAAAATTCCCGACTGCAAAAAGAGTGAAATAACAAATAATTATTCGCATATTGAAGTCGGGAGATTCCCACACTCAACAACGAATAAATCTCCAGACTATAATATGCGAATAATTATTTGTTATTTCACTCTTTTTGCAGTCAAGAGTTTTTTTAATTTTAATAAAATTATTTATATTTCACCCTTTTAAGAATGGGTATTTGGAGGTTACGGGCGCGCGCAGTGCCGGACGACAGCGATTCAGCTGGCGTTAAGGGGACTGAGTCACCTAAAAAATAAAAATTTCATTATTTTTATTTCTTTAATAATCATCATAAATAAAAATTCTTTCGCACCTTCATAATACACATATGTTACACTACCACCGTGAATATTTTCAGCGGTACCATAGCGTTAACAGTACGCGACAAACTTTTCTCAGTTGCCGCAACTTCCGGACCGAACGAAAGCAGGAATCTTCACTTACGAAGTTTCATTTTGTTCGTCAAACAATTTATTGCGGAACGAGTGCGGGGATTTTTTTTTTAAAGCTTTGCTGCCGGAGCTATGAATTAAACAGCGTCAAAAAATTCACAATTTCCACTTTTTGTCGCACTATCAGTCATACAATGGCTCGGCATAAATCCAATTACCATCGCAACCAAAATCCCCGCACTTGTTCCGTAACGTTAACTGTTCCGAACAAAATGAGCCGTCGATATCCAAAATCCATGCAGTCGTTCGGTCTGAAACCTGCGGCAACCAGAGGAAAATACTCTTCTGGAAAAACAAATTTTAAAGTTTGTCGAAGAAAAATGATTTTGGTGGCATATATTCACAAAAATTCATTTTTTTTTCCCATAAAAACCAACCTTTTTTTCCCCATTCAAGGAAAAATAATAAAGAAAATTAAATTTTTTTTTGTATTCGTATCACTGATAAGTTGTTTGTTTGCGAAAAATAACAACTAAAAACGCGAAAAAGAAATAGGGTCACGTCAGATGACGTTTAATGAATAGGTTAATCGACCGAAATTGTGTCACCACTCTCGTACTGACGAAAAAAATAAATAGAGATGGGGAAAAAAAAATCTCTTTTTTTTTTCTCCAATAATCGAAAAAATCATTGTGTTATACACAAAAATGATCGATAAATCCGAAAAAAACCACCGCGTCGTCAAGTGATGTTTAAAAAAGAGGTTAATTCTTCGAGTTTTTACACTTTGCGCCACTGTCACTACAAAAATACTGTTGTCACTACTTCGGCCGAAAATACCACTGGACACATGAATAAACACACAGAATTTACACGCCCGTTTTTTTACGCGTTTGACAAAATTGATTGAAAATCATCGCTGTTGCAGTACACCGGTGTATCATAGATTCAATGAGACGCAGTAGCAGCGGTAATCCGAATCGAATCGATCGGGAGTAACGACCGTCGGGTCGGTAAATCGTTACCGACCAAACGCAATTTTGTAATACACATTATTTTTCGTTAGCGCTGGACATGTTATATCGTGGACGAGTTTCGAGAACGAATTGTTGTGATAGCATCGAGCAAACACGTGAGGTGTATCGTCGCAATTTTTTTCTCGATTTCGCTAATTTTTTTACTCTTCTGCATTTCTTTTTCTCTTCTTTTTGCTTCTACATTTTCCGTTTTTTCCCTCTCTTTCACTGACATCGTTTGTTTATTTTTTTTTTTCGACTTCTATCTGTTTTTCTGTGTATTGTTTCATTTTCTGCTGACGCTTCGCTTCGCGACTAACATCGGTTGTTTATTTTTATTTTTTTTTCCATTCTTTCATTTCTACTTTTCGCGAGTGTTGTTTGGTTAGATTTTTGTACAATACAAGACTTATTTAGATTATTTATTGAAGTATTTATTTTAGAATATCATTGTGATTGTTTGTATACTGCGGGTGTGTGATTTGTGTCAGTGAGAAAGTGACCGACGTCGTAACAGGCCGAAACGATGTAACGTGGTCAAAACAAAAAAAATCTTTGATTTTATGAGTGCGAGCGCGAGAAAAATTCGAGAAGAAGATATTCCGTCTTCCGATTTTGAGGGCTATAGACTGTTTGATTTGTCTTTCTTGTTCGAAAGTCTTCAAGAGGCACTTTGCTGTACAGTGTGTCACGGAGCCGTCGTGTTCACCGAGATTAGTCTGCGAGGTCTCGGAGGAAAATACGAGATCCGATGCCAGAACTGTGACGTGAAAAAACGTTCGCTAGTTCTACAGCGTTCAAGGTGGCCGCGGATACAAAATAAATCGGCGCAGTGTACTGGCAATGCATTGTATCGGCCAAGGCCTTGCGGGTCTAAATACTTTCTGCGGAATCATGGACTTGCCGCCACCGGTACAATTGTCAACGTGGAAGACGATTGGCCAAAAAATGCTGGACGCTACCAAGGAAGTGGTCCAAGATAACATGAAGAAGGCTGTTGAAGAAGAAATAGATTTGACGCCGAACGACGACGAGGAGCCCATCGCTAGTACAAGCACTGCTGACTCGATAACCGCTGTATCACGGTTCAAGATGACGCCACCTGGCAGCGTCGGGGTTTTAGTTCGCTCAACGCAGTCTTCACGGTAATCGGCACCGAAACGGGAAAAGTTTTGGACCAGGAAGTTCTGTCGCTGTGGTGCCGACAGTGTCGAAAATGGGTCACGGAAAATAAGAACGCCTCAGAAGAAGAAAAACAGAATTGAAAAAAAAAACACAAGGGGAAGTGTGCACAAAAAACTGTTCCGGATCGTCAGGATCCATGAAAGTCGATGGAATGATGAAGATTTTTCATCGTTCAGTAGACAAGTACGATGTAAAATACACGAAGTACATCGGGGATGGCGATACGAAAAGCTACTCAAAAGTTAGTAGCTCTATGTCTTACGGTCGAAACATCGAGATAAAGAAGATAGTGTGCACCGGTCACGTGCAAAAACGTTTTGGAAACCGGGCGCGAAAACTCAAGACTTCCCTCGTAGGCAAGAAACTCAACGACGTCAAAACAATAGGAGGAAAAGGACGACTGACAAATGCATTGATCGACAAAATGCAATCGTATTACGGAAATGCGATTCGCAATAATTCAGCATCAGTCAAGGACATGACAAAAGCAATTTGGGCAGTCTGGCATCACAAGGCATCTTCAGATGAGAAGCCACAACATCACTTTTGCCCACCGGGTGCAACCCCGCCCCACTTTTGCCCCCGGGTGCCCCACTTTTGCCCGTCTTGGTGCCAATATCGACGAGCCGAAGCAACAGGAAGAGAAGCGGACTATCGCCATCTCAAAAAAAGAATAATGCCAGCGGCGGTAATGAAGGCAATCAAACCAATTTTCGAGGATTTGACATCTCCAAATCTTTTGCAACGCTGCATCGGGGCAAAAACTCAGAACGTAAATGAATCGCTGCATAGCGTAATTTGGAAGTTCTGCCCGAAAACAGTCTTCACAGGTATCAAAACTGTGCAGATTGCTAGCAACCTGGGGACCATTCAGTTCAATTCCGGACCGGGAGGTCTCATCAAAGTGATGAAGAGTCTTGGAACTATCCCAGGAAAACACGCCGTCGCTGCTGCGAGAAAAAAAGCTGAAGTTCGAGTAACGCAAGCCGAACAAAAAGCTGAAGCGAACACCAAAGACGCGAGAATCAAAAGGCGTCGTCTGCTGATGCAAGAAGTAGACGATTCCTATGAACCTGGAGGATTTTGAGTGCAGTGAGTGCAGTGCAGTGTCCAGTGCAATATTCATATATAAAGTTTAGTAAAAAAAACAAACGGACATGTTAGAGACATTTATTAAAAAAGTGTTATATATCAAGTGTTATTGTATTTATAATTGAAAATTATTATAAGATATCGACCAACACGACGTATGTGATGTATGTGATGCATGTGATGTATGAAACGTATGTATATATGTATGTATGTTTGTACTGTATGTATATGTATGTACTGTGTGTATATGTATGTATGTAATCTATGTATTGCATGGATACGTATGTATGTATGTATGTATGTTGTGTATGATATTGTTACAACACTCTCGTCTCGAAATCTCGCCATTCTTTCTCTTCTTCTATTACTTTCCCGAATGTTTCTTTCGCATGTTTACTTTTATTTAGACCCCTTTTTTACTTTGTTGTTTTTTTATTTTTATTTATTTATCTATTCTTTCTACCTTCCAAAACCGCGTCCCAAATCCTTCCCATTCCCCTCCCGATGGAAGTAAACCCACCACCTTCACGTGGTTTCCATCGAACGGTGACATCCAACCAATCACCGAATTATTTTCGATTTTTTTTTTTAATTTTCTTCAATTTCGAGTTGCGACATTTTTTTTTCTTTTTCTTTTTTTTCCCTGGTTTGAATGGTTTGGTGTCATTGACTGAGAGTGGGAAATATTATAGATATTTTTTTATAGCAGTCTAAAACTCAATTTTACAATAATACACGCAACCATTATTTGTAATCTCACTAAAATGCTTCTAGCTTTGGTAATTTTCGGAATTTTGATCTAAAACTTGGCATGTAGGTAGTACACAGTGTGGACATTCGGAAAAAAATTTAAAAAAAATCGATTTTTTTTTATTTTTAGGTGACTCAGCCCCCTTATCTAGAACCAATCGACGCCATGTTAGGCTAGGCCCAGACACGTATACAGTAGTCGTAAGAATGTAGTCGTCAAAAAGCGATATTTACGAATTGGCAATTTTACAACTTTTTTCAAAGATATATATCTCCGCGGAGGCACAATGGATCGACGAAATCCATGGTCTTATGCCAAACCTCCCAGCCATACAAGCTCTGTACCAAAATTTGTCAAGACATTTTCTGTTGTTGTGACAAACATGCATGCTTACTTATTGTCAAACTTGCAAGGCGTGCGATAAAGGAAAACATTATGAAGCAGAAGCCGAAGCTGAGACAACGTACGATATATATCGAACACGAGCTGTCGACCGCTGAAATGGAAGTCCATACATTTCTATGAAGCGAAGCCAAAGTGAGGAGTGGTTTTACTGGAATCGGATCAATCAGTGTCTCGAGAAGGGATGGGAAAGGTCAACGTCAGCTGCTCCAAATCTCAATCATCAACAGTCGTCAAAAAACTAAGAGACGTAAAAATACTGTTTTGGAACTGCCAAGGCTTGACCAATCTGGCGGATGGCAGTCAAAACTTCGAACGATCATTATTTAGAATAGGTAAAATATCGAAAATCAATACTAACGAAAGTGCAGATATAGAAAAGCCCGTCTTACGAGTGTTTTCAAAGTATTAAATGTAAATTAAGAATCCGAAGATGTCGATATTAATTTATGTCGAAAAATAAAATAAGAATGGGCAAAATTAAGAGGGCCGAAATATCGAATTTCCGATAGTTCGAATACTTTACAAACAGAGTCTCTAAAATCTGGAATTGCGAATTTCTAGAAAGCTTGGAAATTTGAATTTATCATAGTGAACTACTAAAAAGTTGATCGTCAAAATAGCGAACGCTTACGCAACGTTGAAAATGTATTTGTCTCACTTTGTACTATCGATCGGCGTTAGTAGATGGCGACAGCTAACCCTACATGAGGACATAACATCACTGAGTGTGGCTGTGGCTTCCGAAAGTGCGTAATATTTAGCCTCTTCCCTATCACGTCGAATCACGTTGGTATATCACGCCATTTTTTTACGGTGAAAATCACGTGTGAGTTTTGACCAAGAAAAAAACGGCACATGTCACACCGAAAATCACGGTCCCTTATTCTGCTTCTGGAACATTAAACCTTTCGAAATTTGGAACCGTGTTTTTTGCAACGTATAACGGATGAAATAAGGGCCGATAATACGGCGAACTTGATCTTCCCACTGCCGTCGGTTTTCTGAAAAACAGGGCTCAAATCACGGCAGATACAACGGCGCTGAAATCTGAATGTTGCTGTACTAATTAGGAAAATTGCAAACCGCTGATCGTTCGTTCTGCTTATACCGTTGGGGTGCGTTCAGGAATTTACCTTCTTGGGTAAGGTAACGACACCACGGGAAATAGTCACGTGATCGTCGGGTAAACCAGAACAAGTAGTGTTTCTGAAGGCAGAGGGGAATAATGGCGGATAGTCGCAACTCGCAACTACATGTCACATTCGAATCGAAGACCGGTAAGTGTTTATATATAATAATTATTATTTATTGTTATTATTATTATTATTGTGTCGTTTCGGCCTTTTTTTTTTTTTTAAAGAGCATAATGAAAAAAAAAAGTCTCCAACTTCGCGTTTTTACTTGCAATTTGGTATCATATTATCAACTCGATACGATCCAGATGATAACACGATACCAAATTGCAAGTGGAAACGTGAGATACACCGTCGAGTCGTCTCTGTACGCTCGTCGTTTCGAAGATGTTGCTTTCGGTACTGCGATTGATGATTTAAATTTACGTTCGATCCGATCTAAAAAAGCGAAACCGAAGGAACCATCGATAGCGTTGATAGTACGATATCAAACCCCGTGTAAAAACGCGGCACACAGTGTCGGTCTTATCTCTATTTCCAAGATCGTGCATTCGGTACAGTTCATGAAGAAAAAAAAATTATAACACATTCGAACGAAGCGATACCGAATACGTCTTCGGTGGTCCCGTTCAGACGTTGCCAAACAGGCAGTAGAAAAGGCAGAAACTCGGACGGTTTCATCTGTATTCGCTCGCCGCTTCCGAAGCCGTGCACCCGGTGCGTTCGATGATTACAATTTGCGTTTTTGCCAATCTAATTAAGCGAAACCGAATAAACCATCAATAGTATTGATAGTAGGACAAGCAACCCCGCGTAAAAACGCGACACACTGTGTCGGTCTTATGTCCTTTCACGCCCTCCTCACCAAAGTCGTGCGTTCGATAGAGTTTACGAAGACAAAAAAATGACAATACATTTGAACGAAGCGAGACCGATTACATCACCGATAGTAATGATAAGACGACTTCATACAGGTAGTTAATCACTTAGAAACTCAGGCGATTTCATCGGTATTCATTCGCCGATTTCAAAGTTGGGCTTCCTGTGTGTCTGATGAAAAAAAAATATCTCATCCAAGGCACCGGAAAGGCAACTTTGAAATCGGCGAACGAATACCGATGAAATCGCCTGAGTTTCTACGTGATCAACTACCTGTATGAAGTCGTCTTATCATTACTATCGGTGATGTAGTCGGTCTCGCTTCGTTCAAATGTATTGTCATTTTTTTTTTCGTCGTAAACTCTATCGAACGCACGACTTTAGAAAGAGCGAGTGTATGGAGATATGACCGACACTGAGTATCGCGTTTTTACGCGGGGTTTCTTGTCCTACTATCAATACTATCGGTGGTTTATTCGGTCTCGCTTCATTAGATTGGCTAAAACGCAAATTCTAATCATCGAACGCACCGGCAGCAAGACTTTCAAAATCTTGTTCCGAAAAAGATTTAAACGACGGTGTGTCCATCGGCGAGTTGCCATGTAATATCTACTGAACGTACACTACAGCTACATTTCGGTCGATATCTCGTTTTCCCCGATATAACAAAACAAAATCTCGCATCCTTTTCTATGGCTCACGCTTTAAAAGTGGCTTCATCCATTTATCTGTCCGAGCGGAAAACAAATGACAAAGTTTGCTCGACTTTCATCTCTTGTGTCAACCCTTCGCGAAATTAGTAATCATGGCAGACGCGCTGAGACGTACACGTATGTTTGAATGCCTAATTCGCGCGCGAAATCCTCAGGGCCTGAATAATTTTACGAATGCCGTACGGTTGTTTATAGCAGCCCATGGAGAACCGGCGCCATCCCGACAAAGTTTTAGAAGGTATTTTATGAAAAAATGATCATGCTGATAATACACAACTATATTCGACGTCGCATTTTCGTGCTGGTTTAGATTTTTCCGTAGTTTTGGTCGTACGTTGTAATCGCGTTCGTACTTTCATCGACGAACATACTTATTTAATAATTAGACTTGCCCGGACATACGCGCAGCACGGGGTGTTGTAAGCCCCGAGAAGACCTCGTGCGAGACCTATCACAGACGGTCACCGAGAAGAAATTTTGAGAGCCGTCCGCCATACTCCAGTACATAGCGCCAGGGGACACGCAAGAAATTTAAGTACGTCAACAACGTTATTTTGCGCGTCGGTCTTCTGAACAATACCTAGATTCGGTTTTATTCGCATGAATTTGCATGAAATATTGTGCACTTTTTTTATTTTCGTGCAGATCTCAAGCGTGAATCTGTACGAAAAGTTATCCGTGCGGTCAATTTTCCGTATAAGCTGACCAAACAGCATAAATTATTGGCGCCGGATAACGAGCAACGATTGGAGTTCTGCGTGTGGGCTCTAGGGGAGCTCGAAGAGAACGCTGATTTTTTTAAATCAGTTCTATTCACCGACGAATCGGCATTCAGCAATATTGGTCTGCCGAATCACCAAAATCACCGGCGGTGGACGATGGAGAATGAACACTGGACGCAAGAAGTCCCACTTCAGCACCGGTGGAAAATAAATGTTTGGGCCGGTATCGTCGCCGATCGTATCGTCGGCCCTTATTTTTTCGAGGGCAATTTAGATAGCCGTATGTACGCCGAATTTCTCGAGGAACACGTCGCTGAATTGCTCGAAGAAATTCCTCTTGAAATTCGAAGGAGAATGTGGTAGGAGCAAGATGGAGCTTCGTCTCATACCGCGAGAATCGCGCGCGCTATCTTAAATCGGCAGTACCCCGGACGATGGATCGGTTTGCGGGGACCAATCAGCTGGCCACCGCGGTCTCCCGATCTGACACCGTTGGATTTTCTTTTATGGGGACATATCAAAAATATAGTATACCGTACACCGCCAACCACCGAAGAAGATATGCGTCAGCGAATCGTCGATGCATGCGCAGGCATAACGCCGGTAATGCTTCGCAATGTGCGATCGAATTTTCGCAAGCGCGTTGACGTATGTATAGATGAGATTGGCTGCCACGTTGAAAATGTATAGTTGTTACGAATGTTAACGAGAGTACTCCGGAAAATAAATATTTTCGTTCGTACTCATCGTAAGACCAAGATCTTATTTTTTCAAATCGTAGCTGTTTAACTCGAGCTAAATTAAAAAAAGAAAGAATGCGAGTGAACGAGAATGCGAGAATGCGAGTGGATGAGAATTCGAGTGAACGAGAATGCGAGTGAATGAGAATGCGAGTGAACGAGAATGCGAGTGAACGAGAATGCGAGTGAATGAGAATGCGAGTGAACGAGAATGCGAGTGAACGAGAATGCGAGAATCCGAGAGAGTGAGAATGCGAGAAAGAGAGAATGCGAGAGAGTGGGAATGCGAGAGAGCGAGAATGTGTGAGAGCGAAAATGCGAGAATGTGAGAATGTGTGAGAGCGAAAATGTGAGAATGCGAGGATGCGAGAATGCCAGAATGTGTGAGAGCGAAAATGCGAGAGAGTGCGATAGTGCGAGACTGCAAGAATCTGTAATTAATGAATCGGTAATGCAATTTTTAGGCACTCACTATAACAATAGGCAAAGAGTGCCTATTAAAATGACCATCGAGGCTTCTTCACACAGCTTTCGATGGGGATTCCCCGCAGCGTATGCTCCAAAAAAATTAGTTTTTCAGAATTTACTTCGGTGTACCTCCAACTTCATGCGCAGTTAATTTTAAGTGACTCCGATGACTAGAAATATTTTTTTTAGCCTGCGGTTGAATAAAAATAGCATTTTCACTGAATTTATCTTCTCGGACGTCCGTATCACAGTGTAACTTTGGATGGTGCGAACCAATTTGGTTCTCCTTCGCAGGAGTGTTTTATCACATCATGACTATTGTGCACAAACATTTTGAAACTACTGCGAAGCCTTTAATGAGTTGTCCCAAAATAAAAATTCAATTTTGTTGTCCGTACGGCGCTGCAATTTTGAAACCTACGAACGAATTTTTTTCTAATTTTCAGCAATATTCCATTGCATCGAAAACACTATGCACAGCAAATTTGAAGACATTCTAACATTTCTTAATATTTTTATTCTACAATTATTTCTAGTGAGGAATTATTTTAAAGGTTATGTTACTATAATTTTCCAAAAAACAATTTTTCATCATGTCAGAAAAGAAAATTTGGTTGCGAAAAATAAAACACGAAATATCACACATTGATTTACAAATATTAGCCCTTTTTATTTCGAAAATAATAGATTTTTGAGTTTTTCCAGCGTATCCCTTTCGGGTTTTACGGCCCTTCCCGATACCCCCTTTCACTCCCTACCCGCACTTCGCTAAGCTACCTAACTTCCAGTCCGTCCGCAGCCGATTTAGCTACACTGTACCGCATTTGCCATGGACACGGGGAAACTGCGGAAAACCCGTGCCGGTACAGTCGGCCATGTTCTCCTGATTCCGCGGTGTACACACGAAAGTATTTACTTAAGTGTGGACAACGAGGTCTCAGAAAAACTGACCTCCCGCTCAACGATTGATGCGCCAGCCAATGCGTGGCTAAGCGGTCACCCATCCAAGTACTGCCCGCAGACAGTATTGCTTGACTTGGGTGATCGCCGGAGCCACACACCGACCGCGCATCCATCGCTGTCGGTCTTATTTCGAAAATAATATATTTTAATCGAAACCATTCACAATATTTTACAATACATCATTCACATTCGTAATAAAAATCATAAATTTCACGGGTGCACTGAAAAACTTGGTTATAATTTCACAAAGAAGAATCATCGAATATCCAAAATTATTGCAATTTGCCAAATAAAATTGAAAACAATCGCGACTATTTTTTTTTTTTCCGTTCATTCTATCTGTCAAACTTTGGAAGCCGACGACAATTCCATAGCAGACGTGAAAAAGTTCGCACACGCCGCGACGTTGATATTCTGTGGCGGGATGATTTGAAATGAAAAAAAAAAATCTCAGCTTTTTTTTTCATTTTTAATGTAAATTACTTTAAATATTGGGAAACTGCAATTTAATTTTTTCAAATCTCTTTAAAATTTTTTCGAAACAAAAAAAAAATTCAAATTTTATCTCGAATTTTTCCAACCACCCTTCTACTTTCTTTTCAATTGTTTCAATATTTCTATCTTAAAACACACAGGAGGTTCAGGTGAAACGCGCAGCGCGACGTATAAACATATTCGATACGTAGCGCATAACGCGAAGTGTAATCACACTTGGTACGGAGCGCGTAGCGCGACCAACCAACAAGGGCCTCTGCGCCCGCAGGGCGCCGAGGCGCTTGTTTTTATTATGTTCAATAAAAAATGAACAAATAAGCAAAACAAATCAACGAAATAACTTTTTTTTTTAACTTAATTTTTACGATACGGGCGGGTAATATAAACATATGAATCTTGATGATCGCGTAATTTTTCCAACTCCGTCTTCCTTTTTCTTTTTTTCTTTTCTGGCCCGTTGGCATCATCTCTTCTTTTCGGTACGGTCTGTCGTTCGTCTTCTCTTACGCTCTTATCATGTTGTTCTCTATCCCGCTCTTCTGTGCTTTCTGCTTCTCGCTCTACTACTCGTTCTTCCTCTCGTTCGCGCTCTCCGTCTTCCCTTCTTTCGTATTCTCTTCCGGCCTCTCGATCACGCTCTTCTTCATCCTGTCTTGCACGTTTTTTTTCGGCCTCTCTTTCGGGCACTTCTTCATGCTGTCTTTCGCCTTCTCTTTCGCGCTCTTCTTCATCCTGTCTTGCACGTTCTCTTTCGGTCTCTCTTTCGCGCTCTTCTTCATGCTGTCTTTCGCCTTCTCTTTCGCGCTCTTCTTTATTCTGTCTTTCGCCTTCTCTTTCGACCTCTCTTTCACGCTCTTCTTCATCGTGTCTTTCGCGTTCTCGTTCAACCTTTCTCTCACGCTGTCGTTCAATCTCTCTTTCACGCTGTCGTTCAATCTCTCTTTCACACTCACGTTCAATCTCCCTTTCACGCTCACATTCAACCTCTCTTTCACGCTCACGTTCATTCGTTTCTTCGCGCTCCCGTTCATTCGCTCTTCCGCATTCTCTACCATCCTCATTGTCGTGCTCCATTTCATCGTGTCCTTCTTCACGATCGAAAAATTCTCCTTCGCCGGGCCTTTCGCATTCACGGCCATCGACATTATTGTCTTGATGCATACTGAAAAAAAATACAATCTACACGACTAACTAGAAGAATATGGCGGATCAAGGATGACGGTGATTGAAAAAAAACTTACTCATGATCGGAGCTATCGCTTATCGCCGCAGATTTCTTCAAGTTGATGTAGAAATCGTCGATCAGCGGTCGTGCTGCCTTCCCAATGTCTGTAAAGCTTTGACTATAAAAAATAGAACGCATGAATATTTTTTATCCATCACTCACTAGAGTATCGCAATATTGAACGGTATACTTACAACGGTGATATCTCGGTCGTTGTCTTTTGGATGCCATTTGCTTCGATAAAATTTACTAAAAAACTCCGCTTTCGCCGCACCAATACTCGTATGTATTCTCGTCTCTCCTTCGTTTGCTTGTTGTCGTACATAAAATCACAAATGTCTTTTATATCTTCGCATTTCAAACTTTGATTATCTTCATGCGTTTTTGAACGGGCGACGAGATCCACCAATGCCACGATCAGCCGTCCGAACAGTTCGGCCGAGTTTAGAATATTCGTCGTAAATTTCGTAATTTTTCCTCGCGTATACGGATAATCGTCTATTGACGCCATCGTTTTCTCGTTTTTGCTCTGACACGTCTTCGGCCTGAAGTGAGATTCTCTAAGACGTTATGATTTAAATTCTTTCATCTCTTTTCACGTAATAGACTGAATTACAGTTCACTTCAGGCCGAAGACGTGTTGTATAGACGAGTATCCGTATACGCGAGGAAAAATTACGAAATTTACTACGAATATTCAAAACTCGCCCGAATTGTTCGGACGGCTGATAGTGGCGTTGGTGGATCTCGTCACCCGCTTAAAATCGCATGAAAATAATAGCAGTTTGAAAAGCTAAGATATAAACGATATTTACGATTTTATGTATAATAACAAGCAAACGAAGGAGAATCGAGAGTACGAACGGGGATTGTTGAGGCGAAAGTGCCTTTTTCCAATAAATTTCATCGAAGCTAATGACATGCAAAAAACAACGACCGAGATCTCATCGGTTTGAGTATTACTATTAAAATTCCGTTATACTAGTGAGTGATGGATAAAAAATATGAATGCGATCTTTTTTCATAGTCAAAGTTTTATAGACTTTGGGAAGGCAGTGCTATTGCAGATCGATGATTATTACAACAGTTTGAAGGAATTGGCGGCGATAATCGATAGCCCCGATGATGGGTATGTTTTGTCTCAATCACCGTCATCCTCAGTCCAGCATATTTTTGCAGTCAGTCATGTACGTTGCATTTTTTCAGTATTCATCAAAACAAGAATGATAATGGCCGTGAATGTGAAAGACACGACGGGGAAAGGTTTAAGATCGTGAAAGACCGCCGTGCCCCGGTGCTGGGCGTACTCGCCGTTTCCAAAGCCGCGCACCCGGTGCGTTCGATGATTAGAATTTGCGTTTTAGCCAATCTTATGAAGCGAGACCGAATGAACCACCGATAGTATTGATAGTAGGACAAGAAACCCCGCGTAAAAACGCGACACTCAGTGTCGGTCATATCTCCATTCACTCGCTCTTTCTAAAGTCGTGCGTTCGATAGAGTTTACGACGAAAAAAAAAATGACAATACATTTGAACGAAGCGAGACCGACTACATCACCGATAGTAATGATAAGACGACTTCATACAGGTAGTTGATCACGTAGAAACTCAGGCGATTTCATCGGTATTTGTTCGCCGATTTCAAAGTTTCCTTTCCGGTGCCTTGGATGAGATAATTTTTTTTCATCAGACAAACAGGAAGCACAACTTTGCAATCGGCGAACGAATACCGATTAAATCGCTTGAGTTTCTACGTGATTAACTACCTGTATGAAGTGGTCTTATCATTACTATCGGTGATGTAGTCGGTTTCGCTTCGTGCAAATGTATTGTAATTTTTTTTTCGTCGTAAACTCTATCGAACGCACGACTTTAGAAAGAGCGAGTGAATGGAGATATGACCGACACTGTGTGTCGCGTTATCACGCGGCGTTTCTTGTCCTATTATCAATACTATCGGTGGTTTATTCGGTTTCGCTTAATTAGATTGGCTAAAACGCAAATTGTAATCATCGAACGCAACGGGTGCACGGCTTCGGAAACGGCGAGCGAATACAGATGAAACCGTCCGAGTTTCTGCCTTTTCTACTGCCTGTTTGGCAACGTCTGAACAGGACCACCGAAGACGTATTCAGTATCGCTTCGTTCGAATGTGTTGTCATTTTTTTTTCTTCATGAACTGTACCGAATGCACGATCTTGGAAAGGGTGTGCAAATAGAGATAAGACCGACACTGTGTGCCGCGTTTTTACACGGGGTTTGATATCGTACTATCAACGTTATCGATGGTTCCTTCGGTGTCGCTTTTTTAGATCGGATCGAACGTGAAGTTAAATCATCAATCGCAGTACTGGAAGCAACATCTTCGAAACAACGAGCGTACAGAGACGACTCGACGGTGTATCTCACGTTTCCACTTGCAATTTGGTATCGTGTTATCATCTGGATCGTATCGAGTTGATAATATGAATTCAGTTTTTGATCGTCTTTACGAAAAAAATATAAATAATCGATTTCACGAAAATTTCGAGCAAAAATAATTTCCACCTTAAAAACTATAAGTCTGATCGAAAAACCATTTACGCCATCGAAGAGGGCTTGAAATATCCTTCAAGAACCACCCCTCACACCAGCCGAATACATCACGCAAATGCGCTTAAAAATGGGTGGCCACCTTACACTGGTCACACTGTATTATCGCGACGTTCTTCTCCTCTGACATCACGATTTATAATTTCTTGGACGTTCGCGTGTTCAATTCCGGCGTCTCGATGGCGTAGAAATTCCCTCCCCTCATCTTCATACTCCTGCAGGAGTCGATCGTCTTTATCGAGGCATATGTTGTGCAGGACACACGCGGCCAAGATCGTCGCTGGAACCAAATCCATGCGGTTCATGTCCAAATACTTCAGCCTCCGAAACCGGACAAATAGGAGGGCAAAAGCGCGCTCAATCGTTTGCCGTGTCTGCGAGAGATGGTAATTGAAGTTTCGCTGTCCTTCCGTGAGATTTCCTCTGTTTACATACGGCGATATGCACCAATCCAGAATTGGATAGGTGCAGTCGCCAATTATGAAATCTCCCGGCTCGATAAATCCCTCCCGATTCCTTAAAATATCGTTGTAAATATCGGAATTCCGGAATATCCTTGTATAGCTCACGGAACCCGGATATCCAACGAATGCATCGGTTAATCGCAAGTCGGAGTCGCAAATTGCCTGATTGCATCATAGTGTAATTACACTTTCGTGTAACCCAAACTTCCGGGTTGTCCTGCGGAGCCTTAATCGGTACAAAAGTACCATCGATAGCTTCGATAATGTTCGGAATCTGACCCGTTCGTCGAAATTTTTCTTTTATTGCCAAAAGTTTCTGTCCTCTAGGCCAAGAGATTATTCGCGGTGCCATTTCGTTCAGAGCGAGAACAACCCTTTCGAAGCATACGAACAGGGAGGATTTGCCCATATCAAATCGCTCACCAACCGATCTGAAATGCAAAATCAGGATGGAAAGGAAAATAGGAAGAGGATATGGTTAGTGACATCCGGTTGTTTACTATTAACCTGTATCAGTCCGGAGTTGCTAACAGCCAAATAACGGAAAGTAATTGCTGGTGCGAATCGATGGGAGGCCGCCCGAGAACATCTTCACGATTTAGAAGCGGTCCAAGAATCGTCATCACATTTGCAAAAGCTTCCCGAGTCATACGGAAATGACCTTGAAATTGTGTGTCGGTCAAGTGCGGAATGATATTTCGCACATAACCGGGTATGCGCACAACTTCGTGTCTTTCCCCTATTTGATCGTCCTCTTCGTCGTCACTGTCCCCATCGAAGACTACGTTCATTAACAATTGGCCCGTAGTAATAAACATTCCAGCGACCACTAATGGATTGTCCATTTAGTCCAAAAGAAAAAATCTGAGGGTGAAAATAATGGAATAATCGAATCATTATCAAATATTTTTATCTAATATAATCTTTGAAAATATATTTGCAGCTCAACGCATGTTTCCTTATCGACAATTA
Organism: Buathra laborator; assembly: GCA_934046635.1. Taxonomy (NCBI): domain Eukaryota; kingdom Metazoa; phylum Arthropoda; class Insecta; order Hymenoptera; family Ichneumonidae; genus Buathra; species Buathra laborator. The sequence continues at coordinate 377,761 of CAKOHB010000040.1, forward strand.
ATTACTCGATAAACCAATGATGTGAGCATCATCGTGAGATAGGGTCGACTAATTATTGAAAAAACGAAAAAATCATTTTTTATGCTTTTTAAAAATATATTTTCAATAGTTTGTCGACCGCATTGCACGATGCGATGCTCACATCATAGGTTCCTCGAGTAATTAATTGTCTAAAAGGAAACATGCATATGAGCTGCAAATTAATTTTCAAAGATTATATCAGATAAAAAATATTATTTCCGAAATATCCGCAAAAGCAAAAGTCCGCAACTTCTGCAATATTGTTTGCGGGAAAAACAACAAACAAACAAACAAATTTCTGACAAATCTCCGATTTTTTCCATCACGGAATGCTGATTTTGCTCGAACCCAACAATATCTTAATCATACAACTAAATAACTACAAGTTAGTACTCACGACACGACACGACGATATTATAAGACGATCGACGACGATATATATAAGACGATATGACATGACACGACACGACGATACGATAAGATAATACGACGACGATATAAGACGATACGATATCACGATATTTGCAAAAGAAAGCGAAAACGATTTGCGATTAAGAGCACGATGATGGCGATGGTATATGTGAATTAAGGGGACTGAGTCACCTAAAAAATCGAAAAGTAAAAAATTTTTTTTCCAGTATATATAAGTTTAATGAAAAATTTAATTTTACCTCCATAATATATATATGTTAGACTACCGCTGTAAATTTTTTTGGAGACCTACGGTGTATTCCAGTGTTATGGGCAATGGTCTGTTACGTCCAAACTAGCGCTCTTTTAATTACTCTAGTTTGCACGGTAACTGTTGCCGCCGTTATTATCGCACGCGCTGGTCAGGAGAGCGTTGCGCCTACCTTTACCACACCTGGTGTCGATACCGGGTACAACGTTTGCTCCTTTTTAAAGCCTTAACCTTTCGGAAAATTGCTTGGGATGGAGCCCTTAAGAATGCTTGCCGTGTTTATGTGTTTGGAAGTTAGCTAAGTAGTTGCGATTTTGAGTTTTCTTGAAAAGAGAAACGGAGAGGAATTCTTTGACGCGCCTACGGGTACCTGCCGTCCTTTTCGAACAAGGTGGCAGCGCGAGGCACAGGTGTACGGAGAACCCTAGGAGACCTTTACGGATCTCTGGGCTTTGACAAGAACGTAGAATTAGGTGCAATAAACACTTGTAAAGATGTACTTACGGTGGTTGATGATGTTTTGCCGCCTGTGTTTAAAGATGGTGTCCTTTCTCGTCTCGAACTTCGTCTCAATTTGTTATTTCGAAGGTGATAAAGAAATGGTTCGCGGATGCAAAGGAGATTGAACACTTTTTAATGATGAACTCAATGAAAGTATACAATATGGATTCTAAATGTGATCCTTTTACAAATTGTCGAAAAATAATTGGTATAACTTCGTAAATTGTTGAAAGTAAAGAAATATTTGTGGATGGTGTAAAATTGCGCTATATCTGAACCACAAATTGGTCAGTATAACGTTCGAAACGGATAAAATTCGCGTAAAAAGTGAAGACTACTTATTACTCGAAATTTTTGGGTCTGAATGTCAGTGTAACTGTGTGTCCCGAGCCCTCAATTTCGAGGGGTTTTATACCTTTTTTTTCTTAGCGATATATGGTGGGGATTGAACATTTTTATGGGAGTGTCCTTTCGTATATCTATTTTCCTTATGATTTTGGATACTGTCACCGAGAAGATGAGGGAGGTGCATTGAATCTGACCTTTTGATTGGACCTCGGATTTTTTTAGGCCCTTCTTCTAGTCGAACTCGCGTGAATCAGGCCCACGCCGTGGATGACGGAGTGGGGTATCGATTGTAAAGGGCGCGAAACAAATCACGTACGCACCATTTCCCCTCTTCTCGCATTCTGTATTCTGAGAATTCGTTTATAGGTTTCGGCGGAATGCAATGACTTTGAGGCAGGGTATTTCTTGGTAGAGAGCGCTATACGGAGTCTATTTATAGAATGGATCTCATCAATGCTCTCAACAAAGAAACTGTCCTTATGATTCTGAGATGCGCTGAGTCATAAACTCCATGTGAAAGTATCAATCTCTTAAACTAAATTAACGTTCGGTAAGTATACGCAAAAAAAAAGGTTTCTTTTAACTGTAACAATTTCTATGTAAGTGTAGAGTACTTTAAATGATTCTCGCTTATTTTATTAAAGAGTAATTATCTTTTCCTCATCGTATCAGGACTTTATTTTGAGTATCGGTTTCGAAAACCTTGGCAAATCTCCAACAAATTTCGGTTTCAACCTTTCGTGGGAGTTTTCTCGGGGTTTAATAATTTTATATGGTATATGCGAGAAACATTTGTATACTGTTCCGGATTTTACGGTTATCGCTAGGAGTGTATAGATTGCCTTTGAATTGTGTTCGGAGGGCTTTTTTACTTTTCGCGACTCAATGCGGCTGGTTTCGTCGTATGACTTATCCTACGGCTGTTATTGGGGAGTCGGGCCCTCTTCTAGCATCTATAGTTGTTTCACTCTTTATACTATACTACGTTTACTATCTAGGAATACATATTTCTTATTAAGGATAGACTCAGGCGTTTAAAGGAACAAATCCAATTTTTAAGAATACTCTTCAATAATTGATATAGAGATATCAGTTATATCGTTAACGTTTAATCTATCAATGGTGTGGTGGTTTTGTTTTCGTTATTTGTTTTGTGATGCTCTCGAACGCCGATTATTATTCTGTAATTATTTATTTTCCTGCTGGATTTCGTTATTTATATAAATGAAAAGGAAGAAAAGTTATTTCCATTTTCACCGAGATCATCGATCGAAGCCCCCTTTTTCTTCCCTCTAAGCAGTGGAGCTTTGGTTCAACTATGACACCGTTTAAACGTGTGATCTTTTTCGAGGATAATTTGTCGACCGTTTTTGACTGACCCTTGGGCATGAACTTAACTCAGCTGACCGCAAACTCCTCTCTTTCCAACTGGTCTTTGGCCGTGGTAAAGAAGATTTGTCGGTCTATGGATCTATAGGGCCTGGGTCGATACAGGGTAATAGTAGAGCTCCATGTTGACAACTAGTGGGGCCTCGCGTCTTTAGTTTCCTGCTGGTATTCCAGGGGGGGGAGAGTTCGGAGGAGGGGTCAGAGACCGCCTTGTCCGACCTCTGCCCGAGGTCCTTTGGGCCTGTTTTATCTAGGCTCGTTAACTCGGTAAAGTCGGCTTCGGAGGAATTTAACCTAATCGAGATCTCATGTGGATATAGGAACTACCAGTAAACCAATTTCCTTCTTCTTTGTTTTTTTTTTAGAGTATTAACTTTTAATGGTGGTCAAAGAGAAATACATAGAGCGTTACGCCGGACGTAACAGGTCAAACATTTTTCCTTTGCCGCAGCTTTCGGACTGAACGAAAGCATCAATCTTTGCTTGCGACCTCTTATTTTCTTCGTTGGAGAGTTTATTGCGGAACGAGTGCGGGGATTTTTTTTTTAAGCTTCGCTGGCGAAGATATGAGTTAAAAACTACCAAAAAATTCACTTTTTCCACTTTTTGTCTCGTAACCACTCACATAATGGCTTGCGATAAATCCATTTTTGATCGCATGAAAAATCCCCGCACTCGTTCCGTAACACTGACTGTTACGAAAAAAATGAGCCGTCGCAATCCAAAATTGGTGGGCCCATTCTCCCTGAAACCTGCGGCAAGCGAAGAAAAATATAAGTGTCAAAAAATGAATTTCACAGATTAATGAAAATAACCAACTTGGGTGATTCACAATAAAAAAAAATTATTTTTATATTTTTTTTGTCACAAAAATGTACACTTTTTTTTCTATCACATAAAACTTAGAATTTTTTTTTTCTTTTTTTTTTCTTTTTTTTATTTTACAAATCTCGTAAATGCAAAAAAAATGTTTAAAAAATTTAAAAAAATACTCTTACGTCAAATGTGACGTTTAAAAATGAGGTTAATTCTGCGAGACTTTTCGCGTTGCGACACTGGCACTGTGAAAATCATTTTTGCACCATTGCGGGCAAAAATACAGAATATATTCCGTTCATTCGGAAAAACTGTAAACACTGACGATTAACTAATTACACGGAGTTTACAAGCGCAGTTTTTTAGCCGATTGACACAATCAAGTAAAAATCATCGCTGCTACATTACGCCGGTGTATCGCAGACTCAAAACAAAGCGCGGTAGCGGCGATAATCTGAGTCGCATCGATTAGACGTAACGACCCTTTGGTCGGTAAATCGTTACCTACCGAACGCAGTTTCGGCATCGATTGTTTTTTCTGTTCCTTTCTCGATGTTCCTTGTTCTTCTTATTAAAAGAAAAAGAAACGTGCGGAGATGCGGTATTCCGGCATTGTTTGTATTGCATTTCGGCATTTTTTTTTTTTTCACACATTATTTATTTCTAATATTTATAATATTACTAAAATGCTTCTAACTTCGGTAATTTTTTTAATTTCGATCTAAAATTTGGTGTGTATGTAGTACACCGTATATACATTCAGAAAAAAAATTTAAAAAAAATAAATAAAAAAATCATTTTTAGGTGACTCAGCCCCCTTAATGTCAGGATTCAAATGTTTTCAACGCGCTTTCCCGCCGAAGAACAATGACTCCCCTGGACGTGAGACGGAGAGCGAACCTAATACATCATCATTTGTTTCCAGATATACGCAGTCATCTCATTTCGGCTCAACTCGAATATTGGATATAATATGGAACAATGAGGTGAAAACGCCAAAACGATCGAGAAAAGTATCGAGCTTCTCTTGATCGTTTTGGCTTTTTTTTTCGACTCTCTTCATCAAGTTTCCAATAAAAATATCGGTTATGTGACACCTTTGTTACGTGTAGAGATTGGTTACGGTCGTAGCCGGTCAGGTTCGTACTCTCGGTAATTCCGTTTCGAATCCCGCTGAAGTCTTTTTTTTTTTTTTCGTTGTGCTTAAAAAAAAAAAAACGCCGAAACGATCGAGAAAAGCATATAAATTTTTTTTGTTACGTTAGTTTCACGATTTTTCGAAGCAATTTCGGTCGTTTCGGCGTTTTTTTTTATAATAATTTTATTTTTATTTCTGTTTCAGGTAACGACGAGAGATCGACGTGGAAGAACTACGTCGAGGACGACGGTACCAAATGTTAGACGTTCTTTAGTTACTTAGTTCTATAATTGGATGATTGAATAAATGGAAATATTTTTAAATTGAAATTAAAATTTATTTTAACGTATACATCACAGGTGTTCTTAACATAGCATAATATCGTTTTTTCTTATATTCATAATAATATAAATTCTCTCTTATATATTAGTTTTCTTGTATTCGTTTATTTTTTTTTATCTTGTAATCAGTCTTTCAGCACTCGACAACACGTATTTATCGCATTATTTGTCGTTCTTATTTAATATATCTCTTAATTCCGAGAACGCATTTTTAAAAACCATAATCGCTTCTTGTTGGACGCTTATCTTTTCGTCGTGACGCTTTTGTTGTGCGCTTCGTTCGTTTTCTTTTTACTTTTTTTTTTTCAGGTACATAGTCTTCAGTGGACACCTCGGGATCTACAACAAAAATATAATCAAATATATAAATAAACTATAATTATAAATGATGCATTATTAAATGTGGTTGCTAATTTTTTTTTTAAATCAATGTTTTTATCGACAAGAATCTGAATTTACGTTTTTAATCTTTCAGTTATAAATTTCGAAATTACATACCTCTCGATTTTCCACGCTACGAAGAGGCCACATAGTCTAGATCAACGTTCGGTTTCTTTCCAAATATTTCGTTCATTTCCTCGAAGAAGACAAAGGGAAAGACTTCAGCGCCGGAATTCTTATCGCGTTGCATGGTATCCACCTTCTTCATGTAACATTGCTTTAGATATTTGAATTTATCTTTGCATTGCGCGACGTTGGCAGCGTGCCCTTGCGCCTTCATCTCGTTCGAGATTTTTACCCAAATGACTTCTTTCTTCCCAGTCGTCGAATAGAAGCGCTCGTAATTTTCTTGAAACAGCGATATTAACGCAATGTAGCATTTTTGCTCCAGCAAAACTTCGGACGGACATCTTTCCCTCGGCGAGGAGACTTCTGGACCGTTGATCCTTCGATCGGATTGCCGTCATCGGCGTTGCATTGCTGAGGATCTTCAATATTTCCGGTGTCCGGTATCGGTGATTTCTCGATCGTTGATTCTTCGATCAGATTGCCGTCATCGGCGTTGCATTGTCGAGGATATTCAATATATTCGGTGTTCGGTGGCGGTGATTTTTCTATCGTTGATTCTTCGATTTCATTGTCCTCAACGGCGTTGCATAGCCCAGGATCTTCAACATTTCCGGTGTCGAGGAAAAGACCGAACTCCGACAAAAGCTCCGGACTGTAATCGGTTAAAGCGATTGCGCCACCTGCAATTTTTTTTATTAAAACAATAATAAATTATCATTGATTATTTATTATTTTATATATATATTATATATTATATAAATTTTATTATTTATTTTATATTGTAACTCAGGTGTGCATTTAATTTCAATTAGTGATTTTTTTTTCTTGATTTTTATTTTTGAGGAAGGAGGTTTATTGCTTGAGGAAGCAAAACTTACTTTGAATATGTTGGATGTAGAGTTGCCCAACTTCGTTACTGAGAAGCGATACGCCGTCGTCCCCTCGTATGAGTCGATGTGTCTTCGCCGTCACATGCAGGAAGTCCTGCAGAACCTCTGCCATTCTGCAAAAGGGAGAAGGCAATTTTTTTTTACTTTACTGTAAATTTATATGAAATGCAAGAATGAACTAAAAAATAAGGAAAAAAAAAATGAGACGAAAAAATGAGATAAAAACATGATAATGCCATGCCCCTTACTTTAAAAATACTCCGAAAAAATCGCTTAACCTCGGACTTAGAACATGCAAATATGTTCATAGGGGTTCATATGTGTTAAGGGTTAATATGTTCAATATGTTCATATTTGCATGTTTTCAGTCCGAAGTGCTTAAATTCATTTTTTCGGAGTATTTTTGGAGTAAAGGGCGCGGCATTATCATTGTTCCATGTAACGTTTCCGTCTCATTTTTTTTCCTTATTTTTTAGTTCCCGCTCATACACATGATGTTACACATTATTCATAATTAAACAATAGTCGCGGCTATCGATAATATTAATGAATAACCCTACTTACGCGTCAAATAATTGAGCTCGCGTCCGGCTAGTCGAGGGTCACACGGGAAAAGAGAGAGAAATTCTTGGCGTGTTTGCCATTCCGATTCTCGACTCTTCGTCGATAACGATATCTATTATAATGTTATGATTGGTTATTTCCGTTTACTGAAACAAGACGACACACATTTGCGATTCACATTTGTTAGCGATACCATCGCTAACAAATGTGAACAATCTGACGGCCGACTACGTGAAATTGGACCGTGCGCATGCGCCATTATTCTCGGTGTGAAGAAGGTCGTGCGCCATTTCGTATTCTTGGTACTCCGAAAAACAAGTGACACATGTGGCGTCGGTTTTGCCGTGAAGACGTTAAAACATGTAAGATTTTGTTGCTTTTTTTTTTTTTTTCGTTTTAAAACATCGTTTGAATTAATAAGTTGCTTTTTGTAATTTGTTACAGAATAATTTAAAATGTCCGAACCATCTGTTTTTGACATCGACGCAAATGTGCCGGACGATCTCAAAGAATGGGTTAAAACGTGGCGTCGTTATTTACGAGAGTCGCACGCGGAAGAAAGAGTGAGTTTTTTTTAAAATTATTTTCTTTTCGTTTAGTTTATTGTCTAAATATTAAACTTTTTTTTTTTTTTTCCAGAGAACGGAAACTTCTTCGGCGGTGAACAGGGAGCAGGACTCGGCTTCTTCCACTACATCATCGGAATCATCGAACGGTGAGTACTTTTTACTTTTCGACATAGGTGAGCCAATATTTGCAGCGCTGCTTGTTCAACGCTATTGCCAAAGAAAGATAATGAAATAGCGTTTCGACGCTACGACCGTTCAACGAATCGTCGATTCCACTGCCGGCGTTGTCGAGTCGTTGAACGGTCGTAGCGTCGAACCGCTATTTCATTATCTTTGTGATTATAATGATAATGAGATAGCGATTCGACGCTACGACCGTTCAACGAATCCTCGATGCCATCAGTCACTCAGGTCGTCACTGATCACGTCTCATTTAGGTAGACGTGTTGCAAATATTGGCTAATTATAATTATAATTTTATTTATTTAGTTATTTATTTATTTATTTATCAGATTCGGATCAGATATATATTTATTAAGAATAATTATTATGTTTACATTTTTTTTCTTTTTTGTTACAGTAATCGAAGTAATCGATCTGACTGACGATGATTTGGACCATTGCTTGTTATGCCACAGAGATTTTATGTACCGATTTGAACGGTGCGGCCACCGTCAATTATGCATCTGGTGTGTATGTTATATTATGGGGTCTGGAGAGCTCCCACAATGTCCGCAATGTGGGGAGGTCAACTGGCCAACGCGCGTTATGCTTCCGGATGGGCAATGTAAGTAAACTCACGATTATTATTAGTATATTAAGATCATTGCGGAGAAAGTTTTTTTGACGAGAGTGCGTTTGCAGCACGAGCCGAAGGCGAATGCTGTGTTACGTCCAAACTACCGAGTTTTATTCCTCGAGAATTTTTTGGTAACTGTTGTACCTTTTTAATCGCCTCGCTCTGGTCAGAACGATGAAAGATCGATCTATACCACACCTGGAGTCGATTCCGGTGACAACGTGATCTCTTTTTTAAGCCTAACCTCGCGGAAAATTGCTTGGGATAGAGCCCTAGGAATGCTTGCCGTTACGAAAGTCTAAAGGGCATTTAAGTCTGTATTCTAACCCCTCGCGCGGTGCCAAGGGTCTACGAACCCTGAGACTACCTGAGTAGTCGTACTACCGGAGTGTTTCTTTAAAATTGAACTCGTAGGAGGTTGACAAAGGAAATCATTAAACGGTCATGCAAAAGATTACAAGAATAATAAAAATGTACTTACGTTGTTATTGGAGAGCAGCGAAAGACGGGGAGATTGCGTGGTTTCTCTCGTTGATTCGGTGGATCGGCGGTCGCGTATACAATGAATTAATCACGAACAACCTTTTTTTTTATGTTTCACCACTTTTAATGATTGAAGAATAAACAAATTGATGTTAAATGATACACGTAATATTCCTTACAAACGTTGGAATAACTAGCTGATCGAAAAGGTGGAATTATCTCTATGGTGTTAACCGGGAACAAAATTCCGGTAACAGATCAACGATGTCTTTAAAAGATATGAGTTTTACAAAGTTCGAAAAAGTAAAGTTTACGAAAATCGAAATTCTGGTGGTTAGGAATTTTGACAGCAAAACGCTCTGTCCGCTGGCTCAACTGACTCTCTCTGAGTGGGCGTTTTTGGTGGTTTATATACCCTTTTTTTCGTATAGGAAGACAATGGTTTGTGTTACATGTAAGATATTTCCTAAAACATGGTGGGGATACATTCGATGAGGTGGACAAATTCGAGGCGAGATTTTGATCGTGTGATCGTGCATCGATTGTCCGTTGGGAGGCCCATCTCTAGCAGCGAAGCTAGAGTGGGGTGTAAGAGTGCGTATAGTCCGCCCTGCCGTACGTATCTCCAAGGTTTCGGGCGGTTAAATTTCTCGGAATCGATTGTTCGTTCGGGGCCGTTGAAATCCTTGGTGGAGTGAGAATAATGTTTAGAGCCGTACACGAGGTGTTTTGTCAATTAATGCGCAAGTATCGACTCCCCCATGTTCCTTACTGTTTTAAAAGGTGTAAATTTTTACTACTTACATTTAACGTTTCGGCAATAAAATAGCTACGTGCAGGTTTATTCCGTTCTGAAGAAAGAATCGATACCTCGAGTTGGAATATTAATAATTTCCTCTTGGTCTCGTGAAGCTTATTAAAAGTGAGGATTTTATAGTAGTATATTCTTTTGTCGTGGTGCGGGGGTACGTGGTTTCCGGCAGAATGATGATAGCTTTACTACTATTTTTTTAACGCGTGATTGTTGCTAAAGAGAAACTTCGCACCTTTATTTGTCTCTCTCCTTTTTGATATCAGAAGTCTCTCGGAAAACCGTTGAGGTATTTTGTCGTTATTACCCAAAAAGGGGGGGGGCGGGCATTGGTTATAGACTACAGCTAGGCATGGATCCTCGATCGTACGTGCGGTTATTCGAAATAGATGGGCATAGGGCCCCTCGGTGATATAGGCTTGTGGCGTGGCGTGATTTTATGAATTGGTAATGTGCTCTCGCCTTCGTAATTTGATTTTTATTCGAGTGTACTTTTCTCTAGTCTTTGACTTCGCCGGTCACCCTGAATGTGTCACCCGGATCTCGAATATAAATGAGGATAGAAACAGATCGCGTGAATCATTTTGCTTGACCTATTTGTCGATTTCGCGCTTAGGATTTTGTGTATCCTTTCTGTTACAAGTTTATTCCCTGGGATAGTTATTTTCTTTTCATTTTCTTTCGTTTGCATTTTTCCTCTCGTCATTCGAGTAGTTTCAGAAAACTTCTTTTGAATCGTATATTCAAAGATAACTAGAGTAATTGAAAGCGATTAAAAGTGCATCTCCCCTTCCTGCAGAGATCCGTATCTACTTCTATTGCCCCTCCCTTTTCTATCCGCGGGGTCTTATTTGAGCACAGGCGGCTTGGCTAGTTACCGTTAGAGTGGTGGCAACTGCCCGAAACATTATTTCGGGGGTCTCTGGCCCAGCGGCAGGTGAACGTAAGTCCCCTTGCCGACGACTCTCCTACTATGGGTAAAGAAGCGAGTAGGTCCTAGGTTACCATAGGGTGGCTCTCTTTTTTTAGTTTCTTTGGAAACTATGGAGCGGAAGACGGGGCAGGAATTGACCTTGCCACCGCCGGTTCATTCCTAGTTCTGCTTCTACCAAGAGTGTATTTGATCGATTGATCGATCTGCCTGCTTGTTTTATCTTGAATCGCGCATATTGATTTTTGTAGGTACTGATCACGGCCGAAAGGTAAAAGAGCATTCCTTTACGAGTTATTTTGACATTCTTAAATCCATTCAAGTTTCGTGAGAGGCAGTAAACAAAAGATAAAAATGAAAAAATAAAGGTGTCGTTACGCTGGACGTAACACCTCCCCCCCTTAAGAAGATTATTAGTGGAAAACTAATAATCTATCTTGCGTTTTACGCGTTTCTCTTTTCTTCCAACGATCTGTGTTTATCCTCGGTTGCCTTTCCGATCTTTATTCTCCATTAGTTATCTGTACGTTCAGCCTATATTTTTTCTCTATCACTCTATTGGTTGTTAGTTTCCCTATTGATTAAGTAGTATTGATTAATTATGTTCACTATTACGTAGTGACATGCTTTCTTATTTCTAAGTATATTATTCGTCCTCGAGTAATCCATCGAGCAACAAGTTTCTTCTATTCAGGTGACTCCGATCAAAGTTGTTCCTGGCAATTCCTAGCTCGCGTTCTGCAGCGTGCCTTTCCGCTTTCCAGTGTAATAAAGCGTCGTCCTCGGTCATGATGAAATGAGATTTCTGACCCACCGGTAACAGTAGGTCGTCTTCCAAGATGTAAACCGCTCCGCCTATGGTGGCCCTTTCACCTTCGTCCGGTATTTTTTTGACCCATTCCTCTAATATGCAGGCGGGGACATCCTTCCATTCGGGTGGTACGTAAATTCCCGGAACAATGGCCCAGTAGTGTTGCTTGCTATGTTTTGCGTACGAGTTGTCGACGGTGATTATTAATGTGTATTGGACCATATTCTGTAAATGATAATATAACTGATGTTACTTTAAGCGTCTTAAATTCCCAATATCTTTTATATACCAATACCTTTGTTACGTCCAGCGTAACGCTCTATTTTTTTTTTCCTTGCCACCACTAAGAAAAATCGCCACTCAAACTTTAAGAAAATGGGAAAGGAAGAAAATCGGGTGAAAACCCCGCTCTACCGATATTTATTTTACCTACTGCTAGATCAAAATCAAATTAGCCTAAATTCTAACAAACAGTGGGTCCTACCTTAACGAGTCGACACCGACCGATCTAGATAAAGCAGATCCGGGCCCCACAAGCGGAGGCCGAGAAAGGCGGTCTCTGACCCCTCCTCCGAGCACTCTCCTATAGTCCCAAAAAGAAACTAAAAGAAAGCGGGCCCACTAATGGTTACCGTAGGGATCTGCTATTATCCATATCGACTACTGTCGCGTGGATCCTCAACTCAATGAACCTACTTTACCGTAGCTAAAACATTTTGAGAGGGATCTACGGTCAGCCGGTCAGAACTTTCGGTTCCTAGAGATACAGGCGGGTCGACAAATTATCTTCGTTAAAGGTGACAATTTAAAAACGATGTTCTAGTTGAGCCAAACTCCACCAGTTAAAATAAAAGAGAGGGGGCTTTCGGTTGTGATCTCAGCAAAGGGAAAAATGATTATTCTTTAATAAAGCACAAAACCCGACTATTAGTAACAACCAATTAAAGGAATAATAGTTGCTGTTTATCTACAATCAAAATAAATAACGGCAAATAGAGAAGTGAGGCTGAGAATGGATTTCGTTAAGAACGATAATAAAAGATACAATAAATATATAGGATTTGCTCTCTTGAACGCCTGTGTTTATTCTTACAGTGTTCATGAAACACGCATCGTTAATTAATAATAAGGAGAGCAATGGCACCGTAAAAGCAAAAAGGGCCTTGCTTCATTGAAACTGTACGAAATAATCTCCGCTCGACAGCCTCTGGTGCAGAGAACCCGGGTAGCGAAAAGGGGCCCTCTTTGTTTCAGGTAGAAGAACGGGCCATGCGCTCTCCAACCATAATTGTCATATTTTACATTCGATATTAGACCAGTATAGTTTAACCCTTGAGAAATTCTTGACAGTAATTAATTTAGATGCCATTTGTCTAAACAAAATAATTACAGGCATAAACTGTAAGGAATTTGCCAAGGAAGTTCTTTCCCGCGACACACCACTAGGTGAATTTAAACGCGGAAAAGAAATTAAATTAAGAGTAAAATTCAATGTTTTTATTTTTTTCACATTTATACTCGCATAAACCAGAGCAAACGAGTGCAGCTAGTCAAAAGTCGAATAATGAGTTCACGTTAAAACACGGCTCATGGCAAAATTCATTTTTTCAAAAGGTTAAATGAGACTCGGGTAGGAAATCACTTTAAGAAGACACCATTTTTCTTACATAACACCTAAAACTCAGTAGACATAGGAGAGCGTATTTCCATTCGACGATACCGGTTTTCTTTGTCTAGACACCGATGAGATTCGTTTAATAGTCGGATTGGAACACCACTCTCGTGATTTCTTGCATATAAAGTATTTACCTATAAAGCGGCAATGAGACACCAAAAGGCTCTCTGGTAATGACTTCCAGGAAACCGGAAACAAGAAGAGAGGGGACCGATGCCTACGTGATCTCGTCCGCGCCTTTTTTCTTTTCGATACCCCACCCCGTCACCTACGGCGCGGGCCTGATAAACGAAATTATGCCTGAAAGAAGGACTTAAGATCACGGGCCAATCACGGAAGAGATCCGAAGCATCACCTCATCTTCTCGTTACTGTACCAAAATTCTATACGGAATAGATATAAAAAGACACTCCTATAACAAAATCCCCTCTATTTTGTCACCAAGAAAATGGTATAAAAACCCCGGAAATTGTGCGCTCGGGACCATATACCCTATAACCAGATACCAGTTACTTAGATTCTCTCCGTAATACCATTTAAAATCACCGACGTTAGAAATATTCATTTCAAAGTATCGTTTTAAGGAAACCGATTTAGACTATATAAAACGACGAGAAAAACCACCAAGGTTAATTTTGAAGTTTCGATAAAAATCAGGAACTTCGTACAGTACAATTTTCATTGAACCTTTTATCAATTGTATCACCCAAATAATTTTTTTTTTGCATTAAAAACCAGTGTTTATTTTCCTCGTATTTTCGTGAAACATTTTATTCACCTTTTCTACTCATTTACGTACTCAAACCACGAGAACAAAGTCAACAAGCACCTGCAACTCATCGTTTACAACCGTAAGTACCTCTCTACCAAATTATTAATCACGCATGATCTTATTTCCGTTCTCGTGACTCAGTAATTTATAAAGTTTCTTCGAGATTTTCCTTTTACTGTACCCCGCGTTCCGACACCTGGCCAGAAGCCGGCAGGTAGCCGCCGTCCCACTGAAGATTTCCGCTCTATCTCTCTCTTTGTCACAAAGACGCCGAAACCACTACTAATTAGTTGACACCCTAAGACACAGATACGACAAGCATTCTTAAGGGCTCCATCCCAAGCAATTTTCCGCAAGGTTAGGCTTTAAAAAGGAGCAACGTTGTTCTCTTTATCGACACCGGGAGTGGTAGAGGTCGGTTCAACACCCTCCTGACCAGCGCGTGCGATAGTAACAAGAGGCAACTGTTACAACGCAAACTAGGATAATTAAAAGAACGTTAGTTTGGACGTAACAGAATTTTGGGGGCTCGTCCGGGATCATTAGAGTGCTTGTCTGAAAGATCTTATTATAAAAAAAAAGGGGAGATAATAAAAAAAAAATATATAACTATACACGTTCCTTGCACTTCCTCCTTTCCTACCTAAACCATCACTTGTTCAAACGCCTCTTGGAGGAGTACAAGTTGATGAAGTAACACAATCTAGAATAAGCCATCACTTGTTCAAACGCCTCTTGGAGGAGTACAAGTTGATGAAGTAACACAACCTAGTAATAAGCCATCATTTGTTCAAACGCCTCTTGGAGGAGTACAAGTTGATGAAGTAACACAACCTAGTAATAAGCCATCATTTGTTCAAACGCCTCTTGGAGGAGTACAAGTTGATGAAGTAACACAACCTAGTAATAAGCCATCATTTGTTCAAACGCCTCTTGGAGGAGTACAAATTGATGAAAACTCAAACACACGCAAACATTTTCACAAACATACGCAAACATTTTCACAAACATACGCAAACATTTCTCCTAAAAACATACACTAATACCTCTCTTGAAAATAACAGTACCAGAACATCCTACCTTGTGTATAAATAAAAAAAAAAAAGGGGGAAAAGAAAAGAATCTATGCCAAAACGAGGGGGCTGGCAACAAGCCCTACGTGCATTACTAGAACAGGGAATTAAAAACGAACTTCACGGTAGCCTACAGAAACCCTCGGGCGAAGAAAAACCTGACCCGACACCGCTAGAAGATAGATCAACGGGAAAAACGGTAGAACTAGATTTTCTGTATTTGACTCCTGATGAGACAATAGTTTGTGAAATTTGGAGGGAACCCCTCGCGGAAAAAACTTTTACCCAGACATCTGAGGATAAACCACAAATAGTTAAAATTGAAAAAGTGCAACTAATAATCGCGCCTATAAAACCATCAGAAACATTTGTTGTCCCCGAAAATTGGTTCCAGTAACTTTGAATTCCGGTACATTATTAATTATTCCAGTTATCAAAAAAAAAAGGGAGAAGAGAAACAATTAATTTTCTACATGCTAGCCAAATCTATTCTGAAGGTTCTGAGAAAATTGATTAGGAATTATTGCCATTTATTCATATCCAATCGCTACCCTAAGGTAAAATTTATCACGAAACACAAAATATCGTTCATTAAAACACGCTCCCATAAGAGTAAGAGCAGACAAATCAGGAAAAAATAAATAAAAGAAAACGATAAAACAACAAATTGCGAGGAAATCAACGTAATAATTCTCCCTCATTCCCTCTCGGAAATCTAAATGAGTTCTACTAACCCCGAAAAAGGAAGCGAACCACTGTCTCGTCCCACCCGTTCAACCCGATCCAACACCACTATCCCTGATCATATAGTGCACACGTACGTAAACGAACGAAGAAGTGGCAGAGGTAACAAGTCAGTGCACGCTGCGGAAAACACCGCTCATAAAAAGATATTAGAAATAACCGAACCCCTAAAAGAGGAAGAGAGAGAGGAAGAGAGGAAGAAGAATAACGGTTTTACCACCGTTTCCCTTTTCTTTAACGGGCAATCTACTAAGCCAATCTGCATAATTTTGCTCTCCACGGATGTGCTTGACTTTATATTTGAATGCTGACAGAAAAATAGCCCAACGCTGAAGTCTGGCCGTACTGATTTCTGGCACTGCTTTTTCAGGGTGAAAGATTCGCGATAACGCGCTGTTGTCTGTTTGTATCAAAAATTCATTTCCAAATAGATATTGATAAAATTTCAATATTCCAAAGACTACGGCCAGCCCTTCTTTGTCGTGATGTGCATAATTCTTTTCAGCATCCGTGAGCGTTCGACTTGCATAACATACAGGGCGATCATTCTCGTTTTCGTCGCGATGAGCGAGCACCGCACTCACGCCATATGGCGACGCATCGCACGTTAGTACAATCGGTTTCCTGGGGTCAAAGTGTGACAGTACGAGAGGTGATGCCAACTGCTTTTTTATTTTTTTAAACGCATCTTCACATTCGGCTGACCAACTGAAATTTCCTTTTTTTAAACGTTCATAGAGTGGATACAACACCTCTGTGATATTCTTTATGAACCTTGCGTAGTAGTTCACTGACCCCAGAAGACTTTTCAGCTCGGTCACATTACGCGGCGCTGGTGCTTTAAGCACGGCGTCAATTTTTTCTCCCGTGGGCTGTATGCCTTTTGCGTTTATTCTAAGCCCTAGATATGTAATTTCCTTTTGTAAAAAACTACACTTCTCGAACCGGAGTCCGAGTAGGAGTGACGTCATTATCCGCTGAAAGGACCCCGGCCCCGTGGCCACTCCGTAAGGGAGTCTATTATACTGGAATAGTCCCATATGCGTGGTTACAACTACTAATTTCTTCGACTCATCGTCCAGCGGTACTTGCTGATATGCTTCGGCAAGATCGAGCTGCGTGAACAGCACTCCCCCACGCAACGTGTCCAGCACATTTTCGAGTCGCGGTAATGGAAAATGGTCTACCTGTAAATATTTATTTAATGTGGTTTTGAAATCACCACATATTCGTACGGTACCATTACTCTTAATGATTGGCACTATCGGTGTGCCCCATTCTGAAAATTCAACTTGCGATATTATTCCGCATTTTTGCAATCTCGCGATTTCTTGCTCCACGAGAGTTATGATTGCTAACGGTACTCGACGCGGATGCGCAAATTTCGGCTGTGCGTCCTGTTTAAGTATTAACTGAAGTTTGCCTTTATTGAACGTACCCAGTCCGGGCGAAAATACTTGGGGAAACTCCGCCCGCAATTCTTTGATTATCCCGCGATCTATTTCTCCGTTAACTTGACTGATTCTCGCGTTCTCTTGTAACTGCAACGGCCACATTTTAAGTACATACAACCAGCTTCTTCCTAACAGTGGGTGTCCCCCGCCCCGCACAACGTACGCGATTCGATTCGCGCGAATCCCGTTTGCCGCAATCTCTACTTCAACATAGCCAATCGTATTAATTGGCTGCTTATCATACGCACGCAATTCTCTATCCGATTTTTTAATTGGTAGATTCGAAAACGATTTACGGTACAACTTTTCGGAAATGACTGAGTACGTTGCCCCTGAGTCTACTTCCATTTTAAGAGGAATCTCATTTACTTTTATCATCATGAACTGAGGTTCGACAGCTTCCTCGGACCATTCAAGATTATTAATTCCCGCGTGTATATTTCGTTTTGCTTGGTTTGATAACACCGAAAAACTATTCGCCTCTCCGGACGATATCGAAAAACAATCGCTCAAAAATCTCGCGTCGTCTTCCTCAGGTTCACTCTCATGCTCTCTCTCATTCCCTACAAAGTTCTGCGTGCGCGTGGCTACGCTCGTGTTTCCTTTTAGCTTTGGACAAACACGATAAATATGCCCTTTCTGCCCACATTCGCTACAGTACTTATCTTTAAGAAAACATTGCGCTCTTTGGTGATTCGCTCTACCGCAGCAGAAACATCCGCGGCCCGTGGCTGACGCTGCTCGTCCCTGTTGTCCACTTTTGGCTGCTCCTCTCGCGTTTCGCTGGTATTGGTTTCGATTCTCCGTGTTCGAGTATCGCCGGTTATCCGTTCGCAGCGCGTGTACCTCGGCTCCCCCCTCCTGGGTTGCCGCGACTGCTTGTGTCTCCCCCGAGCGATTCCCTCTTGACTCCTCACCGCTGACTGTGACAGCCATCTCGATTGTTTTTGCCAATGCTTCTAGGTCTCGAAGCGTGGAGACTGATGCCTTGAGTAATTCGTATCGAACTTGGCTGCTGCTCACGCCTGATATCAGTTGGTCTTTGATTCGGCTGTCCACCTCGTTGGCTCCAAATTTGCATTGTTTCGCTTGCGTTTTTAATGCGAGTACGAAGTCTTGGATGCTTTCCCCCGGCTTCTGCTTCCGCTCTCTGAATGCGTACCGGTGAAGATGCTCGCCTCGCTGTGGCTCATATAGCTCTTGTAATTTTGTTTTCAGCACCGCGTAGGATAACTCGATCGGCTTCTGCGGTACGCACTGTGCTCGCAGTTCTTGAAATGTTTCTGGAGCGAGTCGTGTCAACAAGAGCGCGGTTTGTTTACTTGCTGGTACATCGTTCAAGGCTATCGTAGCGTCCAGCTGTTGCTCGAAAGTCTCCCAATCACCACCTTTCTTGAATGTCTCGATTATTCCAAACGCCGAATTCATCGTTTGGCGCGTTTGTGTCACTTGTGGCAATGCTAATTTCTCCCTATTTTCTTTTCCCAATTTATTTTGTTTAACCCAGTCCGCCAAATGTTTGCGGATCTCGTCGATCTTCTGGTTTGCATCCACTGGTACTCCAACTTCTCTGCACACAACTAGTAACTGTTCCTTAGTACACTTGTAAATCCAACTAGTCAGTCCTCCTTGCACTAGTTTTTCTATTTCTTCCAATTCGTCATTGCTCATGACAATTTATTTATCATTGCACGCGCGACAATTAATTAATGCCCGCTTTTATCCTCGTCGCCACTGCTGTATTTGTGGACAGGTACAATGAGGAGACACGATTTAACAGCCAGTATTTATTCCGGGTGTGCCACGGCCCGTGGTCAACACCAGACTAACTCGTCCGAAGACAATACATTAAGTTTCCTACAATCTTTTGCGTGTGTGCGTGAACGGCGTAGCTCAGAGTCGCGTTCAGTTACCGCAGTAGACATTGAGGAGGAGATACAAACCACAAAAGAAGAAATTCCAATACAGATAACGGAAGAAGTAACCAAGGAAAAAGAAACAGACAAGGAGACAGCGGATCAAAAATACCTAGAGGAACAATACGAACTATTAAGCGTTAGAGCTCAGGCCCTGACTTTGGCTGACGAAAAATTGAGAACCGAGGGATACGGACTAACCGAGCGGAAGGTCTTTGGAGCGCCCGTTGACCCATCGCGAAGACCCGATACCCCTGTTCCCCATTGCTTCGAAACAACCAACGAATCCGACGACGAGAGCACACAAACTATCATTGACAATTTCTCTGAAAAGGACATAGGGTCAAAAACATATCTATCTTTGTTTGACGAGACGATTTATAAAAGCCTCGCTGAATTTGACACGAGCGAGGAGGAATTTTATACACCAGAAGGCGAACTCATTGTGCCAAGAACCTCTCTCTCACAACTTGACATAGTTAAGCGTAACCTGTATCCTATTATAGGAGAAGGCGCGAATCAACTCAACGAAAAAAATAAAAATACCGGTACCAAGCCAAAAACAAAACTAAATAACCCTGTGGAGCAAAGACAATCTCTTACCGATCTCGACAAAACTATCACGGGTAAAACCGAAACACCCGAAGCAAAGAACACAGGAGGTCACATCAAAGATACTCCACGGGACCCACCTGCACGGACAGAAAGAAAGAACGACATGGCTAATTCCGGATTAAAGGTGTCTCTCAAAGACGCTTTGGGCGTCATCCCTACATATGATGGCATTAATACCTCTTTGAATTTGTTTATTCAATGCTGCGAGGAAGCATTGGAAATGCTAGATGCTTCCAGCGAGGAGCAACTAGTTAAGGCAGTCAGAATAAAAATCGTCGGGGAACCACGACGATCCATAGCGCAACAAACATTCGGAAGCATGAAGGAATTACATAAATTCTTAAAATGCATCTACGCACCTGCAAGGAATATATACCAATTGCAGGGAGAACTCGGTTCTATATACCAGCGACCTGAAGAAACTGTAGTAGCATACGCAAACAGAATCCGCGATTTGGGTTTCCAAATTCTGGAAGCCTATGAATCCGAAAATAACGAACCCGCGGATAAAGCTTTCAGGGATAATACTGCCGCCAGCCTCCCGCCGTGTTTCATACAAGGACTAAAACCCGAAATCGAGGCACGAATGACAACCGAAGGAACGATCGACGAGATAGTAAAAAGGGCTGTAAAAATCGAAAAACAATTAATAGCCCGAATCGCGCTGCGAGAAGGTATCAGGAGTTCAGAAAATACAAAGGATGCGAGAGTCGAGGGTAAACGATCTATCCGGGCAATTATCAGCGAGACACCAGAGTGTCAGCTTTGCGGCAAAACAGGACACATAGCTGTGAACTGTCCAGAGAAACCTGGAAATAAGGCAGCAGAGTTAAAGGACTCAGGTAGCCAGGAAAAGGTAATACTTACCTGCCAGAACTGTGACAAAAAGGGGCACGTGGCGACCAAATGCTTTCAGCTATTCCCTCCGAAGAAAAACAATAATCCTTCGCCTAATACTCCTGCAATCACCGTATGCCAGCATTGTGATAAAAGAGGTCATACCGCAGACCGATGCTACAAATTATTCCCTCCATCGAATCAAGAGAAGTCTTCTACCATTTGTCAATTATGTAAAAATCAAGGACACACGGTGCAAGATTGTCATTTGCTGCCGAATAACGCTAAAAAAATAACGAGCAATCAAAATGCTCGTAATAACCCCGTGCCGCAGGGTTTGCAGTTCGCGCAGACTGCCAACATCGTATGTCAAATATGCAAAAAGAATGGGCACGGTGCTTATCTATGCCCGTATCGCCACAATCAAGCTCAATGCGCCGCTTCTCAGCAACAAACTTTCGCAGACACCGTCAAAGGTGATCCAAAACCAACGAGCACTTGTCACTACTGCAAGCAACCCGGTCACTTCATTCGGGAGTGCCCGGCGAAAAAGGCGAACGAATCACGGTATAACACGTCTCCGGGAAACTCCAACGGTCTCCCGACGACGGGTGCAGCGGGGACCACCCAGATCACGCACCCAATACATGTGATCTCGGTAGCATCAAATCCGCAC
The DNA here is from genome assembly GCA_934046635.1 of Buathra laborator. Taxonomy (NCBI): domain Eukaryota; kingdom Metazoa; phylum Arthropoda; class Insecta; order Hymenoptera; family Ichneumonidae; genus Buathra; species Buathra laborator. The sequence continues at coordinate 399,127 of CAKOHB010000040.1, forward strand.
GAACAGTAAAAATACGCACGATAAAATTACACCGAGAGAGTAGCGTCCCCACGATAGAATTAACAAGTGAAAATTTAACAACATCTATAATAATGATGGTTGACACCGGAGCTGGGCCAAACATCATTAAAAGGGAATTTGTAAATTCAACAACGCCAATCGATAATACCGAAATTTTACAACTGAACGGAATTACCACTATATCAATATACACTCTCGGACGTGTGACGCTCGAAGTTTTCGGACGACTCGCCACGTTTCATGTAGTAGAAAATAATTTCCCCATCAATGAAGGAGGAATACTGGGATCAGAATATTTGGATGAAAACAGAGTGGTCATTGATTACGAAAAACGACGATTAAAAATGCAAGAACTAAAAATTCCTTTCGCTACTCAAGAAACTATAGTAATTCCGGGGCAAACACGAAAACTCTGTTTTGTTCGAATAAGAAACCTGGAAGTCCGCAAGGGATATTTGCCCACCTTAGAAGCTGGGGGGGGAGTCAAAATAGAAACTGGATTAGTGACCAACGAGAATGGAAAAGCGTACATTTACGTAACAAATAATAATCCACATACGATCAAGCTGCAAGTACCAGTGTTAGAATTAATAACGGAACCAGAAACAAGCATAGAAAAAGGAAAAAGGAGTAATAAAAAAGACAGTGGAAGTCCCGCAGACGCTGCGCCCTCGGTGAAATCGGAGCCCGAGGGACCCCTGGTCAATAAACCCGAGGAGAGCAGGATGTATACAGGAAAGACGAACGAAGATACCGCTAATAAAACCAAGGAAATAGAAATAACGGTCGAACCAAATAATGTAACTATTATGACCGGACAAACGCCGGTGTTTTCTGAAAGGAGTAACAAAGACAATTGTGTATCTAAAGAAATATCGAGTGAACCCATAAATATGTCGTACACGAATCCACAGGGGTACCAAGTGAGGCCCAGGGATTTCGTGATGATTTCGTTTTAACACCGATGCAAGAGGAGAAAGAAGTTAGAGTTAATAAGGAAAATGTAGAAAATAATTCTGTTGTCGCCACGGACTGTGACGTGAGCCCAGGTACTACCAGGAGTCTAAGTATGACCGAAGGAGTTTACAGTGGTCAGGTCCAAGAGTCGGAGGTCGACGAAATTTATAGCCGCTTGAGTGAGGCGGAGAGACAAGAAAAGGAAAAAGAATGTAGCACGAATAATCACGAAATTACGAAGCCAAACGCACAAACCCATGAGGAGAATGAAACCAATCTCAAGGAAATGGGAACTTTGTCAACGAATTACGGAGAAGATAGTATGGCCATGCGATATGTGGAATACTCGACGAAGAAGAAACCTTGCAACCAGGGAAGAATATACAATAACGAAACCCTTTCGAAAGACCGTAAAAGCTATACCGTTGTAAATCTCAAACTTGCGGAGACACTACGTTCCATTAGTGCCTCCCGTTGCCTTCAACCCTTCTTGAGAGAAAGTTTCTGTTTTACGCTCACAATCTCGGATTCAGGGGAACGTTTCGAAAAGATAAAATCTCTCCTTCGGCTGAATGAGTTAAATATAGAAGAGAAAACTAGCATCGAATCTTTATTGAGAAGCAGCGCCCATCTTTATCACTTGCCGGGAGAAGCATTAACATACACGACGATATTGCAACATCGAATTCCCACGACGGATGATCTTCCCATTAATACAAGAGGATATCGTTGGCCGGAATGTACAAAGGACGAAATAGAAAAACAAGTAGACGATATGCTAAAGAATGGAGTGATAATACCATCAACCTCTCCTTACAATTGCCCTGTGTGGGTAGTACCGAAAAAGAACGACTCAAAAGGAAACAAGAAATGGAGGGTGGTATTTGACTATCGGGCCCTTAATGAAAAAACAATTGCCGATGCTTATCCCATCCCTAACATCACCGAGATACTGGACCAATTAGGTGGTGCGAAGTATTTTTCCGTGTTCGACTTAGCATCAGGATTTCATCAAATAGAAGTCAGTCCCCTGGACCGACATAAGACCGCATTTACGACGCCGAGGGGCCATTTCGAGTTCGTACGAATGCCGTTCGGACTTCGGAACGCCCCGCCCACTTTCCAAAGAACTATGGATCTCGCTCTCAGCGGATTACTGGGAAAAGGAATATTCGTATACTTAGATGACATCGTTATTTATTCGCGAGGATTAGAGGAGCATGATACCATCTATAGAGAGTTAATGAAGAGACTTGAGGCAGCAACTTTAAAGCTACAACCGGATAAGTGCGAATTTTTTAAAAAAGAAGTCGCTTATTTAGGACATGTCATCGGCAACGACGGCGTTATGCCCGATCCTAGGAAACTCGAGGCAGTTCGCGAATTTCCTCAGCCCAAAAACGTTAAAAATATTCGACAATTCTTAGGACTAACGGGCTATTACCGACGATTTATCGAAAGTTACGCAAAAATATCAAAGCCACTCACTCTGCTTCTTCGGAAAGAAATACCTTTCGAATGGGATAAGGAGGAACAAGGGGCTTTCGAAATTTTAAAGGAGAAATTATGCACAGCACCTGTGTTACGGTACCCGGATTTCACGAAGCCTTTCATTTTAACTTCTGATGCCTCCGGGATAGCTATCGGCGGCATCCTTTCTCAGGGGGAAATTAACCATGACCATCCGTGCACTTATGCTTCCCGTGCGCTGAACAAAACCGAGGAGCGATACGATACCTACGAAAAAGAAGCCCTTGCGATAGTATATTGCATCCTTCATTACCGTCCTTACTTGTACGGACGCAAATTCACAGTCGTAACGGATCATAAACCACTGTTATGGTTCCGCCGGGCCACAGACGGCAACTCGAAAATTTTAAAATGGCGTCTGAAACTAGCCGAATATGAATATGATGTGGTATACAAAGCAGGAAAAACAAATGTAAACGCTGACGCTCTCTCTCGGAATCCCGTCTGTGAACCCAGTAATCCCGATGGAATCTTTATAATTCGCACCAACCCCGCGACTAAGACACGTCATAAACCAGCTCGAGGATTAACTGACGAAGAAATCGCCGAGTATCTAGCTTTGGACAGCGACGAGGACGTAGACGAAACCATAGATCCAGACGATGTTTTATTAGAAGCCGACGAGGAGCCATGGGAACCTCCAGACCACGAGGATATGTGTGAACCTTCGGCAAGCGGCATCCTTGGACCAACCGACGGAGCGCAGGAAGGTTACATGTCAAAGGATAGCGAGGATGATTTTGGCGACGGGGACTACGAGAAAGTCCACTCAGCCGGACCATCAAAAAGTCGTAAAAATCTAAAACGAAGAAAGGGGCCTACGCCGGGACAGGAAGACCTGGGAACCCTTAAAGAAAGCTCCAGCCGAGAAGTTAACGAAGAGACCGATACTAGGATAAGCTACAGCAGGATGCACGAAAACGGCGTACCTCCAGCGGCGCCCGAAAATTGTGAAAGTATTGAGAATGACACCGAACCATCAGATAAAGATAGCGATATGGAGGACAACCCTATAAGGAAAAAAGTTGCTCACAAACCGTTGGTCTACAGCGACTCGGAGAATTCCGACGACGAAAACGCTCCTCACCGTACCCGCGACAGCGAATGCAGAGGAACCGAAGGCAATTTAACGAACAACCAAAGGAGACGGGAAAATTCTAAAACTATTCAGCAGTCTCGGGATCTTTTCTACAGTCGTAAAGATAGCATGATGTTTTTCGTAGACACTAGGGGACTGCCGATGGATAAGGGGGCGCAATCATTAGTGGACCGAGAAGAAATGCCCAATTTAAGGAAGTTAAAATTACGAGAGGCAAAGGTTTTGTCCAAAAGGAATAATAAATATTTTATTGCCTTGCCTATCCGGGCAGAAATACGGGATGGACCAACACTTATCCTTGAAAACATCGTTGAAAGTTTAAAAAGCTGCCGAAACCTCGCACAAGAGTTAACCCTACGATCAATTAGTGTGGCAAAATCTTACGCTATTTGCAATGTACGCTGGGAAGATATTATAATCCAAATTCGTCAATTGTTTCAAGAAACGGATATAAAAATAATAGTCTGCTTAGGGATTATCAAAGAACCAAAAGAAGAAGAGCGAGAGGCAATAATAACGGAAAAACATTGCTCGGCCGTCGGCGGACACAGAGGTGTAAGCAAAACATACAATCGCATTCGACACGATTATTATTGGAAAAATCTCAAGCAAGACGTACAGGATTTTATAAAAAGATGCTTAAATTGTCAGCTGAAAAAATTAGTTAGGGTCAAGACAAAACAACCGATGGTAATTACCGACACGCCTCCCACGGCTTTCGAGAAAATTGCAATGGATATCGTGGGACCGCTGCCAAAGACTCATAAACAAAACGAATATATACTCACTATGCAGGATCAGTTAACAAAATTCTCGATCGCGGTAGCTCTACCGAACGCCAAGGCAGTAACCATAGCCGAGTCATTTGTCAAGAGATTTATTTGCAACTTCGGTTCTCCACGAGCCGTACTAACTGACCAAGGCACGAACTTTCTGAGCAATTTTATGAAACAAATTTCGAAATTGTTCAAAATCAAGAAAATCAAAATTACCGCGTTTCACCCACAATCAAACGGTTCGTTAGAAAGATCGCATCACGCTCTGGGCGAATATCTCAAGCAATATACAAACCAGGAAAATAACTGGGACGATTGGGTTGAATTAGCTATTTTCAATTACAATACAAACGTTCATGAAAGTACGAGACACACCCCCTATGAAATGGTATTCGGAAAAATCGCGAGAACCCCCTCGAGTTTCCCTCTCGATGACCTCGACAAACTCGCGACGTACGACGATTATTTAACGAGACTAGTTACACAAATACATGAGATTCAAAATATAGGAAGAATAAACCTCATAGCGTCCAAGGAAAAAGCCAAGATATATAGAGACCGCCGCATCAACCCAGTTACGTTCAAGGTTGGCGAACCCGTCTTTCTGCTTAAAGGGCCAAAGCCAGGGAAATTAGGAGATCAATATACAGGACCTTTCGAGATATTGGACATTTTGGAAAAAGGAAATTTGCGCCTCCAACTCAAAGGAAGAACGTGTGTCGTTCACCCTGAACGAGTAAAGAAGTCACACATACCTATACAAAATGATGGGAACAGGTGACGAGGGGGAGCCGACAGGGCCTTCGGAAAACACGGCTCAGGAACCGAAAAGAAAGCAACCTCAATACCACCGATATCGGCGTGAGTCCGAGAGAGTAAAAAGTTTTGCTGGATGGCCACGTCCCTACCTGAAACCCCAGGCACTCGCTGCCGCCGGATTTTATTACGAAGGATTAGGCGACGATGTCATTTGTTTTGAATGCGGAATAATATTACATGATTGGAAAATCGGCGAGGATCCTCTCAGGGAGCATAAATTGGAATCAACGGAATGCCGTTTTGCACGTGGACTTCCCTGCGGCAATATACGAGTAGGAGAGGATGGAAGGAGAGGAAAGGTCCCCTCGTGGATGCAAAACAATTCGCCCACATGTCAGGAGGATCCACCGGTCGAACACTATGTGCGTTTAACAGCATCCGGAGCAATAATCCTTCCGACTCCGCCAACCTTCCCAAACACCCCAGAATTGCCCCCGCCTCCCCTAAGCCCTCCCGGTCCTCCCAATACCCCTGAACTACCGATGGATTGTGGGAAAAGGAGCGAAATTATCCCCGGAAGTCAGGAAACAAGTAAAGCTAGAGAAAACAGCAGTTTCTCTCTCTCGGGCCTCGGGCCACCCGAAGGGAGCCTGCGGTCACCCGACAAGGAAGCTCCGAGCGGACAAAGGACAACGGTAGTGGGAAACAAAGGAGATACTCTGCCAAGCAGTAAGAGGAAGACAAGGAGCACCTCTGGCACGTCCGAATCAACTAGAAGCGGGGAAGAACCAATACAACCAGCAACACACCAGCCATGGAAGATGAGAGCTCCAGTGCCCCCGCACTTTGCGCAAAAATCTGCGACTACCAACGACAAAATCGTACCCCCTGGAGTGACTAACGAGGCAAAACCCACGCCCGAAGCACCGAGGATTGTCCAAGGATTTTTGGAAAAACCTAGATATAGTCAAATAATCAACATTGAGCCAACAAATCCTTTAGAGCATTCCACATATGAACAACGGCTTAAAACCTATGAAGACTGGCCCATCGCATTGGAACAGACGCCCGAAAGAATGGCCGATGCGGGATTCTTCTATCTCCAGAAGGGAGATCGAGTAAAGTGTTTCTCATGCGGAATCGAGTTACACCGGTGGATTCCCAGCGACGATCCATGGAAGGAACATGCCCGTAGGCACAGGAACTGCTCATACCTGCTGGAGAGAAAAGGACACGAGTATATCAAGGAAGCGCGTAGACAGGGAGACGCCGGGCCAACCGTGGCCGAGGTGATGGAGCATTACAGAACGTTTTGCCAGAAGAAAATTAAGCCAAGCACCGCAGAAAAAGCGCCGCTGCATGAGCATGAGAAAAACGTTCTCGTAGATTATTTACCCAGTGGATTCATCGCACCGGGACTCAGACTAGATGATATCGTTTTCGAAAATCTCTGCCGTTATTGTGGAAGAAATCGGGTGTCGGGAATTTACATTCCCTGTGCACACGCGGTAGCTTGTTACGAGTGCGCCATGGCTTCGAACCAATGCGACCTTTGCCAGGAGGACATAATTAGTGTACGACACATGGTAATCCTTCCTGATCGCGTTTATAGCGATTATGACAAAGAGATAAGTCCTGCAATAGTACAGGAATTTAGCTAGCTCACGATTTAGCTAAAAGCACCATACGAATTCTCCAGGCCCTCTGCAGGGGATAGAAAAGGAGAGCCGGAAAATCACGAATAGGAAGAGAGAAAATAAATCGACAACAAAGAAAAAGAGTCAACGAATATAAAACGAAAAAAAATGCATAGTATAAGACAGAAATAATCAACATTACGACTAGATAGATACTGATAACCCCATATATTAAAATAAGAAGTTTGAAAAAAAAAAAGGGGGGAGGTGATAGCCGGGTAAAAGCTTTAAGGGAAAAATGAAGATATTCTAAACTTTTGGAAAACGGAATACCCTCCAAAAGAAAAGGAAAGAAGCAAACTACTGTACCTGAACAAAATAAGGAAACGGGTGTACGAAAAAAAAAAAAAGAGAATAAGCTAAGGAAAGAAACATATAACCCATTTTTTTTTTGAAAAAAAAAAAAAAAAAAAATGTGTTATATAATAATAAAATAAAAAAAGAGAGAGAGGAAGAAAAAGAAGAAAATGTAATAAAAAAAAAGAGAAGGAAAAAATATATATATATTGTAACGGGGATCTTGATGGAACTGGGTTTCGGAAGGGACGACGGGGGGGGGGGGGGTAAACAGCTATCGGAGGTGAAGGGCAAATTAACAAAGAAATATCAATTTATTTGGTAAATCGTAAGTAACCGATACAATGAAAAAGAAAATGAATCGACGAAAAATAAAGAATACAGAATAATCAATGAAAAGAAAATAAAGGAATTAATAAAAAGAATAATTCGAAATAATAATGATTTCTCGCTCGCTAGATAATACTTCGGATAGCTACCGGAATAAATCGAAATTAGGGGTGGCAATAGGGGTGGGCGAGGGGAGGGTCGATAGAAATTCGATACGGCGGTGACCACGAGGCAAGCCGCTGCGCGTATGCTCTCGGGGTACGACAAAAGGGACGACAGGGACCACGAGGGGTATTCGCTCACGAATGCGGATAAATGACCGGAAACTTCCGGTAATTTACGGGACCGCAAGTTTGTTGGAGATAAAAGAAAACGGTATTTCCGGTGCAAAACAAAGAATAAAAACAAAGGGTAATTACGCTGGAATGAAGGGGGAGGGCTCGAGCAACAAACAATAATTAATTATTTGGGCGCCAGTTACCATTACACGGGGTAACACCGTTCGCGATTCGGGGGGGGATAACTCGAATTTTCCAAGTTCCGACGACTCGATGGGACTACTTATCTCGCGGGAGGGTTAACTGATCTGTCGGCTCTGAATTCAATCCTTCGGCTTTTACGGGACGACTGATTATTATTTTCGGGGCGATGGGACTCACGGGGCGAACACTCGGGAGATTTATTCGACGAACTGAGCGATAACGGCACCCACCACGTGCACGAGCGCGATGCCGGAAAATGGCGATGCCGGCACCTGTACGAGAGACACGCGGTCGAGTCTCACGGGATTTCGCAATGGTTAAGGGGCTGGGATTCGGGGGACTACTGACTACGGGGTTAATTCACACTCGTAAAATGGTATTCCCACTCACTCGTATTATAATCTCGCCGGATATCGACAACTTTCTCTCGCTACACGCTTCGTACAATTCGATTGTTCGCTGTGTCGTTACGCACGTCTACACGCTATCGTATCTCGATCGAGGCTGAGGTACGCTCGTCTTCTCGGAAGTCGTCTCGTGGCTCAGCGCTACGGATGTCGACGGTGGGAGAGAGAAGATAGTACTCGGCGTCGGTCGATACATCGCTCGATCGACGGCGAGGCGGCAGGTGGCGGCAGCGATATTGATTGATCGTCGTTCGATGGCCTCGAACGACGATGGCTAGCGGTGGGCGGTGGCGGTGTTGTCGGCTCTCGCGCCGTGGTTAACGGCAACGGCGTAATTCGGCGACGGCTGGTTGCTGTCGAGCGATGTTCTTCCTCGGCTTTTCCTACCTCTCTCTTACTCTCGTGCGTTGTCTCGGGATCTCTTGGCGGGGAGCGTACCTTGCCTATCGCGGGGGTCGTGGGAGGGCGGGGCGGGGGTTAATAACATACGATAAAGCTGCGTTGATTTGGCTCCGTGGTGGGTGGAGCTCGATCGAGAGATTTAACGCTATTTTACTTCGTTACAAACTCCTCCGGGGGAAATCGAGAGTACTTCCTTGAAGTACTCGAGCACATTCACACGAGGTTTGCGAAAAGAAAAAAGGGGGGGGGGAAAGAGGGAAGAGGGTGTGGGGGAGGGGTGCTGGAAATGATGGTTCTCGGTTATAATAGTAGTAATACTTGTTTATTAACGGCTCCGTGGCGGTAGTTGAGGCGGGGAGGTTGCACAACAACGAAAAGAAATTATAACGAAAAATAAGGAGGCCATTCGACGGCAAAAAAAAAGAAATTAACAGAATAGAAAAGAAAGACAATATTGGGTGCATTCCGCTTTTTTTCCTGCGTTCGGCCTGCTACCGCGCACGGCTTCTTTGGCTTCTCTCAATATTTACACTGTGTTGCTGGTCCGGGGCGTACAAAGGTCGTTGTTGGGGGGGGCGATCGGTGGTTTAGCGGAGGCGTCTCGGGCAGTTCTTCCCCTGATGGCTGCGTCCGCCGCAATTCCAGCAGCGCAATCCGGAAGGTGTGTCTGGCGGGGGTCGGCTTGAGCGAGGGGTTTCGGTGGGACGGCTAAGGCGGCTGGGACGGGGTGTTTCCGGGTCAGCGTGGGTCGTGGGGGTACATTTTGGGGGTCGGGGGATTCGAAGGGACATCAGTGGTTGGGGATTGGTGGGAGGTCGTTTCAGGGACGTCGTTCGGGGAGCGGGGGTAGCGTGGGACGGCTGGGGTTGATGTCGGGGGTTGAGGGGTGTGCGGGAAGTCGACGGGACAGCGGGATCGTGGAGCGAGATTTCTCGCATTCCCATTATGGCGGGGGCGACTGGGGCTATGGGGACAGCGGGCGGGTAGATGGTGACGGTGATTGGCTTGGGGCGGCTTTTGGTGGAGGGGGTTGGTTCGGGAGTGGGACAAGCGGGGACTGCAGGGGTGTGGGGTTTCGGTGGGGTATCGCTGGGGTTCGCCACTTCCTCAAGCAGATGGGCGAAAGGGACATCATCGGAGGGGAATTGGTAGCGCCTTCCGGTTGCTTCGGCGCCGTAGTGCTCGATGTCGGGGGTGTCGATGACGATCGCGTCTTCTTCCTCCTCAGTGTCGGGGTCGGAGGGTGTAGCCGGCTCCGGGAAGCGGTGCTCGCGTGGCACGTCTCGACCGGCCTCGGGGGCGACCTCGCGGGTTGTGGGACGGCTGGTGTGCGCCGCGGGCTGCGTGTCGTGGGGGAGTATCGGCCCGTAGCCGATATTCTCCCATCTCGCGTTCCGGGTCGGGTATCGTCTCCACATTGTCAACCTGTAAAGCGGGGAAAGCAGTGCGAAATGCGGGGGAATTAGTGCCAAGCGGGGAGTTATCTGCGGGGTGGGGGCTGGGGGTGCTTACTGGAGTCGTGGGTCGCGTTTGGGTATCGTTTGTGGCGGGTGGGGTTTCGTCGAGGGGTTCGGCGGGGTTGTCGTGGTCGTTCGGGTGGGTCTGGTCGAGTGTGGTATTGTGGGGGTCGTCGTAGGGTTGTGCGTACGGTTTCAGGTCCTTGACGTGAACCTTGGGCCGTTTGCTGTTCAGGGGGAGTTCGATTTCGTAGATGACGGGGGATATCTTGCGGGTAATTGTGTAGGGGCCTTTGTATCGGGGGGCTAACTTGGCGGCGAAGTTTTGTGCGGCCGATGAGAGTACCGCGGTTTTTTCGCAGTACCTGATCGCCTACTTCGTATTGATGATCGATTCGTCCTTCGTTATAATAATGGGCCTGCCGCTTAGCGGCTTCTGAGAGGTTATGTCGAACCCAATCGTGGATGAGGGGCAATCGTTTCATTCGATCTCTCCACACGGACGGGTCTCGTCGGTCCAGGGCGGCTGGGGGTGGGTCATCGTTCAGCAAATTCTTCGAGGGTCGGGGATTCCTTCCAAAGTTGAGGAACGCGGGGGAGGCTTGGGTGGAGGACTGGACGGCTGTGTTGATGGCGAAACAGAGTTCGTGGAGATGAACGTCCCATAGTTGGTGGTTGTCTCCAACGTAGGAGACAATCATGGTCTTCAGGGTTCGGTTGACGCGTTCTACTGGGTTTGCTTGGGCGTGATACGGGGGGATAGTGGTCTGACGGATGCCATACTGACCCAGGTATTCGGTCATATGGCGGTTGACGAATTCCGTCCCGTTATCTGTGAGGAGGTATCGGGGACATCCCCATCGATTGAGGACTAGGGTTTCGAGGGCGGCTGTGATGGTGGGGCCAGTGGCGGTTCGCAGGGCCTTTGCTTCCACCCACTTGGTGAATTGGTCCTGGAACACTACCACATACCGGTTTTTGCTTTTACTGGGGGGGAAGGGGCCCATCACGTCTGCGGCGACGACCGCCCATGGTCCTTCGGTCGTACGCTCGCGCATGAGGCCTCCGGGGGAGCCTTGGGATACCTTGTTAAGCTGGCAGACTCTACATCGCTTTACATATCTGGCGACGCGGCAAACATTCCGGGCCAAGAGAAGTCCTGTCCCATGCGTCGGAATGTCTTGTCGACTCCCAGATGTCCCGATTGGGGGGCTAGGTGGGCATTCTCGAGGGCTCTAAGCCTCATGTCTATTGGGAGGACGAGTTTCCAGGCGTCCAGGTCGTCGAGGGCGGGGTCTACTATTGGGTGAGGGCGGTGGTGGTACAGTCGGTCATCTTCGATGCGCCAATCGGGGTATTTGCTGGGGAACAGGTGGACGTTTCTCATTTGGTTAAGGTACCATGAGTCCTGTGCGTCACCGAGGGCCATTAGGGCGGAATCAGTTCCTTCGAACATTCGGGATAGGGCATCGGGGACAACGTTAAGGGTGCCTTTTCGGTGGATGATCTCCATATCGAGGGCTTGCATGGATAGTGCCCATCGGGCTAATCTACCGGAGGGATCTCGGAGGTTGCGTAGCCATCGAAGGCTACTATGGTCGGTAATAACGCGGAAGCGAGTCCCTTCGAGATATGGGCGAAGTTTCTTTGCCGCCCACAATACCGCGAGGCACTCCTTCTCGGTTACGCTAAACTTTCGTTCCTGTTTGGACAGGACGCGGGAACAGAAGACTACGGGGTGCTCTTCCTCGTTGATGGTCTGGGTGAGGACAGCACCGATGGCCGAGTCACTGGCGTCGGTGTGGAGGGTGAATGGCTGCTCAAAGTCGGGGCGGGCTAATACGGGGGCTTGGGTTAGGGCCAGTCTGAGGGCCTCGAACGCTTCCTGCTGTTCAGGTCCCCAACACCAGGGGGTATTCTTTTCGAGGAGGGCCACAAGAGGGCGTTTATGTCGGGAGATTTCGTCTAGGAATCGGGCATACCACCCTATCATTCCTAGGAATCTCCGAAGTTCCTTTAGGTTCCGGGGGGTGGGATAGTTCAAGATGGGGGCTATCTTGTCGGGGTCTGTCTTTAGTCCGTCTCTAGTTACTACGTATCCTAGATACTTCATTTCGGAGAGGTAGAATTCACTCTTGTCACGGTTTATCTCGAGTCCCGCTTCGGAAAGGCCTTTTAGCACCTTTTCGAGGTACTCGAGATGTTGGTCTTCGGTTTCGGTGGCAATCACCACGTCGTCGAGGTACGCGAAGACGTGGGGTTCCCAGGCTGGGTCGATGATGCGGTCCATTAGTCGTTGGAATGTCGCGGGGGCGTTCGTCAGTCCAAAGGGCATACGGGTGAAATGGAAGAGTCCTCTACCTGGGACGGCAAAGGCGGTGGGGGCTCGACTTCCGGGGGCAAGGGGGACTTGGAAGTACGCTTGACTTAAATCCAATTTGGACAAGTATCTGGCGTTCCGGAGACTCGCAAGGATGCGGTCCATGCTGGGGATGGGGTACGCGTCTTTTCGGGTCACTTTGTTTACGTCGCGGAAGTCGATGCAGAACCGGTGCTTCCCATTGGGCTTGGGGACGATCACCGGATTGCTCAACCAACCGCTGTTGGAGGGCTCGATCACTCCCTCGCGGAGCATCTTGTCGACCTCCGCTTGGGCAATGCGCAGGAGATACGGGGAAATATTGCGGGGTCTTTGGCGAATGGGGGGGTGTCCTTCTACATCTATCTCGTGCTCGACCAGGGTTGTCGAACTGAGAACTCCGGTGGGGTTGGGTTTAATTTCGCGATCAAGGAGGGCTTCTAAACGGGGGTTTGCTTCTGGGGATACTTCGGCCAGGCCGGCGAATTCGTGGAAGGCGGAGATGGCACGGGGGGTGAGGTCGTGGTCGGCAAATTGACACACTTTGCCACTGGGAAGGGTCCATGTATCGTTTCCGTAATCTACAGCTATCCGGAATAGCCTGCAAAAATCTATGCCTAGGATACTTTCGTATCCGAGGCAGGCAACACGTAGCTCGAGGGTTCGTAGGGTACCGGCTACGTTGAAGGTGAGATTGACAACTCCTAGGATGGGGACGACAGTATTGTTGGCGACTCGTACGCCTCCGGGGTAGGGTCTGGATTTTAATCCTAGGAATTCGGCAGTCTCGGAACCGAGGTACGAGTGGGTTGCGCCGGGGTCTAGTAGGGCGTGCATCACATGTCCCTGGATTTCCAGAGGTAAATAATGCCGGGGGTCTAGCCCTTGGGATCCTATGCAGTCCAACGATTCCAAGGCGGTGCACTGTTCGGGGTTCGTGGGGGAATCTTCAGGGGCATCGGGGTGTTCGGGTGGAGGATGGGTGGTTTCGGGATTCTCGGGGGCGGGGGCGTTGGTCTCGGGTAGTCTTACTTCTTCGGGGAGGGCTTCCGTGGCTTCGGGGGGCGACGTCTCTATTGGGGGGCTAGTTGGACGTTGGCGGGGGGGGTCCTGGTTTGCTGTCCCCCCCCGTGGGCGTTTCCCGTTTCGCGACGTCTGCGACACGTCGGGCAGGAATTTGCATCCACACCCGGAGTACCGCAGAGTGGGCAGAATACACCACGGGGTTGGGGGCAGCTACGGTATAAATGTCCGCTCTCCCGGCAATTGTAGCAGCGGACATTCGCAAATCGTGTCGTATTATCTCTTGGGGTGGTTGGCGGGGTTACTTGTAATGCCATTAAGGGGGGTGGTTGATAGGGAGGGTTCGTGTGGCTGATGAGGGCCGCCGCTGCAGTAGCGTAACTCTGGGGGGTGGGCGTTGCATTTACGGGGCTCGCTGGAGGTGGAGGAGATGTTACGGGGGTCGTGTGGGATGATGCGGGGTGGTTAGGGGCCTGGGGTGCATCTGCCACTGCGGCAACCCGTTCTTTGGTCTTCTTGGTCGTTCGGGGGGTGTAAGCAGCGCTCGGGAGGACACTCTGATTCGCTGGTGGTGGAGGGCGATAAGTCCGGGCCTTTTCCTTAGTCGCCTCGATCCTTCTGCATTGCAGTTGGAATTCGAGGAAACTATGGATCTCATCGCGATGTAGGAATATCGCGATGTCGGGGTGGAGGTTGTCGAAACAAAGGTCTAGCTGGGCTTGGAGGGACATCGGGGGGGCCATGTAACTGAAATATGTGCGCATCTTGGTTAAATAATCGCAGCAGGGTTCGGTGGGTCCTTGGGTTCGCGCTTCAGCTTCCCTACGGAGTCGCTCCTGTAGGTTGCTGTACCCAAATCTCGCTCGGAAATAATAGAGGAATTCCTCATACGTTCCCCACGACGGTCGCTCCACTCGATACCACATGAGGGCATCGGCGGTGAAGCTCTCGGCGAGGAGGCGCATGAGGTCTGCTTGCTGAAAGCCTCGGCTGTTGCAGTATTCGTGGAGGCGGAGGAGGAATTCTTCCCCATCCTCTCCTTCACGTCCTGCAAACTTGGGCCCATTTTGGCGAAAATGGTCCACGTGCCGCGTATCTCGGGAGAACGTGGCCTCAAGGGTATCATTTGGGGCGTTTGCCGATTGTTGGGGTGTTGGATACTGAAGGGGGTGGGTGGTACTTTGATGGCGGGGACGTCCTTGATGTGTGGTTTCGGGGAGGTCGTACGTTCGATTGGGAACCGTTTGCGGGGCGACGGGGGCTTGGGAGTGGGCGCGGATGTTTATCGAGGGGGGGGGGGTTGGATTGCAGCGTTGGGCGAGGGGGGACGGGGTTAGCGAACGTTATGGAGGGGCATCGTGGGGTCTGTTGGGGCGGTGGGTCGTGCTGTGGAGTGTCATTGTGGGTGATTTCACCCTCTCGACTTTCCTCCATGCTGAGGGGGTCCTGGTACATGCCAAACGTTTGTCCCGTGGGTAGCTGGTGAATCGGGGAGGACGCTACGTTGGCAGTTTCGCGGGGTGGTTCGTCAGGGTAGACCTGACGGGACTCGTCTAAGCTCGGCTCGACGAACGCTGCCCCGAAAGTGAACGGAGCGGTGCGTCTACGTTCGTCTACCTCGGGGTTCCAGGGGACGTACACTTGGGGGAATAGGCGGCGTACCTCGCTTCGGCAGAATCGGTCCATCAACTGCTCGAGGTTTCCGCTTATTGAGAGGCCGGCGCGATCGCACAGCAGTACGATATCGCTCACGTTGGGGAGGTTGCGAATATGCGCGTACATTTGGGCCATTTCTTGCTCCACCTCGGGGTCTGAGGGGGCACTAGGGGCAGTGGACGGCTGTTGTCGAGGGATGGCACCTCGTGATTGGGTGGTAGTAGCGGTATGGGTCGTCGTGGAGATCGGGGGAGGTCCAGTGGCGGGGGGTGCGACGGACATCCCGAGGGCTGTAATGGGGACAACATAACTGGTGGTCGTGGTAGTCGTTGTCGTAATAGTGGTCGTCGTAGGGGTGGTCATTGTGGTGGGGGGGTTAGTGGTGGTCGTTGTGGGGAGGCCGTCCATTATTATGCGCCAGTGTCAGGCGCGGGGGTGAATTTACAAAAGCAAAGAAAGCAAAAACAAAACGCAAGTGGAAAACAAAATATTACTCGTCAATGCGGGGGGTCAGTGAGGGGTAGTAAGCGGGGCGGGTCGACTATTGCGGGGAAAAGCTTGGTATTATTCGGGGGGGGGTTGCCGTGCGAGGGGTATGCAGCTAGCGTGGCGTACACGCTGCGCAAGGCGACACACAAAGAAAACCAAAGCAGAAAGCAAAGAGGAAAAAAAACAATAATAAATGCACTTAATATAATATACCAGACCAATAACGTAAATTGGGTCAAGTAAACTCGTGGCACGAGGTGGGTATCGCAACGCGGGGGGGAAGATGCGGGCTCTAGGGGTGCACGTGTTGTTTTTTTTTTTTTTTTTCAACACCGTGAGTACTTGTACTTTATGTTTTTTTTTTTTTTTTTCCCGTAATACTTTTTGTTCAAGGGGCCTTCGGGTGGGCGGCTCAGAGGGGGAAACACCAAAAAAAGAAGAAAAGAATTTTCAAATTTGATTTGCGGGGACAGGGGTAGTGAATCCGGGGGGGGGGTAGCCGAAGTGAGCTCTTACGCTTGGAAAGGGGCTCGAGGGTTGGCAAAAAAAACGCAAAAAGAAATTTAATTTATTCTCCCTTTCCAAAATATCAGTGCCCCACGTTGGGCGCCATTTTGTAACGGGGATCTTGATGGAACTGGGTTTCGGAAGGGACGACGGGGGGGGGTAAACAGCTATCGGAGGTGAAGGGCAAATTAACAAAGAAATATCAATTTATTTGGTAAATCGTAAGTAACCGATACAATGAAAAAGAAAATGAATCGACGAAAAATAAAGAATACAGAATAATCAATGAAAAGAAAATAAAGGAATTAATAAAAAGAATAATTCGAAATAATAATGATTTCTCGCTCGCTAGATAATACTTCGGATAGCTACCGGAATAAATCGAAATTAGGGGTGGCAATAGGGGTGGGCGAGGGGAGGGTCGATAGAAATTCGATACGGCGGTGACCACGAGGCAAGCCGCTGCGCGTATGCTCTCGGGGTACGACAAAAGGGACGACAGGGACCACGAGGGGTATTCGCTCACGAATGCGGATAAATGACCGGAAACTTCCGGTCATTTACGGGACCGCAAGTTTGTTGGAGATAAAAGAAAACGGTATTTCCGGTGCAAAACAAAGAATAAAAACAAAGGGTAATTACGCTGGAATGAAGGGGGAGGGCTCGAGCAACAAACAATAATTAATTATTTGGGCGCCAGTTACCATTACACGGGGTAACACCGTTCGCGATTCGGGGGGGGATAACTCGAATTTTCCAAGTTCCGACGACTCGATGGGACTACTTATCTCGCGGGAGGGTTAACTGATC
The DNA here is from genome assembly GCA_934046635.1 of Buathra laborator. Lineage (NCBI taxonomy): Eukaryota > Metazoa > Arthropoda > Insecta > Hymenoptera > Ichneumonidae > Buathra > Buathra laborator. Next base: position 416,185 of record CAKOHB010000040.1, read on the forward strand.
TGTCGGCTCTGAATTCAATCCTTCGGCTTTTACGGGACGACTGATTATTATTTTCGGGGCGATGGGACTCACGGGGCGAACACTCGGGAGATTTATTCGACGAACTGAGCGATAACGGCACCCACCACGTGCACGAGCGCGATGCCGGAAAATGGCGATGCCGGCACCTGTACGAGAGACACGCGGTCGAGTCTCACGGGATTTCGCAATGGTTAAGGGGCTGGGATTCGGGGGACTACTGACTACGGGGTTAATTCACACTCGTAAAATGGTATTCCCACTCACTCGTATTATAATCTCGCCGGATATCGACAACTTTCTCTCGCTACACGCTTCGTACAATTCGATTGTTCGCTGTGTCGTTACGCACGTCTACACGCTATCGTATCTCGATCGAGGCTGAGGTACGCTCGTCTTCTCGGAAGTCGTCTCGTGGCTCAGCGCTACGGATGTCGACGGTGGGAGAGAGAAGATAGTACTCGGCGTCGGTCGATACATCGTTCGATCGACGGCGAAGCGGCAGGTGGCGGCAGCGATATTGATTGATCGTCGTTCGATGGCCTCGAACGACGATGGCTAGCGGTGGGCGGTGGCGGTGTTGTCGGCTCTCGCGCCGTGGTTAACGGCAACGGCGTAATTCGGCGACGGCTGGTTGCTGTCGAGCGATGTTCTTCCTCGGCTTTTCCTACCTCTCTCTTACTCTCGTGCGTTGTCTCGGGATCTCTTGGCGGGGAGCGTACCTTGCCTATCGCGGGGGTCGTGGGAGGGCGGGGCGGGGGTTAATAACATACGATAAAGCTGCGTTGATTTGGCTCCGTGGTGGGTGGAGCTCGATCGAGAGATTTAACGCTATTTTACTTCGTTACAATATAAAAAAAAAAAAAAAAAAAAATATATATATATATCAACGTAATAATAATAATAATAATAAATAAAAAAAAAAAACGGAAAAAAAAATAATATTCTTTTTTTTTGAGAGAAAAGAGGAAAAAAGAGGGTATTAAAATTAATAAATAGAGAAAGAGAAGAATAATAAGATAATAACAATAATAATAAAAACCCGCAAAACAGAGAAATCAGTTTAACTGCTCCCACGGAGCATTTATTAGAAAAAAAACAAACACAAAATCCCACAATACAAAAACATACAGATTAAAGGGATCATATAAAATATACGCAATAAAAAAAAAAGAGAATAATAATAATGATAATAATAATCGTAGTAGTAATAATAATAATAATAATAATAATAATAATAATAATAATAATAATAATAATAAAATAAATAAAAAGACACAAAAATCAAGTTAAACTGCCCTTGCAGGGCATTTATTGAAAAAAAAAACCACAACGTACAACATATACAATAATAAAACACAATGAAAAAAAAAGGGGGGGGCACGGAAATATACATACGAAATAAATAAACAAGTACCTAAGAAAAAAAAGGAAGAAAAATATATGAAGAAAAAAAGATAATAAATAACGGAAAACGCAGAAAAAGAAACCCCTCAAACGGAACAAAACGGACAAGACGACAAAAACAACCAACGAAGACGAAACAACGACGCAGACGAATAAAAACAAGACGACAACGATAACCAACGAAGACGAGGCGACGACGCAGATGAATAAAAACAAGACGACAACGATAACCACCGAAGACGAGGCGACGACGCAGACGAATAAAAACAAGACGACAACGATAACCAACGAAGACGAGGCGACGACGCAGACGAATAAAAACAAGACGACAACGATAATCAACGGAGACGAAAAGGCGACGCAAACGAATAAAAACGAAACAACGACGACAACCAACGAAGTCACAACGAAGAAACAAAGACGAAACAAAGACGGATGAAAGCGGAACAAACGAAGAAGATAAAAAGAAAAAAAAAGGAACAGGAGTAATCGGACGACGCCGAATCATAAAAAATTTTTTGTTGAAGTTAACATGTCCCTTTCGGGACGTATATTTGAAAAAAAAAGACAAACCACAAAATAAAACGATACAAACAGAGATCTTAAACCTAGTGGATTAAACCACGAAAAAAAATAATAATACAAATAAAACAAAAAAAAATAATAATAATAATACTATATATAATTCTTAAAATTAAGGGCCTTAAAAACTAAAGGGGGAAGGGAGGGCGATGAACAGCCGCCGTCGAAGCTCCTAGCCCTGGAACAAAAAAGAAGAGGAAAAACATATAAGTGAAAATTCAATAAGAAAAAAAAAAAGGAAAAAAGAAAAAAACTCACCAATCGGCGTCGGAGATGACCCCTCGATGGCGGGGAGCGATCCCGCCTCCGCAATAACCCACGGCCCAGATTGGGGAAAATTCTCCCCAACTCCTCCAGCAGGGAAGGCCGCCGTGGCCTCGGGACGACAAGGCCCCCCGGAACCCCCTGGTCGGCTGGCGGAGGACTCGCCGGACTTGGTGGAGGGGCCACGTGCAGCAACCGCTCGAAGACAATGGCCACCTCGGGAGTCTCCGGTTCCCAGGCAACGGGCGGCAAGGGCGACGGCACCCACACCTTACGACCACGCATCTCCGCGTAATAATGCGCGTATCGCGCCCCCTCGTCCTCGTAAATAGAGGTCTCCCTCGCCAAAAGAATTGGGGCCTCTAGGTCCCAATCTTCGAAATCCACCTGGTACGGGCAGATTCCGAAAAGGATCCGAAGGGAGAATATATCCTCCCTCTCGAATCTCCATCTGAAAAGAAAAAAAAAAAACACAAACAAAATTAAAAATAATGAAAAAAAAAGGAGGAGTATAAAATAATAAAATAAATACTTACGGGTTAGATGCCCGACGTGTGGCCCGAGTCCTGGCCACCAACTCTTCGAAAGCTTTTCCTCGCAGGCACCTTGTTCCCGCTGCCGGATAAACGGTCCGAAGGACCTCATCAACCTCGAAGAAGTCGAGCTCCTCGTTGGAAAAGAATTCTCCGTAGAAAACCATTTTTTTTTGGCAAGAATTCAGTGGTGTATTCAACCAAAGGAAAGAATAAACTGATGAAGAAACGATAGAACCCCGACCTTTTATATCCAGGCCGAGGGAGTTTACCCCGTGGAAATTGGGAAAAACGGGGATGAACAGCCAATAGGTAACAGGCAAGGAACTAGACGCCACAAAAGAGAAGGCCCAATTAAAAGGAGGCTGGAAGCGAGAAACCTGTTAAGCAAGCGAGAAAGGATGACCGACCCAACCCTCGTGAAATAGGAATTTTCCCTTGACCATCACGGAGAATATATAATTCCAATTTTAGTTAAATTACACATATATGGAAAACAAATGTAGGGCAACGATAAGGAAGCAAAACTAGAACAAAAAATATTCAAAAAAAAAAAAAAAAAAAAAACAAACACACAAAATGCACGAAATAAGGGATATTACAATCATTTTTTTATTATTACCAAAAGAAACACAAAGGAAATAAATTTTTCGGAATATGATAATCAACAATTAATTAAAAACACAACGCACAACGCTGAAAAAAAAAAGGGAAAAAATAAATAAATAAAAATTCAAGAAGGAAATGATCCCTCGGAAAGGAAAAAGAAAGAGACAAACCAACAAAGATGCCGATAGAGACACCGTCGCACAACCTGTCGCCCCGCAACGAACCCCTCGAGACGGCTCGGAGGCGCCGCTGTTTCCGTCGAGAAAAGTAGGCGAAGACCAAAGATATCTTCGTACGACAAATCCCAGCTAGAAAAAAGGGGTACCGATAAAAAAAAAGAGAAAGCAAACCGCCCGGAAAATTACACGAAAAATCACTTACCTTGCCTCGTTCAACATTCTCCGAAGAAAACGTATACGCCGAACTCCTTTTTGCACTTTTATCGAGATCGTACCCGGCACATGAGGATTACTATCAAGCAACCTCTGCAGTGATGGAGTCATAGGCTCATTCACTCGCGGCATAATTAAATCGCTTCAGAAAGAAAATCGTCCGATGAAAAAAATAAAGTCCCTTTCAATACAGACAGAGTCAAGAGAATAAAAGAAATCTCGGAATACACGTGGTTTTTAAACATCTCCACGGGATACGGGAGATCTCGCCCCCCATCCTACCCACGCATTAACTTCATACGGTCCAGGGACCAACGGAGTTATTCTATACTTCACCAATCGGTGCCACGCATTCCGTTTTATTTCCTTTTCTCTGTCGACCCTAAGAGCGTTGCCGCGCCCAAAATTTACATATAAAATCACTGACGTTACAGATGGAAAAGGCGTTACTCGCCCTGGGAATAGCGTTCTTACTTCTGCTATATTCCCCACCCCCGGTGGAAGGAATAATCGGATACGATTGCACGGGCGCCACATTGAATATTACAACCGTGTCACTCCTCGAGATCGGCGAATGCGACATTCCTACACAGGAAGTGAACGAAACCGCTGTCCATATTCAACTATTACAGCTAAACCAATACTCTTCTATACAAGTACACCAATGCAAAGTTGAAATATACCGTGTAATTCGCCGATGCGGCATGTGGTCACACGGAATGGACGTACCCAACGGAGAATATTCGTATATCGATACCGTTTCACGCGATATTTGTTCCGACTTGCATAAAACAGGAAAGATTAAAATCGGGCAAACCGAAATATACGGAGCGATAGATAACGGCACGATAATGCGACCCATTTCAATAGCCGGCACGGTAAATCAAGACGCATCATGCGAGGGGGTATATTACTCGGACCCATATGGAAATTGGGATAAAGTATACGTAAAGGGCACAGTTAAAATCTCGCTACGTGACTATTCTGCAGACGTCGATGTGGACACCAATAAAATTCATTTAAAATCAGGTATGCGATGTGAGCTTAGCGAGGGTCATTGCGTTGACATCGACGGGGGCGATACCTTTTGGGAACCTTTCCCCGAGGACAGCTGTCACTCCAAACGGTATGGTGTGCTTTACGAGGGCCCTGCTAAACGCACAACTGACACCGACACTACATACAAGCAAACAATGTACTCACTAACAGAGGGAGACGTAATCTTTGCATTAACTGCCAAGGGTCAAACAAACTTATGCGGATATACGTTGGTTCGAACGGAACACCCGAAGTTGTTAATTGTAGAAATCCGTAAGGGAGATCCATTCATAAAAAAGGAACCTTTGTCAGTAAACAATCTCGATCTTTTCGCATATGTAAACTCAAAATTTGTATACGTAGAAAAATACATACGCACACAGATGAAACAAATGTACGTGGATATACTTACTCAAAGATGCAATCTCGAAAGAAGAGTTTTGGAAAACACCATCGGTCTTGCAAAACAATCACCGGACGAATTCGCTTATAATATCATGAAGGGACCAGGCTATATGGCCGCATTATCCGGAGAAGTAGCCCATATAGTAAAATGCATTCCAATAGAGGTAAAAATCAGAGAAACACGGGAGTGTTACACACAGTTACCCGTCGAGGTAGGGAACCACTCCTACCATCTCACACCTCGGACACACATACTCAAGAGAACTGGGACTCAGGTCACTTGCAACACCCTTGTGCCGTCTATGTATCGCGTCGGAGGGGAATGGTATTCGCTCGAACCCCGACCTATTCATGCGACGCCACCAACTGTACTTAAACCTCTTTCTGATCATACATGGACATACCGAAATCCGCAAGCCCTCGCCACCAGCGGCATATATACGCAAAAGGATCTAGACGAATTACGAGAACACATAATGTTTGCTGCCGAGCGCCCCGCTATTTTAAACTCCGTAGCGAGAGGTATAGCGGGACAACCCACCATTACTCAGGGAGGAACGATTGCGAATTTAATCGATGAACAAGCGATAAATAAAATAATCGAAAGTTCTTGGGAAAAATCGTGGGGATATTTTTCCACCTTTGGTACGTTTAGCGCAGGGCTAATTGGCATTGTCATGTTGTGTAGAGGAATAAAACTAATAATTGATACTGTAATCCACGGATACGCTTTACACACTGTATACGGTTGGTCTCTATACCTCATCGGAGCCATCTGGGATTCGGTAACGAGCCTATTGCTGCATCTGGGAAAGAAACCTCCCAAGGAGAACGGGGAAGATGGCAATATCAATGAAGAACCTACCCCTAAATCCCCATTACAACCCAAGCCGCCCAGTTATTACGCTGAAAACGAGAGACCCACGACTACCTTTAATTTAGAACCTTTTCATTTCGAGTTTGACCCAAGAATTCGCGACCTCCAACAGACTTTGAACACCGAGGCACCGAGCCACCATTATCACATACCTGTGACTACACATCAGGGCGCTACATTACCGTCGTATTTTAGTCCGGAAACTACAACTTTGCCACGTGGGAAGGGGGGAAGAAGTAATGAACAAGCGGAAGAAGGCGAACATTACAAAACCCCCCGACCTTTCCGCAGTCCACTTAAGATGAGTTTGTTGGAACAGGGAATGGAAACAAAGGAATTAGCGTCATTTTCACCGGTATCGATACCTCCTTTTGCGACAATACCCCGAGCAAAGCCGCGTGAGTGCATTCCACAGGAATCAACGCCCCCGGAACCCACGTATCCGGAAAAGAAAATGCAAGGGTCAGTAATACGGGCGCAGGTAGAATCCTCCCCGGAGCCCGAGGTTACTATTAACAGGGAATCAGCAGCGGGCAATGAAACGGCAACAAGAATATACCCTACCCTCGAGAAAATAAAAAGGATTCCCGTTCACACACCGTGCCCCGAGAGAAGACAGATGTTTCTCTCTCTCGAAAGACGCTCAAACAAGTAAAAGAAACGGAAAGAAAAGGAAGAGAGGAAAAAGATATAATGTAGACGCTGTTGCACAATTAGTAATAGGCGTGACCTTTTCTAGAAATTATACGCAATAACAAGCAAAATCAATTAATTAGGAAATAACTCAGCATTTTCACACACCGTTATCAAACACTATAGTTTCAAGTCGGTATTTCTGCTTAAAGGAGGCTCAAAATCCAGAAGGCGTAAGCAACAACCATAAAAAAAAAATATATATATATCATCAACGGATTTCCCTCAACGAATCAGAAAGAAGAAGAAAACCACAATCAAAGAAACGAGCAGAAACAAAAGAAATATATATTATATATTTTTCTTATATACGGATTTGTGACACCGCAATGACAGGTCAACAACCAATTGGGCTAAACTATCATCTAGAAGAAACAAGATTGCTCAGTTTTGTACTTTGGCCTAAACCCAACGTATCCCCTGAGCAATTAGCAGCAGCAGGATTTTACTACAGTGGACAAGAAGACAAAACTACCTGTTTCGAGTGCAAACTCACAATAGGCGAGTGGGAAGCTGACGACAGACCTATACTAGAACATCAAAGATGGCAAGATAAGTGTCGTTTTGTGCGAAGAATACCTTGTGGTAACGTACCCCTGGGAGTGCCCCCTTCCGTTATACCTGCCGCACGCCTACCCAAAGGACCTTATGACACCAAGAGCCCGGAATCACGCAAGGCTAATAACGCTATGGCAGGATTTTCCGAAAAAGGACCTTCTTACCCCACGTATGCGAGTTACAACAAGCGCCTGAGAAGTTTCGCAAATTGGCCAACATCGTCATCACAGTTAAAGGAAAGCCTTGCCTCAGCAGGTTTTTTCTATGCGGGAAAGGAGGATCAAACAATATGTTATTATTGCGGAGGAGGACTGAGCAAGTGGCAGCCTACCGATACGGCTATGGGCCAACACGCGAAATGGTTCTCAAAATGTAAATACCTACGTGCTCAACGGAGGTCCGGAATCCAACCCAGTAATAGCCACAATTACGAATTATCAAAGTTGCCAGAGGAATCAGTCGAACTAAAGGAGGCCGAAACTACAGTCAAATGGGCCGCATGTTTAACGAATCTCCGAAAATATACAACAGAGATAAATAAATTCATTGGGGAAGTAGGAAATAAGGAACATAGCAAGGCAGGTAAACAGGCACCAACAATGAGCGAGGCAGTAAACAGAGAAAAGTAACAGGAGGCCACGATCCTCGAAGAGGATGAAAGGGATAACGTCGACCCATCAACAGACACGTTGCAATCACAGAAACCAACTGTACCTAAACATCCGTCCACTCCACAAAATTTAAGTGAACCAAAAATTCTCAACATCGGGACTTTGAGCAAATTGGTCAATAATAACCTATGTCACCGTTGCCGCATGAAGAGCATAGGAACAATGGCTTTGCCCTGTTATCATGCCACCGTTTGCACTGATTGCGCGAAACAAATAAAGCAATGTTACACGTGCGGAACCAACATCGATTACGGAGTGGAATTTTCCATCGACCATGAGTATAGACACGGGCTGACACTTATCGCCCCTCGCACTATCCCAGAGTTGTAAACGAAGAGAAAACGTAAAGGATATAAGTCGAAGAAAAACATAGCGCGTTACCCTTACCTTGAATAAACTATGAACAACCAATATAGTAATAAGAATTACCCCATAATAATAATAATAAAAATAATATTAATAATAATAATAATAATAATAATAATAACAAATAATAATAATAATAACGATAATAATAATAATAATAATAATAAAAACAACAAAAAAAACACAAAACAAAGAAAAAGAGGAAAAAAAAATGATAACCACAGAGGATAATCTTATTGCTTAACAAGTTATTAGACTAGGATAAGAAAACAAAAAAAAAAAAAACAACAAACTTTAAATAGATGAAGCAAGGATAACCCTAGGAAACTAACATATCAAGTAAGGAAGGAAAAAGGACAGAGGAAGTACGTATCGAACACCAACTACGTTTCGTAATAAACTCCCTAACGCACAAAAATGCAGACTATATGCTGAGAGATTTGCCGCACTCTCAGGGTCATTTTCATCAGCTATATGCATGGAAACCCCTAATAAAGGCTTGAATAATGCTTTTCCCCTGTATAAAGAAAAGAGAGGAAGGAGAAGAAATAGACTAACATTAAAAAGAAAATAAAAAAAAAACAAAAAAAAAAAAAACAAACAAAAAAAAAACTCTAATCATACATCAGCATTAATATTATCAATTATCTGTATGTGTTAGTATCACCAACATGTCTCGATGCACGTGTAGAAATGGAAGGCAATACGATAATTTGGGAATAAGTACAAGGCCCGCCAACTCCGACGAAATTCTTCCCATCGAAGTAGGAAGGAAGAAACCAGTATGCCTTGTCCCCGGAGCCCCCAGGCTCTATTGTTATTGGAAGTTGGCAATACGAATTGATATCGCGAAAAAGGACATCATTCTGTACGTCCCACCAGAGTGGAGGGCTTTAACTCCCGACCGATTGGAGGATTGGGTCAATCAACTACGCGATCGACCTTTCGAAGACATCGTACTGGGAAGAGTTCAATATTTCTGGACCATCGATGTACTTCTGCCTGCACGTCAAGACTATCGGACGGTCCCGATCCACGGCAGAAATGGGTGGCCAAATTTCTTCGAGCCTACACCTGTATGGAACAAACCTCGGCTAACCTACGAAACCGAACACCTATCCATCACGGTGAATCGCAACCCCATTCCACCCTGTCTGGGCATGGAAAACGTGGTATGTTATTGGCGCATGCGATTGCCACGGACAGTACAACCACGACGGTACGTCTGGGTACCCCCCGAGTGGAGAAAGCTCACCGACAAGACTCGATCCTTGTGGTCGCGCAGATTAGGCGCTGACCCCGAACAACCTATCGAGCTAGGGGGAACACACTATTATTGGGACCGTGATACCATAATTCCTTACGGCCAGAATCCCCATTCAATAGAATACGTGGGGTACGGGAGATATAAGCATCTTGACAACCAGGGGGAGGATGACACCCCACCTCTTAGGTTAATCATCAGGTTTCCATCACCACCGCCCATTTGTACAGAGCAAGGTGATAAAAAGAGCAGCCGTTTGAAGGACAACATCGCTCAACGGGATCTCCCACTCCCAAGAGAGGGGACGGGACCATTTCCAAACCTAACACAAGGATACCTGGAGCCTTTCGACCGACTAACAGAGAACGTATACATGACTCCTTACTCTCTACTCGAGACCGCGGTTTGAGAAAGAGATAGAGAAGGAACGTAAAGAAAAGAAAGGAAACCATCTGAATAAACCTTTTAAAAAAAAAAAAAAAAAAAAACAAAGAAAAAAACTACCTCATAATATTAAATAAAAAAAAAGAGAGAGGAGAAAAAAAGGGGAAAGAAAATCCAGAAATGATATGTATACACATATATATATATATCGAGGAAAAAAAAAAAGAGAAAGAGAGAGGAAATAATTTTACACACCTATAATAAGGACATCATACGACTAATCATCATTAACAAGCTGTGAGATTATTTCCATCTATAAATCCACAGGAGATGGTCCAATACAAGCTAATCATGACGGTCGACAACTCGTACAAAACCCATAGCAGATCGTACTACTGGAGCCCCATCCCAGGAATCTACGTACCTCCCGAATGGAAAGATGTGCCTATCAGCATCTTAGAAGAATGGATCGAATTGATACCAGAGGAATCGGAAACAGCAGTCATCGGAGGGACAACTTACGTTCTACAATGGGACCTACTACTACCCCTAGGCCAGGATTCCCATTACATCATGACCGAGGACGACGCACGAGCTAAACAAGCCAACGACGAACTATTATACGCACAGGAAATGATACCGGAGCGGCTTGGCCTTCGAAGGAATCCGTCAGTCCGCGAACAGTTGAACCTCAACCTACTCCCTCTATAACCCCATCCGACCGCGAGGACCATCGTTAAAGTTAAGAACTATATTTATAAGAACACATAATCATTAAGATAAGGGAAACGGGAGAAAAAATAACGAGTATAATAATTTTTCTTCTTTTCCTCATAAGCGCATAATTATGTATACCTTTGCGAATGTAACTTCACGAAATAACGATAAAGGGGAAAAGGAAATGTCTTACTTTACATATATATTCGAAAATAATGATAAAAGAAACGAAAATAAAAATAAATATACAATAAAAATATAAACACATCTCTAAGGATAAACATAGAGCCAAGGGAAATCAGTCGTAATCCGTTAGCATTAGACAAATTCTCAGCTTCACCCCGCGCCGCGGAGGCGATTATTAGGCTTCTCCTAATAATCGTCTTAAGAGGGGGAGGTGTTACGTCCAGCGTAACGCTCTATTTTTTTTTTCCTTGCCACCACTAAGAAAAATCGCCACTCAAACTTTAAGAAAATGGGAAAGGAAGAAAATCGGGTGAAAACCCCGCTCTACCGATATTTATTTTACCTACTGCTAGATCAAAATCAAATTAGCCTAAATTCTAACAAACAGTGGGTCCTACCTTAACGAGTCGACACCGACCGATCTAGATAAAGCAGATCCGGGCCCCACAAGCGGAGGCCGAGAAAGGCGGTCTCTGACCCCTCCTCCGAGCACTCTCCTATAGTCCCAAAAAGAAACTAAAAGAAAGCGGGCCCACTAATGGTTACCGTAGGGATCTGCTATTATCCATATCGACTACTGTCGCGTGGATCCTCAACTCAATGAACCTACTTTACCGTAGCTAAAACATTTTGAGAGGGATCTACGGTCAGCCGGTCAGAACTTTCGGTTCCTAGAGATACAGGCGGGTCGACAAATTATCTTCGTTAAAGGTGACAATTTAAAAACGATGTTCTAGTTGAGCCAAACTCCACCAGTTAAAATAAAAGAGAGGGGGCTTTCGGTTGTGATCTCAGCAAAGGGAAAAATGATTATTCTTTAATAAAGCACAAAACCCGACTATTAGTAACAACCAATTAAAGGAATAATAGTTGCTGTTTATCTACAATCAAAATAAATAACGGCAAATAGAGAAGTGAGGCTGAGAATGGATTTCGTTAAGAACGATAATAAAAGATACAATAAATATATAGGATTTGCTCTCTTGAACGCCTGTGTTTATTCTTACAGTGTTCATGAAACACGCATCGTTAATTAATAATAAGGAGAGCAATGGCACCGTAAAAGCAAAAAGGGCCTTGCTTCATTGAAACTGTACGAAATAATCTCCGCTCGACAGCCTCTGGTGCAGAGAACCCGGGTAGCGAAAAGGGGCCCTCTTTGTTTCAGGTAGAAGAACGGGCCATGCGCTCTCCAACCATAATTGTCATATTTTACATTCGATATTAGACCAGTATAGTTTAACCCTTGAGAAATTCTTGACAGTAATTAATTTAGATGCCATTTGTCTAAACAAAATAATTACAGGCATAAACTGTAAGGAATTTGCCAAGGAAGTTCTTTCCCGCGACACACCACTAGGTGAATTTAAACGCGGAAAAGAAATTAAATTAAGAGTAAAATTCAATGTTTTTATTTTTTTCACATTTATACTCGCATAAACCAGAGCAAACGAGTGCAGCTAGTCAAAAGTCGAATAATGAGTTCACGTTAAAACACGGCTCATGGCAAAATTCATTTTTTCAAAAGGTTAAATGAGACTCGGGTAGGAAATCACTTTAAGAAGACACCATTTTTCTTACATAACACCTAAAACTCAGTAGACATAGGAGAGCGTATTTCCATTCGACGATACCGGTTTTCTTTGTCTAGACACCGATGAGATTCGTTTAATAGTCGGATTGGAACACCACTCTCGTGATTTCTTGCATATAAAGTATTTACCTATAAACCGGCAATGAGACACCAAAAGGCTCTCTGGTAATGACTTCCAGGAAACCGGAAACAAGAAGAGAGGGGACCGATGCCTACGTGATCTCGTCCGCGCCCTTTTTCTTTTCGATACCCCACCCCGTCACCTACGGCGCGGGCCTGATAAACGAAATTATGCCTGAAAGAAGGACTTAAGATCACGGGCCAATCACGGAAGAGATCCGAAGCATCACCTCATCTTCTCGTTACTGTACCAAAATTCTATACGGAATAGATATAAAAAGACACTCCTATAACAAAATCCCCTCTATTTTGTCACCAAGAAAATGGTATAAAAACCCCGGAAATTGTGCGCTCGGGACCATATACCCTATAACCAGATACCAGTTACTTATATTCTCTCCGTAATACCATTTAAAATCACCGACGTTAGAAATATTCATTTCAAAGTATCGTTTTAAGGAAACCGATTTAGACTATATAAAACGACGAGAAAAACCACCAAGGTTAATTTTGAAGTTTCGATAAAAATCAGGAACTTCGTACAGTACAATTTTCATTGAACCTTTTATCAATTGTATCACCCAAATAATTTTTTTTTTGCATTAAAAACCAGTGTTTATTTTCCTCGTATTTTCGTGAAACATTTTATTCACCTTTTCTACTCATTTACGTACTCAAACCACGAGAACAAAGTCAACAAGCACCTGCAACTCATCGTTTACAACCGTAAGTACCTTTCTACCAAATTATTAATCACGCATGATCTTATTTCCGTTCTCGTGACTCAGTAATTTATAAAGTTTCTTCGAGATTTTCCTTTTACTGTACCCCGCGTTCCGACACGTGGCCAGAAGCCGGCAGGTAGCCGCCGTCCCACTGAAGATTTCCGCTCTATCTCTCTCTTTGTCACAAAGACGCCGAAACCACTACTAATTAGTTGACACCCTAAGACACAGATACGACAAGCATTCTTAAGGGCTCCATCCCAAGCAATTTTCCGCAAGGTTAGGCTTTAAAAAGGAGCAACGTTGTTCTCTTTATCGACACCGGGAGTGGTAGAGGTCGGTTCAACACCCTCCTGACCAGCGCGTGCGATAGTAACAAGAGGCAACTGTTACAACGCAAACTAGGATAATTAAAAGAACGCTAGTTTGGACGTAACACCTTATACCTTTGTTATTAATAATTAAGGAGTGGGGATATTTTCCCTCTTACTGATTTGAACTTCCCCCACCTTTTTATTACAAAGTTTATTTTTTTTTCGTTATTATTGTTTTTATTATTATTTTTTTTTATACTTGTATTTTTATCATTACCTTCCATATGTAGGTGTTATAGCCTTTCTATATATTGTAACGGTACGTTTTTGGAGGCGTACAGCTCTTTGCTCCAAAACGTTCGCTATTGTGAGTTTTTGGCTCACGGAGATGTGAGGGCAGGTGCTGTAAATTATAAATCTGTTTGTTGATTCGAATTGTCAACAATAATTGTGATTTTATTGAGACACTGGCGTGAATACAAAAGAAATAGTGGACTTTGTCCAATAATTAGATTTTCAGCTCTCAAATATTTAAATTGCGAAACAGATTGAAGGGTTACTTTATTGCGGATGCAGGAATTTGATTCTACGTTTAACAGTCGCTTATCAGTTAATGACGAGACGAAAGCAGTCGCCAAGGTCCCCCAAGGCAGTCGCCGGCGCTGTCACGAAGAGATAAGCCGTGCAAAAATGATTCTACGTTAGATGATCGATATTAGCCACCAACGAGACGAAAGCAGTCGCCGAGGTCCCCCAAGGCAGTCGCCGGCGCTGTCGTGTACTAATACGTCACCGCAATGCAATAGATTTTACGTTAATTAGGATTAGATGGATAAACCGAGACGAAAGCGGTCACCGAGGTCCCCCAAGGTAGTTGCCGGCGCTGGTTTTTTAAAGGAAGGGTAACACTAGACGAAAGCGGTTGCCGAGGTCCCCCAAGGCGGTTGCCGGCGCTGTGTTTGGAAAGGAAATATTTAAATTCAAAAGGAGGTCTGTTCGCTGAAAGAAAATTTATTTAGATTAATTGTTTAAAGATGAGTGGCCGACGTTGGTTTCTTCCTTCAATGATTGGATCGTCGTCGAGAAATTTGTCCCTTGCTTCTTCTTAGCGTCGGGACTCTGTCGGGTAAAGCAACGCTTTACTCGAAAATGAAAAGTGTTGGAATCTTGCTATCGAGAATTATCGATAATCAAGATGGAGGACTCAAGATCAAACGAGCCGTAGCCGCGCATGAGTTCCTCTCTGTTCGAGTTTAGGATCGAAGTGCAGTCCCTCTGTGCTCGCGATCGGGTCTTATATACCCCAGCGCGAGGCCCTTTTTTGTGTCGATTGACGCATGAAGTACGTCAAACTTCGCTGTCCTTTATTATCGCTGCCCCGGGTCTGCCGCAACAGCCTATCGATTTCGTGTGCAAAATGTGATGCAACACTACCGGGCAGCTCCAGCTATCGACCGTAGCTATTGATCGACTGTACGGTCGGTAATTCGCATGCTAATTTCTTGGCAAAATATGATAAATGACCGACAATCGGTCTGGTATTTATCGCATGAATTTTTCGTTCTAAATTATTAATTTTATTCTATAGGTACAGGGGTCGAAGGTTTTATACCGTCTCAACGCCCCCCCGAACCAAAGCGTGTTTAACTGAATGCTTTTGTTCCAAATTATCAGGTGTAAAACTTCTTTAATAAACTGCTTTTTACTTCCATTTTGCTTGCCTTTCTTTTTGCATGGTGCCTTTTTTTCTTCCTCTTTTTTTTTTATTAGTGTAAAAAAAAAATATACATTTAGGAAATGGTATCTCTTTATTTGTAAATAACAATAGGTAATCTTTTATTTATTTATTAACAGAAATATCTTTTTACTGGCTATACAGTCTTTAATGTTTCTATCGCCGTCGCGATTACCACAATGTAAATTCGTCGTAAATGTATCGCTCGCACGACATCGTAAATTTGAATAAATCGTAAAAACAATTATTCGAAATAAAATAACAATTTTTTTTTTTTCGTCGTAGATATATCGCCCGTGCGACATTGAGAATTTGAATGAATCGTGGAGACGATTGTTCACAAAACAAAATTTTATCGTTGATTTGTCGCATTTCTATCGACATCGGGAATTTGAATAAATCGTAAAAAACGATTTTTCGCCAAACAAAATTTTATCGTCGATTTGTCGCAGATTTATCGCTCGCGCGACATCGAGAGTTTGAATAAATCGTAAAGACGGTTTTCCGCAAAACAAAATATTATCGTTGACTTGTCGTGACATTGAGAATTTGAATGAATCGTAGAAGCGGTTCTTCGAAAGTAACGTAAATTCGTCGTAAATATATCGCCTGTGCGATATCGAAAGTTTGAATAAATCATATAAACAATTATTTGAAATTAAATAACCATTTTTTCGTTGCTTTGTCGCATATCTGTTGACATCGGGAATTTGAATAAATCGTAAGGACGATTTTTCGCAAAACAAAATTTTATCATCGATTTGTCATAATTCTATCGCCCGCGCGACATCGAGAATTCGAGTGAATCGTAAATACGATTATTCGCCAAACAAAATTTATCGTTGATTTGTCGCGAATTTGTTGCTTGCGCGACATCGAAATTTTGTACATGAAATAAAAAGAACAATTTTTTATCGTAGATTCGTCGTAATGCTGTCGCTTGCGCGACATCGAGAATTTAAATGAATCGTAAATACGATTAATCGTAAAACAAGTTGATTTGTTGCAAATCTATCGCTCGCGCGACATCGGGAATCTAAGTAAATCGTAAACAAAATTTTTGGTTGATTCGTCGCAAATCTATCGCTCACGCGACATCGAGAATCTAAGTAAATCGTACATTGATTTTTTGCAAAACAAAATATTTTTCCGGTGATTTGTCGCAAATCTATCGCTCGCGCGACATCGAGAATCTAAGTAAATCGTACATTGATTTTTCGCAAAACAAAATATTTTTCCGTTGATTCGTCGCAAATCTATCGCTCGCGCGACATCGAGAATCTAAGTAAATCGTAAAACGATTTTTCGCCAAAAAAAAATATTATCGTCTATTTGTCGCAAGTCTGTCGCTCTCGCGACATCGAGAGTTTGAATGAATCGTAAATTGATTATTCAAAAAAAAAATTTTATCGTTAGTTCGTCGCGAGTATATCGCCCATGCGATTTCGAGAATTTGTTTGAATCGTGAATACGCTTATTCGCAAAACAAAAAATATTATCGTTTTTTTTTTTCGCAAGTCTGTCGCTCTCGCGACATCGAGAGTTTGAATGAATCGTAAAACGATTTTTCGCAAAAAAAAAAAAATTTATCGTTTATTTGTCGCAAGTCTGTCGCTCTCGCGACATCGAGAGTTTGAATGCATCGTAAAACGATTTTTCGCAAAAAAAAAAATTTTATCGTTAATTTGTCGCAGATTTATCGCTCGCGTGATATCGAGAATTTCCGTACTCGCGATTTCGTTAAAAATAAATAAATAAATAAATCTCGCGAGTCGTCGAGAGAAAGAAAAGGAGAGAAAATGTTTTATTTTTTTTTTTTTTTTTGCTAACTTTTTCGTTCATTTTTTTTTCTGTTTTTTACTCCTTGTTGGTTTTTTTTTATTTGTTCGTTTCTTCTTCCTTCTTCTCCTTTTTTTTCTCTCCCCATCCACGTGGGTACTTCCCTGCGGTTGGGAAGTCGACGGTTCCGTGTCGGCATATTCGGAAATTCCTGAATCTTCGGATTCTTCGTCGTTTATTTTTGTTTCGTTGTTTTCTGCTGCATTGATGGGGGGAGGGGAAATCGTTGGGCACTGTACCTGCCGTTTGGCGTAACCTTTTTCGATTAGCCATTCGCTAATGTTTTTCTGCGGTGCTCCCCATCGAAATATTGAAAGGTGCGATCCATTCGCATCCCTCGTCAAAATGAGTTGTCGTCCCCTCAAATAGTTGTAGAGCTCCTTCGTCGCTGCGTCGTCCCATTCGGTGCCGATGGGTTCGATGCCCGTGACCCGTGCAATTGTCGCATGCCATTTTGGCAATGCGAAGTGTGACGGCAAATCAAAAATCTGTTGTCTCGGCACTTCGACCTCTGAAGCGAAGTCTCCGGCGAAAAAGCGATATCGTCCTTCGGCATAGCGGCCGATGAATTTCGCTCGATGGGCCGAAATACCCATGCGAAGCGCGTAAAGTCTTCCGGCGACTGGAGGACCCGTAATGGGATGTGCTCTTCGAGTCTGAAACTCGAGACTTCGTTGCGATGCCAAAGTTGCCAAGAAAAGCTGCGACGTCGTGACGCAGAGTTCCGTCGGCGTGAAACACCGAGGGACTATCACCTCGTAGCGTTTGCCGAGGAGTTCTACGTGAACTTCGTCCATCCTTTGATGGAGAATTCTACGTTATTTTCTCTCTTTTATAATCTTATTTTCTTTTATTATATATATATTTTTTTTTTCGTAAAAATGTGAGTAAAAAAAAACTAACCTCTTTTTTTTCTTTCGGAGCAATTTGAAGCGGTGTACGGGTGGAGAGAAAAAAAACGATACGGCGTTTTCTCAATGCGAAGAACAGAAGAAAAAAAAAAAAAAAGACAATAAATACTCCACGCTGCGCAAAAATGCGTCGCCACGTGTTTTGTCACGAGAGAAAAAGAAAAAAGAAAATCGCGATTTTTTTTTTTTCCGTGAGTCGATTCCACTTGTTGGAAAAGACTTCTTTCACTTCTTTTTTTTTTTTTATTACTTTGTGTTTCAGCGTTATTTCTGCGCGTCGCGCACTTTTAATCGACTTCACATCGCGAAGATTGACCGGCCGGTGCGACGTATCGAGGAACAATGGTGTCTTGGCGTCATGTGGGTAGCTCGCGACTCACAGACCGCGTGGCGCCAGCCGTAACTTTCCGATGTAACTTATCGGTTATATTTCCTCACCAAATAAATTAATAAGCTTTTTGTAATTTTTTGTTGTTTTTTCGTGGATATGTTATTTGTTGTGTTTTTTATTGATGTTGTTATGTTTCTTTTTTCTTTTATTACCTTTCGGCTTCGCATTTTTTCGCGAATTGTGATTTCATTGATTTCTGTTGGAGCAGAACTCTCTGGCCAATGAAATTCGCCGGGCATTCACGTGCACATATCGGAAATAATGCTCGCAATTTTTCCTTTGTTTTCCCTTTGTTCGCTTGTGCTTGGAGGGCTTACCGGAAACGGTGTTATCATTACCGGAAGTTCCGTCATTTCACTTATAATTCTTTCAATTTCACTATCCTCGCGATGTAGTTTCTGTATTAGAGGTCGGTAGTGATGGAAATTCGATGGTCCTTCTGGAATACTCGTTATATGTTGTATTTTCCATTCCCCGGTGTCCTTTGTTTGCGTGGCTCGGTCTTTTTTTTGTATTTTATTTGTTTGTGAGGCGATGCCGAGAGTTGCTATTGTACTGGTTTTACCGGTATACCACTTTTTTGGGTTTTTTATTACATTTTTTATTTTAACTTTCCCTTTTTTCTCCCAGAATCCCTTTTCACCGGTCTGCACACAAAAATTCCGTGTTGTCGCGAAGGACTCGGTTTGGGTGTTCGCGTCCATTTCGCACGTGTTTTTCGTTCAAAATTCACGGTATGACTGAGGTGATTCATGCGTAATAGGTTCGGAGATTCTTTCTCCTTTTGTACTATTCATGATTCACTCCAAATTTGAGGTGTTTTGGTTTTCATTTTGGGTAATCTCCTTTGCTATGTCGGTATTGTCGGGATTCTCTGTCGGAAAATATTTTTTTAAATTCGTCGCATGATACATTCCTCTTTCAATTTGAGTGTTTACTCCTTCGAGAATGTATGTCGCCGGTGCGATTTGTTTTTTTATTCGGTACGGTCCTTCGTATATCGAGAAAAATTTAGCGACCATTCGGTTTGCGGGATCGCTAACGTTACATGCTTTTGCCAAAACTAGATCGCCTTCAAAGAATTCGACTAATTTATGTTTTTCATCGAATCTTTTTGCTCGGAGACGGCCTTTTTCCCGTATCCTCTGAGCTGCGAGCGTAAGTTTTTGTTCGTATTTCTCGTTTGACTCATCTTTTTGAATATCGTGGAATGTTTGGATCCATTTATTCCAAACACGAGTTGGCTTTTTATTGAAATGTAACTCGATTGGAGTAAATTCCGTAGTATCGTGGTAAGTCTCGTTCATACAATCTTGTATAACTCGGACCCATTTTACCCACGAGGAATGTCTTCCGGTTAGTAGAGTTCGGAAGAATCTTCTGATTTCTCTATTTACCCTTTCCACGATATTTCCTTGGGGATGTCGGATAGATGAAAATATAGCTTGTATATTCTCCTCCTTAAGTTTGTCTAGCCATTTCCGGGATGTAAATTGTGTCCCGTGATCAAATTGTAATGCTCCTGGTTTACCATATGTCGGTATGTAATCGTTAAAGGTTTTATTTGCGGTGGTCAGTGCAGTGGCTGTTTTTAATGGGTACAAAACGACGTATTTAGAAAAAGCGTCGATTGTAACGAACAGATATTTCATCCCTCCGGCTCCGGTCGGTAAAGGACCGTAAAAATCTATTGATACCAGATCTCCTGGACGTTCAGGGGTTAGATTTTGTTGCGCCGCATATGAATGTTGATTTGGCACCTTATTTCACTGGCAACTATCACATGTAGATAGAATCTTCTGAATTATATGATATAGTTTCGGATATGTGAATGATTCATCGATAATTTTCCATACTTTCTTGGCTCCTGCATGACCGTAGAGTCGGTGTGTGTCCCAAACAAGTGTCCACATGGTGCTTCGTGGAAGGACCACTCGTTCATAGTTCTTCGCTGAGATTTTTAGCAAAACCCCGTCTTGTAGACGGTATCGATTAAACTTCATGGTTCCCTTCCGTAAACCCAAGATGTACACAGCGAGTCTCTCGTCTCGTGTTTGCCACACGGCCATGTTTTTGAGTCTTTCCTCAAGTTCGCTGGAGGGTTGTTCGGCCAAAAGTGTGGCGATGGTAATGAGTTTGCCTTTGACACCCCCTGGATCGGGGGTAGAATGTCGGCTAAGCACATCTGCAACTACGTTTCTTGTCACAGGACAATGTTCGAACGTAAGGTTGTAATCGTGCATTGCCAAAACCCATCTTGTGAGTCTTTCGTTCAACCGTTGACAGTTTTTTAGAAAGATTACTGCCTTATGGTCTGTTATTACACGAATTTTTGCCCCGTATAAGTATGTACGGAACTTTTTTTAATGCCCATACGATGGCTAAAAGTTCTTTTTCGGTTGTTGTATACATGACCTCTGGTCCTTTTAGGGTGCGGCTTGCGAAAACCACCACCGACAGCTCTCCGTTCTCATCCTCTTGTGCCAAAGTTCCTCCGAGCGCGTAATTACTTGCATCGGTTTGTAGGATGTATTCTTTGTTGGGATCGGGATGTTTGAGTAACACATTTTCGATAAAGAGTCTTTTTACGTTTTGGAACGGCTCTTTTTCTACCTCTCCCCATCTCCATTTGACTCCCTTTTTTAGCAGTTCGAGAAGAGGTAGGAGCGCGCTGGCGTGATGTTTAGCGAATTTTGTGTAGTAGACTGTTAGACCCGTGAAACCTCGCAGTTGTTTTATGTTTCGTGGATCTGCTAAGTCTTGTATCGATCTAATTTTGTCCGGCTGTGGTTTTATTCCCTCGTTCGTGATAATGTGACCGAGAAAGTCCATTTCTTGCCGAAAGAATTGAGCCTTTCTTAATTTGATTGTCATCCCGTGATTATTCAATCTTTCCAGGAGTTTATCGAGATGGCCCATGTGTTCTTCAAAGTCTTGTGAGATGCATAATAAGTCATCCACGAAATTAATAATATTATCCCCGAGATCTCGCAGGCCAATGTCCAATGCTCGTAGGAGGCTGGCTGTACTGGTTTTTAGTCCAAACGGGGTTACGATAAACTCGTAAACTTTACCCCTGTGTCGGAAAGCGGTGTATTTATATGAGTCCGGGTGCAATGGCACCTGCCAAAAACTATTCGTCAGATCCAGACTCGTCATGACGCCGATTGAATGACATCTTTGAAACATCTGTTCGATGTTCGGTGTGCATTCGTGGTCGTCTGCTAAAACTTGATTAAGTTTTCTAGCATCGAGGCACAACCGAACTGAACCATCTTTTTTTTCGACCACAGTAAGGGGATTCACCCACTCACTTGTTGATCTTTGTATGATTCCGTGTTGCATCAGTTTCTCGATTTCTCGATCCACCTTTTCTTTGAACAACATTGGAATCGGGTAGGAGTGTGCCACTATCGGTATATCCGTTGTGACCTCTAAACGATGTTGGTACACTTGAATTAACCCGGGCCTCTTCCGGAAAACATTCCTATGTTTCCAGAGTACCTCTTGAAGGGATTGTTGCTCCCTTTCTCCCAGGAGAGGACTTGCGATTATTACTTCGTTAATTTCGTTTATCGAAACTCCGTCATCACAACTTTCCTGTGGATTTTGTAGTCCAATAGTTGCAATTGTGGGAATTTCAGGGAAGTTTACATTCACCGCTACTTCCCCGGAATGCTTCGTTTGTTCTTTTGGAGATTGACTACTTTCCCCCTTGTTCGCTTGACGCACGGATGTGACTTTTTGGGTCTCGAGTGTGCTATGCAGACCTTTTTTAGCCGGGTTGTCCTCTCTGGGTCCCAGCTGTGTTGGTACTGTTTCAGTCACCTCGTTATATTTGACCCTTAATGTGTCGTTTTCCACGTCTATTAAACTTTTTAGAGGTTGTAGCGTGTCTACTCCGAACAAAACGTCGCGAATTAGCCCCGGAACGACAAGATATCGAACATATGTTCGAACTTGTCCAATTTCCGTCGTTGCCATAATCTGTTTGGTGATTCGGCATGGCCTTCCCTTGATTGCCCCTTTTACTGTTACTCCCGTTACAGGAATTATTGGACACTTAACGAGAATATCTCGATTTTCTAGGAAAAATTCCTCCGATATCGCGGTCACCTTGGATCCGCTATCGATTAGAACAGTGACAGGGATGCCTTCGATCTGTGCGTAGATCTCTGAACATTCCACTATCGGAACTGCTTCTTCTTCATTTACCTCGTCCCCTATCAAAAATTCCCTTGTGTCTGAGAAGATCGTGTTGATAGGGAACCACCTTTCTTCGTCTTCGTTTTTATTTATTGTATTTGCCGTTGTACTCCGCGTTTCCTCCTTACTCCTTGTATCCGATGCGGGTACAGCGGGTACTAGTTTCCCGCCTTGGAGGTAGAAGGTTTCGCAATGTCTACCTCCGTGACTACGGTTTGGATGGTTTGTTCTTGTTGCGGCAGGTTTTGTTGATCGTTATTCGGAGGATAGTTACGTTTTTGTTTGTTCCAGGGTGGCTTCTGCCCCCCCGGACCTTGATTTGACTTTGGCTGGTTATTTGAGGAGTTGTTACCTTTGGATTGTTCTCCCTCTGGAATTTTGTAGGGCTGATTTTCCTTAGGTCCCTCTGTTTTTTTATCAGAGGATTCCTTATTGCGTTTAGCATTAACTGGTCCTCCTTGTTCAATTTTCTCGACGAAACCCATGAGTTCCTCGAGTGTCTCAAACCCGCGACCGACGATTGTCGCTTGGATCTCATCAGTAAAGTGTTGCGCTAAAGCGCTGATGATCTCCTTGTCGGTAGGTGGTGGAATGAGATCCCGAGCGCTCCCAAAGATGCGTGTTGCGTACTCAACTTTATTGGTCTTTCCGTCTTTATTAAAGAATCCGAATTCGAGATTTCTCCGGACTTTCCTTTGCACGTCTTTGCTCCAATATCTCTGGACAAATTTTTCTTCTAACTGGTCGACAGTGTTCACGTACTCTTCGACCAGGAGCCACCATTCCTTTGCCGCTGATTTGAAACATTGGCCGATGAGGTACTTCAATTCTGCGGGTTGTGGTTGCATAACCACGCAGTATTGTTTAAATTCCCGGAGGAATTTCATCGGTCTTTGACTACCCGATGCATCGAAAGTTGGTGGAGTTAGACGGATATGATTCTCCGTGGCTCTTCTGTTACGTAGAGTTGTGTTTTCCACTTCCGGTTGGCAATCTTCGTCTTCCTCCGGAAAGTATGGAGATTTTTTTCGATTAGACTGGTGCGTTGGGACAATCCGGGTGCTTTCGATATCGTGTCGGTCCTGGTGACTAATTTTCTCCGCCAGATCTTGTACTCTGGCTTCCAGGTCCTGTTGTACCAGCCTGTGTTGTGCCGTATTTACCTCGAGGAGACTCATACGTTCCGCGTTATCTTGGACCTTTGAATCCAAATCGCGCATCTTTTCCTTCATGGAAGCTGTCACTTTGCTAACTTCCGTAGCTATGTGTGTTTGGAAAATTTTGGTTTTCTCCACGATGCGTAATTCAACACATTCTAAACGGCTGTCGACCGCTTTGACAAGCGCTTTTTCCATTGCCTCGATGGCATGACTTGTTTCTCTCCAGTGTGCCATGAAATTATTATCGATGGTCTCACATCGGCTGGTCACATCGATAACGACCCTTGCTAGTCCTTCGACTTTCATGCTCATATCACGCATAGCCTCGCGTATTTCCAGTAGAATTTCCTCTGTCAGAGTTGATTCTCGGAGTTTGGGTGTCATGCGCTTTGGCGGGATTTGTTCGGAAAGAGGTTGGCGTTTCTCTCCGAATTTCCCGTGTTCCTCAGCGAGAAACACTTTTGCTGCGTTTGATGGGAGCGTGATGTCCGCCTTGGATGTTCCTACGCCCGAGTCGAATAGTGCTTGAATCTCCAGATCCAGGGTGATTCGCACACTGCTGGATCCGTTGTTCGCTCGATGATCTGGATGCTGTTGTTAGTGATGTTGGTGGTGTCATCACCCGTTTTCTCAACGCCGTCGGCCATTTTGATAATTTTGATTAATGAATCGAACAGATTCTATAGGCGCACCTGCCCCACGTTGGGCGCCAGTTGTAACGGTACGTTTTTGGAGGCTTACAGCTCTTTGCTCCAAAACGTTCGCTATTGTGAGTTTTTGGCTCACGGAGATGTGAGGGCAGGTGCTGTAAATTATAAATCTGTTTGTTGATTCGAATTGTCAACAATAATTGTGATTTTATTGAGACACTGGCGTGAATACAAAAGAAATAGTGGACTTTGTCCAATAATTAGATTTTCAGCTCTCAAATATTTAAATTGCGAAACAGATTGAAGGGTTATTTTATTGCGGATGCAGGAATTTGATTCTACGTTAAACAGTCGCTTATCAGTTAATGACGAGACGAAAGCAGTCGCCAAGGTCCCCCAAGGCAGTCGCCGGCGCTGTCACGAAGAGATAAGCCGTGCAAAAATGATTCTACGTTAGATGATCGATATTAACCACCAACGAGACGAAAGCAGTCGCCGAGGTCCCCCAAGGCAGTCGCCGGCGCTGTCGTGTACTAATACGTCACCGCAATGGAATAGATTTTACGTTCATTAGGATTAGATGGATAAACCGAAACGAAAGCGGTCACCGAGGTCCCCCAAGGTAGTTGCCGGCGCTGGTTTTTTAAAGGAAGGGTAACACTAGACGAAAGCGGTTGCCGAGGTCCCCCAAGGCGGTTGGCGGCGCTGTGTTTGGAAAGGAAATATTTAAATTCAAAAGGAGGTCTGTTCGCTGAAAGAAAATTTATTTAGATTAATTGTTTAAAGATGAGTGGCCGACGTTGGTTTCTTCCTTCAATGATTGGATCGTCGTCGAGAAATTTGTCCCTTGCTTCTTCTTAGCGTCGGGACTCTGTCGGGTAAAGTAACGCTTTACTCGAAAATGAAAAGTGTTGGAATCATGCTATCGAGAATTATCGATAATCAAGATGGAGGACTCAAGATCAAACGAGCCGTAGCCGCGCATAAGTTCCTCTCTGTTCGAGTTTAGCATCGAAGTGCAGTCCCTCTGTGCTCGCGATCGGGTCTTATATACCCGAGGGCGAGGCCCTTTTTTGTGTCGATTGACGCACGAAGTACGTCAAACTTCGCAGTCCTTTATTATCACTGCCCGGGGTCTGCCGCAACAGCCTATCGAATTCGTGTGCAAAATGTGATGCAACACTACCGGGCAGCTCCAGCTATCGACCGTAGCTATTGATCGACTGTACGGTCGGTAATTCGCATGCTAATTTCTTCGCAAAATATGATAAATGACCGATAATCGGTCTGGTATTTATCGCATGAATTTTTCGTTCTAAATTATTAATTTTATTCTATAGGTACAGGGGTCGAAGGTTTTATACCGTCTCAACATATATATATTTTTTTTGTTTTGTTTTTTTTTGTGTATATGTTTTATTATTATTTTTTTTGTTATTTCCATTCCCTTTTTTTCCCCTTCTTCCTGTATTAGATTACCCCCTGTTAAATGTTTATTATTATTTTTCTTTTCGTGCATAATATTTACTTTGATTACCCCATAACCATTGTATTGCTGTGTGGTTGCCTATATTTATCTTCTACTTAAACCCTTGTCTCTGGCCCTGAGTAAGGTTGCATTCGTTGGTATCCATGACACGCGTCAACGGGCTCTCGGTAGAGGCTCGCTAGTCGTGAACCGATTAGCCTCTCTCTGCTGGGTGTGAGGCTATGGTTACCTGGCTGCACGGTGACTCGGTGAACTCGGGGCACGAGATCGGGCTCCGGGACACGGGGCTTCGGACGAATATCCAGATGACCGTTATTTCCCTCTTCGTTCGGTTCAACGTGCCGGTATCTTCCCAGCCCCAAGTATTCGATTGAGACGGGATTTTGGCCGTGAGGAATAATAGTGTTATTTTCCCAGTAGTAATGCGTTCTACCGAGTACAATAGGCTGGTCAGGGTTGGCTGCGTGCCCACAGCCGGCGTGTTTTGTCGGTGAGTTTTCTCCACTCAGGGGGCACCCAAACGTATCGCCTCGGCTCGACCGTCCGGGGTAGCAACATGCGCCAATAACACACGACATTTTGCATTCCTAGACACGGTAGTAACCGATCACGGTTAATGGTAATAGGTAGTCGATCTGTTGCAAAAGCGAGTCGGGGTTCGTTCCAAAGAGGCACAGGTTCGACTAGGCTGGGCCAACCGTTCCTTCCATGTATTGGGACCGTTCTATAGTCCTGTTGTGAAGGTAAAAGTATATCGATACTCCAATGATACATGACTCTTCCTAATTTGATATCTGTGAATGGTTGATCGCGCAGTTGATCGGTCCAATCTTCTAACAATGCCGGTGTCAAACTCCTCCATTCAGGTGGAACGTAAAGATCGAGGTTCTTCCTTGCGATGTCGATGTATATTGTTATCTTCCAATAACAGTAAAGTCGCGAAGCCCCAGGTGCTAGACAGGGCGGTTTTACCCTTCCGATAGCGATGTGAAGAATCTCGGATGTGCTGAGTTTTGGAATTGTTCCATGAAGTTCATGATTAGTTTCTCTTCCACATGTGCACCGAGACATGTTGGTTGACTGTCGATAAGAAAAATTCACTAAAGTTATTGGTCGCGCTCAAATCATAGTTGAACCTTTGACCTACTTAGTCGTTGTTACTCCAGAGGGAGGAAAAAAAAAGATCATGCTGATTCCAAAAAAAAAAAATAGATTTTGTTAATTACACAGTGAAAGTTTTACGTTCCTACTTTTTGTTGGGATTATGGGTTAGTACCAAAACCATGTAAATAGTTTGTATTATTATTTCCTCGGTAGGGAACCTTTGTTATTCCTGTATATACATATTTTCTTCCTGTCGTTACATTATTCCGCGGACATCCTTTCTTCGGTTCATTGCTTATCTGTTCGTCGTTCGAGAGTGAAATATACCGGTTTCCTGTTGGGGAGAGGGATGTGAAAGACTGTGTTTTTAATTCTCTCGAGTGTTGGATAGATTCTTGTCTCGGGTGTGCTCGCTGTTTCGGGTTCCGGTTCCTCACCGGAGTGAGAAGGATTGACTCCTCCTTAGGAACTGTTTCCTTGGCATCGAGCCCGTTTTCAGCGAGCTCGATATGACATATAGGTCGAGGGGTCTTGTAGATTTCCTCGGTTGTCTCGACAGAAACATTTTTTTGTTGCCCCGTAGTTCGAGGCAGGGTAGTAGCCATGGATTTGACATTTGGGTTACAGGATAGGCGCTGAGTGTCCTCTTGGTGTACTGTTACTGGGACTTGGTAGTGGTGACCCAATGATTCCGTAGGCATCGACGGCCGTAAGTCATAAATTCTCGGGTCGAAACCGAACTGTAGTGGTCCCGGCGAGAACTCTGTTCGGGGTCGCACAGGTGTATACGCGGGCTGATACTTCGGAGGTTCGTCGCGACGTAACGGGCTTTCCGGGCCAGCCTCATTGACGCCACCGTTGTCGTCTTTATTGGTTTTGGGAGGCCGCCTGCCGAGATGCATCAGTAGAGTTGTCACAGAGTCCCATATGGCGCCGAGGAGGTATAGCGACCAACCGTACACAGTGTGCAAAGCATAACCGTGTATTACTGCGTCAACTATGAGTTTAATTCCCCTGCATAACATTATAATACCGATCATTCCGGCACTGAATGTGCCGAAAGCGGAGAAATATCCCCAAGATTTTTCCCAAGAGCTTTCGATAATTTTGTTTATGGCCTGTTCGTCAATTAGGTTTGCAATTGTCCCCCCTTGCGTGATTGTGGGTTGTCCGACTATTCCTCTGGCTACGGAATTTAAAATCGCTGGTTGTTCGGCGGGAAACTTTATGTGGTCGCGAAGATCATCTAAATCCTTCTGTGTATATATGCCACTAGTAGCGAGAGATTGAGGGTTTCTGTATGTCCATGTATGTTGTGTGAGTGGTCGGAGCACCGTCGGTGGTGGTGCATGAATCAGTCGAGGCTCGATAGAATACCACTCCCCTCCCACCTTATACATGGATGGCACGAGCCCGTTGCACGTGACTTGCGTGCCGGTTTTCTTAAGGATATGCGTGCGAGGCGTCAAATGGTATGAATTATTTCCCACCTCTACGGGCAGTTGTATGTAACATTCTCGGGTGTCTCTAATTCTTACTTCCAGTGGAATGCATTTTACGATGTGGGCTACTTCGCCGGCCAAAGCAGCCATATACCCCGGACCCTTCATTATATTATAGGCAAACTCGTCGGGTATTTGTTTGGCGAGTCCTATGGTATTTTCTAGTACCTGTCTCTCGAGGTTGCATCTTTGTGTTAGAATGTCTCGATACATTTGTTTCATCTGTGTGCGAACGTGTTTTTCGACATAGACAAATTTAGAGTTTACGTACGCAAATAGATCAAGGTTTGATACCGAGAGAGCTTCCTTTTTTATGAATGGATATCCTTTATGTATTTCTACGATGAATAGCTTTGGATACTCGGTTCGTATCAGTGTGTACCCACACACCATCGTATGGTCCTTTGCCGTTAGTGCAAAAACCACATCTCCCTCCGTCAGAGAGTACATGGTTTGTTTGTAGCGTGTATCGGCGTCGGAGGTGCGTTTCGTGGGCCCTTCGTAAAGTACGCCGTATCGCTTGGTGTGATAACTGTCCACCGGGAAAGGCTCCCAGAAAGTATCGCCCCCGTCTATGTCAGTGCAGTGGCCCTCGTCGAGCTCGCATCGTGTACCTGATTTTAAGTGTACCTTGTTGGTGTCTACACCGACGTCGGCCATATAATCTCGAAGCGTGATCTTCGCTGTGCCCTTTACGTACAGGGTGGAAAGAAATGTTTGGTCGAGACTTCGGCATATGAATCTCCAGTTCATGTCCGGCGCAGATCACCCCCATACACGGTGCCGCAAAATTGACATTGACCTTGAAATTGAAGGTCACATTTTTTTTACGTCAAAAAATTCTGTGAGTCATGACGAACAAAAGTCTCAAAGGGACCATGGGTCGGAGATGAGCCCTTCTGCTTGAAAAATCGACTTGAACTTGAAAAAAAATCAGATTCAAGAGTTCTTGCAGAAAATGTGCGAAAAACGAGAATGGGAGAGTTTCTATCCTAAAAAACGCTTTCCATCGCGCAGACGGAAACTTCTGAGTGGATTTTTTTAATTGAAAAGTTGCCGTTGCCCGACTTTGACCACGTGAAAGTGAACGGATAGGCCTTGATGATTGATGCCGTTGTTTGAGCGGGTTTTCAACCATCTTCCAAAGTCTTGCGTGCATGCGTGCGTGCGTGCATGCGTGCGTTGTCGTCTTACTCGATGGTTCGTTATCGTTTTCATTGACTTAATCACCGTTTGCGCCGTCCTGATCACTGTCTTCGTCAACTTTGTTACTATCGTCGTCAACTTTGTTACTATCGTCGTCGACTTTGTTACTATCGTCGTCAACTTTGTTACTATCGTCGTCGACTTTGTTAGTATCGTCGTCAACTTTGTTACTATCGTCGTCGACTTTGTTACTATCGTCATCATCTAGATCACTGTCGTCGTCATCTTGGTCCCTGTCGTCGTTAACTTGGTCACCGTATTCGTCGACTTGGTCGCCGATTCCGTCGTCTAGGTTGCCGATTTCATCGTCTTGGTCGCCGATTTCGTCGTCTTGGTCGCCGATTTCGTCGTCTTACAGTTTCGTCGTCATTCTCATTTTCGTCATTGTTTTTCTTTTCTTTTTTTTTGTCGTCTTCGTCGCACGCCTGTGTTACGACGGTCTTGGGCTTCGTCCGCTATGTCTTCGTTACCTCAATCGTCTTCGTCATCTCTATCATCGTAGTCGTCTCGATCGTCTTCATCGTCTTCGCCATCTCTATCATCTTCGTCACCTCTATGGTCTTCGTCGTCTCTATCGTCTCCGTCGCCTAAAACTTCCACGGCACGGATATTGTGCCGGATATGCCGATTGACCAGGCTTTTGGCAATTACGCTCGAGCTCGCGAAATCTATGCCCAGATAGTGCAGAATCGCGCTGGCCGTCAACGATTACCCCGTGGTGCGATCCCTCACAGACGCGAATTTCAACGTCTCGACGAATGATTCGCGGATCAGGAACGGTTCGAAGTGCTCCGTGCTGGTTACCATCGAGCCGGACGTCCTCGAATTCATTGGAGGATCGAAGAACGTGTTATCGCGTTGGCACGAGCTTATCCGGTCATGGGCCTACGTCGGATAGCTGCTCGCGTAGGGACATCCCACACAACAGTGGGACGCATCATTCGTGAGGAAGGATTGAGACGTT
Organism: Buathra laborator; assembly: GCA_934046635.1. NCBI lineage: Eukaryota > Metazoa > Arthropoda > Insecta > Hymenoptera > Ichneumonidae > Buathra > Buathra laborator. The sequence goes on from CAKOHB010000040.1 coordinate 447,059, forward strand.
ACCGTGAGCAATATGTGCAGGCGTTGCACCCTGGAGATCGACGAGCGCGCCGCCGATTTTGCAGGTGGATGCTGGAAAGATTGGAGAGCCATCCTAGATTTCTGGACAATATGTTGTTCACTGATGAAGCAAGCTTCTCTAGCACCGGGATAATCAATAGGCAGAACCTCCGTATCTGGGCAGACAGAAATCCCCATGCAATGGTGCAACGAATCATGCAGGGTCGTTTCGCAATCAATGTCTGGGCTGGTATGATCGGAAATCAGGTAATTGGACCCATCTTTCTTCCGTTGCGACTGAATACGGCGCATTATCTCAGATTTCTTCAACGTGATCTGCTGCCCCGGCTCCATCAAATGATTCCTAGGGATCGTCGGCACCATATTTATTTTATGCACGACGGAGCACCTCCTCACTGGGGTCTTCGGGTTCGCGCTTTCCTGAACAACATGTTCGGTAGTCGATGGATTGGACGGCATCCTAAGCCACACTTATGGCCCCCCCGCTCTCCCGATCTCAATCCATTGGATTTCTTTTTCTCGGGGGCACTGAAAGCAGTAGCAGTGCTTCGATCATGCAGGGCATTGAGGTCCGTGGCTGATCTCAGATGCCAAATAGAGGAGGGCGTAGCGAGACTCATGAGAAACGAAAATCTGCTCGCTCGTGTCAGGACGAATTTCGAAGAGAGACTCCGTTCGTGCTTACGTAATGGAGGTCGACACATAGAAGCCGAAGAACAAGCGCGCATGCTCAGAGCTGCCGGAAGAGATGGATCTATTCTTTGGATCCCTCGGCACCGTCGTCGCCAGCCACGAAACGAAGCGAACGCGGAGTGATCAGCGACTGAAACGCACGCGCTCCCGCGCACACACGCACACAGACACTCGTGGTTCGGAGTCAATAAATACCGGGAAAGTGACGAGTCCTGGGGTCCACGAACACTCGCACGCACACACAGACGCACGTGGTTTGGAGTCAGTAAATGCCGGGAAAGTGACGAGTCCTGGGGTCCACGAACACTCGCACGCAGACACAGACGCACGTGGTTTGGAGTCAGTAAATGCCGGGAAAGTGACGAGTCCTGGGGTCCACACGCGAACACGCACACGCACACGCACACGCACACGCACACGCACACGCACACGCACACGCACACGCACACGCACACGCACACGCACACGCACACGCACACGCACACGCACACGCACACGCACACGCACACGCACACGCACACGCACACGCACACGCACACGCACACGCACACGCACACGCACACGCACACGCACACGCACACGCACACGCACACGCACACGCACACGCACACGCACACGCACACGCACACGCACACGCACACGCACACGCACACGCACACGCACACGCACACGCACACGCACACGCACACGCACACGCACACGCACACGCACACGCACACGCACACGCGACTTTGGAAGGTGGTTGAAAACCCGCTCAAACAACGGCATCAACCATCACGGCCTATCCGTCCACCTCCACGTGGTCAAAGTCGGGCAATGGCAACTTTTTAATTAAAAAATTGCACTCAAAAGTTTCCAGCTGAGCGATGGAAGGCTTCTTTTATGACAGAAACTCTCCCGTTTTCGGTTTTTTCGTAAATTTTCTGCAAGAACTCTTGATTATGATTTTTTTTCAACTTCAAGTCGATTTTTCAAGCAGAAGGGCTCATCTCCGACCCATGGTCCCTTTGAGACTTTTGTTCGTCATGACACACAGAATTTTTTGACGTGAAAAAAAAATTTGACCTTCAATTTCAAGGTCAAGGTCAATTTTGCGGCACCGTGTATGGAGGTGATCTGCGCCGGACATGAACTGGAGATTTATATGCCGAAGTCTCGACCAAACATTTCTTTCGACGCTGTACACCTTCTCCCAATTTCCATAAGGGTCGGAGTAATAAACTCCCTCGCACTCTGAATCCTGGCTTATTGTTCCTGCTAATGAGAGGGGTCGAGTCGTTTTTCAAGATTCCATGGACTTCAGTTTGGCCGATCTTTACGTCTCCGTATTTATACTGTAACGGGGATCTTGCTGCCGACTGGTGTCTTACTGGAGGGACACGGGGGGGATCAGTTATTGGAAACGAAGGGGGTAAATTAACTAAAGAAAAGCATAAGTTTATTTACAGCTCAAAAAAAAACAATAAATTATACAGAGTAAATCGAAAAGAAAATACGAGATAACAAACCAAATCAAATGAAAGAAAATAGAGGGTTTAATACAAAAGAAAAAAAAATAATAACTCGAAGCCAATGTTCCGCTAATATCTACGCGAAATAACAATACCGATAACTAAATGGATAATCTGTAATGACGGGGCAGCGATAAGGGTTGGCGAGGGGAGGGTCGAACAGAACTTTATTATGGCGGTGACCACGAGGCAATCCGCTACGCGTATGCACTCGTGGTACGGCAAAAGGGACGACGGGGACTACAACGGCTGTTGGATAACGAATCGGCGAAATTACCGGAAACTTTCCGGTAATCTACGGGGCCGCTAAGAAAATGTTTAAGAGGAAAACATTAATACGTTTCGGCGTAACAAAATAATGCAACAAAAAAAAAAGAACGAAAAGATGGGACGATATATTGGCGATGAGAAAGGGCGGTGGGGGGGGGGGTCGAGCAATGCACAATAATTAATTGTTTTGGGCACCAGTTACCAGTACACGGGGTAACACCGTTTGCGACTGGGGAATGACTATGAAATTCTATAAGTGCCGACTATTCGATGGGACTACTTATCTCTTGGGAGGGTTAACTGATCTTTCGGCTCTGAATTTAATCCGTCGGCTTTTTCGGGGCGACTAATTATTATTTTCAGGTCAAAGGGGACTAACGGGCGAACACTCGGGGAGATTTATGCAATAAACTTATGCGATATCGGCACCCACCACGTGCACGAGCGCGATGCCGGTGACTTGCACGTGAGACACGCGGTCGAATCTCACGGGATTTCTCGGTAACTACGGGCTGGGTCTCGGGGGGACAATGAATGCGGGGTTTATCACACTCGGAAAAGATGTAAGACACTCACTCGTATAATATACACGCTGGATCTCGACAATCTCTCTCTCGCAACACGCTTCGTACACTCGGTAATTCCTCTATGTCGTTACGCACGTCTACTTGCTTCTACGTCTCGATCGAGGCTGAGGTACGCTCGTCTTCGCGGAAGTCTTCTCGTAGAACAGCGCTGCGGATGTCGGCGGTGGGAGAGAGAAGGCAGTACTCGACGTCGGTCGATACATCGCTCGATCGACGGGTGGGGCGGCAGGTGGCGTCAGCGGTACTGATTGATCGTCGCTCGATGGCATCGAACGACGATAGCTAACGGTGGATGGTGGCGGTGTTGTCGGCTCTCGCGCCGTGGTTGACGGCAACGGCGGAATTCGGCGATGAACACTTTGCTGTCGAGCGATGTTCTCCCTCGGCTTTTCCTGTCTCTCTCTTACTCTCGTGCGTTGTCTCAGGATCTCGTTGTGGGGAGCGTACCTTGCCTGTCGCGTGGGTTCGTGGGAGGGCGGGGCGGGGGTTAGATAGTATAAATTCGCGTCGACTTGGCTCCGTGGTGGGTGGAGCTCGATCGAGAGACTTGATACCTAGTTTACTTCGTTAATTGTAATAGATGCGTGCATAGATATGTATTGACATATCTATGCACGCATCTCGCGATATGTCATCAATGTACGAGCATTCTCCGTTAGGTACATCCATACCGTGTGACCACATTCCGCATCGTCGTATAACGCGGTGTATCTCTACTTTGCATTGTCTAATATGGATAGTTGAATATTGATTTATTTGTAACAATTGTATGTGGACCCCGGTTTCATTTATTTCTTGTTGAGGGATATCGCATTCACCGACTTCCAATAGCGAGACGGTCGTGATATTCAGAGTAGCGCCATTGCAATCGTATCCAATTAATCCTTCCGTGTGACGGAGATAGGTCACCAAGTAGAGAACTACGAATCCTCCTATTAGTACCCTCCCGAATTCCATCTGTAACGTCATCGATTTTACTTGTAAATCGAAACGCATGAGCTCATAGCAAAAAGAGAGGGGAAAAAGAGCATCGCTAACGTTCTGTCTTCTCCTTACCTCCCATCGTTAGTATTCAAGTCGCCGCTACAAACGTGCTCGCCCCTCGATTACATGTGTAAACATTGGATTTTGATACGTGAATTATAAAGAAAAGAGGCGGAGTGTTGTGCCCGTCGAAATGACTAAAAGGCAGCTACCGTCCGAGATTTGTTTTATTGAGTATCTTTGCTTGATCGAGCAAGTACCTTTTGTAAGAAGAAACAAAAATGTGTCGTGTACGCGAACCGCTATCTCCGACTCTGCAGCGATTGCTAGATCTCGATCCCTTCATTGATGGGAGGGTGTCTATTAGTGTTCAACAAGGAGTGAGACGCGTGAGATTTATCCGTCGGTTGTTAAATGATGCACCTTAAGTATAAATTGTGTTGTTTATACCTTCCCGATATGTATATATCTATTTGTTTTCCTTTTCTAGAATTTAATTATTATATTTTTTTTCTTTTTTTTTTTAATTCTCCTTTTTAGGCACTCACTATAACAATAGGCAAAGAGTGCCTATTAAAATGACCATCGAGGCTTCTTCACACAGCTTTCGATGGGGATTCCCCGCAGCGTATGCTCCAAAAAAATTAGTTTTTCAGAATTTACTTCGGTGTACCTCCAACTTCATGCGCAGTTAATTTGAAGTGACTCCGATGACTGAAAATATTTTTTTTAGCCTGCGGTTGAATAAAAATAGCTTTTTCACTGAATTTATCTTCTCGGACGTCCGTATCACAGTGTAACTTTGGATGGTGCGAACCAATTTTGTTCTCCTTCGCAGGAGTGTTTTATCACATCATGACTATTGTGCACAAACATTTTGAAACTACTGCGAAGCCTTTAATGAGTTGTTCCAAAATAAAAATTCAATTTTGTTCCGCTAAATGTCCGTACGGTGCTCCAATTATGAAGTCTACGAACCAAATTTTTTCTTTTTCGCATCATTATTTTATTTTATCGAAAACACTATGCACAGCAAATTTGAAGACATTCCGACGTCTCTGAACATTTTTTCCAGGCATTTTCCATTTAAAAATCCATTTTCTCCTGTCAAAGGTCCGTACGGCGCTGCAATTTTGAAACCTACGAACGAATTTTTTTCTAATTTTCAGCAATATTTCATTGCATCGAAAACACTATGCACAGCAAATTTGAAGACATTCTAACATTTCTTAATATTTTTATTCTACAATTATTTCTAGTGAGGAATTATTTTAAAGGTTATGTTACTTTAATTTTCCAAAAAACTATTTTTCATCATGTCAGAAAAGAAAATTTGGTTGCGAAAAATAAAACACGAAATATCACACATTGATTAACAAATATTAGCCCTTTTTATTTCGAAAATAATATATTTTGAACGAAACCATTCACAATATTTTACAATACATCATTCACATTCGTAATAAAAATCATAAATTTCACGGGTGCACTGAAAAACTTGGTTATAATTTCACAAAGAAGAATCATCGAATATCCAAAATTATTGCAATTTGCCAAATAAAATTTAAAACAATCGCGACTATTTATTTTTTTTCCGTTCATTCTATCCGTCAAACTTTGGAAGCCGACGACAATTCCATAGCAGACGTGATAAAGTTCGCACACGCCGCGACATTGATATTCTGTGGCGGGATGATTTGAAATGAAAATAAAAAATCTCAGCTTTTTTTTCGTTTTTAATGTAAATTACTTTAAATATTGGGAAACTGCAATTTAATTTTTTCAAATCTCTTTAAAATTTTTTCGAAACAAAAAAAAAATTCAAATTTTATCTCGAATTTTTCCAACCACTCTTCTACTTTCTTTTCAATTGTTTCAATATTCCGATCTTAAAACACACAGTAGGTTCAGGTGAAACGCGCAGCGCGACGTATGAACATATTCGATACGTAGCGCATAACGCGAAGTGTAATCACACTTGGTACGGAGCGCGTAGCGCGACGTGTACCCCCGTGCGTGCCTTAAAAATTGTCCCCCCGGGACATTTTTCGGGGGGTTTGGGGGGCGGAGCCCACCAACAAGGGCCTCTGCGCCCGCAGGGCGCTGAGGCGCTTGTTCTTTAGTTGGGTTTTGCTTTACGAGGATGTATTTGATTTGCGGCTACTCTTCGATGATTTTCCTGACCCGGACGATTTCGTTGAACCTGCTGGGTTTCCCGAGCCCGATCCTGTTCGTCCGCGTTCGTGGTGGCATTTGCGTTGGTCAGTATGTTTTTTCCCTTTCTTTTTTTTCTCTTTATCTTCTTTTTCCGTTTTTTTTTCTTTTTTTTTATAGTGGATATTTTGATTTCAGGTGACATTCCCATGTAATTTTCGGAAATCGGTTTTTCATTATGCGGGTATATGTCGTTTGCCAAATTTCTTCATTCAACACAAAAAATTGTAAATGAAACAATAAATCGTCTCTGTCTTGTACGTGGTGTTGAGTCTTGGTTGTATAGGTTTCGGGGGTAGACCCCGTCTTCTCGTAGTTCTATTCGTTCCGTCCCTTCCTATTTCCCCTTCTTTTTGTTTTCCCTGTCTTCCTATTGACTCGTGGGTGAACCGTGGCGACCCATTGGTCACCTTTGGAGGAAAAATCGTCAAGCCAAAGGGATGGTCTTGTGCTTAAAAACCCTGGTACGCGTTATTTTATCATCATTTTCAGTTTGTTCCTTTCCGAAAAACTTGAAATTTAACATGGCTCTTTACGGACCGTTTTCGACCTGCGAGTCGCTCGACAATGTCGACGCGTTCGAGGTGTTGACGGGCGACCATGGCCCGATCATCGAGGGGGAAATTAATCCCCTGGAACAAGCGTTCCGGGACTTGGTGGCCCGTACGCGGGTCACCCGTCGGCAGGAGTTGGAAAAAGCGTAAGTTTTCTTGGTTTTTTTTTTTTTTTTTTTTAATTCAATTATTTTACTTATATTGTGTTTGTTGTGTTTTTTTTCCAGTTGGATCTACGAGGACTTTGCTCTTCGAATCCTCTTCGGGATTAACCCGTACGAGGACGAGGAGAATTGGGACCGGAGTCCCGTGGAGGGGTCCTTCTTCGAGGGGGACGAGGGGTTGAGATTCGCATGGTACGCGAGCGTCATGCGCTCTCACTGGGCGATGACCCCGTCGACCCTCTTTACGGCGGCACAGCGTTACTTGCCCGCCGTTCCGGAACCGACGGCGGGGGTTGTCTGGCCTGGCATGCGGTCCTGGCAAGTCCGCGATAATCTTCGGGCCTATGGCTACGTTCGGCGGCGTCGCGGAATTCCGGATTGTCCGGCCAGTCCACCACCCGAGGAACGCGGCGCCGTTCCCATCGGGGTCGTCGAAGACAGCGGCGATGAGGACGAGTGGGTGGGCATGGATCCTGGCGATCATTTCCTCGCCGAGGTTCTGGCGGAGCTCGAGGAGCCGGGGCCCTACGAGCCGCCCCTGCGTAATGTCCGTGCTCGCCGAGAGGTAAAGATTCGTCTTCCTTCTTGTATTGTATTTGTGTTCCTTTTTTTTAATTTCATGTATTAATTCTGGCGTGGTTTTTTCTGTTTCAGGGTTGATGTCGTCCCCCTTCTAGTTTTTAAGTTTTATTAACTTTTATTTTTAAGTGAGGGTTTTTTTTTTAATATATTTTTTTATGTATAAGTTGATTGTATTGCGCTCTTCTATTGTATAGTATTTCCGTGCGTGTTTCTTTTTTAATATACGTCCCTTACGGGGCAATTTAAACATATTTGTTTGTGTTGAAAAAAATTCTTCCTAAACCTTTCCTTCATTTAGGTTATATTTAGCGTCCACCTGGGTCGTTTTTTCCTTGTTTCGTTTTTTTTTCGTTGATCGTCTCGTTGTTAATTGGTTTCGTCGTTGGTTGTTTCGTCGCTTCGTTCTCGTCGTTGGTTGTTTCGTCGCTTCGTTCTCGTCGTTGGTTGTTTCGTCGCTTCGTTCTCGTCGTTGTGCGTTCTCGTCGTTGGTTGTTTTGTCGCTTCGTTCTCGTCGTTGTGCGTTCTCGTTATATTTTTTTTCTTCTACTGTCGAGTCTTCAAGGCTCCTGACAAATGTTTAGATTTTGCTTTTCTTTTTACGGTCGAGTCCCCGAGATTCCTGATCAATGTTAACTTTTTTTCGATGTATATATATTTTCTTTTCCTGAGGGTTGAGTCCTCGAGACTCCCGATAAATGTTTGTATTTTTTTCTTTACTTTTTCTTTTACGGTTGAGTCCCCGTGACTCCCGATAAATGTTTAAAATTTTTTTTTTACAATATTTTTTTTCTTTTCTAATCTTTTCCTTACGGTTGAGTCCTTGAGACTCTCGATAACTGTTTAAATTTTTACGTTTTTTTTTTTCTCTTTTTCCTTTTTGCATGTTAGAAATTGTTTGATGACTAGCGTGTTCGACGAGGCACAATTATTGCCTGAATAATAACATAAAAGAAAATATTTTCCCGGCCTAGCGCTACTATGGCGGATCCCTTGTGCCGTAGTTGAACGTTTCTCTCTCTCTGTTTCTTTTCGTCGTTGCTTGACTCCCATTGGCCCTTTCAAGACCTCTGGTTGAGTCGGTCCTATGTATCTACGACTCCCTTTTTTTTTCAATGAATTCTCCTTCTCTTTTTTTTTGCATTTATTGGGTATGGTATTGCATTACAATGTGCATTGCTTATATTATTTTTAAAGCTTTAATCAATGTAAAATTTTTTTTATCTTTATTTTTTTTTATTATTACTTTTTAGGCACTGTTACGTCCAGCGTAACGCTCTGTTTATTTTCCCTTTTACCACCAATAAAAGTTGAACCTCAAATTCTAAAAAAAAGAAGAAAAAGGGAATCGGGCTAAAACTCCTGTCTAACGATATTCATTATTGCCTACTGTGAGATCAGGATCAAGTTAGCCTAAATTCTAACAACCTCAGAGTACTACCTTAACGAGTCGACGCCGACGAACCTAGATAAAGTAGATCCGGGCCCCATAGGCGGAGGCCGAGAAAGGCCGTCTCTGACCTCTCTTCCGAGCGCTCCCCGACAGATCCAAAAAAAAGAAACTAAAAGGAACAAGGCCCACTTACCGTAGGGATCTACTACTATCAATATCGACTACCGCCTCATAGATCTTTAACTCGGTATAAACTACCTTACCGTGGCCAAAAACCATTTAAAGAGGAACCTACGGTCAGTCGTTTAGAGCCTTCGGGCCCTAGATACATAGAGTCGGGTCGACAAATTATCTTCGTTAAAGGAAACGCCTTAAAACGTTGTTCAAGTTGAGCTTAATTCCACAGGCTAAACGAAAGGAGAAGGGCTTTTGATCATGATCTTAGCAGGGGGAAGAAGGGATTATTGTTGGATAAAAAGCACAGACCTCCCGACTATTCGCAATAAAGAATTTAAAGAAATAACGATGGCAGTTCTTTAACAAGGAATTAGAATACAGATAATGGCAGATAGAGAAATGACGCTGAGAATATACTTCGTTAAGAAAAGTAACAAAGGACACAATTCATATACAGGATTTGCTCTCTGGATCGCCTGTGTTTATTCTTATACTAGTAATTAAATATACATCGTTAAGTAAGGATAAAGAGAGTGACGCCACCATAAAGGCAAAAAGGGCTTCACCTCAATGAATCTGTACAAACGGTACACATTCGATGGTTTCAGGCGGAAAGAACCAGGTAGAAGAAATGGCCATGCACTCTCTGACTATAAGCGTAATACTACAAATACAATACTCGACTAATTTACTTCAGCCCTCGACAAATTCTCAACAGTAACCAACTTGAATACCAGTTTTGTTTAAACAAAATAACTAAACGAATAAACTGTAAGGAATTTGCCGAGAAATTTCTTTTCCATGGCACGCCACTAGACGAATTAATGTCGAAAAGAAATAAAAGTAAAATTTAATATTTTCTGTTTCACATTCATACACGCCACGACCAATTCACGTTCAATTACGTCTCATTTTAAGAATAATTACATTCATTTATTTTTATAGAATTAACGATGCCCGGTTCGGAAATCCTTATAAGGAGATACAATTTTATATTTCACGCAATACGTATAAAATTCAGAGAACATAGGAGAGCGTATTTCTATTCGACGATACCGGTTTTCTTTGTCTAGACACAGATGAGATTCGTTTAATAGTCGGATTGGAACACCACTCTTGTGATTTCTTGCATATAAAGTATTTACCTATAAAGCGGCAATGAGACACCAAAAGGATCTCTGGTAATGACTTCCAGGAAACCGGAAACAAGAAGAGAGGGGACCGATCCCTACGCGATCTCGTCCGCGCCCTTTTTCTTTTCGATACCCCACCCCGTCACTTACGGCGCTGGCCTGATAAACGAAATTATGCCTGAAAGAAGGACTTAAGATCACGGGCCAATCACGGAAGAGATCCGAAGCATCACCTCATCTTCTCGTTACTGTACCAAAATTCTATACGGAATAGATATAAAAAGACACTCCTATAACAAAATCCCCTCTACATGTCACCAAGAAAAATGGTATAAAAACCCCGGAAATTGTGCGCTCAGGAGCCACTTTAGAAAGACCAGATAGACAGACCACTTACCACTTAGAAATATCATTTAGAAGCACCCGTTTTGGAAGTACCCACATCGAAGTATCATTTAAAGAAACTGTATAGACCATATACCCTATAACCTGATACCAGTTACTTAGATACTCTCCGTAATACCATTTAAAATCACCGACGTTAGAAATATTCATTTCGAAGTATCATTTTAAAGAAACCGATTTAGACTATATAAAACAACGAGAAAAACCACCGAGGTTAATTTTGAAGTTTCTATAAAAATCAAGAACTTCGTACAGTACAATTTTCATTGAACTTTTTACCAATTGTATCACCCAAATAATTTTTTTTTGGCATTAAAAACCAGTGTTAATTTTCCTCGTATTTTGTGAAACATTTTATTCACCTTTTCTACTCATTTACGAACTCAAACCACGAGAACAAAGTCAACGAGCACCTGCAACTCATCGTTTACAACCGTAAGTACATTTCTACCAAATTATTAATCACGCATGATCTTATTTCCGTTCTCGCGACCCAGTAATTTATAAAGTTTTTTCGAGATTTTCCTTTTACTGTACTCCGCGTTCCGACACCTGGGCCAGAAGCCGGCAGGTAGCCGCCGTCCCACTTAAGATTTCCGCTCTATCTCTTTCTTTGTCACAAAGGCGCCGAAACCACTACCAATTAGTTGACACGCTAAGACACAGATACGACAAGCATTCTTAAGGGCTCCATCCCAAGCAATTTTCCGCAAGGTTAGGCTTTAAAAAGGAGCAACGTTGTTCTCTTTATCGACACCGGGAGTGGTAAAGGTCGGTTCAACACCCACCTGACCAGCGCGTGCGATAGTAACAAGAGGCAACTGTTACAACGCAAACTAGGATGATTAAAAGAACGCTAGTTTGGACGTAACAGCACTCACTATAACAATAGGCAAAGAGTGCCTATTAAAATGACCATCGAGGCTTCTTCACACAGCTTTCGATGGGGATTCCCCGCAGCGTATGCTCCAAAAAAATTAGTTTTTCAGAATTTACTTCGGTGTACCTCCAACTTCATGCGCAGTTAATTTGAAGTGACTCCGATGACTGGAAATATTTTTTTTAGCCTGCGGTTGAATAAAAATAGCTTTTTCACTGAATTTATCTTCTCGGATGTCCGTATCACAGTGTAACTTTGGATGGTGCGAACCAATTTTGTTCTCCTTCGCAGGAGTGTTTTATCACATCATGACTATTGTGCACAAACATTTTGAAACAACTGCGAAGCCTTTAATGAGTTGTTCCAAAATAAAAATTCAATTTTGTTCCGCTAAATGTCCGTACGGTGCTCCAATTATGAAGTCTACGAACCAAATTTTTTCTTTTTCGCAGCATTATTTTATTTTATCGAAAGCACTATGCACAGCAAATTTGAAGACATTCCGACGTCTCTGAACATTTTTTCCAGGCATTTTCCATTTAAAAATCCATTTTCTCCTGTCAAAGGTCCGTACTGCGCTGCAATTTTGAAACCTACGAACGAATTTTTTTCTAATTTTCAGCAATATTTTATTGCATCGAAAACACTATGCACAGCATATTTGAAGACATTCTAACATTGCTTAATATTTTTATTCTACAATTATTTCTAGTGAGGAATTATTTTAAAGGTTATGTTACTTTAATTTTCAAAAAAACAATTTTTCATCATGTCAGAAAAGAAAATTTGGTTACGAAAAATAAAACACGAAATATCACACATTGATTTACAAATATTAGCCCTTTTTATTTCGAAAATAGTATATTTTGAACGAAACCATTCACAATATTTTACAATACATCATTCACATTCGTAATGAAAATCATAAATTTCACGAGTGCACTGAAAAACTTGGTTATAATTTCACAAAGAATAATCATCGAATATCCAAAATTATTGCAATTTGCCAAATAAAATTGAAAACAATCGCGACTATTTATTTTTTGTCCGTTCATTCTATCTGTCAAACTTTGGAAGCCGACGACAATTCCATAGCAGACGTGATAAAGTTCGCACACGCCGCGACGTTGATATTCTGTGGCGGGATGATTTGAAATGAAAAAAAAAAAAAATCTCAGCTTTTTTTTCATTTTTAATGTAAATTACTTTAAATATTGGGAAACTGCAATTTAATTTTTTCAAATCTCTTTAAAATTTTTTCGAAACAAAAAAAGAATTCAAATTTTATATCGAATTTTTCCAACCACCCTTCTACTTTCTTTTCAATTGTTTCAATATTCCGATCTTAAAACACACAGGAGGTTCAGGTGAAACGCGCAGCGCGACGTATAAACATATTCGATACGTAGCGCATAACGCGAAGTGTAATCACACTTGGTACGGAGCACGTAGCGCGACGTGTACCCCCGTGAGTGCCTTAAAAAATGTCCCCTCGGGACATTTGTCGGGGGGTTTCGGGGGCGAAGCCCACCAACAAGGGCCTCTGCGCCCGCAGGCCCTTGAGCCGCAGGCCTTAGAGCCCATCAAGCAAAAATATTCTAAGTCCCTCTAAGGGGAATCCCCTTAGAGCCCATCGAGCAAAAATATTCTAAGTCCCCCTTGAGGGACTTAGAATATTTTCGGTCGACGGGGGGAGGAGAGAAAAATATTCTAAGTCCCCCTTAGAGGGACTTAGAATATTTTTGCTCGATGGGCTGCCCAAGGGGGAATTCCCTTAGAGGGACTTAGAATTTTTTCGGTCGACGGGGGGAGGAGGAAAATATTCTAAGTCCCTCTAAGGGGGACTTAGAATATTTTTCGGTGGGAGGGGGGGCAGTGCGGAGGAGCGTGGGAGAGGAAGGCCAAAATATTCTAAGTTCCTCTAAGGGGATTTCGAAGGAGGCAGCAGCGGTGGTCGGCGGCGGAGAACGAAGCAAAAATATTCCCCAAGTGGGTCTTAACTCAAAATAGTTAACAATTGACGAGCGAGCGCGCGTAGCGCGCGAGCCCGGGGAAACGCTAGTTTATATATATATATATATATTTTCCTTAAACCCTTCACCCTTATTGATTAAGTTATCTTCCCAGGAAAAGTATTCGATTTTATTATTTCTATTATTATCCCTATTCCCTTTTTATCTAACTAAATGATTTTTTTTTCTACTCTATAGTGGTTATCAATATTTTCCCTTCGTTTTTCATCTCTCTGCCCCTAATTCCTTTTGCCGATTGCTTGCAACACTCGGATAGTAGCTCGAGTGAGATCTTTTGACTCTTGGATCATTGTGGGTGATACTAGTAGCTCGAGTGAGATTTTTTGACTCTTGGATCATTGTGGGTGATACTAGTAGCTCGTAGTCGCTAATCCTGCGATCGGGAATTATTACTATGTGTTTTACAAAAAGGATTTCCTCTTGACAGAGATCGCATTGTCGGCTTGCTATTCCGCATTCGTAGCAGGCGATAGCGTGGGCGCACGGCACGTAGATCCTGGAGACTCGGCCCGTGCCGCAGTAACGGCATAAATTGTCAAACACGACGTCGGCTAGTCTGATGCTGGGGTTTACGAAGCCGGCCGGTATACATGCCATTAATGCCTCCTTTTCGGCTTCGGGCATCGGCTCCCTTCTGACGTCGATTGGTTGGATTTGTTTCTGACAGAATGACCTGTAGCAATCTATTGTTTTGGCTAAAGTCTCCTCGCCCTTCGATTTCTTGCTTACCCTTTCGATGAACTCCTTTCCCTTACGCTCAAGGAAATATGTGCAGGTTTTGTTCCATCTCGCGTGTTCTTCCCACGGGTCATCACGAGCACCCCATTTATGCAGTAGCCCGTGGCACCGGAAACATTTGACCTTATCACTGACACCCAGATAAAAGAACCCGGCGTCTGCCATGTTTTCCGCGGTTTGTTTCATAGCCGTCGGCCATTCCTTGAAACTTTCTATTCGCGTTTCGTAGTGCGAATAGTCTTCTACTATTGGTTTCACGGATACGTCTATGTAAGTGACGTGACTGAGGTCAGGTGACGGCGTTGATCCCATGGTGATGTTATACTTCCGAGCCTCTGTTTGAACGCCTAGGCTGCTCCGTGTCTGGACTCCGCTTGTCGAAGGGCCGGATCTTGGTTTATTGGTAGTCGCCGGGGGCGTTGGCGCGCCCTGTGCTAACGGGTGCGTGGTGAGTGGATTGGTCCCGGCTAGCGCTATCCTCATGGCGGTGCGCGCCAGGTGCTGTCCCTCGGTGGTGCCTGTTGTCTTTTTCTTGCCGCTAATCGCGCTGGTTTCACAGGCTTCTTCCATGGCTGTCCTTTTCCCATTGTTTGATACTCGTGGGGACTTGATAGGAGCTTGTACGAGACTCAATGTCCTGCGCAATTCTTCCAATGTTTCCTTATGATCTCGTTCCTGGCTATTCAAGACTATTTTTACCGATCCTTTACCGGTGCTGCTCTTGCTTGGTGTTTTGTTTATCGAGATCTTCGATTCCTCGTGCGTGGTAGGCCCTGTCTTTCCTTCCTTTACTGCTTCCTTGGGTGTGTCGGGTGCTGTTTTCCGCGGGATTTTGCTAGCGGATGGCCTGGCTTTCTCCGCATCGATAGTGATGTTTCCGCATGGGAGATTATTAATGAAACGATAATTCGGCCAATCGTCCCTGTGTTCTGCCATCGGGTCTTCCCCGCGTTGCCAATTATTTATCTCTGCACCGCATTCAAAACAAGCGACGTCGTCGCCTTGTCCCAGGTAGAAAAATCCCGCCGCAGCCAGTTGCTCGGGCTTCAAGTATTGTAACGGCCAGTGGTCGAAACTTATCAACCGTTCTGACTCACGTCGGAACCGAGGATAGGCAATGCGTGGAGGCGCCTTTGGTGGCGTATTGCTGCTACTACCTCTCGTTACCTCGCTGCCCTCCATCATGATAATGGAATGTGTGCTTCCTTTCCTCGTTCTGGATGTACGATGCATGTTTTTCCTTTCAATTGTATACGGAGATTTCCTTTTTCCAGTAACTCCAGTACCTCAAATGGTCCAGTGTATTGATCGCCTAATTTTCCTGGTTTCGGTCCTTTAAGCAAAAATACAGGTTCACCGACTCTGAACGTGACTGGGTTAATTCGACGGTCTCTGTACTCCTTAGCCCTTTCCTTCGAGGCTATTGGATTAATTCTACCCAGGCTCTGTATTTCGTGAATTTGTGTGACCAAACGGATTAAATAATCGTCATACGTCGCGAGTTGATCTATATCGTCCAAAGGAAAATTGGAGGGCGTCCGAGCGATTTTTCCAAATACCATCTCGTATGGAGTGTGTTTCGTGCTCTCGTGTACATTGGTATTGTAGTTGTAAATAGCTAATTCAACCCAATCATCCCAGTTATTTTCTTTTGTCGTATACTGCTTGAGATACTCGCCGAGAGCGTGATGCGATCTTTCTAACGATCCGTTTGATTGTGGGTGAAATGCTGTTGTTCTTATCTTTTTTATTTTAAACAGTTTCGAGATTTGTTTCATAAAATTGCTTAAAAAATTCGTGCTTTGATCGGTGAGCACGGAACGAGGAGAACCAAAATTACAAATGAATCTTTTTACAAAGGCTTCGGCTATCGTTACTGCCTTGGCGTTTGGCAACGGCGCAGCCGCCGAGAATTTCGTTAACGGATCCTGCATTGTGAGATGTATTTGTTGTCCCTATTAGTCTTTGGTAGAGGGCCTACAATATCCATTGCAATTTTATCAAATGCCGTGGGGAGAGTATCCGTGATAACCATTGGCTGTTTTGTTTTTACTCTAACTAATTTTTTCAACTGACAATTTAAACATCTTCGGATATATTTCTCGATATCTTGTTTCAAATTTTTCCTATAAAAATCGTGTCGGATACGTTTGAATGTTTTGCTGACACCCGGTGCCCTCCCATAGCGGCACAGGGTTTTTCGATAATTATTGCTTCGCGTTCTTCCACCGGTGGTTCTTTAACGATCCCTAAACAAATTATTATTTTTATTCCCGAGTCTTGAAACATAGCTCGAATCTGTGTTATTATATTCTCCCATGGTACGTTACAGATGGCAAAAGATTTAGCTACACTAATTGTTTGCAAATTTAATTCCCAGGCTAATTCTCGGCAGCTGTTTAGAGCCTCGACTATGTTTTCGGGAATTTTCGTGGGTACCTCTCCGATTTCCTCACGGATAGGAAGAGCGAGAAAGTATAGGTTCCTCCTCCTCGATATTGCCTTTGCCTCGAAGATTTTTAATTTTCTTAAACTAGGTATTTCTCCTTGTTCCGTTAGCGCCTGTCCGCCTTTGTCTAAAGGTTTGCCGTTGTATCGACAAAAAACATCATATTGTCTTTACGAGTATAGAACAGATCTCGAGACTGCTTAATATTTTTGGAAATTAACCGTCTCCTTCTAGTGTCAGGTATGTCGGGTGCTATGGGTTCCTCGGATTCCGTATTCCTGCAGTGGCTCGGGGGGGCCTCGTCGCCCCACGCCTCGGACTCGCTTAGCGCCGTGGGTCGACGTTTTTTCCGCACACGAATTACCTCATCCTCCTTGTCTGCCTCGTCAAACGAGTTAGCCCTGCTCGCCTTGGTTCTTTTGTTACGTCCGAGTAACATTAGTGAATTGCCCTATTTTTGACCTTAGCAAAGGCTAATTAGTCTGGGAAACGGGCTAACGGAGTTTGACTGGTTTGAATAATAATATTTTATAAATGAAATATTTGTTTGTTTATTTGTTACTACATAAAGCGAGTCTCTTCTCGTAAATGTTTCGTCGAGGATCACTTTCGGGGATCCTCGATGGATGTAAAAATTTAATTACTAAATCGATCTTGATCAAATGATATTTAGATTTATTCTCGGGTTTATCACTGAAAAGATTTTGAATAAATTCTTCTGTGAAATAGCCGTGTTTGTGGTTCCTTGAATAGCCGCTATACTCGGCGGTAATCTTCCGGAGGTAATTCTTTCGGCCACCCGATTTACGTTTTCCCACTACAAGAATAAAAGAGAATTTAAAATATTGAATGAATCTAATTGTTCAGACTACGCGAACCCCAGGATTTAGAAGAATAGTGAGTTCGCGGTGGTCCGCGCAACAAACTATGTTTTTTAGGAGGATAAGAGTTCGCGGTGGTCCGCGCAACTCATTGAGTTTGAGTGAAGGAAAGAATATCCGTTGAGCTCGCGGTGGTCCGCGCAGCTTGATGGATTTGTCGAAGGATATGTGAGTTCGCGGTGGTCCGCACAACTCACTGAGTTGGAAGGATTTGATGAAGAGTTCGCGGTGGTCCGCGCAACTCTTGAGTTCGAAGGATATGATGAGGAGTTCGCGGTGGTCCGCGCAACTCAATAAGAATTCGAAGATTTCGTTGAACTTACTTTTACTAGATTTTGTGGTGAATTCTGGAAGAGCTGTACAATACTGAACTCGAACCAGAGAGTTTGAAGATGTTACAAGAAGTAATTTTTAAGTGTAAAATTCGGTCTTATATACTAATATGTACGCTATCTTTGTCTATACGTAGGGGTTGGAGAGGGCAAGTTTCCTTGTAGCCTATTGGCCCTGAACCTCCCGTCTTCCACTTCCTACTTTTCCGGAAGGATGGGGAGGATATTCCTTATCTCTTATGCACAGCCGAGGCCCAAACATCCCCCTTCCCTTAGCTGCTGCCCCAAGGCCCACGCTTGAACCCTGCGTGCATGCTAGGAGGGTTGCTTGTACCTAGGCGCTGCGTGGTGACGTTACGGTTATGTAACACCTCCCTCCTGAGTTTAAATGTCGGTGTATTTTTAAAAGAAACGACATTTGAATTATATGAATGAAGTGAATATGTCGAAAAACGAAATTATGAACTAAAGTAAAGATTACTAATCAGTTGATATCGTTAACGTGCTGTGATGAGTCGCTGTTGATTACGATGTCTTCAGCCCTTTAATGAGAACGCCCCAGATGATGATGTTGATTGTTTTGTGGTGGATGCTGGTTCAGTCTGTTCCTGAACTCGTTGTACTTCTTCCTGTAGTGTTGGAATCCGTACGGATACGAGTTCGTGAGCTTCGGTTGAATTTGATGGCATTTCCGATGTTTCATTTAAATTTCTTTTTAAGTGAAGTAACAAATGCGTTACTGAGTCCCAAATTGCTCCGATGAGGAATATCGACCACCCATACACGGTGTGAAGTGCGTAACCGTGAATTATTGTATCCACGATGAGTTTGATGCCTCGAATTAGAAGTATGATTCCGATGATTCCAGCACTTGCGGTTCCAAAGAACATAAATCGACCCCACATGTTTTCCCAAACGGAGTCGACGAGATTTTTCAACCCATTTGTTCCCAGCATATTTGAAAATGAAAGTTCTTGATTACCAATGGATTGGCCGCTGATACCCCGAGCTAAAGTGTTTAGAACGGCTGGCTTCTCGACCGGGAACATGATGTGGTCTCTCAATTTTTCGAGATCTTCTTGCGTATATATTCCGCTTGTTGCTAACGATGCTGGATTGGTGTATTTCCACGTTGGTTTCGTCATCGGTTTAATTATTGTTGGTGGCATACTTTGAACTGGCGCTGGTAATAATTTGTACCAAGCGTCTCCGAGTAAATATTCTGACGGTAACAATGGATCGCACGTCATCTCGGTGCCAGTTTCCATGATGATATGTGTACGAGGTGACAAGAATAAGCTTTCGTTGCCCCTAGTAACTGGAAGTTGATGGTAACAATTTTGAGTACGTCGTACTTTGACTTCCACCGGAATGCATTTAACGATGTGAACTACTTCACCAGCAATCACTGCCATATATCCAGGTCCTTTCATGAGATGAAAAGCAAATTCGTCTGGAGATTGAGTTGCGATGATAAGGGCATTCTTCAATACTTGTTGCTCCAAATTGCATCGTTGAGTCAACACGTCAAGATATAACTGATTAATCTGATGGCGAATATGTTTTTCTACAAATACAAATTTCGAGTTTACATATGCGACGATATCTAAATTTTCTACAGCGATTGGCTTTGGTTTAGCGAATGTCTCTCCCCTTCTAGTTTCGAATATTAATAATTTTGGATGTTCTGTGCGAATTAACGTATAACCACATAATGGCTGTTCAGATTTCTTTGTTAACGCAAACGTAATATCTTGAGTTGAGAGTGTATAGACTGTTTGAGGGTAGCTATGTCCTATATCTTTAATTTTCTTTGCCATGCCTTCGTACAGTACATCGTACCGATTAAATTTACAATTATCTACCGGAAGTGAATTCCAAAAAGTTTGTCCACCCTCAAGGTCAATACAACTTTGACTCGTTAATTGGCACGTCATTCCGGACTTAAGATTAATGCGATTCGTGTTTAGATTTACTGTTGCCTGATATTCTACTAAAGTTATTTTGACTGAGCCTTGCACCACTACATCATCCCAGCTACCATAAGGGTCCGAATACTGAGTTCCGTAGCATGCACCGTCGTTTTTTATTGATCCTGCTAACGTTATACTACGCGTCAAGGATTGATTCACACGCAAATCATTTATTAGGCTATTTCCAAGACGATAGAGACCAGATTTATGCATCTCCTCACACGCATCTCGAGTTACATCTGCTAGATATTCTAATTGGCCATGTGCTACGACTGAGATGTGCGAACTCATTCCACAATGGAAAATTGCTCGATGAATCTCGACTTTACATTGAATTACTTTATTTTCGATAAATTCGTTTAGTTGTAATAACTGTATTGTAACGGTACGTTTTTGGAGGCTTACAGCTCTTTGTTCCAAAACGTTCGCTATTGTGAGTTTTTGGCTCACGGAGATGTGAGGGCAGGTGCTGTAAATTAGAAATCTGTTCGTTGATTCGTATTGTCAACAATAATTGTGATTTTATTAAAACCATGATGTGGATACAAAATTAATGATGAATTTAGTCCAATAATTTGATTAGATTTTTAGATCTCAAATATTTAAATTGCGAAACAGATTGAAGGGTTATTTTATTGCGGGTAGGAGGATTTCGATTCTACTCTACACGACTCTTATTAGACAATGACCAGACGAAAACAGTCGCCGAGGTCTCCCAGGGCAGTCGCCGGCGCTGTCACTGAGTAATAAGTCGTACCAAAAATGATTCTACTTTAGATGATCTCTATTAGCCACCAGCTAGACGAAAGCGGTTGCCGAGGTCTCCCAAGGCGGTTGCCGGCGCTGTCGTGTACTAATAGGTCACCGCAAGACAATTGATTCTACTCTATTCTGTGAATTTGATGGATAAACCGAGACGAAAGCGGTCACCGAGGTCTCCCAAGGTAGTTGCCGGCGCTGGTTTTTGATAGGATAGGTAACACTAGACGAAAGCGGTTGCCGAGGTCTCCCAAGGCGGTTGCCGGCGCTGAGTTTGGAAAGGAATTTTAAATTTAAAGATAATCTATTCGCTGAAAGAAAATTGATTTAATTAATTGTTAACGATGAATGGCCGACGTTGGTTCCTTCCTTCTATGATTGGTTCGTCGTCGTGAAATTTGTCGCTTGCTTCTTCTTAGCGACGGGACTCTGTCGAGTAAAGCAACGCTTTACTCGAAAATGAAAAGTGCTGGAATTTTGCTATCGAGAATTATTGATAAGCAAGATGGAAGACTCAAGATCAAACGTGCCGTAGCCGCGCATGAGTTCCTCTCCGTTCGAGTTTTAGGATCGAAGTTTTAGGATCGAAGTCTCTGTGCTCGCGATCGGGTCTTATATACCCGAGCGCGAGGCCCTTTTTTGTGTCGATTGACGCACGAAGTACGTCAAACTTCGCTGTCCTTTATTATTGTTGCCCGGGGTCTGCCGCAACAGCCTATGGAATTCGTGTGCAAAATGTGATGCAACACTTCCGGGCAGCTTCAGCTATCGACCGTAGCTACCGATTGGCTGTACGGTCGGTAATTCGCACGTTAACTTCTTCGCAAAATATGATAAATGACCGATAATCGGTCTGATATTTATCGCATGAATTTTTCGTTCTAAATTATTAATTTTATTTTATAGGTACAGGGGTCGAAGGTTTTATACCGTCTCAACGCCCCCCCGAACCAAAGCGTGTTTAACTGAATGCTTTTGTTCCAAATTATCAGGTGTAAAACCTTTTTTTTTTTTTAATAAACTGCTTTTTACTTCTATTTTGCTTGCCTTTCTTTTTGCATGGTCCCTTTTTTTTTTTTTTTTTTTTTATATAGGATACCGGTGTTACGAAAAAAAATTTAGAACAGGTATTCCCTTTTTTTTTTTATTTATTTATTTATTAACAGGAATAATTAATTTCTTACTGGCTACACAGTCTTTAATGTGTCTATCGCCGTCGCGATTATCACAGTGTAACGTAAATGTGTCGCTCGCACGACATCGTAAATTTGAATAAATCGTAACAAACGATTTTTCGCAAAACAAAATTTTATCGTCGATTTGTCGCAGTTTTATCGCTTGCGTAACATCGAGAGTTTGAATAAATCGTAAATACAGTTTTTCGCAAAACAAAATATTTTTTTATTGATTCGTCGCGAATCTATCGCTCGTGCGACATCGAGAATCTAAGTAAATCGTGAACCGATTATTCGCAAAAGGAAAAAAAAAATGTACATTGACTCGTCGCAAATCTATTGCTCGTGTTACATCGAGTAAATCGTAAATCGCAAAACAAAATATTTATCGTTAGTTCGTCGTAATTATGTCACTCGCGTGACATCGAGAGTCCAAATGGATCGTAAATCGATTATTCGCAACAAAAAAAAATGTAACATTAATTTGTCGCAAATCTATCGCTCGCGCGACATCGGAAATTTGACTAAATCGTATAGACGATTATTCGCAAAAAAAAAAATGTAACGTCGATTCGTCGCAAATTTATCGCTCGCGCGACCTCGAGAATCTAAGTAAATCGTCTATTGACTTTTCGCAAACAAAATATTTTTTCGTCGATTCGTCGCGTGATATCGAGAATCGTAGAAATTTTTATTGTCAATTCTTCGTAAATATATCGCTCGCACGATACCGAGAATTTGAATAAAGCGTAAACAATTATTCGTAATCAAGTAAATTCGTCGTACTGTGTCGCTCTCGCGACATCGAGAATTTAAATGAATCGTAAACGATTTTTCGCAAAAAAAGAAATATTATTATTTATTTGTCGCGGATTTATCGCTCGCGCGACATCGAAATTTTGTATGAATCGTAAAACGATTTTTCGCAAAAAAGAAATATTATTGTTAATTTGTCGGAAGTCTGTCGCTCTCGCGACATCGAAAATTTGTATGAATCGTACATCGATTTTTCGCAAAAAATAAATATTATTGTTAATTTGTCGGAAGTCTGTCGCTCTCGCGACATCGAAAATTTGTATGAATCGTAAGACGATTTTTCGCCAAAAAGAAAATATTATCGTGTACTTATCGCAGATTTATCGCTTGCGCGATATCGAAAATTTGTATGAATCGTAAATCGATTCTTCGCAAAAAAAATAATATTATCGTTAGTTTGTCGCAGATTTGTCGCTCTCGCGACCTCGAGAATTTGTACGAATCGTAAAACGATTTTTCGCCAAAAAGAAAATATTATCGTATACTTATCGCAGATTTATCGCTCGCGCGATATCGAAAATTTGTATGAATCGTAAATCGATTCTTCGCAAAAAAAAAAAATAATATTATTATCGTTAGTTTGTCGCAGATTTGTCGCTCTCGCGACCTCGAAAATTTGTACGAATCGTAAAACGATTTTTCGCCAAAAAGAAAATATTATCGTGTACTTATCGCAGATTTATCGCTCGCGCGATATCGAAAATTTGTATGAATCGTAAATCGATTCTTCGCAAAAAAATAATATTATTACAGATTTATCGCTCGCGTGATATCGAGAATTCCCGTACTCGTGATTTCCTGCCGTTTGGCGTAACCTTTTTCGATTAGCCATTCACTAATGTTCTTCTGCGGTGCTCCCCATCGGAATATTGAAAGGTGCGATCCATTCGCATCCCTCGTCAAAACGAGTTGTCGTCCCCTCAAATATTTGTAGAGCTCCTGTGTCGCCGCGTCGTCCCATTCGGTGCCGATGGGTTCGATGCCCGTAACCCGTGCAATTGTCGCATGCCATTTTGGCAGTGCGAAGTGTGACGGCAAATCGAAGATTTGTTGTCTCGGCACTTCGACTTCCGAAGCGAAGTCTCCGGCGAAAAAGCGATATCGTCCTTCGGCATAGCAGCCGATGAATTTCGCTCGATGGGCCGAAATACCCATCCGAAGTGTATAAAGTCTTCCGACGACTGGAGGACCCGTAATAGGATGGGCCCGTCGGGTCTGAAACTCGAGACTTCGTTGCGATGCCAGTGTCGCCAAGAAGAGCTGCGGCGTCGTGACGCAGAGTTCCGTCGGTGTGAAACACCGAGGGACTATCACCTCGTACCGTTCGCCGAGGAGTTCTACGTGAACTTCATCCATCCTTTGATGGAGAATTCTACGTTATTTTCTCTCTTTTATACTCTTATTCTATTTTATTTTATTATGTATATATTTTTTTTTTTTCATAATGTGAGTAAAAAAAAACTAACCTCTTTTCTTTCGGAGCAATTTATGCGGTGTTCGGGGAAAAACAATCGCGGCGTTTTTCCGATGCGGTGAAAGGAAAGGAGAGAAAAAAAAAACACAAAACTCGTGCCGCTGCGCAATAATGCGCCACTACGCGTTCGTTAAAAAAATTTTACGGAAAAGAAATTTCGTCGTGTGTCGATTCCACTTGTTGCCGAGAAAATTTCTCTCCTCTTTTTCTCTTTTCCTCTTTTTTTTTTTTCAACAGTGTTTTCACGCGTCGCGCACTTTTAATAAATATTTCACATTTCGAAATTTTCGACCGGCCGGTGCGACGTAACGAGGAACAATGGTGTCTTGGCGTCGTGTGCGTAGCTCGTGACTCGCAGACCGCGTGGCGCCAATCGTGACTTTCCGATAGAACTTATCGGTTATATTTCCTCGCCAAATAAATTAATAAGTTTTTTTGTAATTTTTTGTTGTTTTTTCGTAGATATGTTGTTTGTTGTATTTTTTTTGAATTTGTTATGTTTCTTTTTTTTTTATTACCTTTCGGCTTCGCATTTTTTCGCGAATTGTGATTTCATTGATTTCTGTTGGAGCAGAACTCTCTGGCCAATGAAATTCGCCGGGCATCCACGTGCACATATCGGAAATAATGCTCGCAATTTTTCCTTTGTTTTCCCTTTGTTCGCTGGTGCTTGGCGGGCTTACCGGAAACGGTGTTATCATTACCGGAAGTTCCGTCATTTCACTCATAATTCTTTCAATTTCACTGTTCTCGCGATGTAATTTTTGTATGAGAGGGCGGTAATGATGGTAGTTTGATGGTCCTTCCTGAGTATCGAGAGTTTTTACGGAAAAATATTTAAAATTTTCCGGTTCCGTTTGCACGGCACGGTCTTTTTTAGCTATTTTACATGTTTGAGTGGCTGTCCCCGGTGTTTCTACTATATTAAATTTGTTGGTAGACCACTTTTTTTTGTTTTTTATGAGCGTTTTAATTTTAATTTTCCCGATTTTTTCCCAGGATCCCTTTTCACCGGTCTGTACACAAAAATTCCGTGTTGTCGCGAAAGACTCGGTTTGTGTGTTCGCGTCCATTTCGCACGTGTTTTTCGTTCAAATTTCACGGTGTGAATGAGGTGATTCATGCGTAATAGGTTCGAAAATTCTTTCTCCCCTTGTACTCTTCATGATTCATTCCAAATTTGAGTTGTTTTGGTTTTTATTTTGGGTAATCTCCTTTGCTATGTCGGTATTGTCGGGATTCTCTGGCGGAAAATATTTTTTTAAATTCGTCGCGTGATACATTCCTCTTTCAATTTGAGTGTTTACTCCTTCGAGAATGTATGTCGCCGGTGCGATTTGTCTCTTTATTCGGTACGGTCCTTCGTATATCGAGAAAAATTTAGCGACCATTCGGTTTGCGGGATCGCTAACGTTACATGCTTTTGCCAAAACTAGATCGCCTTCAGAGAATTCGATTAATTTATGTTTTTCATCGAACCTTTTCGCTCGGAGACGGCCTTTTGCCCGTATCCTCTGAGCTGCGAGCGTAAGTTTTTGTTCGTATTTTTCGTTTGACTCATCCCCTTGAATATCATGGAATGTTTGGATCCATCTTTTCCAAACACGAGTTGGCTTTTTATTGAAATGTAACTCGATTGGAGTGAATTCCGTAGTCTCGTGGTAAGTCTCGTTCATACAATCTTGTATAACTCGGACCCATTTTTCCCACGAGGAATGTCTCCCGGTTAGTAGAGTTCGGAAGAATCTTCCGATTTCTCTATTCACCCTTTCCACGATATTCCCTTGGGGATGTCGGATAGATGAAAATATAGCTTGTATATTTTCCTCCTTAAGTTTTTCTAGCCATTTCCGGGATGTAAATTGTGTCCCGTGGTCAAATTGTAATGCTTTAGGTTTGCCATATGTGGGTATGTAATCATTAAAGATTTTATTTGCGGTAGTCAGTGCAGTGGCTGTTTTTAATGGGTACAAAACGACATATTTGGAAAAAGCGTCGATTGTAACCAATAGATATTTCATCCCTCCGGCTCCGGTCGGTAAAGGACCGTAAAAATCTATCGATACCAGATCTCCCGGACGTTCAGGGGTGAGATTTTGTTGCGCCGGATATGAATGTTGATTCGGCACCTTATTTCTCTGGCAACTATCACATGTCGATAGAATCTTCCGAATTGTATGATATAGTTTAGGATATGTGAATGATTCATCGATAATTTTCCATACTTTTTTGGCTCCTGCATGACCGTAGAGTTGGCGTGTGTCCCAAACAAGTGTCCACATGGTGCTTCGTGGAAGGACCACCCGTTCATAGTTCTTTGCTGAGATTTTTAGCAAAACCCCGTCTTGTAGACGGTATCGATTAAACTTCATGGTTCCCTTCCGTAAACCCAAAATGTACTCAGCGAGTCTCTCGTCTCGTGCTTGCCATTCGGCCATGTTTTTAAGTCTTTCTTCAAGTTCACTGGAGGGTTGTTCGGCCAAAAGTGTGGCGATGGTAATGAGTTTGCCTTTGACACCCCCTGGATCGGGGGTAGAATGTCGGCTAAGCACATCAGCAACTACGTTTCTTGTCCCAGGACAATGTTCGAACGTAAGGTTGTAATCTTGGATTGCCAAAACCCATCTTGTGAGTCTTTCGTTTAACAGTTGACAATTTTTCAGAAAGATTACTGCCTTATGGTCTGTTATTACACGGATTTTTGCCCCGTATAAGTATGTACGGAACTTTTTTAGTGCCCATACGATGGCTAAAAGTTCTTTTTCGGTTGTTGTATACATGAGCTCTGGTCGCTTTAGGGTGCGGCTTGCGAAAACCACTACCGAAAGCTCTCCGTTTTCATCCTCTTGTGCCAAAGTTCCTCCGAGCGCGTAATTACTTGCATCGGTTTGTAGGATGTATTCTTTGTTGGGATCGGGATGTTTGAGTAAAACATTCTCGATAAAGAGTCTTTTTACGTTTTGGAACGCCTCTTTTTCTACCTCTCCCCATCTCCATTTAACTCCCTTTTTGAGCAGCTCGAGAAGAGGTAGGAGTGCGCTAGCG
Organism: Buathra laborator; assembly: GCA_934046635.1. Classification (NCBI taxonomy): domain Eukaryota; kingdom Metazoa; phylum Arthropoda; class Insecta; order Hymenoptera; family Ichneumonidae; genus Buathra; species Buathra laborator. Next base: position 474,298 of record CAKOHB010000040.1, read on the forward strand.
TGGTGTTTAGCGAATTTTGTGTAATAGACTGTTAGACCCGTGAAACCTCGCAGTTGTTTTATGTTTCGTGGATCTGGGAAGTCTTGTATCGCTCTAATTTTGTCCGGCTGTGGTTTAATTCCTTCGGTCGTGATAATGTGAACGAGAAAGTCCATTTCTTGCCGAAAGAATTGAGCCTTTCTTAGTTTGATTGTCATCCCGTGATTATTCAATCTTTCCAGGAGTTTATCAAGATGGCCCATGTGTTCTTCGAAGTCTTGTGAGATGCATAATAAGTCATCCACGAAATTTATAATGTTGTCCCCGAGATCTCGCAGGACGATATCCAACGCTCGTAAGAGGCTGGCTGTGCTTGTTTTTAGACCGAACGGGGTTACGATAAACTCGTAAACTTTACCCCTGTGTCGAAAAGCGGTGTATTTATATGAGTCCGGGTGCAATGGCACCTGCCAAAAATTATTCGTCAGATCCAGACTCGTCATGACGCCGATTGAATGACATCTTTGAAACATCTGTTCGATGTTCGGTGTGCATTCGTGGTCGTCTGCTAAAACTTGATTAAGTTTTCTAGCATCGAGGCACAACCGAACTGAACCATCTTTTTTTTCGACCACAGTAAGGGGATTCACCCACTCACTTGTTGATCTTTGTATGATTCCGTGTTGCATCAGTTTCTCGATTTCTCGATCCACCTTTTCTTTGAACAACATTGGAATCGGGTAGGAGTGTGCCACTATCGGTATATCCGTTGTGACCTCTAAACGATGTTGGTACACTTGAATTAACCCGGGCCTCTTCCGGAAAACATTCCTATGTTTCCAGAGTACCTCTTGAAGGGATTGTTGCTCCCTTTCTCCCAGGAGAGGACTTGCGATTATTACTTCGTTAATTTCGTTTATCGAAACTCCGTCATCACAACTTTCCTGTGGGTTTTGTAGTCCAATAGTTGCAATTGTGGGAATTTCAGGGAAGTTTACATTTCCATTTACTTCTCCGGAATGCTTTGTTTGTTCTTTTGGAGATTGACTACTTCCCCCTTGTTCGTTTGACGCACGGAAGTGACCTTTTGGGTCTCGAGTGTGCTTTGCAGACCTTTTTTAGCCGGGTTGTCCTCTCTGGGTCCCAGCTGTGTTGGTACTGTTTCAGTCACCTCGTTATATTTGACCCTTAATGTGTCGTTTTCCACGTTTATTAAACTTTTTAGAGGTTGTAGCGTGTCTACTCCGAACAAAACGTCGCGAATTAGCCCCGGAACGACAAGATATCGAACATATGTTCGAACTTGTCCAATTTCCGTTGTTGCCATAATCTGTTTGGTGATTCGGCATGGCCTTCCCTTGATTGCTCCTTTTACTGTTACTCCCGTTACAGGAAGTATTGGACACTTTACGAGAATATTTCGATTTTCTAGGAAAAATTCTTCCGATATCGCGGTCACCTTGGATCCGCTATCGATTAGAACCGTGACAGGGATACCTTCGATCTGTGCGTAGATCTCCGGACATTCCACTATCGGTACTCCTTCCTCTTCATTTACCTCGTCCCCTATCAGAAATTCTCTTGTGTCTGAGAAAATCGTGTTGATAGGGAACCACCTTTCTTCGTCTTGGTTTTCGTTTATGTTGTTTGCCGTTGTACTCCGCGCTTCCTCCTTACTCCTTGTATCCGATGCGGGTACAACGGGTACTAGTTTCCCGCCTTGGAGGTAGAAGGTTTCGCAATGTCTACCTCCGTGACTACGGTTTGGATGGTTTGTTCTTGTTGCGGCAGGTTTTGTTGATCGTTATTCGGGGGATAGTTGCGTTTTTGTTTGTTCCAGGGTGGCTTCTGCCCCCCCGAACCTTGATTTGACTTTGGTTGGTTGTTTGAGGAGGCGCTGACCTTTGGATTTTTCGCCCTCTGGAATTTTGTAGGGTTGATTTTCCTTAGGTCCCTCTGTTTTTTTATCGGAGGATTCCTTATTGCGTTTAGCATTAACCGGTCGTCCTTGTTCAATTTTCTCGAGGAAAGCCATGAGTTCCTCGAGTGTCTCAAACCCGCGGCCGACGATTGTCGCTTGGATCTCATCAGTAAAGTGTTGCGCTAAAGCGCTGATGATCTCCTTGTCTGTAGGTGGTGGGATGAGATCCCGAGCGCTCCCAAAGATGCGTGTTGCGTACTCAACTTTATTGGTCTTTCCGTCTTTATTAAAGAATCCGAATTCGAGATTTCTCCGGACTTTCCTTTGCACATCTTTGCTCCAATATCTCTGGACAAATTTTTCTTCTAATTGGTCGACAGTGTTAACGTACTCCTCGACCAGAAGCCACCATTCCTTTGCCGCTGATTTGAAACATTGGCCGATGAGGTACTTCAATTCTGCGGGTTGTGGTTGCATAACCACGCAGTATTGTTTAAATTCCCGGAGGAATTTCATCGGTCTTTGACTACCCGATGCATCGAAAGTTGGAGGAGTCAGACGGATATGATTCTCCGTGGCTCGTCTGTTACGTAGAGTTGTGTTTTCTACTTCCGGTTGGCAATCTTCGTCTTCTTCCGGAAAGTATGGAGATTTTTTTCGATTAGACTGGTGCGTTGGGACAATCCGGGTGCTTTCGATATCGTGTCGGTCCTGGAGACTAACTTTCTCCGCCAGATCTTGTACTCTGGCCTCCAGGTCCTGTTGTACCAGCCTGTGTTGTGCCGTATTTACTTCGAGGAAACTCATACGTTCCGCGTTATCTTGGACCTTTGAATCCAAATCACGCATCTTATCCTTCATAGAAGCTGTCACCTTGCTAACTTCCGTAGCTATGTGTGTTTGGAAAATCTTGGTCTTCTCCACGATGCGTAGTTCAACACATTCTAAACGGCTGTCGACCGCTTTTACAAGTGCTTTCTCCATTGCCTCGATGGCATGACTTGTTTCTCTTCGGTGTGCCATGAAATTATTATCGATGGTTTCACATCGACTGGTCACATCGATAACGACCCTTGCTAGTCCTTCGACTTTCATGGTCATATCACGCATGGCCTCGCGTATTTCCAGTAAAATTTCCTCTGTTAGAGTTGATTCTCGGAGTTTGGGTGTCACGCGCTTTGGCGGGATTTGTTCGGAAAGAGGTTGGCGTTTCTCTCCGAATTTCCCGTGTTCCTCAGCGAGAAAAACTTTTGCTGCGTTTGATGGGAGCGTGATGTCCGCCTTGGATGTTCCTACGCCCGAGTCGAACAGTGCTTGTATCTCCAGATCCTCGGGTGATTCGCACACTGCTGGATCCGTTGTTCGCTCGATGATCTGGATGCTGTTGTCAGTGATGTTGGCAGTATCATCACTCGTTTTTTCTTTGGTTTTATCGACGCCGTCGGCCATTTTGATAATTTTGATTACTGATTTAAACAGATTTTATAGGCGCACCTGCCCCACGTTGGGCGCCAGTTGTAACGGTACGTTTTTGGAGGCTTACAGCTCTTTGCTCCAAAACGTTCGCTATTGTGAGTTTTTGGCTCACGGAGATGTGAGGGCAGGTGCTGTAAATTAGAAATCTGTTCGTTGATTCGTATTGTCAACAATAATTGTGATTTTATTAAAACAATGATGTGGATACAAAATTAATGATGAATTTAGTCCAATAATTTGATTAGATTTTTAGATCTCAAATATTTAAATTGCGAAACAGATTGAAGGGTTATTTTATTGCGGGTAGGAGGATTTCTATTCTACTCTACACGACTCTTATTAGACAATGACCAGACGAAAACAGTCGCCGAGGTCTCCCAGGGCAGTCGCCGGCGCTGTCACTGAGTAATAAGTCGTACCAAAAATGATTCTACTTTAGATGATCTCTATTAGCCACCAGCTAGACGAAAGCGGTTGCCGAGGTCTCCCAAGGTAGTTGCCGGCGCTGGTTTTTGATAGGATACGTAACACTAGACGAAAGCGGTTGCCGAGGTCTCCCAAGGCGGTTGCCGGCGCTGTGTTTGGAAAGGAATTTTAAATTTAAAGATAATCTGTTCGCTGAAAGAAAATTGATTTAATTAATTGTTAACGATGAATGGCCGACGTTGGTTCCTTCCTTCTATGATTGGTTCGTCGTCGTGAAATTTGTCCCTTGCTTCTTCTTAGCGACGGGACACTGTCGAGTAAAGCAACGCTTTACTCGAAAATGAAAAGTGTTGGAATTTTGCTATCGAGAATTATTGATAAGCAAGATGGAGGACTCAAGATCAAACGTGCCGTAGCCGCGCATGAGTTCCTCTCCGTTCGAGTTTTAGGATCGAAGTGAAGTCTCTGTGCTCGCGATCGGGTCTTATATACCCGAGCGCGAGGCCCTTTTTTGTGTCGATTGACGCACGAAGTACGTCAAACTTCGCTGTCCTTTATTATTGTTGCCCGGGGTCTGCCGCAACAGCCTATGGAATTCGTGTGCAAAATGTGATGCAACACTTCCGGGCAGCTTCAGCTATCGACCGTAGCTACCGATTGGCTGTACGGTCGGTAATTCGCAAGTTAACTTCTTCGCAAAATATTATAAATGACCGATAATCGGTCTGATATTTATCGCATGAATTTTTCGTTCTAAATTATTAATTTTATTTTATAGGTACAGGGGTCGAAGGTTTTATACCGTCTCAGTATATATACAGGGCTCGCTATTACTTCTGGCCTTTTAATGTCACAATCTCCCACGTCAATTAAAGAAAGCGTTGTTATATTTAGATTCGATGATCCGCAATCGTACCCGATGATGGCCATTGTATCCGTTATCGCCCATAACAATACCGCGATTGTCAACATCTTTTTCAACATGATGATAAAATATTTAAATATTTTATTTTCCTTTTTATATATTCTGAAAAATAAAATAAATAAATTGTATTATAACTACTACCTCGGTGACTAAACTGATATATATGAGAGTTTTAGTCTATTTATATTTACAATACGAGGTTTTTTCTTAATTTTAATTTTTACATTTCCTTTTGAAAATATCTCTAACACCTCATGTGGGCCAGTGTAATGATCGTCTAATTTGCCCGGTTTCGGACCTTTTAAAAGAAAAACGAAGTCACCAACCTTAAGGGTTTGAGGATTGATTTTCTTGTCGTAAACTTCTTTTGATTTTTCCTTTGCACTAATTAAATTTTGACGCTCTAGAACTTGAAGCTCGTGTAGACGCGTTACTAATTTAACGAGATATTCATCATATGTATATTCTTGTTCTTCAAGTATCGGCTCACTCGAAGGAAGTCTTGCGAGTTTACCGAATACCAATTCGAATGGAGTATGTTTAGTACCCTCATGTGTACTAGTGTTGTACGAAAAGGTGGCCAATTCAAGCCATTGGTCCCACTCTTCGTCTTGATTTGCGAATTGTTTTAAATATTCTCCCAATACGTGGTGAGAACGTTCGATTGAACCGTTAGATTGCGGATGGAAAGCAGTGGTTTTATACTGTTTAATTTTAAAACGTTTTGCCAAATCTTTTAATACTTTACTTAGGAAATGACTACCTTGATCGGTTAAAACTGATCTTGGTGCTCCGAAAGTGCAAATAAATCGTTTCACCAAAGCATTGCTTATTGTGCTCGCTGTTGCATTTGGCAAAGGAATAGCTAACGAATACTTCGTTAGCTGGTCTTGAATCGTTAAAATATAAATGTTATTGTCTTTCGTTTCGGCTAAAGGTCCAACAATATCCATAGCTACTTTTTCAAAAGCTGAACCGGGGGTATCCGTAATTATCATCGGATTTTTATGTTTAACCCTGACTAATTTCTTCAGCTGACACCCTCGACAGTTCCGTATGAAGGCTTGAATGTCCTTTTTTAGGTTTTCCCAATATAAGCGGTGTCGGATTTTACTATAAGTTTTTGATACCCATTTATGTCCTCCGAGAGCCGAACAATGAATTTCTTTTATGATTTCAATCCGTCTAGAAGGTTCAACGTATTGAATCACTCCAGTACAGATTAATATTTTTGCTGTTACAGACTGAGCTAAAGCACACAAATAACTTCTAATCTTTTTCCATCCTACCGTCTCTACCTCAGGTGATTTAGCAATACTGATGGTTTTGAATTGAGAATTATTAATTATCTTGCCAAGACTATGCAAAGACTCTTTTATATCCGTTTCGACAATAGTTAAGCCCTCGGTGAGACGACGTATTGGTAGCGCTATATGAATTTTGTTTCCGTGTTCTTTTATTTGTGCTTTACCTGCCTGTAAATCCCTGAATTTCGGCAAATCGTCTCGAGCTTGAAGCTGTTTTGAACCTATATCGCATGGTTCACCCGAGACGTAGACAAAATAAGCATAATTATCCTTTCTCATAAAGAGCTGATCCCTGGACTCGATTAAATTTTGCGCATATTGATTTTGTGTCTCTGTTTCCTCACGTTTTTCTTCTTCGTCGTTTGTTCTTTCAAGTTCATTTTTATCATCGTTATTTTGTTCTTTTTCTTCTTCAATTTCACTATCGTTGTCTGAAGTCTCAGAATCGCTGGATTGATTTCGAATTTCATCAGCTTTTTCCATCATAGACTTTTTAGATCTGCGAGTTTTTCTTCTAACCTGTACCCGTTCTTCGATTATTTCTGTTGGTTTCGTGATTTCGTCTATGAGCCTTTGAGGTTTTTGTCTATTTCTTTGACTCCTTCTTAACAGTGGTTTATTGCTTACTTGATGAACCATCGCTTGGGTAATAATTATGTTTTTCCCTGATTCTGCGCTTTCCTGAACTAAATGAATTTCTTTTGACTCTACGGGATTCCGTGAGAGAGCATCTGCGTTGACGTTCATTTTGCCTGCTTTATATACAACGTCGAAGTCGTGTAAGGCTAATTGTAGACGCCACTTTGAAACTCGTGAAGCTGGATCTTGTGATGTTTTAAACCAAACTAACGGTTTGTGATCTGTCACAACAGTAAATTTACGACCATAAACATACGGATGAAATTGTTTTACCGCGTAAACTATTGCCAGAGCTTCTTTTTCATAAGTTGAATAATTTTTTTCTGCATCATTCAAAGCTCGAGAGATATACGCGACTGGCAAATCTTTTCCGATTTCTCCCTGCGATAGAATTCCGCCGATTGCGTATCCAGACGCATCCGTAGTTATTATGAATGGTCGAGTAAAATCGGGATGCTGGAGAATCGGATTTTTACATAACATATCTTTTAACGTTTGGAAAGCTACTTGTTCTCTTCCCCCCCATAAGAAAGTTATGTCTTTTTTTAATAAATTCGTGAGAGGTTTAGCAATTTTCGCGAATCCCTCGATAAATCGCCGATAATAATTGAATAACCCCATGGTTTCTCTTACTCCTTTAACGTTTTTCGGTACTGGATAATTTTTTACCGCCTCAATTTTCTTCGGATCGGGTTTAATTCCGTTTTCTGTAATTAAATGGCCCAAATACGTGACTTCTTTTCGAAGAAATTCACATTTATCGGGCTGAAGTTTTAGATTCGCGTCTTTTAATCTAGCGATGAGCTTTCTATATTTAATTTGATGTTCCTGCAGCGATGATGCATATAAAACTATATCATCGAGATAAACGAAAAGTTCAGTTCCTTGTAGACCGCTTAGTACACGATCCATTAATCTTTGGAAAGTCGCAGGAGCGTTTTTCAATCCGAACGGCATTCGTGAAAATTCGTAATGTCCGAACGGAGTTGAAAAAGCTGTTTTATGTGCGTCCTCGGGTTTCACTTTTATCTGATGAAACCCTGAGGCGAGATCGAAAACCGAAAAATACTTGGCTCCTCCGAGTTGATCAAGTATATCGGTGATATTTGGTAAAGGGTACGAATCTCCGATGGTTTTTTCGTTGAGCATTCGGAAGTCCAACACCATTCGCCATCGTTTATTACCATGCGAATCCGCTTTTTTCGGAACAATCCATACAGGACTGTTATAGGGAGATTCGGAGATTTGAATTGCTCCGTTATCATAAAGATCTTTTACCTGTCGAGTTATCTCTTCTTTATGAATTTGCGGATAACGATATTGACGAGTATTGATTGGATGATCGTCGACGGTGACGATCCCGTGTTCTAATTTATTTGTTACTCCCAGTTTATCTCCCGGGAGATGGAATTGATCCGCGCTTTCACGAAGTAATTCGTCAATACTTTCGCGTTCCTCTTGATTTAAATGATCGAGACGTAATAATTTAGTTACCGACTCAATTCGATTTTCGTTTTCTTTTGTTGTACCGATTTTTAAACAATCCGCGTACGATTTCTCTGAATTAGAGGAGTTTGTAGATTTAGTAGATTTAGAAGAGTTTGTAGAGTTTGTAGATTTAGTAGATTTAGTAGATTTAGTAGATTTAGTGGATTTAGATGAATTTGACGATTTAGATTCATTTTTTCTTTTTTCCTCGAATTCCTGCAGGACAATTGTAGGAACTTCGAGTTCGATTTCTTCTTCTCGCGTATTGAAAACCCGAGTGTATGCAATACCCCGGTGATTCGAAACGACCGCCTTTCCGAAATAAATACCGTCTCCTATTTTAAGACGCGGCAAATATCCTTCGCTTAACTCGCTGTTTTTCACCCTGACATAAAAAGAGGAAACAGATCGAGCTGGGATGATAACGGTCTCTGGACTCGTGAATTCGATGCGGTTGTCTCGCCAATACAAACAATGATCCTTGTAATCTATCGTCGCCTTGTATCTCTCGAAGAACTCGTTTCCCAAAATTCCGGCTTCTTTGATCGGAAAAGACTCTCTCACCACATGGAATTTAACTGAACATCCTAAGATATCCACCGTGAGTGACCCTAAGGTATCAACTGGATTCGTCGTAATTCCATGCAGTTCGAGAATATCTGTTGGATCGATTATCACCGTTGGTTTAACCGAGTTCTGTTTGATGAGATTAGGCTCGGATCCCGTGTCGACCAAAAAATTTATTGGTGAACACAGGCTCATGGATCCTATCTCGATTGTAGGGGGTCGACAACGCTGCTGTAAATTCACGTAGGCTACTCGGACTCTTCTCCCGCTGAAGGTTGATTTACAACCAGTGTCTTGCGCGGGGCTGGTTTGTTGTGAGTCTCCGAGTTCGCCCCGTTGTTTGGGAGACTGTTGGAGTTTTCCTGGACCTTACGCTTGTTATTATATTCACGTTTCCTACATTCTTCTATTACGTGTCCCTTGCGTTTACAATACCGACAGAATTTCTCCTGTGTGTCGGTTTTCTGTGTTTGGAACTGTGTCTGTTTATTTGGAATGGGTGGTTTATCTTTATGGCTCTCGGTCTTTTGGTTCCGGAACCAACACGTGTCTGCACCGTGCCCCTGACGCTTACAAATTTGGCAGATTATCGTGGTCTTCGATACTGTCCCTACCGTTTCTCGGCGCGGTGCCGGCTTATCCTCGCGTTGCCCTTTCCGGAGCTCGTCTATAGCTCTCTGTTTGCGATCTATCTTTATCGCGTCCGTCCCGGCGGCGTTCAACGTCTCGTACTCAGTTTTCATTTTTAATTGTATTTCCGGTTTAAGACCGTCGAGAAAACTTTCTATACATTCTTGCTCCGTGGCAGATTTTTCTTCATCGCTAACTTCACCAGCGTTATTACTCTTATACGCTTCGATAATATGGTTACCTATTTCGCGTACCCGATTTATATAAGTAATAACAGTTTCATTATTTTTTTGAACTACGGTTCCAAGCTCTCGTCGTACTTGGTTGACTGTTCTTGCAGGTGAAAATAAATCTTTCAAATGTTTTGTCAATGACTTGAGGTTTTCGAATTTTATTCCTTGAATTGATTTTTTTGCTTCTCCCGTGATTTTTGTTCGAATTAATCTAACTAGATTATTTTCGACGTTTGTAGGAAGCATTACCAATGCTTCTTCGCAGCTATCTATGAACTGGTATACCGGTATATTCGTTCCATCGAACTTTAAAACTACCTCGACTGCGTCCTTAAAGGAAACTATTTGCGAGTTACCGACAGGCATTGTGCTATCGTCGAATACAGTATCGACTGAATTTATCGAACTATTATCAGAGTCGTTATTTAAAATATCGTTTACTGATCCAGTAGGAAGAGTAGGATTTGTTTCTTGGAAGGATGCACTAGCCCCTGGTGTTTCGTTAGTCTGAACCTTCGTTGTATCGATTTTTTTAGGAGAATGCTCTAATGGCATGATTTAATCAAACTACCGTTTTTTCAATCCCACCGCTGTCACCAAAAAAGTATGTTACGTCCGAGTAACATTAGTGAATTGCCCTATTTTTGACCTTAGCAAAGGCTAATTAATCTGGGAAACGGGCTAACGGAGTTTGACTGGTTTGAATAATAATATTTTATAAATGAAATATCTGTTTGTTTATTTGTTACTACATAAAGCGAGTCTCTTCTCGTAAATGTTTCGTCGAGGATCACTTTCGGGGATCCTTGATGGATGTAAAAATTTAATTACTAAATCGATCTTGATCAAATGATATTTAGATTTATTCTCGGGTTTATCACTGAAAAGATTTTGAATAAATTCTTCTGTGAAATAGCCGTGTTTGTGGTTCCTTGAATAGCCGCTATACTCAGCGGTAATCTTCCGGAGGTAATTCTTTCGACCACCCGATTTACGTTTTCCCACTACAAGAATAAAAGAGAATTTAAAATATTGAATGAATCTAATTGTTCAGACTACGCGAACCCCAGGATTTAGAAGAATAGTGAGTTCGCGGTGGTCCACGCAACAAACTATGTTTTTTAGGAGGATAAGAGTTCGCGGTGGTCCGCGCAACTCATTGAGTTTGAGTGAAGGAAAGAATATCCGTTGAGCTCGCAGTGGTCCGCGCAGCTTGATGGATTTGTCGAAGGATATGTGAGTTCGCGGTGGTCCGCACAACTCACTGAGTTGGAAGGATTTGATGAAGAGTTCGCGGTGGTCCGCGCAACTCTTGAGTTCGAAGGATATGATGAGGAGTTCGCGGTGGTCCGCGCAACTCAATAAGAATTCGAAGATTTCGTTGAACTTACTTTTACTAGATTTTGTGGTGAATTCTGGAAGAGCTGTACAATACTGAACTCGAACCAGAGAGTTTGAAGATGTTACAAGAAGTAATTTTTAAGTGTAAAATTCGGTCTTATATACTAATATGTACACTATCTTTGTCTATGCGTAGGGGTTGGAGAGGGCAAGTTTCCTTGTAGCCTATTGGCCCTGAACTTCCCGTCTTCCACTTCCTACTTTTCCGGAAGGATGGGGAGGATATTCCTTATCTCTTATGCATAGCCGAGGCCCAAACATCCCCCTTCCCTTAGCTGCTGCCCCAAGGCCCACGCTTGAACCCTGCGTGCATGCTAGGAGGGTTGCTTGTACCTAGGCGCTGCGTGGTGACGTTACGGGGATGTAACACTTTCCTCTATCCGCGGGGGAGGATTATCTTCGGTTGGAAATTCATCGCCAGGGTACACGTCTTCGGTGTGTCTAGCATAGATTCCTTCGGCAGATTCTGGGGTTGCGTTTCCCTCTTGTGTATTTAGCTTTCTGGTTGGTTTCTCCGGGAAACGCGTTGGAGCGTCGAGTTTTTCGTTACCGGCTTGAATATTATCGGTGTCATCTTGATTATTTCCAGTGGCGTCTAAGCTTTGTACGAGGTGAGGAGACTCGGAAATATAGCTCGTGGTGCCTTCGTCAAAGGTGTCGTCCGTTACAGGTTCCCCGGGGTCTTCCTCTGTTTCGAAGAGTTCTTCATCGGGGTCTATTGTTTCGTCTATATCGTCTTCGTCGCTGTCCATGGCTAAATAGTTGGCAATCTCTTCGTCGGTCAGTCCGCGTGCTGGTTTACGACGAGTTTTGTCGCAAGGTTAGTTCGGATAATAAATATTCCGTCCGTACCGCTGGGTTCTTCTACGGGGTTTCGACAGAGAGCGTCTGCGTTAACGTTAGTTTTTCCTGCCTTGTATATTACATCGTACTCGTATTCAGCAAGTTTTAGTCGCCACCGCAAAATTTTCGGGTTACCATCGGTAGCGCGACGGAACCATAATAATGGTTTATGATCGGTGACGACCGTGAATTGTCGGCCATATAAATACGGGCGATAGTGAAGGATGCCATATACTATTGCTAATGCTTCCTTTTCGTATGTATCATAACGTTCCTCCGTTTTGTTCAAAGCTCTCGAGGCGTACGCACATGGATGGCCATGGTTGATTTTTCCCTGGGACAAAATTCCCCCAATTGCTATTCCCGAGGCATCCGTTGTTAGAATGAAAGGTTTGGAGAAATCCGGATATCGCAGTACTGGTGCCGTGCATAATTTTTCTTTTAGAATTTCAAATGATTCTTGTTCCTCCGTATCCCATACGAAAGTGATTTCTTTGCGCAAGAGTAATGTAAGGGGTTTGGATATTTTTGCGTAAGCCTCTATAAATCGGCGATAATAACCCGTCAACCCTAAAAATTGGCGGATATTTTTAACATTCTTGGGTCTCGGGAATTCTCGCACCGCTTCTAATTTTTTCGGATCTGGCTTGACACCGGTTCCGCCGATTATATGGCCTAAATACGCCACTTCCTTTTTCAAAAATTCGCATTTATCAGGTTGCAATTTTAAATTTGCTGCTTCGAGCCTTTTTATTAGTTCTTCATAAATCATTTGATGTTCGTCCAAATGTTTTACGTAAATTACAATATCGTCTAAGTAAACGAATATGCCTTTACCGAGGATACCGCTTAAAGTGAGATCCATAGTTCTTTGAAAAGTGGGCGGGGCGTTCCGGAGTCCGAACGGCATTCTAACGAATTCGAAATGGCCCCTTGGTGTTGTGAATGCGGTCTTATGCCGATCGTCCGAGCATACTTCTATTTGATGGAAGCCCGATGCCAAATCGAAGACGGAAAAATATTTAGCGCCGCCTAGCTGATCGAGAATCTCCGTGATGTTGGGTATCGGATACGCGTCAGCTTTTGAATCGTTTTTCTTCGGTACTACCCATACCGGGCAATTATAAGGCGAGGTGGATGGTATTATTACCCCATTTTTAAGCATATCGTCAACTTGTTTCTGAATTTCATCTTTCGTGCATTCGGGCCACCTATAACCCCTCGTATTAATAGGAAGATCATCGGTAGTGGGTATTCGATGTTGTAAAATTGTCTCTTTCTTGCCTCTATTTGTCAGTGTCTCTAAATACTGCATAGCCATACTGTCGTCCGAAATATTTTCTATTACTCTTAATTTTTTTGTCTCTGTCTCAGATTGTTCGTACTTATTTTTTTCCTCTTCTTCCGAATTATCCTTGATCTGGTTCCCTGTTCTCGTATTGGTTTCATTAATGTCTTGAATCTCGTAATTGTTATGCTTTCCGTGGATTACATATACTGTATCGACGGTAAAAATTTTAGAATCGGGGTCTCGCGTACTATTAGTACCTCCCTCTTCCATTAGGGAAGGACGAATATCATCATTAATTTTCTCACTTGTACTTAATTCTCCATGAACATTTGATTTTTGTTTAACCGTTGATACTTGATTTTTAGAAAAATTATTATTCAAGACACTTATATTTCCCCTCGTCGAAAATTCGGGGTCCCATATGGCGATGGTATTTACAGACTCGGGGGTAAAAGTTTCTATCCATTCTGTTTTTCCCCCTTCAACTACGTGGAGTTTTGTCACGATTGTATCCTTCCTGTTTTCCTCGGGTTTCACACCTACAGCTACTACAGGTTCCGATTCCCCTGCAGCTACAGTTATTCCTACTGGTACTTCTTTTTCCGTCCCATCGTTATTAGCTTCGTGGTCGTGTACTTGTTTATTACCGTTGATGATTTCAGTTTCCGAGCATAAATTTAATACCGGTACCTGTAGTTCTATTGTATGAGGATTATTGTTCGTCACATAAATATATGCTTTACCATTTTTATTTGCTACTAGTCCGGTCTCGAGACTGATTTCGTGACCAGCATCTAAAAGCGGGAGATATCCTTCCTGAAACTCCAAATTTTTCACGCGAACAAAACACAGCTTCCTAGTTCCGGCTGGTATAATTATCGTCTCAGATGTGGCAAAAGGGATTCGCAATTGTTGCATTTTTAAAATCCTTTTCTCATAATCAAATATAAATCGATTTCCGTCTAAATATTCCGATCCCAGTATCCCCCCTTCATTAATAGGAAAATTGTTTTCCACTACATGGAAAGTAGAGACACGCCCAAAGACGTTGATTGTTACATATCCGAGTGTGTATATGGAAACCGCGGTGATACCATTCAATTGTAAAATGTCATCTTTGTTGATGGGTGTTGCTGTAGTTACAAAATTTCTTTTTATGATATTGGGTCCAGCCCCTGTATCGACCATCAGAATTATGGGCGTTGTTAAATCATCGCACTTCAACTCGACTGTGGGGACACTGCTTTCCTTGTGTAATTTAATCGTGTGTATTTTTACAACTCCTGTTTGTTCGATGCTACTACCGAGATGGTGTGTATCGGGTGCGCGCTCTGGGTGGGCCCCGATGCACCCGTGGTCGGGAGACCGTTGGAGTTTCCCGAAGACTTTCCGTACCGTGTTTCGTTCGCTTGTCTGGCCGGACAATTACGGATGAAATGACCGATCTGCTTACAATAGTGGCACGCGCCGTTAGGCGTGGGGTCGCTTCTAGTAGCATCAGCATAGGTTTGTGAGTTACCACCGGGGCATTGTGCAGAGTTATGACGATAAGGGCAAAGATACCTTGACCGTGACCTTGTTTTGTTGCAAACTTGGCATATCACATCGGCCGTTTGTCGAAATTTAAGCCCTTGCGGAACCTGACTATCTTGATTTTTTGCTACCATACCCTTGCGTCCGGCTAGAGACGGGCAATTTTTTGCTTCGTGCCCCCGATTGCGGCATATTTGACACACCGTTTCTTTGTTGCCAGGGGGATATAGCCTGTAACAGCGATCCGCCGTGTGCCCTCTTTTATTACAATGTTGACATACTGTAATCGTTGTCGTGTTGGAGGCCGGAGTTTTCAATGGAGGGTATAGTGTGAAACACTTACTCGCCACGTGTCCTTTTTTATTACAATTCTGACAAATCGGCACATTTTTCTCTGCGCTACCTGTTCCCTGTGTTTCGGTGACCGGGCCTTTCGGCTTACCCGGACAGTTCACCGCTACGTGACCGGTCTCGATGCAAAGCTGGCATTCTACCTCCTCGCTGGCTATTACCTTCACGCTGCGTTTTGTCTCGGCTCGTGTTTCCCTGGGATTTGGAGTCTTTAATTCCTTGGCGTAGAGCGGCACGTGCTATAAGTTGCTTCTCGATCTTTACAGCTCTTTTTACTATATCGTCGAGGGTTCCTTCTGCTGACATGCGTGCCTCTATTTCGGGTTTTAAACCCTGGATGAAACAAGGATGGAGACTATTGGTGGTATTTCTCCTAAGAGCTGCGTCTGCTGGGGTATTATTCTCTGACTCGTAAGCCTCTAATATTTGGAAACCCAAATCGCGTACTCTATTCGCGTATGCTACAACCGATTCGTCCGGTTTTTGAAAGATCGAGCCGAGTTCTCCCTGGAGTTGATAGATGTTTCTGGCCGGAGCATAAATGCACTTGAGAAAATCGTATAGTTCTTTTAACGTACCAAATGGTTGCTGAGCTATGGAACGCCGCGGTGTATACTCGCCGGCGGTTATATTTTTTTTTTGTCGTCGGAGTCGTCGATGGGTTCTTCCGTCTTTGCGTCGCTGTCGGTATTACTATTCGTTTTTCCGGAAATACTTGTCCTAAAGTCTTTGATTGGACATAACGTGCGTTTAGCAATATTCAATTTATTTAATGATGTTCTAGAACCAAGAAATTCACCTTCCGCGGTGTAGAATTTTTCGTTTTCCTCCTCCGCGGTTTCGAGGCTCTGGTCGTAAGGGGTTGTGTCAAGAAGTGACAGATAGGGTCCCGTGATATCGTTTTCCGAAAAATTCTGTATTACTGTTTTTACGCTCTCGTTGTCGCAGTCGTTGTCCTCTTCCAGTTTATGGACGGTGGGTGTACCTGGTCTTACTTCTGAAGGTTGCGGAGAGGTTTTTACTTCTTTGTCTCCCGTTTGCTCGTGGCCGGTGGCAATTGTTCGTGCTGTTATTTCCAGTCTCAATAATTCGGATTCGATAAATCGTTGTCTAGTAATTACGTCCTCAGTGTCCGTAGATTCGGTCGTCGTTACTCCCTTTATTGTTAAAGTTTCCGGTCTTTCGTCCGTTAATTCCTCCTCGTACGTGTCTCCTTTTACCTTTTCAGCTTCGACTTCTTCACTTTCCTCGGGGATCGTGGGAGTCTCCACCTGCTCCTGATACTCGGTTTTCTTAATATTCAAGGTTCTGTCACCCCTGTCGTTTTTCCGTTCGTTAATGTATTCGTGCACAATATTGTCGGGTAGCACGGTATTAGATCGTGTGGATCGAGTGGCCCGAGATGTCGATTCGCGTTGTTCGTGTGATTTCGAAGAACGCATTTAGAGAAATTATATATATATATATTGTGACGAGGCGTTAGGACGCCCTCGTCGCAACGTGCTATAGATTAGACATGAGTTGCGCTGGATCGTTGTTCCCGTCTCGCCGAGCGATAATTCTATATATGAGAACAAGTTACTGCTCGCAATTTCAAATATTCCGTAGGAAATTCGGCAACGGTGTGAGGAGAGTAAGACCGATAGGAGAGCGCGTGACAACGAGGCGAAGGATCTCCGTTACGCGACGCTCGATAGCCGAGAGCGCTCCCCTTCCCCCGCCGCCGAGGAGAACACCGAATATCGACGGACGACACGGATCGTCAGACAGTCGAGGGGTCTCGAACGGAAGAGATAATCGAAGAGACTCGAACGAAACAGATAGGGAAAGTAACGAGATAGACTCGGGGAGTCATTATTAGAGTCACAGTAGAATAGTTTTCTGGCTTTTATTTTCTGAAGTACTCGATAGAAAAGTAGTATTAAGTGCGAAACAATAGTGGCCGTGCCGATACGCAGGGATTATTGTGCAATTTTCGCCGAGCGAGGCGAAGCCGTAGAGGACTCCGAGGAATAGTCGAGAAACGCTGAGCGAAGCGTAGAGGCTAGACGAGGCTCGCGCGGACATCGGAATAAGTTATAAAAGGTAGGATCGAGACTGTTTCGCCTATTATATAATTTTGCCGAGAGAATTGTCTCTCGTAGCGTTTGTTTGCCACGTGTGAAATCGTATCCTCGGCCGTGCCGGCTTCACCGGCGAAAAGCTCGCGCGCCGCGTCGCGAACGACGCGCAGAATATTATTTTGTCTATTTTCCGCGAAAGGAATTTCGTTAATTATCTTTTGCTTATTTTTCTTCATTTTTGTAAATTTATTGACGTGTGAATAAATTGTTATTTTTGGGTTGTTTTAATTTCTCGAAGCGCGTACGATTTTTTTTGTGTTAAATATTCCACACAGCTCGTCGAATTGCACCCCCGTCGCTAGCCGGAACGGGAACATACGAAGTCAGAAGATTTAATCCTTGGTGTTTGGGAGTAGAAACAAACACCTGGCGCCTAACAGTGGTAAAAAGGGAAATTTTGGAAAAAGATTATAGGCGTCATTATTTTTGGATGTGGTGGTTTAAGGCTGCCGAATTTGCTTTAGAACGGCCCGTCACAATATATATTTTTTTTTATCTATGAACCTCGTATTATATTATACTATTATTTTATTTTTATTATTATTATTATTATGTGTTTTTTTTAACTTAAACTCGCCTCTTCGGATGTTTACGTGACTTGTATTTAATCTAACGTATTTTGTAAGACCGGATGGCCTTTCCTGAATTTTTCTTGATTATTTCCTGAGGCTTAACGAGCAGATAGCAGCATACTCGAATGGTTTTCGAAAAGATTTGATATATTTTATTTATCCACATGGGGTGGTAATGGAAATTTTCCAGTGAATTACTATAGGATATTTCATTTATGGAAGCGGATCTCCTGGCTCGGTTTTGAAAGTAAATACTGGGGTCAACTTAACCTGCGGTCTCGTTTCACGTAATTGTTCTGGAGTAAGTTCAGGGAATATATATACCGAAACTTTGATTCGAAGTCGCGAAAATACCGTGTCTCCTGAAATTTGCCCTTCGTGAGTTCTCTTTGTTACAGTGGGACCCCGTATATCTATGAATGCCCCGATTATCCTCGAGAGGATGATATAATCCGTGAGAATTAATCCCCCTCTCAGTTCTTTCCACGTCAAATACCCCGGGTATTTTTCCGAAAGTTTGTCTTTAACGAATTCTATCACTGTTCGGGATCGCGTCGTCTCTTCGCGAGAGTTTTTCAAAACTTATTTTTCTCACTCGCTTCGCGATATTATATTCGAGGCGTTTAAATTCGCCGAGGGCCTCTCGCCTAAGCCTTTCCAACGAGCTCAAGTTCACGGTCGAGATTCGCCAACTCTCGGCGCGAATAACGCGTTCCTTCCGATTGTTTTGGTCGAGTCAGTCTCCTCGCGCGATGTCAACACGCCTCGACCACCCGTGCTATACCTATATCGCTGCGGAGTTCGTCGCTCCCGGGGCGATGACCTGCGCGAGCGATATAGTTCAATCCTTTTCGTGAATAATTCGTCAACCGGTCGTCACTCTTCGACACCTCGGTCTCGCCAGTCGGCGACAAGAACGCAGCGAGTTGGCACCGGCGACTCGAGGTCGCGTTACCAACTTTTATCGATACTTTTTTCCGCCATACATGTAATTTAGTTGTTAATAAATACGAGTTTTATTTTATTGTTAAAACTGCTGCACCTGACTTTACTCTCCTCTCTGCGAATCCTCCAATCCGCTCACCTCAGTCTCGACGTATTCAATCACGAGTTTCCTGAATTTCCTGTGTGGCATTGATGCGCGTAGGTTTTGTTGTGCGTGTATATTCTGTAAATATTTTTTTTTATTATTATCTTTTTTATTCTGTGTATTGTCTCAAAATAATTTAAACAAGCACTCCTTTGATCCCGGACGTGCCCCCAAATTCTGTTACGTCCAAACTACCGAGTTTTATTCCTCGAGAATTTGTTGGTAACTGTTGTACCTTTTTAATCGCCTCGCTCTGGTCAGAACGATGAAAGATCGATCTATACCACACTTGGAGTCGATTCCGGTGACAACGTGAGCTCTTTTTTAAGCCTAACCTCGCGGAAAATTGCTTGGGATAGAACCCTAGGAATGCTTGTCGTTACGAAAGTCTAAAGGGCATTTAAATCTGTTTTCTAACCCCTCGCGCGGTGCCAAGGGTCTACGAACCCTGAGACTACCTGAGTAGTCGTACTACCGGAGTGTTTCTTTAAAACTGAACTCGTAGGAGGTTGACAAAGGAAATCATTAAACGGTCATGCAAAAGGGTACAAGAATAATAAAAATGTACTTACGTTGTTATTCGAGAGCAGCGAAAGACGGGGAGATTGCGTGGTTTCTCTCGTTGATTCGGTGGATCGGCGGTCGCGTATACAATGAATTAATCACGAACAACCTTTTTTTTTATGTTTCACCACTTTTAATGATTGAAGAATAAACAAATTGATGTTAAATGATACACGTAATATTCCTTACAAACGTTGGAATAACTAGCTGATCGAAAAGGTGGAATTATCTCTATGGTGTTAACCGGGAACAAAATTCCGGTAACAGATGAACGATGTCTTTAAAAGATATGAGTTTTACAAAGTTCGAAAAAGTAAATTTTACGAAAATCGAAATTCTGGTGGTTAGGAATTTTGACAGCAAAACGCTCTGTCCGCTGGCTCAACTGACTCTCTCTGAGTGGGCGTTTTTGGTGGGTTATATACCCTTTTTTTCGAAGACAATGGTTTGTGTTACATGTAAGATATTTCCTAAAACATGGTGGGGATACATTCGATGAGGTGGACAAATTCGAGGCGGGATTTTGATCGTATGATCGTGCACCGATTGTCCGTTGGGAGGCCCATCTCTAGCAGCGAGGTTAGAGTGGGGTGTAAGAGTGCGTATAGTCCGCCCTGCCGCACGTATCTCCAAGGTTTCGGGCGCTTAAATTTCTCGGAATCGATTGTTCGTTCGGGGCCGTTGAAATCCTTGGTGGAGTGAGAATAATGTTTAGAGCCGTACACGAGGTGTTTTGTAAATGAATGCGCAAGTATCGACTCCCCCATGTTCCTTACTGTTTTGACAGGTGTACATTTTTACTACTTACATTTAACGTTTCGGCAATAAAATAGCTACGTGCAGGTTTATTCCTTTCTGAAAAAAGAATCGATACCTCGAGTTGGAATATTAATAATTTCCTCTTGGTCTTGTGAAGCTTATTAAAAGTGAGGATTTCATAGTAGTATATTCTTTAGTCGTGGTGCGGGGGTACGTGGTTTCCGGCAAAATTCTGATAGCTTTACTACTATTTCTTTAACGCGTGATTGTTGCTAAAGATAAACTTCGCACCTTTATTTGTCTCTCTCCTTTTTGACATCAGAAGTCTCTCGGAAAACCGTTGAGGTATTTTGTCGTTATTACCCAAAAATGGGGGGGGGGGGGGCGGGCCTTGGTTATAGACTACAGCTAGACATGGATCCTTGATCGTACGTGCGGTTATTCGAAATGGATGGACATAGGGCCCGTCGGTGATATAGGCTTGTGCCGTGGCGTGATTTTATGAATTGGTAATGTGCTCTCGCCTTCGTAATTTGATTTTTATTCGAGCGTACTTTTCTCTAGTCTTTGACTTCGCCGATCACGCTGAATGTGTCACCCGGATCTCGAATATAAATGAGGATAGAAACAGATCGCGTGAATCATTTTGCTTGACCTATTTGTGGATTCCGCGCTTAGGATTTTGTGTATCCTTTCTGCTATAAGTTTATTCCCTGGGATAGTTATTTTCTTTTCATTTCCTTTCGTTTGCCTTTTTCCTCTCGTCATTCGTGTAGTTTCAGAAAACTTCTTTTGAATCGTATATTCAAAGATAACGAGAGTAATTGAAAGCGATTAAAAGTGCATCTCCCCTTCCTGCAGAGATCCGTATCTACTTCTAGTGCCCCTCTCTTTTCTATCCGCGGGGTCTTATTTGAGCACAGGCGGCTTTGGCTAGTTACCGTTAGAGTGGTGGTAACTGCCCGAAACATTATTTCGGGGGTCTCTGGCCCAGCGGCAGGTGAATGTAAGTCCCCTTGCCGACGACTCTCCTACTAGTGGTAAAGAAGCGAGTAGGTCCTAGGTTACCATAGGCTGGCTCTCTTTTTTTGGTTTCTTTGGAAACTATGGAGCGGAAGACGGGGCAGGAATTGACCTTGCCACCGCCGGTTCATTCCTAGTTCTGCTTCTACCAAGAGTCTATTTGATCGATTGGTCGATCTGCCTGCCTGATTTATCTTGAGTCGCGCATATTGATTTTTGTAGGTACTGATCACGGCTGAAAGGTAAAAGAGCATTCCTTTACGAGTTATTTTGACATTCTTAAATTCATTCAAGTTTCGTGAGAGGCAGTAAACAAAAGATAAAAATGAAAAAATAAAGGTGTCGTTACGCTGGACGTAACAACTGCAATCACATGAGTTGAAAAAACGATTTTCGCAGAAGTATCGTGTTAAAGTTATATTTAGTAGTGGTGGAATCCTCTTTATCCTCTCCTTTAACGCTCAACAACCAATCCTCTAAACATATCCTTATATTTTCAGAAATCCCAAGGACTCGCAAAGCCTCCACTGTCCCACCTACCATTGCATATATTTTTAGAGACTGTTATTATTTTTGTAAAGTCGACAAAATAAAGAGTCCAAATTAAAGTACAAGAGTTTTTATTCAACGGTAATATTAGGACTTTTATGACGAAAACCAGGTAGCGCGAAAGAGGTACCCCAGCAAACAACGCAGGAAGACGGCGAGGAAACTGGTGGATTCATTTCGATCAGCACGCAAACGCGAAACGCGGAAACGATCCGAGCGCTGATTACGCAATTGTATATCAGAAGATAAAAGGTTCGGGTGGTATGAGACGAACGGCGGAAGGAGGCGAAGACGGGGACGAGCCCTTCGACGCGATACCGTTGTGGCACCGATATATGCTGCGAATTCGTCACATCCGGGAAATAGTTTTCGAAGATGAAGTAATTTCGCAGTCGGATTCGTTACCGGTGAAATCGGAAAAATGAAAAAGCGACACGATATCTTGCAACCTTTTACCTTTTTTTTTCAATTTTAATTAACGAAGTTCAATCTATTTAATCGATGATAGTTTGAATTTTCTATATTTGTTTTAGATAGTCACTCGTAGGCGTTTGAAGTTGGGACCGTAGCCAAAAGCGTTCGGTAAAGTGGCCACGTGATCGCTTGACGAGGCGATTAATTGATTCAGATAAACTGCGAAAAATAAAATTTCGAAAAAAACGAAAAACAAAAAAAAATGCTAAAATAACTTCAAACTATCTCGTCGATGATAGTTTGAACACCGATGCATTTAGAAATCCACTTGTCTTGACGTTTTTTTTTTTTTTTTTTTTTTTTTAGAATAAAAATGAAAAAATCAACTTTTTCATATTCAGCGATCACAAGCGGTGTTTCCCCTTCGAAGAATCAACCGAGGAAGCTGAATCTTCACAGTCGATAAATACATATTTTTTTCAAATCAGTTCAGTCTGTCCATTCAATGACAGAATTGAACTCGTAAATTATATTTAAGAGTCCATCGACGTTGAAACAGTTCTGGAGCAAATGCCGGGGAAATATTAATCGCATTGAAAATCTCGACGATCAATACTGAGTGAATCTTTTCTTTTCTTATTGAGTTCTTGTTATTAAAAATGCAGTTCTCGAGGCCGGAGATGTGAAGAGTATTTTGGAGCAGTTTGAAGCTTCAGAAGCGTCGGCCGCCAGTCGTCCGACTGGTAGAACTAAGAAAAGAACTTTAGAAGCCGGTAATCCGACGAGGATTAACCAACCAGCGATCAGCAAAACTCGCGACGTCAATCAATCGAAGCAAACGCTACTAAAGAAGTCCGTAGAGACACAAGACTCCAAGTTTCATAAGAATATACGCGATTCCTTGCCGAAAGAGGTGATCGATAGGATAAAGGTGATTGCGCCGATTTCTATTGACTTTCGCAGTGCCAATTTCTTCCGTATTACCATTCGCATTATCCGATATGAGATATATGCCAATGTCGCCAAAAAAGAAATATATCCATTTTCTGTGGATTTTTTTTTCTTTTCCTCTATCGGCGACAACAATATCCTATTGACAAACTCTTGTGCTCTTATACACCTATAGGCTTCGGCACGCAAGAAAGTAATATTGGTGATACCGGCGTTGTCGAACGCAAAATTTTCATCACGGAATAACGGAACGAGAATCCAGGAAGCGGCTGCAACGCTCTCGCAAACGAAGCTCTTGAAAATCGTAAGTGGGAAGACACAGGAATTTTTTTTTTTTCGTTTTTTCTTTCATTTCAAAGCTTTATAACCGCGGCGTTCGCAGTTTTAATGGAAAAATGTGACATGCCGAAAAATACTACGGGATATAAGATTAAGGGAAGCGGAAAAAAGGTAAAATGGATGTTTCGTACATTTGTAGGACTTTCTAGATATCTTTACGGACCAACTATTAGAAATTATCTTTGAATTGATTTCGATCGATATATATATCCACCGCTATTTATTAAAAAATTAATACCGAAATTGAAAAAATAAAAAATCTTATACTGTTTTCGGAAAGTCGGGAATATAGAAAGACCTACATTTTGTGTAATTTTTTCAATCGTTACATTTTCCTTATGATTTCAATTTAAAGATTATGCAAAATTATTTTTTTACAAATAATTTATTGATAGGTAATTTTTTTTATTTTTCACTGACACCGTCTGTTCGGTGAAAATTATTGATAAAAAAAAAGTTTTCGAGGTAACGTAAAATAAATAGAAAAACTCAATCAGGTGGCAAATGGTTCAAACGGCTCGACGGGAAGAGTCGACAGTTCGGTACAATTGGACCACGACTACTGCAGCAGTTCCGCTTCCGTAATCGGAAACTCGGAGATTCGCGGTTCCTGTAGCGGTGGTGGAAGTGGCGACGGTGGAATGGCAGAAATAGTTCCCATGTCCGACGCGGTTACCGAAAAAACACCAGGATACTACGTGCCAATTATCTCGAAGAAAATCGAACAAAAATTTCGTAACAATTCGTCAAAAATGGAAATTGACTGTAATACAGAAAAACGATCTGATCGCTGGATGGACTGTTGTTCGCGAAAGGACAGTGGTTTGGAATCTGGCGACGTGAGCGACGCCAGTGAATAACCCGCATCCGTCTTACCGTCGTCGGAAACGGAAAATCACAGTTCCATCGCAACGATACAACATTGATAATCGTGTAACGGTGAGCGCGTCGCGTAAGAATAATTCGGTGTCACCGAGCGACGGAAACGTTGTTGGAAAAGGTGCGCCGATTTATGAGAATAAAATACGTTCGGCACTCGCGACATCGATCCTACAGCTTCGCAAAGGTGTAATAACAAAAACCAAAAGTCTCGAGCACGGCGCGCAAAAGCTTAAGCAGATGGTTTCGGTGTTGAAAAAACCACCGAATGCGACGCAGCGAGGGAAATGGCCATTCAAACTAACGAGACTGTGTTTGATTGCCCGACGAGGATCGAGAATGACGAGACTGAAGTTGTGAAGGTCGCGGAGACCGATACTGAGACAAGGTGAGTCACATTTCTTTTTACTCATTTCAATAATTTATTTATCATTGTTACGAAAATAATAATAATTCCACAAAGCTGTGAACAAATTATTTGAAAAAAAGTATATATACATTGTCCAACGCATCATTCGGTGACCTAAACTTTTTTGTTTCAGCGAAAGGCAATGTGATAAATTTTCCAAATAGATATGCATTTTTTTAATGAAATCGATAAGGTCGGACGCAATTTTGATAATCAAAAGTTACACTTTGCGTTTCACATTTTACGAAATGCCGTTCACGCTCCCGAATGTCGCGTCGCTATTTCGAAGGTATGTTTTTCATTTTTTATCTTTAGTTTCGATAAACTTTTATTCTAAAAGTTTTATAATTTTTTTTTTTTTTTTTCAGAGTAATTTATTGCAATTTTTCGGAAAAATTCATCCTGTTGCAACGAAGAGAGCAAAACCGTGGCCTCTTCTTGAAGTTTACGGCTTGGAATTTCTCAACGACTTGACGTTCTACGAAGATGGACAACTCTGCGTTTCCAAAGTAAATTTCACTCCTTTCGTTCAACATTTTTCAACGTGCGTGCGTTGCGTATATACGATTATAATGGTATTATTATTTTGATTTTCAGGCTCCCGACGGTTTGGACGTTCTAATCGAATTAAGTTTGTGGTATATGTGACGAAGATTTCGACGATAAAAATGTACTAATGAAACACTTTAAGATTCACATATAAATCAATAACGCGTATATGAATCGTTGTCCAAACTTGTGATATTGTTACTAATTTTTCTCTTCGCTCACATGTATAACGTTCCTTTATTTATCACCACGAAAAAAATGTAATACACAGGCTGTCGATATGATAGAACCGATGTAAATGGATAATTTAATTGGTATTTCAATAATTCGTGGATTTAATACCATTTACGCTTTCTCTTGCACACATACACACAGTGTTGTAGTATATCTGTAAGACGTGTGCGAGTGTAATGTAATAATAAAATTCTTATATCAGTTTAAGAATCTGCAATAAAGTACGATTTATACGTTGTATTGATTGTTGGATCGATGGTAGTGTGCAGGCATTCCTTTGAAATATCACTTCTTGAGATATTAATTAGCAAAATTAATTTATCGGTATTTCTGTCTCCACTCGAAAGCGTATTTAATTTTAAATTAATTTGACGCGTAATTATTTAAATTTTTAAAGAAATTAATTAAGATGGCTCGTAAAGAAAATCGATTCTCGATCATTTATTACTCAATTTTTTTTTTCTTCCGTTTACTATCAAAATTTTAAATTGGACGAATAAAAAAATTGATCGCGACAGTGTCATCAATTTCCAAACGTCGGATAGACGACGAATGAAATTTTTGTTTCAATCGCGATACGTTGACGAGAGAGGAATAGGTGTGTGAGAGAGAGTGAGAGAGAGAGAGAGGATCATAGTGCCTCGATGAGTGATACGCTTGTTTATTATACGATTAATTATACAAGTAATCATTGTAAGATCTTTTAACGAAATAAAATTAATTGATGTTTTTTGTCAATTAAATTAATCGTTCGTTGTTGATTCTCTCTTGCGTCTTTAGTTAGTGCCACATAATAATCGCGATGTCGAAACGTAGCCGTCATATTTGCAACGAAGAAAAAAAAACGTCTTTTTTCCTTTTCGATGCCTTCGTCTTTTATCGCTGGGGCGTCCATACTATTTGTACATAAACCGCGTACAATCCTGTGAATCACGTAATGAGAAAATAGAAGGATTGAGCGGGCGAAAAAAACGAAAATAATTGACTATGAATTGGTCACATCTCGTTTTGAACGATCGAGGCACATAAACGTTTCGCAAACGAAACATTATGAGATCTGTATGCCGGTCGATGGGCAAAGTGCAATGAACGAGTTATATTACGGGTGAATGAACAGACGGTGTGAACGAATAATCCTTGTAACTATCGTCGCGTTCGAATCGTTGTACTTTCAGTGTGCCGGGTTGCTTATAAAAAAAAGCTTAAAAAAAATAACAACTGTTTTCCTATTTTTCTTGTTATTCTTTTTATATAGTTTACGTTACCCTGTTTTTCATTCGCCAAAAGTTTTTCATTATCATCATATATTTAATAAAACTATATTTTACAAAGAACGTTGTGTTCTAAATTATATATACATATGGATTTAAAAAAATGTTCCCTTATTATTATTCTTCAAACTGTCGTTCCATTTTTGAACAATATTAATCGTTGAATTTAGTGCCTCCAGGCTTCTGCGCAAGTCACACCTCTTTCCCGACGTCGTGGAGGTCGGGAAATTGGGGAAAGACATTTCCGATTACCTTGCATTTCTGAACGCGCTTCGGTAAAAACCAGGGTAACTCTGGTCATTGCCGGGCGTATCTGAACGCAATTTTGTAAAGATTTTACCAACGTTTCTTTTGTTTTTCAAATCGGGGAAACGTTGGTTATCCACGGGGAAAGATTCGTGCCTTTCTGAACGCATTTGGGTAATATCGTAACTTCCCCTGGTCAATTCCTCGCAATTTCTGAACGCGGTTGGGTAACTATTCCCTCCCCGGAGACATTTCTGAACGCACCCTTGTGTATGCACGGCACACGCATGGACGCACGAACGCAACACGCAGGTATCATGAGACATCGGACAAACAACTGGCAGTCGAAAAAATCTCTGAAGAATAATTTTTATAATGAAAGCGAGGATTTTTCGGGCGATATCGCGATATCTCATCATTTCGCGCACCGATCGGGCTGATTCTAGGCGCATTTTAAAGCCTGTATTCGATTTATATTATAAAAGTGTCTTCAGAATTTAGATCCGATGTCTCGTTTCCGAGAAAAAAAAATGTCAAAGTTTAGGGGGCACGATATTGGCGTATAAGGACACGGTAGCGCTGGACGCGCGCGGACTTTTAACTTTTTAAACTGCTTGGCGTCGAGACGCTACCGCGTCTCTTGATTCTACTCATGGCCGGAATCCCGGCAAAAATCGCGGCCAAATACATCTTAAAAATGAAAATCGTCATGAAAATTGTAGTCACCGCCGGTTGTTTAAAAAACCTAATTAAGGGGGCTGAGTCACCTAAAAATAAAAAAAAAATCGATTTTTTAAAAAATTTTTTTCGGAATGTCCACACTGTGTACTACCTACACGCCAAGTTTCAGATCAAAATTCCGAAAATTACCAAAGCTAGAAGCGTTTCAGTGAGATTACAAATAATGGTTTCGTGTATTATTGTAAAATTGTGTTTTACACTGCTATAAAAAAATATTTATAATATTTCCCACTCTCAGTCAATGGCACCAAACCATTCAAACCAGGAAAAAAAAAGAAAAAAAAATGTCACAACTCGACATTGAAGAAAATAAAAAAAAAATTCGAAAATAATTCGGTGATTGGTTGGATGTCACCGTTCGATGGAAACCTCGTGAAGGTGGTGGGTTTACTTCCATCGGGAGGGGAATGGGAAGGATTTGGGACGCGGTTTTGGAAGGTAGAAGGAATAGATAAATAAATAAAAATAAAAAACAACGAAGTAAAAAAGGGGTCTAAATAAAAGTAAACATGCAAAAGAAACATTCGGGAAAGTCATAGAAGAAGAGAAAGAATGGCGAGATTTCGAAACGAGAGTGTTGTAACAATATCATACACAACATACATACATATACACACAGTACATACATTACATACATTTCATACATACATACATATATATATACATACGTTACATACATCACATGCATCACATACATCACATACATCGCGTTGGTCGATATCTTATAATAATTTTCAATTATAAATATAATAACACTTGATATACAACACTTTTTTACTCAATGTCTCTAACATGTCCGTTTGTTTTTTTTACTAAAATTTATATGTGAATATTGCACTGGACACTGCACTGCACTCACTGCACTCAAAATCCTCCAGGTTCATAGGAATCGTCTGCTTCTTGCATCAGCAGACGACGCCTTTTGATTCTCGGGTCTTTGGTGTTCGCTTCAGCTTTTTGTTCGGCTTGCGTGACTCGAACTTCAGCTTTTTTTCTCGCAGCAGAGACGGCGTGTTTTCCTGGGACAGTTCCAAGACTCTTCATCACTTTGATGAGAACTCCCGGTCCGGAATTGAACTGAATGGTCCCCAGGTTGCCAGCAATCTGCACAGTGTTGATACCTGTGAAGACTGTTTTGGGGCAGAACTTCCAAATTACGCTATGCAGCGATTCATTTGCGTTCTGAGTTTTTGCCCCGATGCAGCGTTGCAAAAGACTTGGAGATGTCAAATCCTCGAAAATTGGTTTGATTGCCTCCATTACCGCCGCTGGCATTATTCTTTTTTTGGGATGGCAATAGTCCCCTTCTCTTCCTGTTGCTTCTGCTCGTCGATATTGGCACCAAGACGTTGCACCCGGTGGGCAAAAGTGATGTTGTGGCTTCTCATCTGTAGATGCCTTGTGATGCCAGACTGCCCAAATTGCTTCTGTCATGTCCTTGACTGATGTAGAATTATTGCGAATCGCATTTCCGTAATACGACTGCATTTCGTCGATCAATGCATTTGTCAGCCGTCCTTTTCCTCCTATTGTTTTGCCGTCGCTGAGTTTCTCGTATTTTCCTCCGAGACCTCGCAGACTAATCTCCGTGAACACGACAGCTCCGTGACACACTGTACAGCAAAGTGTCTCTTGAAGACTTTCAAACAAGAGAGACAAATCAAAAAGTCTATAGCCCTCGAAATCGGAAGACGGAATATCTTCTTCTCGAATTTTTCTCGCACTCGCACTCAAAAAATCAAAGATTTTTTTTGTTTTGGCCGCGTTACATTGTTTCGGCCTGTTACAACGTCGGCCAGTCACGTGTTTTTTGTCCCTGATCGGTCTTCGCTTGCTCGTCACATTGTCTCTCACGTCACTTTGTCACTGACACAAATCACACACCCGCAGTATACAAATAATGATATTCTCAAATAAATATTTCAATAAATAATCTAAATAACACTTGTATTGTACAAAAATATCATCAAACAACACTCTCGAAAAGTAGGAATGAAAGAATGAAAAAAAAAAAACAATAAAAATAAACAACCGATGTTAGTCGCGAAGCGAACCGTAAAGCAGAAAATGAAACAATACAAAGAAAAACAGATAAAAGTCGAAAAAAAAGAAACAAACGATGTCAGTGAAAGAGAGGGATAAAACGGAAAATGTAGAAGCAAAAAGAAGAGAAAAAGAAATGCAGAAGAGTAAGAAATTAGCGAAATCGAGAAAAAAATTGCGATGATACACCTCACGTGTTTGCTCGATGCTGTCACAACAATTCGTTCTCGAAACTCGTCCGCGATATAACATGTCCAGCGCCAACGAAAAATAATGTGTATTACAAAATTGCGTTTGGTCGGTAACGATTTACCGACCCGACGGTCGTTACTCCCGATCGATGCGATTCAGATTACCGCCGCTACTCGCGTCTCATTGAGTTTATGATACACCGGTGTACTGCAACAGCGATGATTTTCAATAACTTTTCTCAAACGCGTAAAAAACCGGGCGTGTAAATTCTGTGTGTTTATTCATGTATCCAGTGGTTTTTTCGTCCGAAGTAGTGACAACGGTATTTTTGTAGTGACAGTGGCAAAGTGTAAAAACTCGAAGAATTAACCTCTTTTTTAAACGTCACTTGACGACGCAGTGTTTTTTTTTCGTATTTATTGATAATTTTTGTGCGTAACAAAATTATTTTGTCGATTATTGGAGAAAAAAAAAAGAGATTTTTTTTTCCCCATCTCTATTTATTTTTTTCATCAGTACGAGAGTGGTGAAACAATTTCGGTCGGTTAACCTATTCATTAAACGTCATCTGACGTGACCGTATTTATTTTTCGCGTTTTTAGTTGTTATTTTTCGCAAACAGACAACTCATCAGTAATACGAATAAAAAAAAAATTATTTTCTTTATTATTTTTTTTTGATTGGGAAAAGAAGGTTTGTTTTTATATGAAAAAAAAAAAAATGAATTTTTGTTATATAAGCCATCAAAATCAATTTTCTTCACCAAACTTTAAAATTTGTTTTTTCAGAAGAATATTTTCCTCCGGTTGCCGCAGGTTTCAGACCGAACGACTGCATGGATTTTGGATTTCGATGGCTCTTTTTGTTTGGAACAGTTGACGTTACGGAAGGAGTGCGGAAATTTTGGATGCGATGATAATTGGATTTATGACGAGCCATTATATGAGTGATAGTGCGACAAAAAGTGGAAATTGTGAATTTTTTGACGCTGTTTAATTCATAGCTCCGGCAGCGAAGCTTTAAAAAAAAATCCGCGCACTCGTTCCGCAATAAAGTGTTTGGCGAACAAAATGAGACTTCGTAAGTGAAGATTTATGCTTTCGTTCGGTCCGAAAGCTGCGGCAACTGAAAAAAGTTTGTCGCGTACTGTTAACGCTATGGTGGCTCTCGAAAGCCAAGGTACACCTCCTCGTGGTGAGAGCCGGGAAACGCGCGGCAGCAATGCCGCGTAGGCCAAGTTACACTCTGGTCCGTGGCAGGAGTTTACTCCTCCACGGTCGCATCCCTCGATTAAGTTGTACCTACGTGGCGATGGTCTCATGGCAGGAAAGGGATTAATAAATTTGTCCTGTCTCAAGCGTGGCGGCTAGGGCGGTTGGCGGACCCCGAAACCGTATCCAATTCGTCCGGGAGGGACAAGGCGGCTCTGGACCCCCGTGTGATTAGTATTTCCGACCATACACGTGGGAACAAAATGGATCAAAATAACAAAACACAAAAACAAAAACAACAAAAAGGCGTAAAAACAGGCAACAAAAAAGAGAAAAACAGTGCGGATCTCAGAGCAAGTCGGACTCAAGAAAAGCGTGCAGCGATAAGCTCTGACTCGTACTCGGATATCACAGATATCACGAGTACTGAAGCCCATCAGGGCAGGAGAAAACGCGGAGACGACGAGGGTAGCGTCACTCCGCTGAGTAAGAGAAAACTCAGCTTCACCTCGGTGAAGAGTGCAACGTCCTCTGCTGCGGCATCACCCAGCGGAGCGACAATTCTAACCGTGCAAATGAAATCTCCACTGACGCAAAGAGCACGGAACACAGAACCGGCAGCACACGAGTTTGTGGCCCCACCTACACCTAAGCAGGGGCCATTAGTTCAAGCAGGCTTCTATGAAGCAGCGTTCTCGTCAATCGAAGAGGACATAAAGGCGTACATTCTCGATGAGAAAAGCTCAGTCAGCAAGGCGGATGCCGGGTTCATACTCGGCAAATTCGCAGGAATGAGCAAGGTAGTTAGGAAACTTGTTACACGAGTTTCCTACCTGGAGGGCGCTCTAGCTGAAAATAGAGTAAGACCGCAATCGGTCCCGAGACCGCAGGCTTCGGGCAGTAAATCGTATGCGCAAGTCGCAGCTCAAGCGTCGGCGAAGCCTGACGCTGTCGTAAGCACGCCAAAAGCAATACAGAAAAGGGCGATGAAAAAGGCAACACACGTGGCGGTCGTACAGCCGACAGTCACTGACGACTCAAGTTCAAGCGATAAAACGAAGCAGCTCCTAATGGAGGCCTTCAATCCGAGGGAGCACAAAGTCAGGATAAAGAACGTCCGAAAGGCCCGAGACAACTCTGTCATTGTCGAGGCACAGTCCAAAGAGGATTTGGCAAAAATACTCGCGAGTAACGAGATAAAAGAAGGAGGTCTCACCATTGGTGAGGTCGGCAAGAGAGGTCCGAGACTCATACTTTATGACGTCTCAACGGACATGCAAGAGGACGAAATTGTAGATGCGCTCTACGAGCAAAATCCGGATTACACCGGAGGCATGACTCCCGAGGAATTTGGGGCGAACTTGAAGATCAAGTTTCGCGTGGGAAAGCGAAGGCCCGACGCCACAAACTTGGTTGTGGAAACATCCGCAGCCGTGCGAACAGCTCTTCTCAGGGCAAAACGAGTCTTTATGGGCTGGAGGTCTCACAAAGTCGAAGACTTCCTCGGATTGACCAGGTGCTTTAAGTGCCAAGGATTTAACCATGTAGCAAAGCATTGCCGCGTAAAAGTGTCGACATGCGCTCACTGTGCGGAAACTGGCCACAAAGTCGCTGACTGTCCTGCCAAAAGCGGGCCAGCGGTGTGCTCGACATGCAAGCATGTAAACAAGCCAAATGCACATCAAGTTTACAGTAAAGAGTGTCCAGCATATAGTCTGGCACTAACCCGCCAAGCAGAACAAACTGACTATGGCCCTCAATGAGCCAAGTGAATATAAAATAGTACAACTCAATGCAGGACGCGCACGAGCCGTCACAGACGAGCTCAGGCAACTATGTCATGAGGAGAGAGTAGATTTGCTACTTCTCCAGGAGCCGTATAACATTGAATGCCAGATAGTCGGAATGGGACCATCCTCGGTCATAACGGGAAACCAGCCAGGGGAGACACTTTGGTCTGCGATTGTCGTGATAAATAAGGAAGTATCGATCCTTAAGTTGCCGCACCTAAGCAATTCGCATTGCGTTTGCGCTGAGCTCACTACGGCTGTGGGACAAATAGTAGTTGTTTCGATGTATTTCCAATTTTCGGAAGACATTGTACCGCACCTAGAGCAACTTCGAACAATAGCAACTACCCTGAGAGGGCGGCGAATTCTATTCGCGATTGATACTAACGCAAAGTCGCGGATGTGGCACTCGGGTCAATTAGACGGCCGAGGAGAGCAGCTCGAGGAAGTCCTCATAGAGTGTGGGTTACAGGTTCTCAACGAGCCTGGTAACGCACCAACGTATCGAACAACACACGGTGAGTCAAACATAGACGTTACCGTTGCAACAGGCAATCTCACTGAGAGGGTCTCTTATTGGAAAGTCCAAGAGGAATGGACGACCGGTGATCACCAAGCGATTGAGATACGAATTGGGGGAATGAGAATGCCCACAAGACACACCATACGTAATCCGCGATTCAATGTACGCAAAGCAAACTGGGATAAATTCGCTCGTGATCTCGGCCTGGAGATCGCCACGAGGCCTGAATCGGAATTGGAAAGTGTTGAAGAAGTTGAAGAGTACCTCGAACACATCAGCGGCTCGATTACCAGAGCTTACGAAAATGCTATTCCACGTAAGAGAGCTTACCTGGTGTCGGTTCCTTGGTGGACAGACGAGCTTACAAGGCAAAAGAGAGTAGTGTACAGGTTACGTAGATGCGTCCAACAAGCCGTTGACGAGGAAGAACGGGATCGGCAGAAAGCCGCATACAGAGCCGAACTAAAAAGTTATCACGCGATAGTCAACAACGCAAAGCCGAAAGCATGGCGCGATTTGGTCACATGTGAGGGCAATACCAACCCCTGGGGGAAGGTATATCGAGTTCTCTCAAAGCGAGTGCACTCAGACACAGGGCTAAGCGCGATAAGAGTTGACGGTCGCCAGACCAACAGTTGGGAGGAAGCGGCCAATGCGCTTCGTCGAATGCTTGTGCCGGATGACGACGATAGAAGCGATACTCCAGAGCACATGGAGATCAGACAAGGGATCAACACCATCCCAGATGCCGAGGATACCCGGCCGTTCACGGACGCCGAAGTGGAAAAGGCTGTCAAAAGTCTTAAAAATAACAAAGCTCCGGGCCTAGATAGATGGGCTCGAAGTGGAGGTAGTCAAAGTGACAACTCGACTTATCGTCGGTAAGCTCACTAAGCTGTATAATGGATGCCTAAAGTGGGGGATATTCCCCAGAAAATGGAAAGAGGGCTCTATACGGGTACTTCTCAAGAGTGACGACAAAGATGCTACGGATCCGAAATCATACAGGCCGATATGTCTATTATCGGTACTAGGAAAAGTGCTCGAAAAATTGATGGCCAGTCGTCTGGGTTTGATTTTTCTGCATCCAGAACTCAGCTCGGACAAACAGTACGGTTTTCGTCCGAAACGATGGACCGAGGACGCTATCGTCAGAGTGCGTGAAACAATCGCTGAACAAAACGAGCAATATGTACTGGGGATGCTATTCGACATCTCTGGCGCCTGCGACAACGCCTGGTGGCCTTTAATTCTTAAGGGTCTAAGAGACCGCGGATGCTCGAGAAACATGTATGTTCTCGTAAAGAGTTATTTCACCGACCGCATTGTGAGAATTGTTGGAAACTACTCGGAAGTTTCCAAAGACGTGACAAAAGGATGCCCGCAAGGATCGGTCCTTGGACCGTTCTTTTGGAATCTCATATTCGACAGAGTGCTTCGAACACTCGAAGAAGCTCCATGTCATGCAATAGCATACGCCGACGACTTGATCGCAATCGTGACTGGAAACAACAGAAGAACAATTGAGCTTAAGGGGCAAGCCATTGCAACGGCAGTAGACACTTGGTGCAAGAACGCCAAGCTCGAGCTGTCGAAAACGAAGAGCGAAATAATACTGCTCAAGGGAATTCTAGACATCAATCGTCCACCGTCGATTAAGATCGACAACAGACAAATCCCGATGAAAGCCGTAGTGAGATACCTAGGTGTACACTTCGGTCAACGCTTGGTCATAATACCTCACGTGAAGTATATAAACGCAAAGTGCAAGCAACTATTCAGCTCCCTTGGGAGAGTTGCGAAAGCGAATTGGGGTCTCAGGCACTGGGCATTAAAGACGCTGTATAATGGTCTATATCTACCGATAACGACCTACGCAGCAGCAGGATGGAGCGATCGGATCAACAAGTGTGTAGCTACCGAGCTACTCAAAGGACAGAGACAGGTTCTCTTGAGAACAACCAAAGCGTACAGAACAGTGTCGACAGACGCACTCCCGGTCATCGCTGGGGTGCTGCCGGCTGATCTGGCTGTTAAGAGGAGCACGTATCGATACAAGATCCGAAAAGGAATTGCATTCGCGATCAACGACCATCACTTTCCCGAAGGAGGTGGACGGCAAGAGCAAAAAGCAGCAGAAACAGAGATTGCTAGAAGTTTGACGACAGAGTGGCAAGCCCGCTGGGATGCCTCAAGCAAAGGAAGAGAAACGTACGAGTACTTTCCCGATGTGCGTCAACGATGTGACGCCAAATGGGTGTACTTGGACTACTATACAACGCAGTTACTGACGGGCCATGGCAACTTTAGAGCGAAACTACATGGTTTCGCGCTTGCGCTACACGCGTATTGCGACTGTGCAGAAGAGCAGTACGAGGAAACATCGAGCCACGTAATATACGAGTGCGACGAATACGAGGAGCAACGACGTCAACTCAAGGAGAAAGCAGCACA
Source organism: Buathra laborator (assembly GCA_934046635.1). NCBI lineage: Eukaryota > Metazoa > Arthropoda > Insecta > Hymenoptera > Ichneumonidae > Buathra > Buathra laborator. The sequence continues at coordinate 510,234 of CAKOHB010000040.1, forward strand.
AATTGGTTTACAATGGCCAGTAAATAAGAACCAACTGGTGAGTACTAAGGAGATGTTCAGAGAATTCGCAAAGTTTGCGAGAGCAGCACTCGTACAGAAAGAAGCAAGAGACAGAAATCAACATTAATTTTTCAACGGTTTGACCGCTGACAGCGGATGGGCTGCGTATTACCAAGCAGGGGTCGAATGTCACATTCGATTTGTCGTGGCAGCCACCAGGGGTTCGAGCCCCCACATGATAATAACCTGACAGTTGATTGGGTTGTCCTGCACGGGATCGAGTTGCGGAGCCCAACCGAGCGGCCAGCGCCGTTCGGCTGGTGCCGAGCGGCTGACGACTCCGTCTCCTCGTGGCCTCCGCTGGAAACGGCTTCCAGGGATTCAGGGGGGTCTAGATGCTCCTGCATAACTGGCTGCCGGCTAAGTGGGTCGTTTCCCTTCGGGGTAGGTCCAACTTGTCCAATGAACCTTAATGGCGAGGGCAGGGTTTTTCCAAGCCACTGTACACGAACACCCGGCTGCAGTCGTTCCCTTGTCAGTGGTGGACGGATTGTGGCAGTTAACATCGAATCGTCAAGCCGGTATGGGTAGAATAACCCGAGGTACGGCGCCGGAGACACGCGAGTGTCTGCCCTCTGAAGACGCACACTAGTTGTTGTTAACGCTATGGTACACTATAGGCCGCTGAAAATATTCATGGCGATAGTGTAACATATGTGTATTATGAAGGTGAGAAAGAATTGTTATTTATGGTGATATTTACAGAAAAAAAAAATAATGAAATTTTCATTTTTTAGGTGACTCAGTCCCCTTAAATTAGGCTTTTCATTATGACTGACGTCCCCTATGTTCGAGAGAGAAATGAGAGGGTTCACGAATATTTCTCGACGGGAGAAAAATCTGAAAAAGTCGAGCATATGGAAGGCGCTGAAAAGGTTATTTTTGCATAATAATAATACTAAACTGTTAACAAATTGGTGAACAAAAAATTGTTCAACAAATTCCCCGGAGACCCAACTTTTTCTTTTAATAAAAATGATCTGTTCATTTTTGTGAATACGTATGAATTTTTTCAGAATTTCAAATTCACTTTGAATTTTATTTGTATGGAGAAATTGCGTGGGAAATCACAAAATTCAAAGTATATTTAAAAATCTGGAAAAATTCTTACGTATTTAGGGAAAAAACGAATCATTTTCATTACAAAAAAGTTAAGTTTTCGGGAGATTTGTTGAACAATTTTTTTTCATTTGTTAATAAACATTTGTTAATAACATTTTAGAATTATTATTATGCAATATGAATCTTTTCAGCACCTTTAATATGCTTGGTTTTTTTCACATTTATATACCATCAAGTGTTGTTTGCAATTCCGTCTAATTTCTCTCAAACTTATATGAAGTGAACACTAATCACAAGGATTACTTTAAGGAGGCTGAGTCACCTAAAAATTATTTTTTTATTTATTTAAAAAATTACCGAAGTTAGAAGCATTTTAGTAATATTAGAAATAAATAATGCGTGAAAAAAAAAAGCCGAAATGCAACACAAACAATGCCGGAATACCGCATTTCCGCACGTTTCTTTTTCTTCTAATAAGAAGAACAAGGAAAATCGAGAAAGGAACATAAAAAAAACAATCGATGTCGAAACTGCGTTCAGTAGGTAACGATTTACCGACCAAAGGGTCGTTACGTCTAATCGATGCGACTCAGATTATCGCCGCTACCGCGCTTTGTTTTAAGTCTGCGATACACCGGCGTAATGTAGCAGCGATGATTTTTACCCGATTGTGTCAATCGGAACGGAACGAAACATTTTTTACTTTTCGATTTTTTAGGTGACGCAGTCCCCTTAACCAGCATTTTCGATTGGGTTATTCCTCCAGACTATAATATTACATCGCATTCTATCACTGGCTGGATATGCGTGACACAACATAACCCCAACTGAGGCGTTACGGAACGACATGATAGGTGATTTGATTGATTAAGGACTTATTTTATAATAGAAAATCGTAGAAGAAAAGAGCTCGTAAATTATGGCTCAATGTTTTCGATTTTACAGAATAATATCGATCTAAATTTTCGGAAACGCGTTTACATTGAATATCAAATATCAAGCCAAGAACCGATCAAAATACGCGATATATCGATCGATCTCTAAGAAACAAAATAGCACATCATTCGACGTTTTACATATTTGATTATGTTGGTTACGCCCTTCGGTTTCTCAGTATTCGATATATCGCTTTGCGATTATTTTCGTGGCCTATCTTTTTTAAGGAAGTATTGTGCATGTATTACAGACAATTGAAACAACTGAGATGTGTGTTAGATTTACACACGCTTGACGTTCGCTCGTTAGGGAAAGGAAAGATGGCCGAAGCACACACGTTGAATTTAATGAGAGCGCAAAAAGAATTCGAACCGAACTCTCGATCGCACTCGCTATCGCCCTTTGACCGTCGCGGCAGGGCCACACCTCCTTCTCTCTCGCTCTACTCTCACGCTCGCGCACAACTCCCGTGCTCGCCCTTCGATCTCGATCGTTCGACTCTCCTTATCACTTCTCCGCACGTACACCCATACCCACGCATCCACACACGTTCGGCGTGACACCGGCGCGCTCCGGTGATTTGTCGCCACGTGGCAACTATTTTGCGCATTCCGACGATTGTGCTCTCGGACTTACGCGCGATAATTCGATCGCGAGAATTAGCCTTTATCATGTGTAAACAAAGACCAATTATCAAAGAGTCGATTGCCAGCTTTGGCCGGCAATTGTAATTTTTGCCGCTCATTCAGTTATGCAACGTGCGCTGCGCTGTGCGCTGAATATTGCACGTTGCGACTGTGCAATATTCAATGTGTGTATCGTTCACGGACGACCCACACAAGAACTCTAACGTGACAGGCCATCGGACACTTTCAGAACATGAAATTTCTAGAAATAGCGTGAGATTTTAAGGGAACATTATCATAATTCAGTATGTCGTACAATGATTTAAAGTGTTTTAAACTCATTTAAAAGCTTCTATTACACTTATATCTTGAAAGCGTTGACGAAATGCCGATCCATTTTCTCGATTCCAGGAAATATCGGTTGAAAATCTTGAAAGCCTAAGATTGGCGTATTAGTATTTAGTAGCGCTCGAACAAGTCACACACGCGCTTTCCGCGCGTTTTATGTTTTTAGGGTAGCTACAGCGCGTGGTGTCCATTTCGCCTAAATTCGACGAAATGGAGAGGGAATTGCAAACACTTCTCGATAGTATAAAAATCTAATTAAATGCATGCATATTACAGGTACTGAAAAGATTAATTTGGCATAATAATAATTCCAAAATGACAATAACAAATTGATGGAAAAATAAATTGTTCAACTAATTTTCCGGTAATCCAACTTTTTTTTAATGAAAATGAAATTTTTAATGAAAATTTAATGAAAATTCGTTCCTTTTTCTGAATAGCTATGAATTTTTTCAGATTTTTCCGAAGATTTTGAATTTTTTTTAATAGGAATAATGTGTGGAAAAACAAAAATTCAAAGTCTTTAGAAAAATCTGAAAAAATTCATACGTATTTAGAAAAATGAACGAGAATCATTTTCATTAAAAAAAAGTTGGATTACCGGAAAATTAGTTGAACAATTTATTTTTCCATCAATTTGTTATTATCATTTTGGAATGATTATATTTTATATATTTTTGTACCATCGAGGAGTGTTTGCAATTCTCTCTCATTTTCGTCGAACTTATGCGAAATGAACACCTCGCACTCGGAGTACCTTAAACTGTTGCGAACGGTGGTCATGTGTGGCCGCTGAGGGTCCCAGCGACCGGGGGCTCGGCGCGCTTCAACGAGTCTGATCGCACCCAATCGCTTATGTGGCGATACCAACTGTTCGGGATAGCAACGGCTGATCGCGAGGTTTTTTTTAAAGCGAGAGTCCTCTCGCGACTCTGTGCGTGTCACCGTTTCGCTATATCGAAGCTGTCGAAAACATCTCCCTCGAGCCGTCCGAATCATCGGTCTCTGACTCACGGAAGCCGACCTACCGAGAAGCCTACCGAGTTTCGCGGCCACGCTATTGTTCTCGCGCGATGTCAACACGAGTCGAAGGCATCGCGCGCGCGCTCTCTCTCTCTCGCCGTCGGGCTCGTCTCGCTCTGACGCATGGGGCGAGGCGAGGTAATCCCTCGCCTTTAATATTCGGCGAATTGTATTTTCGGGAATGCCTGCGTCGCTCGGGGCACTGACCTGTGGCTAAGCGATTCGTTTAAACTCGGGGGCAAAACACCTTATATCTCGCGAGGCTTCTGTTCTCGGCCCCGCGAGAAAGTCAGTAGCTTACGAGTTCGCGACGGGTTACCTTCGCCAGCCCTCGCAGTCGCTCTCGCTCTCATAGCCGCGTCGGCACATTTATATTCTTTCTTTTATTGTTTATTAAACTAGACTAATTTTACTGTTGCGTTGTTAAATAAAGAGTTCCTTTATTGCCGTTAACCTGTGTCGCAAAATTCTTTCCCTGCGCCGAACCCTCCGATCCGCTCAACTCCTTCAGAACACCAACAAAGCATTTTGCGCTGTGATTTGCAAAAGAGGAGAGTATTAAGTTTATAAAAAAAATGTTGTGCAGAATGTTATTTACTTAATTATTTAAAAAAATGTTGTCCAATATTCATGTTTTGCCTTTTTTACGTAGCAAAGGTAACGTTGTTCGCTATATTTGTTTATTAAACAAGAAATGTACCAATTAACATTTGGTTAGCACCATTCGATAGGGAAACGTTTAAGGTATGCACATTAATTATTTCTGATTTTAAGGAAAAAGAGTCTCGATCCTTTTAATGTCGCTGTTGATCCGTATTATAATAGATGGATTTATCTCGGATTGCCGCCAAGACTCAGCGTAAACGATACGCAAACACTACTACTATACATGTTGAAAATATCAGGGTACCTTAGCAACAATTTAAAACAATAAATTCGAATTAAAAGAACGCTTTTTGACATTCATAGAGTAGAAAAGTCAATGTAGTGGCAGCTTCAAGCAAACAGCGTCTACACCTCGTCATTCAATGTAGAACTCCATAAAAATGATATTTAGATATTTAACTCTTACATTTTTACGATAATATCAAAAACTGGGGCGCCGAGTTCATGTTAGATAGACCTAGAGTAAGAAGTAAATTTTCGATGGCTGTCTTTCTTGCTCACGTATGGCAAAGGTGTCCAGTGGGCTCATGGTACTCGCCTCGGTGACCAGCGGCAGAGACGCCTATCTCCACCGCTGTGCTAAGCGCCCCCCTTGAAATATATTCATTCTTAGCTCTTCCGTGTCTTGAGTTTTACGTCAGCACAGCGATTTGCGTTATTTTTCTCCTTATTTCAATAGTACTATTGTTTTCTATATTGTTATTCTTATCTATTCTATTTATTAAGTATTAGTTAGTAGTGTGTTTATATTCTATTATTGTTTATATTCTGTGTGTGGTTTTTTAAACATATTTTTCCTTCTTTGTGCGTGGTTTTTGTGTTATTTTTCATTATAAATAATAAGTGTAGCGTTATCATTACTTTTAGTATTATGTGTGTGGTTTGAATGTACGATTATCGATTTTTTTAATCGCGTTGAGTCGTTTTCTATCCACGTTTTTTGTTGTTTTTTTTTCGATTGTTTTTTGTTTTCTTTCAACATGCCTCAAGGCATACCGCGGAGACGCAGACCGCAACGACGTTTATCTTTAATCGACAGAATTAAAGACAGAAGAATATACCAGAAAAACGGAACGGAATAGGTCTCAATTTGTTGGATTTTCGGTAAACTGCTTGTTCATAGAAAATTAATCGCAATACCACATAGTCCATCTATCGGCTTCTGTATACATTTCGATTTTGGCTCAATTTCTTTTTTATCGCATGTATCAAAATATTTGTCATAACAAATTTCGCGAAAAATGCAGTCCTTGCTAATAAACTCGTTTGAAAATTGATACACTGTGCAGAATAGTATGTGCATAACCGTCATACGGCAACACACGAAAAAGAAAAAAAGGGGGGAAAGAGGGGGGCTTAAACCATGCGGCCGATCACGAGTTTGTTTCCTTCTCGCTTAGCAAGAAAGCGCGCTAACGAATGAAAGGTTGGAAGACTCAAAGAATATTTCAATGACAGACAGTATGCTTTGAAACGGGTCGGTATGGTTTCTCTCCATTTTAACTATCGTTCGTGCTAATTCTCATTTTCGACTCTACTCGCTCTCGAATCATAATCTTGGGAGATTATTTGAAGTCCCTTCACGTTTAACTTTTGTCCATCTCAATATCTCAATGACAGGCTCGATCTCAATATTTTATATCAGCCGGGTAGTTTTTATATCGATCGTTCACGGTATCGATAACTTATAGAAAATACCAATTTTTTATCGGTTCTTGACGATTCAATTGAAGAACCGAATCGATATTTTGACTATAATTGCATTAAAAAAATGTATTTCGGTGCCAAATATAAATCACGGTTTTTTTTTCGAAAGTGATAAGCTTAACTTATTTTGGTACGTAAGCTTATCAAGGGGTTGAGAAAAACTATTTCTTTTTATGGTTCAGAGGCTTGGCTAGTAAAGGTTAAATATTCTTGACGTTTCTTGTCATTTTTAGGCACTCACTTAAAAATAGGCAAAGAGTGCCTATTAAAATGACCATCTGTTGCTCTTCAGTCCTCTGTCGGTGGGGTTACTCCGCAGCGCATACTTCACAAAATGTAACTTTCCAGCATTTATTTCTGTGTACCTCCAACATCATGCGTAGTCAATTTTAAGTCACCCCGATACCTGGAAATATGTTTTTTAGCTTGCGGTTCACTAGAAATAGGTTTTTCGCAGTATTTATCACCTCGGACGTCCGTACGGCGTTGTAACTTTAGACTGTGCGAATCAATTTTGTTCTTTTTCGCAGAATTTTTTTATTACATTATCGCAAGTATGCAGATTCGTTTTGGAGCTACTCTGCCACTCTGCTACTCTGCTACCATTAATTATGTAAAAAAAAATTATTGCCCAAAATATTTCTTCATCTTCCGTCAAATGTCCGTACGGTACTGTAATAATGAACTCTACGAACCAATTTTTTTCTCCTTCGCAACATCATTTTGTTCCACCAAAAGCACTATGCACAGCAAACTTGGCGACAATCCGACATCTCTAACTATTTTTTCATCAGAATTTTCCATAAAAAAATGATTTTCTCACATCTGATGTCCGTTCGGTGCTCCAATTAGGAATCGCAGAAACCAATTTTTTTCTCCTTTGCAATAATATTTCATTGCATCGAAAGCACTATGCTCAACAAGGTTGGAGTTATTCCGACAGATCTACTTTTTATTATAAAGTTTTTCAAGAAAAGTTGTTACAATTAGCTTTGCTTCAAAGGTTATGTTGTTTAACCGTTTAACCGGTACACTGGGGTATCTCGTTACCCCAGTGCATCTTTAATCGACATTTGCAGTACTAAATCGCTAAGCTGGGCCGCGATAAAGTATAAGGTAATATAGATTACCTCTCTAGTGTCCCTTCAGCGCAAACGTCCTAGCCAGTTGAGCGCTAGCCGCTGAATAGTACGCATCCGAAGGCCGTCTGGGGTAACGAGTTACCCCGGTGTACCGTTGGGGGAAGTTTTTTGTGCAGTGAATTTTATTTTTTTCTTTAAAAACTATTTCATTTGACTTTCTGAAGCATTTTTAATAGTTAGCAATGTTATATATAATAGTAACAAGCGCCTCAGCGCCCTGCGGGCGCAGAGGCTCTTGTTGGTGGGCTCCGCCCCCCAAACCCCCCGAAAAATGTCCCAAGGGGACATTTTTTAATGTACTCACGGGGGAACTCGTCGCGCTACGCGCTCCGTATCAAGTGTAATTACACTTCGCGTTATGCGCAACATATCGAATATGTTTATACGTCGCGCTGCGCGTTTCACCTGAACCTCCTGTTTGTTTAAAGATAGGAATATTGAAACAATTGAAAAGAAAATAAAAAGGTGGTTGGAAAAATTCGAGATAAAATTTGAATTTTTTGTTTTGTTTCGAAAATTTTTTTGAGATTTGAAAAAATTAAATTGCAGTTTCCGAATATTTAAGGTTATATACATTAAAATTTTTTAAAAAAGCTGACAATTTTTTTTTTATTTCAAATGATCCCGCCACAGAATACCAACGTCGTGGCGTCTGCGAACTTTATTACGCCTGCTATGGAATTGTCGTCTGCTTCCAAGGTTTGACAAATAGAATGAATGGAAAAAAATATATAGTCGGGAATGTTTTCAATTTTATTTAGCAAATTTCAATCATTTTAGGGGAGCCATTGCGACAGTAAGCGAGTCAACTGCGGATCGTGTGACGTGCGTGAATAAAGTTACAGACCTCAAGACATTGAGCAAATATTGTCGACCAGTGTATGGTGTCCGGTAGCGATAATCGTGGCGCACAACCGAGAATAATCGAACAATTAAACAGATGAAGTCAAAGTGCCATATCGCGAGTGTATAAAACCCCACGGTGCAGAGGTTAGAAATGTACTTGTCGCACGTGTTATAGTTTTTATCTCTTTACGTTTTCTTTTTATTTATGTGTTGTAAGCATCAAAAATATAGTACGGCCCTGCAAAGGGACATAACGACCTGCGCCCCTGAGAAGGCCCGTCACGACGGACATACGCGCGCCGAGTGAGAAACGCGGTGCGCGTGCTCGAAGCGGATCAGCGATCAATAAAATCGATCGCGGCTCCGTTTCATCCTCTTTGCCTCTGGGGACGCCTGATCGCTCGAATCGCTAGACGCAGACGTCTCTCCTCGCTTACAACACCGAAAGAATACGGGAGACCATCCGGATCCATATCCTATCCGCGCCTGGCCAGCCGGACTAATTCACTATCTCGAAGGTGGAGTCGTCAAGATAATTCAGCGAGCCCCAGAGGATCCACAAAGAGCCTTCACTAAAATCCCGTCTTGAAAGATAAGTCTTTTTATTCTATGTTGTTCTGTACGAATTGTGACGTACGACGGGGTTTCGAAACGCTAGAGCGGCGAATGTATTGTAAGACTGAGTAAGTGTAATTGACAAAAAGTACGAGGAACGAGTTACGAAAATATATTTATTTGGTTATATGTCAATTAGTGGTTCAATAAGGAACGACAATGAAAAGAAAATAACTGACAATGTAAAGAAAATAACTGACGACATAAAAATTGAAGTGAAAAGTATGTGTGTGTGTTTGTAATTGTAATGTGCGTATGTTTTTTGATTTATTTTTCGTGTAATTTGAGAGAATAACACCATTCGAAAGGAGTGCGATCGAAAAAGTTTATAATTATCTTACAGTGTCAGGCCGTTTGAGGAACACGAGGATGAATGGGGGAAATTCCGGTGAATAATTTCATTCGTTATTTTCTGTTAACCAACTCTTTATTTAGTTTAGTTGATCCTTTAACCAGAGCGGGTCTGCTTGACGTATTTTGTTACCTAATATAATTTCTTACGATAATCTCGCGCGTTAATTTTCCTTATACGTTTCGCCGTTTAGATTACCTCAACTACGCTACTCGCACACACACTAATCCTCCTTTCCATTTTTCACGTCCATCTCTGTCCACGCAACGACGACGACTCTTCTCACTCTCGCACGGGCGGAAGCCCTCGCGTTTCTTGCGCGTGCGCGGTTCATCCGCGACACACTGTTCGCAATCGTACGATTATAAATTCGTCGCTAACATTCGGCTGTCCTGATTTTTATTTTGTACCCTCAAAATGTTAATAATATATATTTTTTTTTTAATTCACACTCGTATCGAGTTACAATAATTTCCTTTTGATCATCCAACGATATAATCTCGTAAATATGCAGGCGGTCGTCGCTCGCGTTTCTTCGTTTTACTATAATTTCTTTTTTTGGTTCGTCACTCGGCGTCGCAGTCGATTGTTTCACTTATATTACATGGTTTTTCTTTTTCAGTCTCATCGTTTTCAGACATGATCTCATCATTGTCGTTTTGATCGATTTCGTCGATCTCGTCGTTTAATACATATTCTCGTTCATCGTCATTATTACAATTTATATCTTGAGACTCGTGTGTCTCGTCGTTCTCTTTCTCTCGTCTCGTTACTTCTTGTCTATTTACTTTCTTGCCCCCTGCCAATCGAACTATGACGTAAGTATCACTCGGATACACGGCAGTTATTACATACGGGCCACGAAATCGTCGCTGTAGCTTCGAGCTTTCACCAGTTGCTATATGATTTGTTTGTACATAAACAATATCGCCGATATCATATTTCACGTGTAGACGACGGTGCTCATCATAACGTTCCTTTGATTTTCGCTGAGACGCTTCGATGTTATTTCTATTTTCGTCTCGGATTTCTATCGGATCTCTATAAGCTTCGCAATGTCGTGTCAATGCTCTCACTCGTCCGTCACCGAAACGCGGTTGATAACCGTATAAGCTTTCGAAGGGCGTTTTTCCCGTCGCTTTGCTAATACTCGAATTTACGTCTCGCTCGATCTCTTTTACTTCGCTATCCCAATCGCTGTTTTCTCCTTGCTCCGTTCGAATAATCATCGCCGGTAACAGAGTTCGATTCATACGTTCTATAAGCCCATTGGCTTGCGGATGTCTACTAGAATTCAACGTGTGTTGTATTCCATGATGTAAACAAAATTCTTCGAAACTTTTCGCGGTAAAACTCGTCCCTCGGTCGCTGATTATTCGATCGGGAGTTCCGTATTGCTGTACGACTTTTTCTAGCTTCCGTATCGTAAGAGCTGCGCTAACGTTTTTAACCGGTTCAAATATCACGAATTTCGTTAGTGTATCGATTATTCCCAAAATATATTTACTCCCTTTCTTTGATGTTATAAACGGTCCCACGTGATCAGCGTGTATTACAGAGAACGGACGTTTTCCCGGAGGTATCGAATGTAATTCTCCAACTCTCGGTCCCGAACTTTTTTTTACTAAGAATACATTCTAGACACTGCGCGATGTGTCTTCTCACATACGCCCGCATTTTCGGAAAATAATAATACGTTTGTATTTTTGCTATCGATTTATCGACTCCAAAATGACTACTCAAGTCGTGATACTTGATCGCGATTGCTTTTCGCATCGAATCCGGTACTACATATAAATCAACGTCTCGATTATCGCGTTTGCACGTTTTGTACAACATCCCGTCTCGAAGTTTATAATCACGCACCGATTCGTATTCTATTTTCGTTCTTTCGCTTTGCGCTTTTCGCAATAAATCGATCTTTATTTTCAAACTACTATCTTGATACTGATGAATGAGTATCTCATCTTCCCGTAATACTATTTGCAAGATTTCAGCTCTTTCTACAATTTCGTCTTCCGTTGATTCTTCGACTGGCGCTCTCGATAATTCATCAACGTGTTGCATCGTTTTTTCCTTGCGATGTCGAATTTCGAAATCGTACTCGGAGAGCGAAGCGGACCATCGAACCACTTGTGGATTTATCGTTTTGTTTGCGTTCAAATAGACTAGCGCTTGACAGTCAGTCAATATCGTGAACTTCAGAGGAAGTAAAAACACTCTCAATCTTTCTACCGACCATACGATGGCCATAAGCTCTAATTTGCTCGAGTGATAGCTTCGCTCTACCGCCGAAGTTCATTTACTGACAGCAAAAATCGGATGCAACTAATTTTTTTCGTCGGATTGAAAAAGTATCGCGTCCAATCCTTCGCAACTTGCATCGGTGTGCAATTCCGTCCTACTTGCGTTCGGCTTATAAATTCCGAGAACCGGTTTTGAAGTTAACAATTCCTTTATTCTCGTGAATGCTTGATTTTCTTTTTCCGTCCATTTGAACTCTATTGATTTTCGAGTCAACTCCGTCAATGGAGCTATGATTTTCGCAAAATTTGCAACGAATCTCCGAAAGAAACTCGCCATTCCAACAAATCGACGTACCTCGTGCACATTTAATGGAATTGGTTCGATTCCGTTGCTCGTTACTACAAAACCCAGATATTCTACTCGTTCCATGCCGAACTTACATTTTGAGAGCCTCATCGTGAGTCCAGCTCTCTGCAATGTCTCGAAAGTTGCTCGAAGACGATTCATCAACTCTGACCAATCTTTTGCTAGAACCAAAACATCGTCTAAATAAAAAAGTAGATATTTATTTCTCAAAGGCCCCAACGCCAACTCCATCATTTTCGAGAAATAAAATGGAGCGTTCATAAGTCCGAACATTGTTCTAGTAAATTCCCCGGTTTCGTCTGAAGTTATGAAAGCCGTCTTCGCACAAGCTTCTTCCTTAAGAGGCAACTGCAGATAACCGTGTGCTAAGTCCAGTGTTCCAAAAACTTCGCGCCATTCAATATTTCCAAATATTCGTCAATATTCGGTAACGGATAATTTATTCTTTCCGTTTGCGCATTCAACTTTCTACAGCGATGAAGTTTCTCTTACCAATCCTGCAGCCTTCCATTCCTTTACAATTTCTTTTATTTTATCACGCTCTTGTCGATTGGTACGATAAGGTTTTACACTCACTGGAACACTTCCCGGGTTCACTTGAATATCCATCTCGATTAGGCTCGTTTTTCCGATTTCAAAAATATTTTGAGCCACGCAAACACGAAACTCGTTCAATAAATCGACTAATTCTTGACGTTGATTCGGAGTCACTGCTGAGTCGATGAATACCTCTTCTTCGTTGATCGCTTCACGACGCGGTTGAAGCGCGGGAACCCGACGTTGGATGCTCATCAACTCGGCTGCGTTTTCGGTACCCTTCTTCAGTTCCTTCGATCGTCGATCTCAGTTGATCACCGGTAACGGCAACGTCTCGTTCTCTGTTTCCATGTTGATGAAATTTATCGATGCTGGCGGCAGAATTTCGTCTCGTACTAAGCTCGGCACTTTGTGTTTTCCGTTCGGAAACCCTGACGCTATTTTCGACAACTCCAGCGTCGAACGTTCGACAAACACAAGTCGTTCGTCGACTTTCAAATATGCTATATGATCGAGTTCTGTAAATGTTCTTCCGATGAGCACATCTTGACCTTGAACATCGTCCGGAACGATGCGTAGCAACAGTCCATTGCCTTCGACACCGTCAACATTTATTTTCGCTCTTATTACTCCACAGGATTTAACGACGCGATCCTGTGTGCTAAAGCCGCTCAAAGTGCTAGGCATCCAAATTACAGTAAAATCGTTACACAAAACAGCGGATGCTTTGATCGTGCAGTCAGAACTACCCGGGTCGATCATAGCTTGAAACTCGCAGTCATCTATTTTTATTGTTTTTAAATATTTCGCGAGTTTTTCGGTAAACCCCGAACTTTCGTATTTTCTCTTGATGCGCAATGCGCCCGAATTAGTATCGGCTACGAGTCTCATGTCCCCTTTCTCTAACGGTACCGGTTTGCCGCAGATCTTAGCATGATGCCCCGATTCACCGCAACGCGAACACACTATCTTCTTTTTCTCTTCAGAACATTTACTTGCATAATGCCCGAATTTTTGACAATTATAGCATTTAATTTGTTCTCGAGACCTTTCCTCACCCTTTTTAACTTCTTTGGACGACGAACCTGCTGACTCGACCCTCGAAGTCGTCCCAACGCTGTTTTTCGATTTGAAGGACGCAAACTCTTTCGGCTTTCGTTGTCTATGTTGGAACAAACCATGGAACAGTTCGTCTTCATTACGATACACCGACGATAACGCGTGTACGGCTGTATCTCTCGAAAATAGTCCCGATGACACTTGTCTTCTCGTTTCCTCGAACGTTAACCCAAGAGTTTTACACCATTTAACTTTTTCATGATAATAATCCGAAAAATTCTCAGACTCTCGTTGTTTACGATTTTGCATTTTCTCCCACAATTGCGCACGATCCAATGGAGGAATCCACGTTTTTTTTTAAAGTTTCGCGAAACTGTTGCCAACTCTGAAAACCTCCACTAAATGCTTGAAACCAAGATTTCGCTGCTTGCTTCAAATGCATTATTGCTGTCTCGTACAGAAAAGCTTCAGGCCAGTTATGCACTCTCGCGGTTGATTCGATTTTATTTAACCACTGTCTAGCCTCCATCGGCGTCTCGTATCCAAGAAAACCGCCAACCGCTTTCGAAAGATCCGGCATTACATGAAAACTCGGCAACCCTTGCGATATCGTACGATTTTGTTGAAGCATTGTTGCATTCTGTTGCAACAGCTGAGTCATCAATTCGAGAAGTTGATGTGTATCATTACTTACTCCGATCGGCGGAGTTCCATACCTCGGCAATGAACCCTCATCCGACGATGCGTCACGATCTCCTCTCCAATTAAGCATCGATTGACTAACATTCAACTTTCGCGGAATCGCACCTCGATGTTCACTCATCGTATTATTTAATCCACTTGCTTGAGGATCCGGCATCTGCTGACCAACAGCACCCAAAATCGATGGTCGAAGAATACTCTTATTCTTCGATGATGGTTGAACCACTTTCTTCGATCCCACCGGTCGCTGCATCGTTAAGTGCGGCGGTTCGCTTGACTCGTGCACCGTGGACAGCACAGGTGACTGTTGCCTCGAAAATTGTAACGAACGCCTCGTCGATTGATGTACCGAAGACGCGAGCCCGCGTTTAAACTCGTCGAAACCGTTTCCCGATTGCGTCATGCCACTTGTTTGTCTCGATTTTACGAACTTGCGAGTTCAAAATGACCGACTACCGGCTTCTCGCATGTTCGACCACGCGGCGTCACGACAACGATTACTCACACCACCGACTATTTTATATTTTCTCAAAATTTACTTTTATCTTACGCGACACGAAAATTTCACTAAAATTTTCCACTCGTATCCCACTTCTGATATGTTATAGTTTTTATCTCTTTACGTTTTTTTATTTATTTATGTGTCAGGCCGTTTGAAGAACACGAGGATGAGTGGGGGAAATTCCGGTGAATAATTTCATTCGTTATTTTCTGTTAACCAACTCTTTATTTAGTTTAGTTAATCCTTTAACCAGAGCGGGTCTGCTCGACTTATTTTGTTACCTAATATAATTTCTTACGATAATCTCGCGCGTTAATTTTCCTTATACGTTTCGCCGTTTAGATTACCTCAACTACGCTACTCGCACACACACTAATCCTCCTTTCCATTTTTCACGTCCATCTCTGTCCACGCAACGACGACGACTCTTCTCACTCTCGCACCGTTCGTCCGCGACACACTGTTCGCAATCGTACGATTATAAATTCGCCGCTAACACATGGTATACCGGAATATCTCTTACAAACAGTATTAGTAGCGACATCGACGAGCGAGAGATCGATTTAAACCCCGAGTACAACACAGCTGTACCGTCGAACAAGTGCGTACTGAAGCCGACGACGGGGCGCTACAATACATCTACACCTGTCAGTTCGAAGGTAAACAAACAATCAACCGTGTTAAGTGGCACCCGCCCGCGAGGCCGGTCGAAGAAATCACCGCTCAACGCAAACTCGCCTATGACCGGCAGTGCGGGAAAGGAAAAAGGCAAACGAAAATTTCTCGAATTATTTTCCAGCCCGAGCGATCTTTGGTACGAAGAATCAGTAGCAAATAAAAAAAGCACTCTGATCAATTGAACTCCACCCCAATCCCCCTGTATATCTGCCGTTTCGTCTGACAAATCAACCGGGTCTTTAAACCAAAAAAAATCCACGATGGAAAACTCCTTCGAACACAACGATACTGTAGTGGCGAAAAAGGCCGCGGGAAATTCCGAAATTCTCGAAGCCATACTTGCAATGAACTCGAATCGCGTAAAAACTTTACCGAGATTCGGTCGGAAATAGCCGAAACAAACTCATCGATATGTACAGAAATTCAACATCTGCGAGATGAAATCCAAGTCAAAGAGACCGCGAGAGATAAAACGCAGGCGATGCTTATCGCTCGTACTACCACTGTTACGTCCAGCGTAACGACACTTTTATTTTTCATTTTTATCTTTTGTTTTCTGCCTCTCACGAAACTTGAATTGATTGAAAAATGTCAAAATAACTCGTGAAGGAATGCTCATTTACCTTTCGGCCGTGATCAGTACCTACAAAAATCAATATGCGCGACTCAAGATAAAACAGGCAGGCAGATCGACAAATCGATCAAATAGACTCTTGGTAGAAGCAAAACTAGGTATAAACCGGCGGTGGCAAGGTCAATTCCAGCCCCGTCTTCCGCTCCATTGTTTTAGCAAAGAAACCAAAAAGAGAGCCAGCCTATGGTAACCTAGGATCTACTCGCTTCTTTACCACTAGTAGGAGAGTCGTCGGCAAGGGGCAACTTACGTTCACCTGCCGCTGGGCCAGAGACCCCCGAAATAATGTTTCGGGCAGTTGCCACCACTCTAACGGTAACTTGCCAAAGCCGCCTGTGCTCAAATAATACCCCGCGGATAGAAAAGAGAGGGGCAATAGAAGTAGATACGGATCTCTGCAGGAGGGAGAGATGCACTTTTAATCGCTCTTAATTACTCTAGTTATTTTTGAATATACGATCCAAAAGAAGTTTTCTCAGACTACTCGAATGACGAGAGGAAGAGGGCAAACGAAAAGAAATTAAAACAAAATAACCATTCCAGGGAACAAATTTATAACAGAAAGGATACACAAAATAATAACCGCGAAATCGACAAATAGATCAAACAAAATGATTCACGCGATCTGTTTCTATCCTCATTTATATTCGAGATCCGGATGACACATTCAGCGTGACCGGCGAAGTCAAAGACTAGAGAAAAGTACGTTCGAATAAAAATCAAATTACGAAGCCGAGAGCACATTACTAATTCATAAAATCACGCCACGGCACAAGCCTATATCACCAAGGGGCGATCGAGGATCCATGCCTAGCTGTAGTCTATAACCAATACCCCCCTTTGGGTAATGATAAAAAACCTCAATGGTTCTCCGAGAGGCTTCTGATGTCAAAAAGGAGAGAGACAAATAAAGTTGCGAAGTTTCTCCCTAGCAACAATCACGCGTTAAGGAAACAGTAGTAAACCTATCAGAATTTTGCCGAAAACCACGTACCCCCGCACCACGACTGAAGAATATACAACTATGAAATCCTCACTTTTAATCAGCTTCACAAGACCAAGAGGAAATTATTAATATTCCAACTCGAGGTATCGATTCTTTCTTCGGAAAGGAATAAACATGCACGTAGCTATTTTATTGCCGAAACGCTTAATGTAAATAGTAAAAATTTACACCTTTCAAAACAGTGAGGAACATGGGGGAGTCGATACTTGCGCATTAATTTACAAAACACCTCGTGTACGGCTCTAAACATTATTCTCACTCCAGCAAAGATTTCAACGGCCCCGAACGATTCCGAGAAATTTAACCGTCCGAAACCTTGGAGATACGTACGGCAGGACGGACTATACGCACTCTTACACCCCACTCTAGCCTCGCTGCTAAAGATGGGCCTCCCAACGGACAATCGATGTACGATCATACGATCAAAATCCCGCCTCGAATTTGTCCACCTCATCGAATGTATCCCCACCATGTTTTAGGAAATAACTTACATGTAACACAAACTATTGTCTTCCTATACGAAAAAAAGGGTATATAACCCACCAAAAACGCCCACTCAAGGAGAGTCAGTTGAGCCAGCGGACAGAGCGTTTTGCTGTCAAAATTTCTAACCACCAGAATTTCGATTTTCGTAAACTTTACTTTTCGAACTTTGTAAAACTCATATCTTTTAAGACATCGTTGCTTTGTTACCGGAATTTTGTTCCCGGTGAACACCATAAAGATAATTTCACCTTTTCGGTCAGCTATTTATTCCAACGTTTGTAATGAATATTACGTGTACCATTTAACACCAATTTGTTTATTCTTCAATCATTAAAAGTGGGGAAACATTAAGAAACGGTTGTTCGTGATTAATTCATTGTATACGCGACCGCCGATCCACCGAATCAACGAGAGAAACCACGCAATCTCTCCGTCTTTTCGCTGCTCTCCAATAACAACGTAAGTACATTTTTAGGCACTCACTATAACAATAGGCAAATAGTGCCTATTAAAATGACCAGCGAGGCCTCTTCACACAGCTTTCGATGGGGATTCTGCACAGCGTATGCTCCAAAAAATGTAGTTTTTCAGCATTTACTTCGGTGTACCTCCAACATCATGCGTAGTTAATTTAAAGTGACTCCAATGACTGGAAATATTTTTTTTCGCCTGCGGTTCAATAAAAATACCTTTATTACTGAATTTATCTTCTTAGACGTCCGTATCACAGTGTAACTTTGGACTGTGTGAAGCAATTTTTTTCTTCTTCGCAGGAATGATGTATCATATCATCAACATTGTGCACATACATTTTGAAGCCCCTGCGAAGCATTTGAATATTTGATTAACAAAAAAAATCAATTGTTACGTCCAAACTAGCGCTCTTTTGATTACTCTAGTTTGCACGGTAACTGTTGCCGCCGTTATTATCGCACGCGCTGGTGAGGAGAGCGTTGCGCCTCCCTTTATTACCACACCTGGTGTCGATACCGGGTACAACGTTTGCTCCTTTTAAAGCCTTAACTTTTCGGAAAATTGCTTGGGATGGAGCCCTTAAGGGGGCTGAGTCACCTAAAAATTTTTTTTTTATTTATTTTAAAAAATTTCTTTTTCTGAATGTATATACGGTGTACTACATACACACCAAATTTTAGATCGAAATTTAAAAAATTACCGAAGTTAGAAGCATTTTAGTAATATTAGAAATATTAGAAATAAATAATGTGTGAAAAAAAAAAATGACGAAATGCAATACAAACAATGCCGGAATACCGCATCTCCGCACGTTTCTTTTTCTTCTAATAAGAAGAACAAGGAACATCGAGAAAGGAACATAAAAAAAACAATCGATGCCGAAACTGCGTTCGGTAGGTAACGATTTACCGACCAAAGGGTCGTTACGTCTAATCGATGCGACTCAGATTATCGCCGCTACCGCGCTTTGTTTTGAGTCTGCGATACACCGGCGTAATGTAGCAGCGATGATTTTTACTCGATTGTGTCAATCGGGTAAAAAACTGCGCTTGTAAACTCCGTGTAATTAGTTAATCGTCAGTGTTTACAGTTTTTCCGAATGAACGGAATATATTCTGTATTTTTGCCCGCAATGGCGCAAAAATGATTTTCACAGTGACAGTGTCGCAACGCGAAAAGTCTCGCAGAATTAACCTCATTTTTAAACGTCACATTTGACGTAAGAGTATTTTTTTTTATTTTTTAAACATTTTTTTTGCATTTACGAGATTTGTAAAATAAAAAAAAGAAAAAAAAAATTCTAAGTTTTATGTGATAGAAAAAAAAGTGTACATTTTTGTGACAAAAAAAATATAAAAATAATTTTTTTTTATTGTGAATCACCCAAGTTGGTTATTTTCATTAATCTGTGAAATTCATTTTTTGACACTTATATTTTTCTTCGCTTGCCGCAGGTTTCAGGGAGAATGGGCCCACCAATTTTGGATTGCGACAGCTCATTTTCTTCGTAACAGTCAGTGTTACGGAACGAGTGCGGGGATTTTTCATGCCATCAAAAATGGATTTATCGCAAGCCATTATGTGAGTGGTTACGAGACAAAAAGTGGAAAAAGTGAATTTTTTGGTAGTTTTTAACTCATAGCTTCGCAAGCTTCAAAAAAAAATCCCCGCACTCGTTCCGCAATAAACTCTCCAACGAAGAAAATAAGAGGTCGCAAGCAAAGATTGATGCTTTCGTTCAGTCCGAAAGCTGCGGCAAAGGAAAAATGTTTGACCATTGCCCATAACACTGGAATACACCGTAGGTCTCCAAAAAAATTTACAGCGGTAGTCTAACATATATATATTATGGAGGTAAAATTAAATTTTTCATTAAACTTATATATACTGGAAAATTTTTTTTTTACTTTTCGATTTTTTAGGTGACTCAGTCCCCTTAAGAATGCTTGCCGTGTTTATGTGTTTGGAAGTTAGCTAAGTAGTTGCGGTTTTGAGTTTTCTTGAAAAGAGATATGGAGAGGGATTCTTTGACGCGCCTACGGGTACCTGCCGTCCCTTCGAACAAGGTGGCAGCGCGAGGCACAGGTGTACGGAGAACCCTAGGAGACTTTTACGAATCTCTGGGTTTCAAAGAGAACACAGAATTCGGTGCAATAAACACTTGTAAAGATGTACTTACGGTGGTTGATAATGTTTTGCCGACTGTGTTTAGATATGGTTACCTTTCTCGTCGCGAACTTCGTCTGAGTTTGTTATGAACTCAATGAAAGTATACAAAATCGATTCGGGATGTGATCCCTTTACAAATTGTCAAAGAATGGTTGATGTAATTTCGTAAATTGTTAAAAGTAAAGAAATATTTTGTGGATGGTGTAAAATTGCGCTATAACTGAGCCACAAATTGGTCAGTATAATGTTCGAAATGGACAGAATTCGTGTAAAAAAGTAAAGACTACTTATTACTCGGAATTTTGGGTCTGAATGTCAGTGTAACTGTCTGTCCCGAGCCCTCAATTTCGAGGGGTTTTATACCTTTTTTTTCTTAGCGTTATATGGTGGGGATTGAACATAACTATGGGAGTGTCCTTTCGTAAATCTATTTTCCTTATGATTTGGATACAGTCACCGAGAAGATGAGGGAGGTGCATTGAATCTGACCTTTTGATTGGACCGGGGATCTTTTTAGGCCCTTCGCAGGAAGGATCCGTTGCAGGGGATCTTTTTAGGCCTTCGGAATCAGGAACACGCCGTGGGTGACAGAGTGCGGTATCGACGTAAAGGCCGCGAAACAAATCACGTACGCACCATTCCCCTCTTCTCGCATTCTGTATTCCGAGAATTCGTTTATAGGTTTCGGCGGAATGCAATGACTCCGAGGCAGGGTATTTCTTGGTAGAAAGCGCTATAACGGAGACTATTTATAGAATGGATCTCATCAATGCTCTCAACAAAGAAAAACTGTCCTTATGATTCGGAGATGCGCTGAGTCATAAACTCCATGTGATGCTATTTGAATATGGAATTAATATAAAAGTATCAATCTCTTAACTTAAATAAAACGTTCGGTAAGTATACGCAAAAAGGTTTCCTTTAACTGTAACAATTTCTCTGAAAGTGTAGAGTCCTTTGAATGGTTCTCACTTATCCTATTAAAGAATAATTGTCTTTTTCTCATCGTTCCTGGACTTTAATTAAGTATTAGTTTCGAAAACCTCGACAAATCTCCAACAAATTCCGGTTTCAACCTTTCGTGGGAGATTTCTCGGGGTTTTAATCATTTTATATGGTATATGTGGGAAAGAATTTGTATACTGTTCCGAGTTTCACGGTTATTGCTAGGAGTGTATAGATTGCCCTTGAATTGAGTTCGGAGGGCTTTTTACTATTCGAGACTCAATGCGGCTGGTTTCGTCGTATGACTTATCCTTTGGCTGTTATTGGGGAGTCGGGCCCTCTTCTAGCATCTATAGTTGTTTCACTCGTTTTACTATACTAAACTTATTATCTAGGTATACTTATTTCCTATTTAAGGATAGACACAGGCGCTTAAGGGAACAAATCGAATTTTTAAGAATACTTTTCAATAATTGATATAGAGTGTGACGGATTTTCCTTGATATCGAGAACGCAACACTAACTTTACAAAAAAACTCAAAACTCAAAAAAGATGAGCGAGATCGAAACTCAAAAAAAAACACGAACTCGAAAACTCACGTCACCTTCGGCCGTCCACCCTCGCGGATGCATCGGCGTCCCGGTGGGCGCCAGTTAATTTTGTTTCACCGGTATTAACAACCGGACTAAACTGGAGGCCGGTGGAACGGCAACCTCCGCAGGGTTAATTTTTGTTTCGCCGGAATTACCAAACCGGACTAACCTGGAGGTCGGTGGAACGACGACCTCCGCAGGGACAAAACGAACTACACAACAAAACGGAAACTAAAACGGAACGAGAACTAACGTCGATGCATTCGCGAGAGCGAACGGTTGCGGAAATGCACGGTTGCTCAGGATGCGGGTTAGGGTAGAGGGTCGCGATCCGAGGTCAATAGAATAGCACACAAGGAACGGAGATCAAGACCTCAACGTTACTTTAATCGGGAGCGAAAATTAATATTTTGGCTAGAAGCCACGGGATCCCACGCACGTGCATCGCGAGTACTCAGCCGATCGAGAGATCGAAGCGCGACAAGCGACGACGGGCGCGACACGAGATCAATAACTTCGATAAATCAAAAAAACTCACCGAAGCGCGTAATTTATCCAAAAAGGACCGGGAACTGCATCTGACGATGCCACGAGAACTCACACACATGCACTTCAACTCGAGAGCGCTAATTGTAACGCATCGATCGAATTATCGACTCGGAAAGAATTCCTTTCGGAATCCTACTGAGGATAGCACACGCGAAACACACGAATCGACGAACGAACGCGCGAACACGAGAGCGAGAGCGATAGCGGGATCCACGGTAACGCGAGCGAGACACAGCGATCACCCGATGCCTCGATGGCTCGAGCGCGAGAACAATAGGCCGAAGCCTACGGTAGCGGGAGCGCGAGAGAGACCCGAGTTGCCTCGAGGGCAGCTCTCCGTCGACTGTCTTTGCCTACGAAAATTCGTAATGAATTATCGTTATTATTTGCGGGATCTTGATCGATAACTACTGCCCTCTCAACCATCTCCTGACTTTATCGAATCGAGAGCCGATACTATAACGCGGTAACTTGAACGAATCTTCGCAATCGCTTCCCTTAGTCAATGCGTGAGATACAAGGCTCTACTCAACTATAACGCAGCGCAAGGGGTTCCACCACCCTTGCCTGGACCAAACGATACCTCCGCCTGATCTCAACGCATTGCACTTTTCTATAGGGTGCCGGGTTTGCACCGGACTTTAACGTAGTTGCAAGACACTTCGTCGAGTCTCTCCTTCACTTGGGCC
The DNA here is from genome assembly GCA_934046635.1 of Buathra laborator. Taxonomy (NCBI): domain Eukaryota; kingdom Metazoa; phylum Arthropoda; class Insecta; order Hymenoptera; family Ichneumonidae; genus Buathra; species Buathra laborator. The sequence continues at coordinate 533,254 of CAKOHB010000040.1, forward strand.
TTTTATTTGCTAACTTTGTCCCACCAAGCGAATTCGAGAATCCCGACCAAAACTGAACTAAAACTGAAGTAAACTAAATCTCAAAGCAAAAGGAAAACAAAAAAACATAGAAGGTAAACTGCAAAAATCTCGATCGATATCTTAGCGAGAGCTTGACGGTATCTTAAGTCGCTGGGAGAGGCAGTAACGCGAAACTTCAGCATTAAAAATCGGTATTTTTATGCGAGTTACGGTTGTTTTGGTTTTTGTGACGCTGATTCAAAAAAATCACGTCACAAGAGATACCAATTATGTCGTTAATGTTTAATCTATCAATGGTGTGGTGATTCTGTTTTCGTTATTTGTTTTTGTGTGCTATCGAACGCCGGTTATTATTCTGTAATTATTTATTTTCCTGATGGATTTGGTTATCTATATAAAAGGAAGAAAAGTTGTTTCCATTTCCACCGAGATCATCGATCGAAGCCCCCTTTCCTTCCCTCTAAGCAGTGGAGCTTTGGTTCAACTATGGCACCGTTTTAAACGTGTGGACTTTCTCGAGGATAATTTGTCGACCGTGTTTGACTGACCCCCGGGCCTGAACTTAACTCATCTGATCGCAAACTCCTCCCTTTCCAACTGGTCTTTGGCCGTGGTAAAGTAGATGTGTCGGTCTATGGATCTACAGGGCCTGGGTCGATACAGGGCCTGGGTCGATACAGGGTAATAGTAGAGCTCCATGTTGACAGCTAGTGGGTCCTTGCGGCTTTAGTTTCCTTCTGGCACTCCAGGGGGAGAGTTTGGAGGAGGGGTCAGAGACCGCCTTTTCCGACCTCTGCCCGAGGTCCTTTGAGCCTGTTTTATCTAGGCTCGTTGACGTTAGCTCGTTAAGGTAGGCATCGGAGGAGTTTAACCTGATTGAGATCTCGTGGTGGATAAAGAAACTACCAGTAAACCAATTTCCTCTTCCTTCGGTTTTTTAGAGAATTAACTTTCAATGGTGATCAAAAGGGAAATAAATAGAGCGTTACGCCGGATGTAACACAATTTTTGCTTTGACAAGTGTCCGTACGGTGCTGTAACTTTGGACTGTGCGAACCAATTTTTCTCTTCTTCGCAGGAATAATGTATCATATCATCACTATTATGCACATACATTTTGAAGCCCCTGCGAAGCATTTGAATATTTGCTTAATAAAAAACATTCATTTTTGCTTCGACAAGGGTCCGTCCGGTGCTGTAACTTTGGACTGTGCGAAGCAATTTTTCTCTTCTTCGCAGGGATGATGTATAATATCATCACCATTGTGCACATACATTTTGAAGCCCCTGCGAAGCATTCGAATATTTACTTTAAAAAAAAACCATTTTTGCTTCGACAAGTGTTTGTACGCTGCTGTAACTTTGGACTGTGCGAAGCAATTTTTCTCTTCTTCGCAGGGATGATGTATCATTTCATCACCATTGTGCACATACATTTTGAAGCCCCTGCGAAGCATTTGAATATTTACTTAATAAAAAAAATCCATTTTTGCTTCGACAAGTGTCCGTACGGTGCTGTAACTGTGGACTGTGCGAAGCGATTTTTCTCTTTTTCGCAGAGGTGATGTATCATATCATCACCATTGTGCACAATCATTTTAAAACTACTGCGAAGCCTTTAATAAGTTGTTCCAAAATAAAAATTCAATTTTGTTCTATAAGGTGCCGCTCCGGCACCGAGCGCCAAAATCGCGAATGAATTTCCGATCGAGATATTCCGGCGATAGGCGAGACAAAGGCTCTCCCCCCACCGTAATCACCACACCGCTCGCGAAATCACGGTCGATCATCACCACGAGAGTGATTCGCGACAAACGATCGCCCCAGTCGCTCGGCGATCTTTCACAGCATACGGCGCGCGACAAATATTCATTCTCAATATCTGAGAAAATCGTGTGTTTCGTGGAATCACCGGAGAATCGATACCCCGGGTGATTGTGCTTTTCCGTAAACTGCACATTTTTTGTACATCGATCTCGCGCGAGCGTCAATCATTGGAGATAAGTGTTGGTAAAGGAGGACGGTTCGGACTGACATGCCGGCCGAGATCGGTGTAGTCGTGAATTCGACTAACCGAGTACCGCTTTTCCCCCGGTCAGCTTGTCGCTTGACCCACGTCCACACTATTCTTACTTCCGTTTTGTGAAACTGCCACGAGTGCAATCGACGCTACATTTTCCTACAATAAATCGACACGTTTTTCTTATATCTATTTTTTATTACTCGCTCCTGCAACATCCTGCCACGAAAACCGATAAAACAACAGGTTATGGGCCCAGGAGTGCGTTGCGAGTAATATTTTTTCGTGAAAAGAACTCACTCGTGTTCGCGTGTTAAAAACCGCGAGTGTCCGTGTGATCAGCCAGCCGCGTGCAAAAGTGGGAAATGATCATGCCGGACAACGAGCTCACGAAAGTTGAGAAACTAGTCGGTCTAGAAAATTGGTCGCTATGGAAATTCGAGGTGAGAGTGCTCACCGCGGCAAGCGGAGCCTTAGAAATCATCAACGGAGGGTTCGAAAAACCGGAGCGGCCCGAGGTTATGAACACCGAATCCTTCGCAGCCTTTGACAAGAGACTCGAAAAATGGAGCAAACTAGACAGCGCAGCGCAAAAGATTATTGTTCAGACGGTAAGTCGCACTTGCATGCTTCACATAATCAACTGCACGTCCACTAAAGATATGTGGAACAAATTGCACTCAATTTACGAAAATAAAAGCGAAACCGTTAAGCACCTCCTGCAACAGCAGTGATTTTCGCTTGGGAAGGATGCAAGCGACGACATTAGCATGCACATCGCCAAAATAAACTATCTCGCATGCAGATTACAATTGCTCGGAGAAAATGTGACAGAAAGCATGATAATGACAAAGATATTAATAACACTGTCGTCTCCATACCAACACTTCGCAACAGCGTGGGAGTCGACGAGCACAGAGGAGCGCACCTTATCAAATCTAACGCCACGTCTTGAGATGGAAGAGCTTCGCATCAACGCTAACGACAGCAAAGGCAACAACGAAGACTAGTCGAGGCGGGACGAACAAAGGCAAGCCGCCCGGGACTTGTTTCAACTGCGGAAAGCATGGCCATTGGAAAAGCGAATGCCGCAAGAAAAAGAAACCCTCGCAACAAGGATCCTCGAGCACAGGACAAGAAAACAAGGGAACCGCGTTTATCGGAGGTATATTAAAGGCGAAAGCCATAACTACCGTAACATCCCCTAGTAGCTGGTTTTTAGACTCCGGCGCTAGTCAGCATATGTCGCCGATGCGCGGGTGGTTCATAAATTATGAAACACTTGACGAGAAAATCCCAGTAACAGTCGGCAATGGCGAAACAATATTTGCGGAAGGAAAAGGAGAAATTCATATACAATCGCACAACGGGACAAAGTGGGAGAATCACTACTTGACCCCTGTACTCTTCGTTCCGAAATTAAAATACAATCTTTTTTCCGTATCCTTAGCACTCGACAAAGGACTAAAACTTGAGTCCGACAACAAGCAGAGTCGTCTTCTCGATGGAGGAAATATCGTCGCCGTGGGAGACCGTCACGAGGATTTGTACGAAATGAGATTTCGAATAAAACGCGATGCTTCGAAGAAAACGCGAGCGAACGTCGCAAAGGGCGACTCGCTCGACATTTGGCATCAAAATATACCGCACGCGCATCAAAATATACCGCACGTGCGAAACGTGCTTAAGGAGTGGAATGTCGAAACAAAGCCGATAAAGGCCTGGAACTGCGATGGATGTGCTCAAGGGAAGATGAGCAGGAAACCGTTTCCGCAAAGCAAATCACAAAGTAAGGAGCCAGGTGAGCTAATACACGCCGATCTTTGCGGGCCGATGGAACATGAATCAGTCGGCAAATCGAAGTATTTTCTACTTCTCAATGACGACTTCTCTCACTACAAATTTGTGTTTTTTCTCACCCACAAATCAGAAGTCAAAACTCATTTTGAAGGACTCATTAAGAGGCTCGACACGCATCTCGGCAGAAAAATTAAGACGCTGAGAACAGATAACGGTTTAGAGTTTGTCAACGGCGCGATGCGCGAAATAATGCGGAAACACGGGATAAAGCACGAGACAAGTACCGCCTACACACCCGAGCAGAATGGCACGATAGAACGCGAGAATCGGACTATCGTCGAGGCAGCGAGAAGCATGCTGCACGCGAAGAAATTGGATCTCAAGCTGTGGGCAGAGGCTGTGCACACCGCGACATACGTCATAAACCGTACAGGTACGAGCAGCGTCACAAATAAAACGCCTTACGAACTGTGGTTCGGGGAACCAGCGATGAAACGTGATTACCAAATATTTGGTACTCCTGTCTGGACGCATATCCCAAAGCAAAAGCGACGAAAATGGGACGACAAGGCGAAAAAAGGAATATTCGTCGGATACGACGAATATACGAAAGCGCACAGAATATGGTTACCGGATGAAGGTGAAATACAGACGCACCGCGACGTTCAGTTTATATTCAAAGAAACTGCAGACGATGAAGAAAATAAAAAAGAAGAAAAATATGCAACTATTCGAACCTCGACGAACGGAACAGCCGAAGATTCCGGAGAACAAGAGGACACAGAAGACGACGAGTCAAACGACGAAGAACACGACGAGTCAAACGACGAAGAAGACAACGAGTCCGATGACGGAGAAAACGACGATTCCTGCGGGAAAGGGCGAGAGCCGACAATCGACGCGCCTCACGAGGAGGAACAAGAATCGGAGGAAAATTAAGTGCCGCAAGCGAATCGCGGACTGCGCGATCGCGCGACTCTACGACCGCCGACGAGATTCGGAAATTATTGGCTCGATTTAGAGAATATCTTCGTTGCGGAACAGCAAGATCCGTGCACATATGAGGACGCAATCGACAGTGCCGAGCGAAAAGAATGGCAAGAAGCAATGGGCAGCGAAATGGAGTCGTTACACGACAACCGACAACCCCCACGAAATGCGAAAATTCTACCAAATCGGTGGGTCTTTCGTCGAAAGCCGGGAATCGGAGACCGTGCGGAACGATACAAGGCTCGACTGGTAATAAAAGGGTTTTCGCAAAGACCAGGAGTGGATTACGAGGAGACGTTCAGCCCGGTGGCAAAATACGGATCCATTCGGGCTATTCTCGCTGTCGCGGCGATATCAAAAATGCGTTTAACGCAATTCGATGTTAAAACGGCGTTCCTCAACGGTGAACTAACGGAGGGAATATTTATGGCGCAACCGAAAGGATATGCGGACGGTACAGCGAGTGTGAGTAAACTCAACAGACCATTATACGGGCTGAAACAAGCTGCGCGATGCTGGAACAAAAATTCACAGCTTGTCTGAAGCAATTTAATTTAATTGCGACAACGGGAGACTCGTGTGTCATCACATCGAAGGATGACGGCGAATTGCTAATTCTAGCTATCTACATAGACGACGGCCTAATCGCATCGACGAGCAAACAAAAAATAACGATGCTGTTGGATCATCTCTCGGCAGCACTGCAAATCACCGTCGCCCCATTGGGAGTATTCCTCGTGATGGAGATCGAGCAACTTCCGGACGGATCAATATTCGTAAATCAACAGGCGTATGTGAACACAATCATCGATCGCTTTCGAATGGGCGAAAGAAACTGTGTGGCTATCCCGGCCGATCAGCACACAGATCTCAGCCTTCAGGATGAGAATACCGGAGAAGAAGTAGTAAACGTTCCCTACAAGGAAGCAGTGGGAAGTCTACTGTTTCTAGCAACCGTATCGAGGCCGGACATCGCATTCGCGGTAAACGCAGTAAGTCAATACGCGGAACGGCTGCAAAAGGTTCATTGGAACGCGATAAAACGCATAATAAAGTACATTAAAGGTTCGAAAACCCATGGAATATTGTTTCCGAGCAAATGTAAAGAGTTAAAAATCAACGCATACAGCGACGCGGATTTTGCCGGCGACAAACGCACGCGAAAGTTGACGAGCGGTTTGTTAGTTAAAATCGCAGACGCCCCCGTTGTTTGGGGATCATTAAAACGAAAGTCGGTAGCTCTGTCCACTATGGAATCAGAGTATATCGCGGCGAGCGAAACCTGTAAACAACTCGTATGATTAAGCCGATTAACAAAAGAACTAGTCAACGCGAATATAGAAGTTCCTACTATGTTTATCGATAACCAAAGTACAATTAAATCAATCAAAAATCCGCAAGTTACAAGAAATTCAAAACATATCGAAGTACGCTACCACTTCGTACGATCGCATTACGAACAAGGAGACTTCGACATTGCATACATAGGTACCGATGAGCAGTTAGCTGATTTATTCACTAAACCACTTGGAAAATCGCAATTCGAGTATCTTCGATTAAAATGCAACGTAATCAACGAAACCCACGCGAACGGCATATAATCCCGAAGCGTGGGAGTGTTGGTAAAGGAGGGCGGTTCGGGCTGACATGCCGGCCGAGATCGGTGTAGTCGTGAATTCGACTAACCGAGTACCGCTTTTCCCCTGGTCAGCTTGTCGCTTGACCCACGTCCACACTATTCTTACTTCCGTTTTGTGAAACTATCACGAGTGCAATTGACGCTACATTTTCCTACAATAAATCGACACGTTTTTCTTATATCTGTTTTTTATTACTCGCTCCTGCAACATCCTGCCACGAAAACCGATAAAACAACAATAAGGAACGTCGACAGCACCGTTTATCCCGGTCGACGCGACGTTCCATATCTCGTCATCATCGAGAGCTCCGCAGCGTCATCATCGGTGGAGAAGATTCTCGAAGCTCAACTTTGGAACGTCGATAGCACCGTCTATCCCGGTCTACGCCACGTTCCACATTTCGTCATCGGTGAGAGCTCCGCAGCATAATCGTCAGTTGAGAAACATTGCGAAGCTCTACTTTGGTATCGTCAGTTGAGTACTTCAGAAATCCCTCCATTGTTGTGATATTGTTAATTTATCCTATGCAATTCATGCGAGTCAAAGAGTTTCTTTTTTGCGTTTTTTTCAAGTGATTATTTCTTTTTGTTTTTTATATAATATATTTTTATTATAGAAAAATTATTATATCCGAGTTTGGTTTGGTATGAGATTGGTGCGGCGAATTATATACTTAATTAGGATCTGTTAATTATCGCGAGAATAAACCGAGTATTCAGCTAAGATCCTTGTTTTCTACTTATTTTCGCGTATACGATACTTGATATATATAATTATTACAGTTCCGCTAAATGTCCGTACGGTGCTCCAATTATGAAGTCTACGAACCAAATTTTTTTCTTTTTCGCAGCATTATTTTATTTTATCAAAAGCACTATGCACAGCAAATGTGAACACATTCCAACGTGTCTGAACATTTTTTCCAGGCATTTTCCATTTAAAAATCGATTTTCTCCCGTCAAATGTCCATACGGCGCTGCAATTCTGAAACTTACGAACGAATTTTTTTCTAATTTTCAACAATATTTCATTGCATCGAAAACGCTATGCACAGCAAATTTGAAGACATTCTGACATTTCTTAATATTTTTATTCTACAATTATTTTTAGTGAGGAATTATTTTAAAGGAATTATTTATGTTATTTTAATTTTCCAAAAAACAATTTTTCATCATGTCAAAAAAGAAAATTTGGTTGCGAAAAATAAAATACGAAATATCACACATTGATTGACAAATATTAGTCCTTTTTATTTCGAAAATAATATATTTTGAACGAATATCATTCACAATATTTTACTATACGTTATTCACATTCATAATAAAAATAAAAAATTTCGTGGGTGCACTGAAAACTTGGTTATAATTTCACAAAGAAGAATCATCGTATATCCAAAATTATTGCAATTTGTCAAATAAAATTGAAAACAATCGCGACCATTTTTTTTTCCATTCATTCTATCTGTCAAACCTTAGAAGCCGACGATAATTCCATAGCAAACGTGATAAAGTTCGCATACGCCGCGATGTTGGTATTCTGTGGCGGGGTGATTTGAATCGAAAAGAAAAATCTCATTTTTTAATGTATATTACTTTAAATATTGGGAAACTGCAATTCAATTTTTTCAAATCTCTAACAATTTGTCGAAACAAATGTTAGGTCCAAACTAGCGTTCTTTTAATTATCCTAGTATGCGTTGTAACAGTTGCCTCTTGTTACTATCGCACGCGCTGGTCAGGAGGGTATTGAACCGACCTTTACCACGCCCGGTGTCGATAAAGAGAACAACGTTGCTCGTTTTTAAAGCCTAACCTTGCGGAAAATTGCTTGGGATGGAGCTTTTAAGAATGCTTGTCGTATCTGTGTCTTAGGGTGTCAACTAATTGGTAGTGGTTTCGGCGTCTTTGTGACAAAGAGAGAGATAGAGAGGAAATCTTCAGTGGGACGGCGGCTACCTGCCGGCTTTTGGCCAGGTATCGGAACGCGGGGCACAGTAGAAGGAAAATCTGAAAGAAACTTTATAAATCACTGGGTCGCGAGAATGGAAGTAAAATCATGCGTGATTAATAATTTTGTAGAGATGTACTTAGAGATGTACGATTGTAAACGATGAGTTGCAGGTGCTCGTTGACTTCGTTCTCGTGGTTTGAATTCGTAAATGAGTTGAAAGGTGAATAAAATGTTTCACGAAAATACGAGGAAAATTAACACTGGTTTTAATGCCAAAAAGAAAATTATATGGGTGATACAATTGGTAAGAAATTTAGTTTACTGAATAACGCGAGCCCCGAATGTCTTTCTTTGAATTGCGGTGAACAATGAAAATTGTAATGTACACAGTTTTCGATCTTTATCGAAGCTTCAAAATTAAAACTCGGTAGTTTTCTCGTCGTTTTATATAGTCTAAATCGGTTTCTTTAAATGATACTTCGAAGTGAATACTTCTAAAGTCAGTGCTTCTAAATGATATTTCGGAGAGTATCTAAGTATCTGGTATCTGGTTATAGGGCATATGGTCCCGAGCGCACAATTTCCGGGGTTTTTATACCATTTTTCTTGGTGACAAATAGAGGGGATTTTGTTATAGGAGTGTCTTTTTATGTCTATTGCGTATAAAATTTTGGTACAGTAACGAGAAGATGAGGTGATGCTTCGGATCTCTTCCGTGATTGGCCCGTGATCTTAAGTCCTTCTTTCAGGCATAATTTCATTTATCAGGCCCGCGCCGTAGGTGACCGGGTGGGGTATCGAAAAGAAAAAGTGCGCGGACGAGATCACGTAGGCATCGGTCCCCTCTTTTCTTGTTTCCGGTTTCCTGGAAGTCATTACCAGAGAGACTTTTGGTGTCGCATTGCCGCTTTATAGGTAAATACTTTATATGCAAAAGATCACAGGAGTTGTGTTCCAATCCGACTATTAAATGAATCTCATCGGTGTCTAGACAAAAAAAACCGGTATCGTCGAATGGAAATACGCTCTCCTATGTCTACTGAGTTTTATGTGTTACGTAAGAAAAAAAATGGAGTCTTCTTAAAGTGATTTTCTACCCGGGACTCTTTTAACCTTTTGAAAAAAATGAACTTTGCTATGAGCCGTGTTTGAACGTAAACTCATTATTCAACTTTTGACTAGCTGCACTCGTTTGCTCTGGCTGATGCGAGTATAAATGTGAAAATAAAAACATTTAATTTTACTCTTAATTTAATTTCTTTTCCGCGTTTTAATTCACCTAGTGGCGTGTCGCGGGAAAGAACGTCCTCGGCAAATTCCTTACAGTTTATGCCTTTAATTATTTTGTTTAGACAAATGGCATCTAAATTAATTACTGTCAAGAATTTCTCAAGGGTTAAACTATATTGATCTAATATCGAATGTGAAGTATGACAACTATGGTTGGAGAGCGCATGGCCCTTTCGTTACTCGGTTCTCTGCACCAGAGACTATCGAGCGGAGATTATTCGTACAGTTTCAATGGGGCAAAGCCCTTTTTGCTTTTTCGGGGGCATTGACACTGTAAGAATAAACACAGGCGTTCAACAGAGCAAATCCTGTATATTTATTGTATCTTTTATTATCTTTCTTAACGAAATCCATTCTCAGCCTCATTTCCCGATCAGCCGTTATTTATTTTAATTGTAGAAAAACAGCAACTATTATTCTTTTAAATGTTTATTACAAATAGTCGGGGTTTGTGGTTTTTATTTAAAAATAATCGCTTTTCCCTTTGCTGAGATCACAATCGAAAGTCTCTTCTCTGTTACTTTACTGGTGGAGTTTGGCTCAACTAGAACATCATCTTTAAAATTGTCACCTTTAACGAAGATAATTTGTCGACCCGCCTGTATCTCTAGGACCCGAAAGTTCTGACCGGCTGACCGTAGATCCCTCTCAAATGTTTTTAGCTACGGTAAAGTAGATTCATTGAGTTGAGGATCCACGCGACGGTAGTCGATATGGTGTGACGGGCCCTTTGCGCCGGACTTCGGTACCACCGCCGCTCGAGCTCCCCGCCCAAATATAACGACGCCCACTAAATCGCTAACTCGCGTTCTCTACTTTCTTACTTCTTTTATCTGCTGATGGGCGCCAGGAATCATATCAACCCCGATTTCCATGGGTATTCTCTTTACCATATCTCGCTTCCACTGTCTACCGACTAGCCAGGGCGCGGGTCGAGAAACGTCTCTACGTTACTACTAACAACCAACAAAATAAACTATAACACCGTATTGTCTTGAGTAAAATCATATATAAAATGAACTTTATTTATTCGTTGCTTATGTGAAATCCGTGCTGACACGGTCGGTAACATTTTATCTCTCACACTCATACCTCATACGGTTTCTCACACATTCATCCCATTCCATACTATACAATTTTAAGGCGCAGTACGTCGAGTCCTGAATCTACGCGAGAAATATAATACCCGCATCCGTACGACGATCTAAAGAGAATTACCCGCCGAGTTGCCCTCTCGATTTACTAACCGCACCATCTTCGGCTTTCCTATCGACGTACTTCCCGCGCGGCCTCATAATCGTCCCGTACAACACTTCGTTAATAATTCCTACTCGCGTATTCTCTCGAACACCGGGGAAGCCGGTCGCGACCGAGGAAACACTCCAATGCACGCGGGCGTAAAGAATTGATGCATCTCGTGCGCATACCTTACATACTCTTTCGCCTCAACGACGTGACGTCTCGGTGACGATCCCTCTCTCGGCTTTCTCCACCCGGGAGCAACTCGGTGTTTTCGGGGATTCCTCTGGCACCTCGGTACGCTGTCCGTCGCCCTCGGGGTCCCAGCTTCTTCGTCGATCCCTCGGAATTAGACCCTACGACCCTAACCGTTACTCTCGATACTTTACTGCCCTACTACGCCCTGCCTCGCTACGCTAGCTAATCGTGCAACGCATGGCACGTTATCTAACGCTCGGCGATGTTCCACCGATACGGCCAGACGCCGGCGATTTCTGTTCTTGTCGCCCGCCCTCGGCAATCTGACCGCGATTCCTCTCGAACCGTTTCCAAAATTCACTCTTCACACGGGCTCTCCGAGAGGTGGGGGACTCGGCCGAATATCGCTCGAGCCGCTGATTCGTAGATCGTCTCCGTACGACGATGCTCTCCTCGTTCCCTCCCGTGGTTCCCGTGGACTCCATACTCTCTCTGCAAACGTACACTTACAGCAGTAATTTGCCCTTTTTATACTGAGGTGCGACCTATCGACTCGAGCGGCGATCCCTGCGAAGTAATATTCTACTACTTTTCGCTTGTGCCGAGCACGTTGCTGCGAGCGCGTACCAACGCCTCGACACAATGGATAATAGCAGATCCCTACGGTAAACATTAGTAGGCCCACTTTCTTTTAGTTTCTTTTTGGAACTGTAGGAGAGTGCTCGGAAGAGGGGTCAGAGACCGCCTTTCTCGGCCTCCGCTTGTGGGGCCCGGATCCGCTTTATCTAGATCGGTCGGTGTCAACTCGTTAAGGTAGGACCCAAAGTTTGTTAGAATTTAGGCTAATTTGATTTTGATCTAGCAGTAGGTAAAATAAATATCGGTAGGGCGGGGTTTTAACCCGATTCTCTTCCTTTCCCTTTTTCTTAAAGTTTGAGTGGCGGCTTTTATTAGCGGTGGCAAGAAAAATAAATAGAGCGTTACGCTGGACGTAACACAAAAAAAAATTCAAATTTTACCTCGTATTTTTCGAACCACCCTACTATTTTTTTTTAATAGTTTCAATATACCTATCTCAAAACAAAGTAAAACGATAAAAAATAAAATTTCTCGAATTTCGCTCGGACAGTGACAATAACGAATTGATTCTGTCTATTATGGGGAAGACAAAAAATGCTTAAAGTGTTATAACCGAATTCTCTTATACATCGACAGACGAAGAGCCCTCGCAGTCGAATTCATCGAGAAATTGAATTTTTATTTTTTTTATCTTGGACGCATCCAAGACACTACCACTTTTTATTTGAGCAACGTACTACTTCCTCTTTAATACACGATAAGAACCAAGACGATATCTATGTTCGTTCTCGAAATATAATTTTTTCGCTACAACGATTAATATCGAGTTAATTTAATTGAAAATCGTAACAAAAAGCACATTTTTTGAATATTCGGCTCCAATACTTCGGCTCCTGTCTAGAGGTAATAATAAAGTGTTTCCATGTATTTTAGGGAAGAAAAAAACATTTAAAGAGATGCATTTAAAGGGGACATTATACCCGAATGATAAATGGTAATGGTGTTCGTGTTGGTAAATATTTTGTGTGTTTGTTTTATACTCATTTAATCTGGTCATAAGTATTAATCCAATAAAACGACCTTTACTAGATATGATTTGATTCGTTACATTAATTTGATCAAGTTCTACGCGTTGTAATTCGTTATATTTGTCTCGTGTCTGAATTTTTGACAATTCATCGTAAAACAAAAAGGAAATATCAGTTGTGAATAATAATAATGAATTTGTATAAAAACGAAATGTTTATATTCGATGAAGGTTAAACTATGAATCAATTTACATTGTGACAGGAGGTTCGCTCTTGACAACATTCAACGCGATCGACACCTCGAATGCCGATAGTAGCCATTAGAATAGAGTATAGTCGAAATAATATATCGTCGAAACACTGGTACTGTCGAAACATTCGAGATCATACCAATTACTATAACCATGTGTATTCTAGCGTCGAAGCCCACTTTGTCGAATCACGCACCCTATCGTGACTTATCAGCCAATCACCATAGCGCTGAATTTAGACAAATAGACGCACAACTCCCGAAAAGACAGGGTATACTGATCACCGCAATCAACGGAAAGACACTTCCCGATTGATTGCGCTTGAGCAAGGAAGCGGTCTTCGAGGCGTCGATAATCGTTGTCAAATTTATCGTCAATCAAATAATTGTTAAATATTAGTGCATAATTGTATTCATTATTTCGTCAAATGAAAACTATTATTTTCAATTGTTTGTGTGTTGGTGTTGAATACGTTAATTCATCAAAATACCGAGAATACTTTGGATATCGTCTTTGGGTATCCGAAATTTAGTTTTGTCAAGGAATAGTCGACGTAAGTAAAATTAACTCACAATCATTAATGGTTCTCTGTATTCATCGACAAATTTATTTGGTTCACCAACGGAACCACCCGAGATCCTCCAATATCAAATAAAATATTTCACCAGTTATCACTGGTTGGCGCCCAACAAAAGATACACGTCGTGAGCCTTGCCAGCTGAAGACCCCGGCCGCGGCAAGTGAAGGCCGAATAAAAGACCGTTCTCAATGGCGCCCAACGTGGGGCCACGTTGGAATATTCATTAATTAAAATCACCAATTGTTCTTTGTTAAAATTTCGAGTTTCTATAACCCTGAATAAATCCTGTGAATTCAAATCGTGAAGACGAACACGGCGAAGCCAACATTAGTCGAAAAGTCAGTACGCCGGCTGCTCACCGGTCACACTCGAACGGCCTAATACCAAAACATAAACATCGCGCCACTCGACAGTTGAACGCTAACAGTGAACGAAGTAAGTTCTACGACGCTCGCCCTGTTCGACTTCTCGTCTGTCAAATATTATTTCGTAATTCTTCACTTTCGTAAAATTTGTCCTATTTATTAAAATTTAATTTATCTGTAACGATCATTGGTCCGTATAGATTTTATGTAAATTTATCAATTAGAAGAAATTATTTGTAAACATTGGTCTTACTGAGATGGAGATCAGAGTGAAAAAACGCTGACAATGATCTTCTCACCGCCGAAGAGAACATTAAGATCGGGAACAAAAACAACAGAATTAAATCAGAAACAGACGCCGATCGTCCAGAACTCGAGGTTGCCTCTCGACGTAACGGTTTCATTGTCGTCTGAACGCGAACTTGCACGGAGTGGGGATATGGAGAGTAGCTCGCCTCAAACGCAAAATGCCGCGGGGAAGGGGGATGCTCTCACAGCACCGGCTACAAGTAGGGGCGATCGGTTGTCAGATAATAAACGAAGTACCACACCGTCGTTAGGTCGTGGAAGGGGCTTGCGTGAAGTGACTCCTAACCTGGGCCAGAAAACGCTGGAACGTTCACCGGGATATTCGATAGAAATATTAACAGAAAGAATAAATAAAATTGACGATAGATTAAATAGCGTAGGCGTCCTTGAAGACACAATTAATTTATTATTAAGAAAATTAAATCTGATGGAAAATAAAGATGGTAATAATTCATCAAATGATATCGTCGGGATAAACCGACAAACAAATATTACGTCAGACGCGGCCTCAGCAACTGACACGTCGAACTCGAGTGAGTTGCGACCTTCTGTAGCCAAACCACTGGGGAAACCAGCAAATAATAACAATGATAATAATGTAGAATCGGGAGCCGACAACGCGCAGAGTTCGCTAGCGGGGAGATTATTGCATCCTACCGGGGCATTCGCGCGTTATAGTCGACAACCAACAGATAATACATTTCTCGACGCTGGTTCGTCAAATATATTAAATGGTGACGAAGAAAATTCACTCGGCTCAGTCGAAAGAGAGCTGAGACGTGTCCATTTTGACACGGATATAAATCTTGAAAACCCGGATTTAGCAACAAACGAGATGAATCAAAACACAGCTAATGACTTTCGACGAATAAATCATCCGTCACACACTCGACGAAACGATCAACATCCGGACGAAATACCGACGAATCGCGTGAAATTAACGGTAACTCAAATGTTGCCACACGGAGAAGTCGTAGTAGACGAAAGCTACGTATCGAGCGACGAATATCGACGATTGACACGCGACCGTAACCGAACAAGACGTAACGAAACATCGACTGTACCTAGGAGGGGCGCGCTAGCATGGAGAAGCAGCGATTCAAGCGACAACGACGACGAAATATTACTATACAGTCACCACCATAGTTCGCACGCCCAGCCGAACTCGTCTTTGACGAGCCGCCACTTTGATAGGGGAGACGATACAGTCGCGAATCCTTTCAACCGAGACCGTGACTTTGCGATGAAGATTGGGCGAATAGTTTCCTGGAAAATTAAATTCCCGAAAACCGAAAAAGACCCGGAGAAATTCTTAATAATCCTCAAAGACCAGCTTAGCGCAAGTGGTATTAGCAAGGAACTCTTCGTCCCTTGCCTTTCACACATCTTTGATGACTCCTACCGACAATGGTACCTCCTAAATAAAGACAAATGGCATACGTGGAAAGATTTCACACGCGCATTTCGATTCTCATGGGGGGTGAAGAAAGACGATGGAGTTTTGCTCCTAGAAGTACGCGATTTAAAACTAGAAAAGGCAGAAACGCTTGCTGAATTCGCATGCCGAGCTCGGTTTATCTTCGAAATGATGCAACGCCCCCCATCATTCCGAGAACAATTGAAACAAATTCTCGTCAAATTTAACCCGCGGTTAACTTTCGAAATTTTGAATTTGCCAATTTATGACTATGACCCAACTATTACATTATCTGAACGAGCGAAGTTACTTGTACCATAGTTCAACCGAAGCACAGAAATGGTTACGCTGTTACATCCCGGAGCGGTCTCGGGAGTCAAGTTAAACCTCCTCGCGTGAAGCGCGATGAGTTTATATTTAATTTTGTTCGGGTTCTTTCCGGACGTCCTCTACAGGACGTTTCTTGAGGATGGCTCAGGCTTGTTCAAATAATTAGCTATCAATTCCCAATTTAATTATCAAACGATGGATAAACTTTATTGTAATAAAAGTTAAACGTTAATTCCAGAGTTAATAATATTCACTCATTTCATTCATACCTTAAATTTTACTTACAATGATATTTGATCGCAGACACTTTTCTCCCTCACTGTTCCTCCTTCTACACTTCGAATGGCTGCGATCTCTTAATTCTACACGACCGTTTACGATATTGTTCGTGACGCAAGTTGTAACTCTTAATCCTAACGCGTAAAGACTGACCGTCGCGGCGCAAATACTAATCAAAGCTCCCTTCGGCCCTATTGACTTAGCGGACAATTTCTCTGAACCGCGGATCTCTATTGATAGATTTACAATACTTTGCGAGTGCTATTACGAGGAGTTTTTCCGAAGACAAGCTTTCGCTCCTCGTGTCAAAACGGGGCTGATTTCCCCGGCGCACCCATCCGTCGATCTCGCGATCGGCGGGTGGCTAGCCGGGGGGTTTTTGCAATTCTCGCGGTTTTGTTATCAGCGGACTCGGCGGCGGAGGACGCTCTCGCGATATCCGTTATCGAGTCATGCGTCGGTCAGCCTTTTTGGTAATTTAACTAATATCTATTTCTTAACGTCTATTCGGTTATTTAATTACATTCGTGCTAACGGCGGCAGCAGCGGAACTTGCCGCTGCGGCCCTCGTCAGCACGAAGTCATTCTAGGCGCGCGTGATAGGGGCTACGAGTCGCGCTGCGCATATTTGGATCCGCGGAAACTGATCCTCTTGCTGCGCGATAGTAACAACCTTCCCCCCTTAAATTTCGACGTCCCCGTCGATAATTAACTATTTGCTATATATATACAGGGTGATTCAGGAAGTTTTCGACACCTTTTGCCAAATAGCAGTTTGTCGTGTCCTGAGCAAAGTTACTTAGCCGTTTGTCGAAATTCGCAATATTTATTTAATTATAAGCATTGTAAATTTGAATAAATCGACCAATCAGGAGTAGCCATTTTGGCGCGTTGGACAGTTCCATATTGCCATGCGGAGAGCTGGCAACGTTTAATTCACCACTACATCGTCACACAGACAGAGTCTCCGTTCACGGCAGATTGAGACGGTCGGTTTGCCACGTCCTGTCATTGTGCAGTGCTGTTACGTGCGATCGTACAAAAGAGAAGATGCAAAGGTTATGTGCATGTTTTACGTTCGTGCGGGGTTCGCACGTACGTGCGGGGTTCGCGGATCGTACAATGCGACGAAACGAATAATTTCAGGTTAGAGATACGACGAAAAATAATCGGATTTTCTGTCAGGTCAATAAGATCGGAAATCGTAAAGGATATGCACATAGGATATGACAAACGGTGTTAGCATAATAAGGGAAAAATTTTATGCCAAAAAAAAATATCCTCCGATAGGTACTAATTCAAGAATGAATTAGAACCCATTGGAGCGAAATCAAATTACACGCTGCACGGTAACCGAACCATTTTCTTCAATCGTATGCTTCACACAACATTGCTTCAATTAAGAAAAACACAAATTCTTAATATCGTCGAACAGCTGTTTGTCGGGTGCAACCGAACTCCACTTATTGACTGTTGAAACACAAACTGTTGAATCAATCACAGGTAGCCGTTGCAATACTGAGCCTGCAGTCAATCGAGCCTGTTGCAAATCGAAAAAAGGTGCATCAACCAAAAAAAAATACCCTCGGATAGGCTCTAATCCTTTCTTGAATTAGAGCCTATCCGAGGGTATTTTTTTTTGGTTGATGCATCTTTTTCTGAATTGAAGCGACTTTCAGACACGTCTTGTTGGCTCTTGTCGATGCTTTCGAGTATACCGTGTCAATAGCTAAGACGCTTCAATTAAAAATAATGATCTTATACCTTAAACGCTCACATTTTTTTCTCCACGTTTGGATTGGAAAGCTAAGAGTTACGAAATTTTTCAAATCGATTATCGATTTAATTGAAGCGACATTATCATACATGCGATGCATTCGAAAGTACCTACGAAAGACAACGAGACTCATGGAAAAGTTGCTGCAATCAAAATAAATTCTCTTATAATAAAACGAATAGCTCGTATCCTTCCGATTCGATCGAGGGAGGCGAGCACAATATTTTTTTGTCTTGGTTTATCTATCGAGATTGAAGCGACATTGTTATTCATACAATGCATTCGAAAGCACCTACAAAAGACAACGAGACATATGAAAAAGTCGCTTCGATTAAAATAATATTTCTCATAAAAAAAAACCGATAGCTTGTAGTTCTCAGCATTGAAGTTGTGTAGCATATTTTTCTCAGATTATTCATCGATATTAAAGCGACGTTATTGTTCATACGGTGCATTCGGAAGCACCTACGAAAGATAACTAGACATATGGAAAAAGCGCTTCAATTCAAATAATATTTCTTACAAAAAGAACTGATAGCTTGTAGTCTTCCCAATTAATCGAGGCAGGAGAGCGTAATATTTTTTTCTCAGATTATTAATCGAGATTAAAGCGACGTTATCGTTCATACGGTGCATTTGGAAGCACCTACGAAAGATAACTAGACAATGGAAAAAGCGCTTCAATTCAAATAATATTTCTGATAAAAAAACCGATCGCTTGTAGTCTTCCAATTCGATCGAGGGAGACGAGCGTAACATTTTTTTTGTCTCAGATTATTAATCGATATTAAAGCGACATTGTCATTCGTACAGTGCATTTAAAGGCGCCTACGAAAGACAACACGACATATGAAAACGTCGCTTCGATTAAAATAATATTTCATATAAATAGAACTGATAGCTTGTAGTCTTCCCAATTAATCGAGGCAGGAGAGCGTAATATTTTTTTCTCAGATTATTAATCGAGATTAAAGCGACGTTATCGTTCATACGGTGCGTTCGGAAGCACCTACGAAAGATAACTAGACGTATGGTAAAAGCGCTTCAATTCAAATAATATTTCACATAAAAAATTGATAGTTTGTAGCCTTCCGATTCGATCGAGGGAGACGAGCGTAACATTTTTTTTGTCTCAGATTATTAATCGATATTAAAGCGACGTTGTCGTTCATACGGTGCATTCGGAAGCACCTACGAAAGATAGCTAGACATATGAAAAAGTCGCTTCGATTAAAATAATATTTCTTATAAAAAAACCGATTGCTTGTTGTCTTCCCAATTAATCGAGGCAGGCTAGCGTGACATTTTTTTGTCTCTGACTATTAATCAAGATTAAAGCGACGTTATCGTTCAGACGGTGCATTCGGAAGCACTTGCGAAAGGTAACTAGATGTATGAAAAAAGCGCTTCAATTCAAATAATACTTCTGATAAAAAAACCGATAGCTTGTAGTTTTCCCAATCAATCCAGGGAGGCGAGCGTATATTTTTGTGTCTTAGATTATTAATCGAGATTAAAGCGACGTTATCGTTCATACGGTGCATTCGGAAGCACTTGCGAAAGGTAACTAGATGTATGAAAAAAGCGCTTCAATTCAAATAATACTATTGTGCCGGTACTCGTGGTCTCCAAGCAAACAATGGACGCACGTGGCGACACTTATTGCGCAATAAGTGTCGCTACGTCGCCGTGTATTTACGCGGAAACCACGTGTACCGGAACAATAGTAAAACACGAATCAAAGAAGACGAGACATTATTCGTTATACGAAAGAAAAATAATACAATTACAAAAACGAGTGCGATGCGATATACGAAAGATATCACAGTTAATTATTTTTCTCTCGGAAAAATATTGTGTGCCCTCGTTCTGGACATTGAATTTTGAAAAACAAAAAATAAGTGGCTGAACTGATTAATTATACTTATTCAGCCACCTATTATTTGTTTTTCCGGGCGCCGGCGCCAGCGCCGGGCGACTATTCTCTCTGTCTCACCGCGAATGAAAGAATGAGAGGAAAGTTCGCTCGGCGCTGATTCGCAACGTACCCCGGGTGACCGAAAGGCGAATTCCTACGATGCTCTTTTCAGTTGAATTGAGAAAACTACAAGCTATCGGTTTTTTAGTCAGAAATATTATTTTAATCGAAACGATTCTTCCATATGTCTCGTTGTTTTTCGGAGGTGCTTTGAAATGCACTATACGCATGACGACCTCGCTTCAAACTTGATTCATAATCCGAGACAAAAAATGTTTACGCTCGCCTCCCTCGATCGAATCGGAAGGCTACAAACTATAATTTTTTTATAAGAAATATTATTTGAATCGAAGCGCTTTTTGCATACGTCTAGTTATCTTTCGTAGGTGCTTCCGAACGCACCGTATGAACGATAACGTCGCTTTAATCTCGATTAATAATCTAAGACAAAAAAATACACACTCGCCTCCCACGATTGATTGGGAAGACTACAAGCTATCGGTTTTTTTATCAGAACCTGGTGAATATTATATACGAAAGATATTACTCGAAATTTCCCGTTTTTCGGGAAAATGTTGTGTGCCCTCGTTCCATACAAGGAAATATTAAAAAACAAAGGCGCTTTGAACAAATGAGAAGTCACGGAGGTTTTGCGAGAGGTTTTCGTGAAAGACGTGCCGTTCAAGCGCTTAGAATATTACCGGAAATGGATACAGCAAAATTGGAAATTCGTGTACGCTTTCCTCAGAGTGTACAATGTCGAACGAGTCGTGGGGCCCGAACACAATTTGTAAGTAAAATTTTCAATTGATTTTTTTTTTTTCGGATTTCTTGCGTCGTCAAAAATTTTTCGGCGATTTGTTTTTTTATTTAGACAGTGCAAGTGCACTGCAGTGCAGTGCAGTTTTGTTTAGTGCAATCAAATAATTATTTATTGATATTTTTCAGTGAATCATTTGAGCAAATTGGCACGGTTGCGAAAGATGTTATGGGTCCCCGCAGCCAGTGGCCCGTATGGTACTCTGAGGAAAGCGTACAAGAGAACAACGACGAGGCGCAAGAAGCCGAAGGAGGCGAAGGAGGTGAAGGAGTCGAAGGAGGTAAAGGAGTCGAAGGAGGCGAAGGAGGTGAAGGAGTGGAAGAAGGCGAAGGAAGCGAAGGAGTGAAAGTTGAAGGATGCGAAGGAGAGGAAGGAGGCCGAAGCGACGAAGAAGAAAATAGCCAGCCGGGGGTCAGTGGCATTGACGTTGGCGGTGACAAGCCGGATACTTCCCACATTTATCTTGGTCCGGAATATATAATGTGGGAAGACAGCGATCCAATGTCCAGCGACTCGGAGGGACGATTGGTGATCGATGAGTTACAGGATAATTCGACTGACACCGCAGATACCTCGGATGGAGATGAAATCATACCTCGAAGATACCACCGAGGATCTGCGGCGCAGCGAATGATGAACGACAATTTGAATCTGTAAGTATTTCTGTAAATTGAAAAACGAAAAAGATATGATAATTATTTTTGTTTTTGCAATAACAATTTTTTTTTAAATTTCAGAATCGTTTCCCCTCCGGTCGCTGGGAAAAGTGCAGCGAAGGATGAGCCGCCAGCTAAGAAGGTTAGAAAAAAAAATTCAATTGAAAATATTAAACTATTATATTAATGACAATGTTAATAATGACGATAATAAAAACCATTGTTTTAAATTCATTTTTTTATAGAAACGAGGACAACCGAAAAAAATCCGCCGCCGCCGGCGCCGAAATTGAAGTCGGGTTTTTTTTTTATCTTTTTTTTTGTAATTATTTATTTATTTCATTTTTTTATAACAGTTCATTTTCTTCATTTATCTCTTATCATTTTAGTTTTTATATTCTTCTTTTTCGTTTTTATTAAGTACTTATTTTTTTTCGTATTATAATTGTCTTTCTTTATTTAAAGTCATATTTTTGTTTATTTTGAAAAATAATTTTATTTTATAAAAAATAGTATGGAGAAGGAGGAAAAAACAAATAAAAAAATGTTAAAAGGAAATAATTATTAAAATTGGTTATTTTTCACCGACAAAGATATCATTATTTCAATGCGGCGTGGAATGGGAGTTTTGTGCGCATGAAACACGAAGAAAAATCGGATACGATACTTGGCGGAAAAAAGTATTTTTTCAACACTCGACGCTCGATTTATTCGCTTACAGCTGATAAAAAAACCTGCTGATTTTTTTTCTGGCATCGAGAATGCCGCTTCAATCTCGATTTATAATCTAAGACAGAGACCCCTTACGCTTGCTTTCCTCGAGTGAGTTGGAAGGCTACAGCTATATTTTTTTTTATAAGAAATTTTATCGTAATTGCAACGACTCTTCCATATGTCTCGTTGGCTTTCGTAGATGTTACCGAGCGTTACTGTGGCAATGACATGGCCGCTTCAATCTCGATTTATAATCTAAGACAGAATCCTTACGCACGCTTCCCTCGATTCAGTTGGAAGGCTGTAGCTGTTTTTTTTTTATAAGAAATTTTATCGTAATTAAAGCGACTTTTGCATATATCTCGTTGGCTTTCGTACGTCGGCAAGACAAGTGTCGCCATGGGCTTATGTTGTGATTGTCACGTGGCGCCACCATTAAGTGTGTAGGTATAAAGATTGGCGCGAAACAAGTGACGGTTGAAAAACAAAAAAGAAATAAAGCACAAAAAGATGTCTCGCTTACATATAAAGTATCCCAAGGATATTACGGAAAACGCGGAATATTTTCGAAGATTGTTGTGCGCGCTTGTGCCATATATTAACGAAATAAACGAGCGGGATGGTCTCAGATCGGGGGAATTCGCCGAAGTTTTGCGAAATGTGTTCGTGCAGGATGTGCCGTATCACCGCCAAGAATATTTCCGTGAATTTACTTACGGAAATTGGCGCTTTATCTGGGCAGTTTTATACCAGCAAGGTGTGGAGAGAGTCGTCGGCTCCGACCACCAATAGTAAGTCATTATTTTGTAATTTTTTAATGCATTTTTTTCAACACTCTTGTACACAAATTTTTACAATTTGAAGAAACATTATTTTTTAATTTTATTCAGCTCTTCGTTTGCCGAATTGGGTAAGCACGCTAAAAGTCTGCAGTGCGGTGGAGGACACTGGCCTGTGTGGAGCCGCTGTCAAAGTGACGACTGGGAAGAAGAAGTTTCGACCAACAACCGCGGAAACGATGTAGTCCCGGGGGAAAACGTCGTAGACCCCAGAGGCAACGACGATACCGACGAGGAAATCGAGGAAGTCGAGGAAGCCGGCGATGCGTCGCCGCATTTTCACGGCTTCGCCCTGATCGAAAATGGATCAGACTCAGATGATGAGCCATTTCTCGGATTCGAGGAGACAAAAGATGGGTCGGACACCGAAGAAGAGCCATTTCTCGGATTCGACCTAAGAAAAGATGGATCGGACTCGGATGAAGAGCCATTTGAGCTTTACTTTGGCCAAAGGTAATTACCCGACAAAAAAAGAAGGACAATAATCAACTTTGGAATACGATGTTAAGTAATAATCATAATTATGTTTTTTTTTTCAAATTTGTTCATTACAGAGGCAGTCAGGTATAGAGGCTGCGAAATAATATGCGACGTTCAGAAACAATAATTTTTTTTCGTCACATTGGTGTGGAAATATGCGTGATGTAAAGAATAAAACGGATGAAATATGAAATAGCGTAACGGTAATTTTTCCAAACCCCGATCAAGAACCATGAACCTATACTATAACCTTATAAACTAATATTGTTTATTAAAAAAACTAATAGCTCGTAGCCCTCTGATTCGATTGAAGGAGGTAAACGTACATTTTTTTTGTCTTGGATTATTAATCGAGATGAAAGCGACGTTATCGTTCATACGGTGCATTCGGAAGTACCTACGGAAGATAACTAGACGTATGAAAAAGTCGCTTCAATTCAAATAATATTTCTCATAAAAAAAAACCGATAGCTTGTAGTCTTGCCAATTAATCGAGGCAGGCTAGCGTAACATTTTTTTATCTCAGATTATAAATCGAGATTAAAGCGACATTGCCATTCGTACAGTGCATTTAAAGGCGCCTACCAAAGACAACGAGACATCTCGATTAATAATCTAAGACAAAAACTCGATTCATAATCTAAGACAAAAAATGTACGCTCGCCTCCTTCGATCGAATCGGAAGGCTACGACGAGCGATTAGTTGTTTTATAAGAAATATTATTTAAATTGAAGCGATTCGTTCATACATCTTGTCGGCTTTCATAGGTATTCTCGAGCACTCCGTATTAATGACAATATCGCGTAAATTGCGAGTGATCATCTACGACAAAGACACTTGACGCTCACCCACCTCTATCGAATCGGAGGACTACAATTCATACGTTTTTTTGATAAGAAATATGATCGTAGTTGAAGCGGTATTACCATATTATCGGTAGCACCTGCGAAAAACAACGCGACATATGCGGAAATCGCTTCAATCACGATAATATATCTTGTTAAGAAATCATGTTTTTTTCCTCGTTTAGATTAAAATGATATTCGGAAAAAAATGATTAAACGGACATATTTTTTTATTAATTTTATTCTGAACCATAATGAAAACGAAAATTACAATATCAAATTGATAAAAAAGAAAAATGAGAAAGCCGAAAAATTGAATGAAAATTAAAAGAGAGATAAATGGAAAAAATGAAAAATGACACGAAAATTAAGTACAGAGAAAACGAAAAATTATAATATTATTACATTATATCATCATCTTTTCTTCTACTTTTTATGTTACGATGCGATCTTAATATAACTATTACGTCTATGATAACTTTAATAATACTTTTTTTTTATCACAGACGTAACTTAAAAAGAATAAAAAATAATAATAGATATACCTTGTTTTTTTTCGAGTCAACAGAGGGAACAAAAAGAAAAGAAAAAATAAACGATCCTATCCTATATAAAATAAACGATACTATCCTATAACTCGTTTATTGTTATTTTTTCATTTCTTCCTCCCTCTCTCCCTTCTCTCTCTCTCTCTCTCATCGCCATCATTTCAATCCGTTCGGAAACACTCGTCACCTAACTACGTACGAAATCTCGCAAACAGCCGTCGGAATTGTTCCTCCACGTTTCACGTTTTACAATTAAATAATTTAGAAGAAGATTTACAGCTGATTGTTGTTCGAACACTCACCACTGCCCGATCACAATCACGAAAAATTGAACGAAAATTTAAAAAAGTACAATGAAAAAAACCAAAGAAAAAGAAAAGAAAGATGAACAAGCGCCTCAGCGCCCTGCGGGCGCAGAGGCTCTTGTTGGTGGGCTCCGCCCCCCAAACCCCCCGAAAAATGTCCCTTCGGGACATTTTTTAAGGCACTCGCAGGGATACACGTCGCGCTACGCGCTCCGTATCGAGTATGATTACACTTTGTGTTATGCGCTCCGTATCGAATATGTCTATACATCGTGCTGCGCGTTTCATCTCGGAAGAACGTATGGGGGAAAATCATTTATCAATTATGTAAATTGATTAACCTTCATCGAATATAAACATTTCGTTTTTATACAAATTCATTATTATTATTATTCACAACTGATATTTCCTTTTTATTTTACGATCAGTTGTCAAAAAGTCAGTCACGAGACAAATATAACGAATTGCAACGCGACATTTGATGAGAGAAAATGGATTTTTAAATGGAAAAATGCCTGGAAAAAATGTTCAGAGACGTCGGAATGTCTTCAAATTTGCTGTGCATAGTGCTTTTGATAAAATAAAATATTGCTGCGAAAAAGAAAAAATTTGGTTTGTAGACTTCATAATTGAAGCACCGTACGGACATTTAGCGGAACAAAATTGAATTTTTATTTTGGAACAACTTATTAAAGGATTCGCAGTAGTTTCAAAATGATTGTGCACAATGGTGATGATATGATACATCACCTCTGCAAAAAAGAGAAAAATTGCTTCGCACAGTCCAAAGTTACAGCACCGAATGGACACTTGTCGAAGCAAAAATGAATTTTTTTTGTTAAGTAAATATTCAATTGCTTCGCAGGGGCTTCAAAATATATGTGCACAATAGTAATGATATGATACATCATCCCTGCGAAGAAGAGAAAAATTGCTGCGCACAGTCCAAAGTTACAGCACCGTACGGACACTTGTCGAAGCAAAAATGATTTTTTTTTGTTAAGCAAATATTCAAATGCTTCGCAGGGGCTTCAAAATGTATGTGCACAATAGTAATGATATGATACATTATTCCTGCGAAGAAGAGAAAAATTGGTTCGCACAGTCCAAAGTTACAGCACCGTACGGACACTTGTCAAAGCAAAAATTGATTTTTTTTCTTAATCAAATATTCAAATGCTTCGCAGGGGCTTCAAAATGTATGTGCACAATGGTGATGATATGATACATCATTCCTGCGAAGAAGAAAAAAATTGCTTTGCACAGTCCACGTTACACTGTGATACGGACGTCTAAGAAGATAAATTCAGTAATAAAGGTATTTTTATTCAACCGCAGGCGAAAAAAAATATTTCCAGTCATTGGAGTCACTTTAAATTAACTACGCATGATGTTGGAGGTACACCGAAGTAAATGCTGAAAAACTACATTTTTTGGAGCATACGCTGAGCAGAATCCCCATCGAAAGCTGTGTGACGAGGCTTCGCTGGTCATTTTAATAGGCACTCTTTGCCTATTGTTATAGTGAGTGCCGAAAAAATGAAAATTAATTTAAAAAAAAAGATAAAATTAACGGAAATTAAAAAAAGAGGAAAATAAAAAATTGTGAGAGACCGTTATCGGCGCCTTCGTCCTCTTCCTGTCTTTCTTCCCCGGACACCTGGGCGATTCTATAATGAAAAAAAGAAATTGAAGAAACATGAATATTAGGTAAATTGGGTACGATATTCTTAATTCAAAGCTTATCCTTACTTTTTTCGCCGGTGCATCGGGAGTTGCCGAGCTGCAGTGAGCGGTCGGTGAAGGTGAGTCGACTCTGCAAAAAAAAAATTAATATTACAAATAAAATAGATAAAAACATACAGATACATTCTTATTTATTGATTGATTTATTATATTTATTATATTTATTATATTTATTATATTTATTATATTTATTTATTTACTACATTTTAATTTCCTTATAAACACTTACTGATTAACGTTGCCGTCGATGCCAATGCCTACTGATCCTTCTAAAACAACTTGCGGGTGGAGTCGTTTTGCCATACGGTGCGCCTCTGGTACATCAACGACTGCGACACCAACCTTCAACGCCCAGTCAACTTCGACGTCCTTCGGCATATCATCATCGCCTTCGTCCCGCGCCTCCAACGCAATGTTGCCTTCGACGCTGGCCTCCAACACATTGTCGTCTTCATTATTGCCTTCCGACGCAACGTGGTCCTCAGTGTTGGCCTCCGGCGCAACGTGTTCGTCGCCATTGGCCTCCGGTGGAACGTGTTCCTCGCCGTTGGCCTTTGGCACAGCGTCTCGCTGACAGTCATTCGGCTCTTCAGACGACTGATTGTCCCTTTGCCGAATACTCCACGGCGGCCACCTAGCTCTATCGCATTTTAGAGCTTTGGCATATTTGCCCAATGCTATAAACGAAAAGCTGAAAAAAAATGTTAAAATAACGTTTTTTAACATTGTAAATAATTTACGTGAAAAAAAAAAAAAAAAAAAAAAAAATCGCTCGAAATTATTTGTCAAAATTTATGAAAATTACTCACTATCGGTGGTCAATCCCGACGATTTGCTCGACGTTTTTCTCGACGAGCATTGCCCGCAAATATCGCCAATTGGCATAAATAAATTTTCGAAAATATTCTCGACGACGAAACGATGGGTCGAGCGCAAAAACATTCCGCAGCACCTCCGTCACTTAATGCGATTTTAGGCTATGCTGCTCGTCAATTTGTTCAATATACGGCACCAGTTCGCAAAGAAATCTCCCGAAATATTCGGGATTACTTGTGATATCCTTCGGATAAGCAATACGCACACGCGGCATCTTTTTGCGATTTTTATTTCTTCTTTTCTGTAACCGGCACTGATAGACACTCTCCACGATCTTCTCACAAACTAGTCTTATGCAACAAGTGCCACCACGTGCTTCTGTTATGGCCACGTGGTGGCACTACCGGCATCGCAATAGAAAGCGCGTGGTATGATGACTGGTGCGAAACGAATGGCGGCTGAAAAAAAAAAAAAATAACTCGCAAAAAGATTCCGCGTTTACGAATTGCTTATCCGAAGGACATTACAAGCAATCCCCAATATTTCGGGAGATTTCTTTGCGAACTGATACCGTATATTGATCAAATTGACGACCGACATAGCCTAAAATCATATCAAGTGACGAAGGTGCTGCGAAATGTTTTTGCGCTCGACCCATCGTTACATCGTCGTCGTCGATGTACGGTGATAACAATAATTATGTTTTTTTTTTTTATTTCTTCGTTACAGAGGCTGTCTAGTCTGAAGGCTGCGAAAAAATAATTTATCTTTCGTCGCTTTGTCTTGCAATGTACCCCCTGATGTAAAATACAAAATGGATAAAGTATGAAATAGCCAAATGTGCATTTTTCTAAACCCCGATCATGAACCATGAACCTTATAAATCAATATTGTTTATAAAGAAAATTATAACTTGCAGCCCTCCCATTCGTTCGGGGGAAGCAAAAGTGAGACGTCTGTGTCTTAGATTATGAAGTCGCTTCAATTGAGAGAATGATGCATCAACTAAAAAAAGTACCCTCTGATAGGCTCAAATGCAAGAATGGATTAGAGCTTAACAGAGGGTATTTTTTTTTTGGTTGATGCATATTTTCCTCAAATGAGGCGACTTTCAGACACATCTCGTTGGCTTTTGCAAGTACTTCCGAGTATACCGTGTCAATGGCTGAGATGCTTCAATTAAGAATAATGATTCTATACCTGAAACGCTCACACTTTTTTCTCCACGTTTGGAATTGAAGGCTAAGAGCTACAAAATTTTTATATCGATTATTATTTTTATTAAAGCGACATTATCATTCATACGGTGGATTTGAAAGTATCTACGAAAGATCACTAGACATATGAAAAAGGCGCTTCAATTAAAATAAAAAACCCCCGCTGTCGCTAGGATGTTGTGGCAAAAAACAAACATTCAATTGTTTTTCATGTCGTTTGTCCTTGTGTGTCACACTCATATCGTATCATATCGTATCGCAACATTTTTATTTGATACTCGTTTATTGCTCGATTAATTGACTCGGCATGAATAACTATACAATTCGCGAATATACCGAAATGGTAATAGTTTACATTCAATGTCGAAACAACGCAAGGAATGTAGCGGCGACATACGCTGTTCGCTGGCCACGGAGGCCCCATCCTAACTGCTTCACCATCCAAGAAGCTTTTCGCCGTTTCTGGGAAAATGGAAATGTGAAGCGAGATTATACGAATTGTGGAGGTCCGCGAGTTGCGCGTACGCCGCAAAACGAAGAACGGATCCTCAAGAGCTTTGCGCGCGACCCTACGACGTCTATTCGTCAAGTTTCGAGGAGCTTGGAGCTGTCGTACAGCACAGTCCAGAGGACAACGAAGAGCGAAAAGCTTCATGCTTATCATTACACGCAAGTGCAAAATTTGACGATCGAGGATTATCCGATGCGGCTGCAATTTTGTCGGTGGCTTCTTCGATGTCACCAAGAAGATCCGCAGTTTTTGGAGAACATTTTGTTCACGGACGAGTCGACATTCGGCCGAACAGGGACGTGGAATTACCAAAATTTCCACTGGTGGGCGCGGATTAATCCGAATAAGACCGTCGAGGTTAATTTTCAGCAGCACTTCTCGATCAATCTTTGGGCTGGAATAATCGGTGGACGCCTGGTAAGGAAATAAATAAATAAATAAATAAATAAATAAATAAATAAATAAATAAATAAATAAATAAATAAATAAATAAATAAATAAATAAATAAATAAATAAATAAATAAATAAATAAATAAATAAATAAATAAATAAATAAATAAATAAATAAATAAATAAATAAATAAATAAATAAATAAATAAATAAATAAATAAATAAATAAATAAATAAATAAATAAATAAATAAATAAATAAATAAATAAATAAATAAATAAATAAATAAATAAATAAATAAATAAATAAATAAATAAATAAATAAATAAGTAAATAAATACAATTAGAGGACCAAAATCTGTTAATGTTATTTTTCATTGTTTCAGGTAGGACCTTTTGAAATCGGCGGTACGCTGAAGAGTCAGAAGTATTTGCGGTTCTTAGGAACTACCTACGAAGACTGTGCTTGCGTGCCGGAATTCCCCGGGAAGAATTCGATCGAATTTGGCTGCAGCATGACGGTGCCCCGGCTCATACAAGCAACATCGTACAAGCTTTCTTGCAGAGGTGTTTCCCTCGAAGATACATTGGAAGAAGAGGCGTTCAAAATTGGCCTGCGCGCTCGCCAGATCTGAACCCTTTGGATTTCTTTCTTTGGGGTCACGTTAAGGCAATTGTATATCGTACGCCGATCCCCACAAAAGAGGAACTAGAACAGCGTATAGAGCTGGCGATACGTAGTGTCACTCCACAGATGCTGCGAAATTGTAAGCGCAGTCTCCTGCAGCGTGTTCAATGCTGCATCGAGATGGATGGTGGATACTTCGAACATTTGCTGCATTAATCGATAGACTCACCTCTGGATGAGATATGAACAGGAACTTGTAAAATGTATCGCAGATACTGTTTTCAAATAAATAAATTTAATCAGTACAATAATGTATTTATTGTCTTAACGTTTTATTATTATGATCGTCAACCCGAAATTAATGACAAGTATGGTTGAAAGTGCGATATTGTGGAAAGGAAAAAAAAAACATAACATGTATTCATCATTGATGGTCAAACCAACCTCGAAAGGCAACGCTATTGCTTTTTTGTTTTATACGAAATAGTATCGCAATTGAAGCGACTTCTGCATATATCTCGTTGTCTTTCGAAGGTGCTTTGAAATGTACTGTATAAATGACAAACACGCTTCAATATCGATTAATAATCTAAGACAAAAAAATATAAGCTCGCCTCCCTCGATTGATTGGGAAGACTACAAGCTATCGGTTTTTTTATCAGAAATATTATTTGAATTGAAGCGCTTTTTTCATACATCTAGTTACCTTTCGCAATTGCTTCCGAATGCACCGTCTGAACGATAACGTCGCTTTAATATCGATTAATAATCTGAGACAAAAAAAATGTTACGCTCGTCTCCCTCGATCGAATCGGAAGACTACAAGCGATCGGTTTTTTTATCAGAAATATTATTTGAATTGAAGCGCTTTTTCCATATGTCTAGTTATCTTTCGTAGGTGCTTTCGAATGCATTGTATGAATAACAATGTCGCTTCAATCTCGATAGATAAACCAAGACAAAAAAATATTGTGCTCGCCTCCCTCGATCGATCGGAAGGATACGAGCTATTCGTTTTATTATAAGAGAATTTATTTTGATTGCAGCAACTTTTCCATAAGTCTCGTTGTCTTTCGTAGGTACTTTCGAATGCATCGCATGTATGATAATGTCGCTTCAATTCAATCGATAATCGATATGGATAATTTCATAACTCTTAGCTTTCCAATCCAAACGTGGAGAAAAAATCGTGAGCGTTTTAGGTATAGGATCATTATTTTTAATTGAAGCGTCTTAGCTATTGACCCGGTATACTTGGAAGCACCGACAAGAGCCAACAAGACGTGTCTGAAAGTCGCTTCAATTCAGAAAAAGATGCATCAACCAAAAAAAAATACCCTCGGATAGGCTCTAATTCAAGAAAGGATTAGAGCCTATCCGAAGGTATTTTTTTTTGGTTGATGCACCTTTTTTCGATTTGCAACCGGCTCGATTGACTGCAGGCTCAGTATTGCAACAGCTACTTGTGATTGATTCAACAGTTTGTGTTTCAACAGTCAATAAGTGGAGTTCGGTTGCACCCGACAAACAGCTGTTCGACGATATTAAGAATTTGTGTTTTTCTTAATTGAAGCAATGTTGTGTGAAGCATACGATTGAAGAAAATGGTTCACTTACCGTGGAGCGTGTAATTTGACTTCGCTTCGTTTACAATAATGGTCCATTGACCAAAAAAAAATACCCTCCAATGGGTTCTAATTCATTCTTGAATTAGTACCTATCGGAGGATATTTTTTTTGGCATAAAATTTTTCCCTTATTATGCTAACACCGTTTGTCATATCCTATGTGCATATCCTTTACGATTTCCGATCTTATTGACCTGACAGAAAATCTGATTATTTTTCCTCGTATCTCTAACATGAAATTATTCGTTTCGTCGCATTGTACGATCCGCGAACCCCGCACGTACGTGCGAACCCCGCATGAACGTAAAACATGCACATAACCTTTGCATCTTCTCTTTTGTACGATCGCACGTAACAGCACTGCACAATGACAGGACGTGGCAAACCGACCGTCTCAATCCGCCGTGAACGGAGACTCTGTCTGTGTGACGATGTAGTGGTGAATTGAACGTTGCCAGCTCTCCGCATGGCAATATGGAACTGTCCAACGCGCCAAAATGGCTACTCCTGATTGGTCGATTTATTCAAATTTACAATGCTTATAATTAAATAAATATTGCGAATTTCGACAAACGGCTAAGTAACTTTGGTCAGGACACGACAAACTACGATTTGGCAAAAGGTGTCGAAAACTTCCTGAATCACCCTGTATCATTACATAACCCTGTTTTATTATATAACTAAAAATTTATATATGTATATATATATTGTAACGTTCACCCTTTGGCCGATGCCACGCACTCGGTCAGAGAGATCGCGTTAGGGGTTCGGGGCAAGCAAAAAGTCGTAAGACGTTGTCATTTTGGTGAAAATAATAGTTTTTATTAAAATAACATGAAAAATGCAATACATTGTTTGAATTCCTATATTATCGATGTTTAACTTAAATTCTCGTGGTTTTTTATCGTGAACACAAATTTCCCTTGAAATGGAATCAAAGTTTGAATCCTATGCTGAACGAGCGAAAGAACCAAATTTTACCGACCGTTTGTCGGTCATTTGTGAATTAGAAAGTTTTTCCTCTTAACATTCGAATATCACCAAAAGAACATTTATAGACCAAGATTTCTGATCCATCAATGGAAAAAATATAATTTTATGATTTTATAGACTTTTAGACTTAATTACCGACAGAGCTTCATTTCTCGACATTACTTTATAATATAACGCGCTCTACCGTATCGCAGTGCTGGCCTTCGGCGCATCATCATCATCATCATACCCCCCACGCGCCGCTAGTCAGCACTGCGATACGGTAGAGCACGGGTTCGAGCCCCATGTTTGGTATTTAAAAAAAAAAAATTTCCTGATAATTGTCGTCGACAGGAGGTAAGTGAAAAAAAAATTATGACAAATATTTTTATTTTATTTTAAACCAAGTGTGTACATTTCTATCTTTTTAGTAAAAAAAATTAAGCTTATAAACTTAGTCGGGCACCGCAGCGTTGGGTGGGTCTTATAGCGTAAACACCGCCGCCTGTTAATGCATTTCCAGGGTGTTTATCAATTGCTTCCGCTAGGCCTCGTAGTTTTTTCATTAACTGTTTATAAAAACGGGCGGCGATGCGATCGTTTCGTTTGAGGTCCGAGGTGAAAAGATCTCCGAATTGTAGAAGAGATCCACCGCGAGACATATGATAAAGGAACATAATACAAAATTGACCACACACGTTTGAAGAGAAACTTTGAATTTGCCTAGTGTTCCACCGGTAGAGGGTGCAGTTCTTGCACAAACGGTGAACACGATTTGGTATAAGCGGCGGCAAGCCATAACTATGAAAATACGACAAATATTTTCGATTTACAAACTTATCAAGAGACGCGGTAGCGTCTCGACGCCAAGTAGTTTAAAGTTAAAAGTCCGCGCGGTGAAACCGCGCGCGTCGAGCGCTACCGTGTCCTTATAC
Source organism: Buathra laborator (assembly GCA_934046635.1). Taxonomy (NCBI): domain Eukaryota; kingdom Metazoa; phylum Arthropoda; class Insecta; order Hymenoptera; family Ichneumonidae; genus Buathra; species Buathra laborator. The sequence continues at coordinate 567,347 of CAKOHB010000040.1, forward strand.
GCCAATATTGAGCCCCCTAAACTTTGACATTTTTTTTCTCGGAAACGAGACATCGGATCTAAATTCTAAAGACACTTTCATGATATAAATCGAATACAAGCTTTAAAATGCGCCTGGAATCAGACCGATCGGTGCCCGAAATGATGAGATATTGCGATCTCGCCCGAAAAATCCTCACTTTCATTATAAAAAAAATTCTTCAGAGATTTTTTCGACTGTCAGCTGTTTGTCCGATGTCCCATGACCTGCGTGTTGTGTTCGTGCGTCCATGCGTGTGCCGTGCACACACAAGGGTATAAACCGAACGAACGATCAGCTGTTATCAATTTCTAAGTGTCAGTTCGTGAATACAGCAACTAGTAATATCCGTATCCGCGATCCGTAAATGGTACGCTCACACTGAGTGATCGAAAAGAAGGTTAAGTAGAGGTTATTTATAATTTCATTTTTTCGCGAAAATTAGTAAAAAAAGAAAAGGACCCTCTCGTGCGGTTAAGGGGGCTGAGTCACCTAAAAATTATTTTTTTATTTATTTTTTTTTAATTTTTTTTCTGAATGTATATACGGTGTACTACATACACACCAAATTTTAGATCGAAATTTAAAAAATTACCGAAGTTAGAAGCATTTTAGTAATATTAGAAATATTAGAAATAAATAATGTGTGAAAAAAAAAAATGCCGAAATGCAATACAAACAATGCCGGAATACCGTATCTCCGCACGTTTCTTTTTCTTCTAATAAGAAGAACAAGGAACATCGAGAAAGGAACATAAAAAAAACAATCGATGCCGAAACTGCGTTCGGTAGGTAACGATTTACCGACCAAAGGGTCGTTACGTCTAATCGATGCGACTCAGATTATCGCCGCTACCGCGCTTTGTTTTGAGTCTGCGATACACCGGCGTAATGTAGCAGCGATGATTTTTACTTGATTGTGTCAATCGGGTAAAAAACTGCGCTTGTAAACTCCGTGTAATTAGTTAATCGTCAGTGTTTATAGTTTTTCCGAATGAACGGAATATATTCTGTATTTTTGCCCGCAATGGTGCAAAAATGATTTTCACAGTGACAGTGTCGCAACGCGAAAAGTCTCGCAGAATTAACCTCATTTTTAAACGTCACATTTGACGTAAGAGTATTTTTTTTTATTTTTTAAACATTTTTTTTGCATTTACGAGATTTGTAAAATAAATAAGCGCCTCAGCGCCCTGCGGGCGCAGAGGCCCTTGTTGGTGGGCTCCGCCCCCCAAACCCCCCGAAAAGTGTCCCGAGGGGACATTTTTTAAGGCACTCACGGGGGTACACGTCGCGCTACGCGCTCTGTACCAAGTGTGATTACACTTCGCGTTATGCGCTACGTATCGAATATGTTTATACGTCGCGCTGCGCGTTTCACCTGAACCTCCTGTGTGTTTTAAGATAGAAATATTGAAACAATTGAAAAGAAAGTAGAAGGGTGGTTGGAAAAATTCGAGATAAAATTTGAATTTTTTTTTTGTTTCGAAAAAATTTTAAAGAGATTTGAAAAAATTAAATTGCAGTTTCCCAATATTTAAAGTAATTTACATTAAAAATGAAAAAAAAGCTGAGATTTTTTTTTTTTTCATTTCAAATCATCCCGCCACAGAATATCAACGTCGCGGCGTGTGCGAACTTTATCACGTCTGCTATGGAATTGTCATCGGCTTCCAAAGTTTGACAGATAGAATGAACGGAAAAAAAATAAATAGTCGCGATTGTTTTCAATTTTATTTGGCAAATTGCAATAATTTTGGATATTCGATGATTCTTCTTTGTGAAATTTGTGACGTGATTTTTTTGAATCAGCGTCACAAAAACCAAAACAACCGTAACTCGCATAAAAATACCGATTTTTAATGCTGAAGTTTCGCGTTACTGCCTCTCCCAGCGACTTAAGATACCGTCAAGCTCTCGCTAAGATATCGATCGAGATTTTTGCAGTTTACCTTCTATGTTTTTTGTAATTATTACGAATTCTTTCAATAACGTTCATTATTTCAGTTTAAATTCAAGTTTCATATTTAGTTCAGTATTGCTCTCAGATTTAGTTTTATTCCAGTTTTAGTTCAGTTTTGGTCGAGTTTCTCGAATTCACTTGGTGGGACAAAGTTAGCAAATAAAAGGCCCAAGTGAAGGAGAGACTCGACGAAGTGTCTTGCAACTACGTTAAAGTCCGGTGCAAACCCGGCACCCTATAGAAAAGTGCAATGCGTTGAGATCAGGCGGAGGTATCGTTTGGTCCAGGCAAGGGTGGTGGAACCCCTTGCGCTGCGTTATAGTTGAGTAGAGCCTTGTATCTCACGCATTGACTAAGGGAAGCGATTGCGAAGATTCGTTCAAGTTACCGCGTTATAGTATCGGCTCTCGATTCGATAAAGTCAGGAGATGGTTGAGAGGGCAGTAGTTATCGATCAAGATCCCGCAAATAATAACGATAATTCATTACGAATTTTCGTAGGCAAAGACAGTCGACGGAGAGCTGCCCTCGAGGCAACTCGGGTCTCTCTCGCGCTCCCGCAACCATAGGCTTCGGCCTATTGTTCTCGCGCTCGGGCCATCGAGGCATCGGGTGATCGCTGTGTCTCGCTCGCGTTACCGTGGATCCCGCTATCGCTCTCGCTCTCGTGTGTTTCGCGTGTGCTATCCTTGGTAGGATTCCGAAAGGAATTCTTTCCGAGTCGATAATTCGATCGATGCGTTACAATTAACGCTCTCGAGTTGAAGTGCATGTGTGTGAGTTCTCGTGGCATCGTCAGATGCAGTTCCCGGTCCTTTTTGGATAAATTACGCGCTTCGGTGAGTTTTTTTGATTTATCGAAGTTATCGTTCCCGTGTCGCGCTCGTGGTCCCTTGTCTCGCTTCGATCTCTCGATCAGCTGAGTACTCGCGACTTGCGGGCGTGCGATCTCGTGGCTTCTCAGCCAAAATTATTAATTGTCGTTCCCGATTTCGATAACGTTGAGATTCTGATCTCCGTTTCCAGTGAGCTATTCTATTGACCTCGGATCGCGACCCTTCTACCACAACCCGCATCCTGAGCAACCGTGCATTTCCGCAACCGTTCGCTCCCGCGAATGCATCGACGTTAGTTCTCGTTCCGTTTTAGTTTCCGTTTTGTTGTGTCGTTCGTTTTGTCCCTGCGGAGGTCGCCGTTCCACCGACCTCCAGATTAGTCCGGTTTGGTAATTCCGGCGAAACAAAAATTAACCCTGCGGAGGTTGCCGTTCCACCGGCCTCCAGTTTAGTCCGGTTGTTAATACCGGTGAAACAAAATTAACTGGCGCCCACCGGGACGCCGATGCATCCGCGAGGGTGGACGGCCGAAGGTGACGTGAGTTTTCGAGTTCGTGTTTTTTTTTGAGTTTCGATCTCGCTCATCTTTTTGAGTTTTGAGTTTTTGTAAAATTAGTTTTGCGTTCTCGAGATCAAGGAAAATCCGTCACAAATTATAACCAAGTTTTTCAGTGCACCCGTGAAATTTATGATTTTTATTACGAATGTGAATGATGTATTGTAAAATATTGTGAATGGTTTCGTTCAAAATATATTATTTTCGAAATAAAAAGGGCTAATATTTGTAAATCAATGTGTGATATTTCGGGTTTTATTTTTCGCAACCAAATTTTCTTTTCTGACATGATGAAAAATTGTTTTTTGGAAAATTAAAGTAACATAACCTTTAAAATAATTCCTTACTAGAAATAATTGTAGAATAAAAATATTAAGAAATGTTATAATGTCTTCAAATTTGCTGTGCATAGTGTTTTCGATGCAATGAAATATTGCTGAAAATTAGAAAAAAATTCGTTCGTAGGTTTCAAAATTGCAGCGCCGTACGGACCTTTGACAGGAGAAAATGGATTTTTAAATGGAAAATGCCTGGAAAAAATGTTCAGAGACGTCGGAATGTCTTCAAATTTGCTATGCATAGTGCTTTCGATAAATAAAATAATGCTGCGAAAAAGAAAAAATTTGGTTCGTAGACTTCATAATTGGAGCACCGTACGGACATTTAGCGGAAGAAAATCGAATTTTTATTTTGGAACAACTCATTAAAGGCTTCGCAGTAGTTTCAAAATGTTTGTGCACAATAGTCATGATGTGATAAAACACTCCTGCGAAGGAGAACAAAATTGGTTCGCACCATCCAAAGTTACACTGTGATACGGACGTCCGAGAAGATAAATTCAGTGAAAAAGCTATTTGTATTCAATCGCAGGCTAAAAAAAATATTTCCAGTTATCGGAGTCACTTCAAATTAACTGCGCATGAAGTTGGAGGTACACCGAAGTAAATTCTGGAAAACTAATTTTTTTGGAGCATACGCTGTGGGGAATCCCCATCGAAAGCTGTGTGAAGAAGCCTCGATGGTCATTTTAATAGGCACTCTTTGCCTATTGTTATAGTGAGTGCCTAAAAAAAGAAAAAAAAAATTCTAAGTTTTATGTGATAGAAAAAAAAGTGTACATTTTTGTGACAAAAAAAATATAAAAATAATTTTTTTTTATTGTGAATCACCCAAGTTGGTTATTTTCATTAATCTGTGAAATTCATTTTTTGACACTTATATTTTTCTTCGCTTGCCGCAGGTTTCAGGGAGAATGGGCCCACCAATTTTGGATTGCGATGGCTCATTTTCTTCGTAACAGTCAGTGTTACGGAACGAGTGCGGGGATTTTTCATGCGATCAAAAATGGATTTATCGCAAGCCATTATGTGAGTGGTTACGAGACAAAAAGTGGAAAAAGTGCATTTTTTGGTAGTTTTTAACTCATAGCTTCGCCAGCAAAGCTTCAAAAAAAAATCCCCGCACTCGTTCCGCAATAAACTCTCCAACGAAGAAAATAAGAGGTCGCAAGCAAAGATTGATGCTTTCGTTCAGTCCGAAAGCTGCGGCAAAGGAAAAATGTTTGACCATTGCCCATAACACTGGAATACACCGTAGGTCTCCAAAAAAATTTACAGCGGTAGTCTAACATATATATATTATGGAGGTAAAATTAAATTTTTCATTAAATTTATATATACTGGAAAAAAAAATTTTTACTTTTCGATTTTTTAGGTGACTCAGTCCCCTTAACAAAATGCGTCGTTCGTCTGATAAAATTGTTCAAATAATCGCGGACGAGAGGTCATTTCAATTGATAAATATTGTGCGTGTGATACAAGAAAAATCGTGTCATGCGGATTATTAACGTTATCAAGTAATAAAATATTTTTTTTGAATAAATAATAATAGAATAATAAATTTTAAAAAAAGATTGAAATAAAAAATAAAAAAACATTTTTTTGCAAAAAATGTAAAAAATGTCGCCAAGTCGTTTAAATAGTTTTGTGAAAATAAAAAAACTTGGCGAGTCCTTAGAATACAAATAAATATAGTTGCATCGAAAGTAAGGACGAGCAAAGTTTTTTTTTTCACTTGGCGCAGATGATTTTTGATTATTTTACGAGTTTTTTTATTTTCACAAAACTATTTAAACTACTTGGCGACATTTTTTACATTTTTTGCAAAAAAATGTTTTTTTATTTTCTATATACGGCCCGAAACATATCGAAAATATTTGTAATTTTTTGTAATTTTGTTGTAATTTTTTTGTAATTTTTTTGTAAATTTTTTGTAAATTTTTTATAAATTTTGGAAACATACATTTTTTAATATTTAAAAAAGCTGACAATTACATTGCCATAATACTCCCTTTCGTTCATTAATTACATTTCTTAGATTTTCCGACTTTTCCACCGGAACGATAAAATCGGCGTGAAGTCTGTGACTCGGACCATCAGGCCACTTCCACGGGTATAAAATAGCTTTCGCTGGGTTATCCGACGACTTTAAACACAATATGTTTCGGGCTGTGTGACTATATAGAATAAGTTTGTAAATTTTGTAAATTTTGTAAATTTTTTATAAATTTTTTTATAAATTTTTTGTGAATTTTGTAAATTTTTTGTAAATTTTGTAAATTTTGTATATTTTGTAAATTTTTTGTAAATTTTTTGTAAATTTTTTGTAAATTTTTTGTAAATTTTTTGTAAATTTTGTATATTTTGTAAATTTTTTGTAAATTTGTTGTAAAATTTTTAGAATTTTGGAAACATACATTTTCTAACATTTTAAAAAGCTGACCATTACATTGACCTAATGCTCCCTCTCGTTCATTAATCACAGTCTACCGCGCTCGTTTTCCGATATTTTAGAACATTCTGAACACTTTTACATGAAAAACGAAAAAAAATTCTCACCAAAACCAAGCTTCTTGAGGAAGCAAAAAATTTTGTATATGTTTTCGTAAACCATTTCACGTCACACCCATGAAGTTTCGGCATGATTGTACCAAAATTAAAGTAACAATAGTCTTAAAAGAATGCCAAAACGAGATTTTCGAAAATGTAAAAAAAATGTTAAATACTTATGCTTGCTAAAATATGAAGAGATTCATTTGAAAATAGAAAGGCATATCCATCATCGCCAAAAAGAAAAGATTTAGATACAAAAGTTTACTAGAATTACAATATTCACATAAATAAAACCAAAGTAATTGCAATAAATTGTTTAGAAATATCAATTTCAGTAGAACACGAAAAATTTAAAAAAAAGATTTTCAAAATGTGAGAACATTTAAAAAATTCGTATGGCTGCTAAAAATTAAGAGATTCATTTGACAAGAGAAAAAAATTCACCGGCATTTTTTTTGTTATTTTAAATTTTTTTTAAAAATTAGTTATGTGATTATACCATTTTCGCATTGTTATTATGCAAAATCATAGTCCTTGATGTCTTCATTGCTGATGATTTTTTTAGATTTTTATACTATTGATAAGTATTTGGAATTCTCGTGAAATCTCATTTTTGATAGGAAAGGTACGTGTGAAACATCGTTAAAGAATACACGCCGCTATGTCACGACACAGCGATTTTGTTTTAAATTGTTCCAATGGAGCGTATATTCATAAAAACACACAACATAAAATCATCACAAATACATTTTTCATAAAACCGTAAATATAAATAAATACAGAGAGCAGCGGGGATGTCTTTCAAATTGACGATTTCGCTATCGATCACTTGTTACTTTACACTTTTTGTCTTTCATTCACGCTTAGCCACTACGTCTTTTCGAGCTATTTCCTGGTCGGCCGTATGGTGGACTTTGACGTTTTTCGTGGTTCTTTCTACAAACAAAAACGAAAGACAAACATCGTGAATACTTTTCAGCACATATAGCTCGAAGGGATTAAACGAAAACACTGATAAAAATATCTAAATTAATAATAAAGCTGTACTCACAACTCGATAACATTGACACGGGGACGGGTTCGGCGGCACCTGATTGGCCCACAGGTTTCTCTTTTGTCGACAAAAACTTCGTTCGCGAAACGCTCCAGCATATCCGCGACGAGATCAGGTTCCTCCTCCGAATCCCAACTCGGCTCATCGTGACAGCCCCACAAATCCGTCGACGATGGAATAACGCTTATATTTTTATCCTCCGAATGACAATCCACATTTTTTTTTCTGTCTTGGCGGGATCTCGCCAGGATGTCAAATTGAACGCCGCGAACGTGTTTACATTTTTGCTGTAAAACATGGTAAATGCATACAATGCACCGCGCAAAATTTCATAAAACTAAAAATAATACACAAAAAGATGGACGTCCGGAGAAAGCGCGGAATATCAAACTCACCTCTCCATGTCTGAAAAACGGTGGACGAAGAACGAACAACTTCGACGTTACAATGATATCCTTCTGACGGCTGACGAGATCTAATGTCGAGTTTCAGGCCCATCGCCCCACTCCAATTTTCCACTCAACCTTTGCGGTATTGCTGACAGGCAATTACGAGTCCCGGCTTAATACTCCCACTCCAATTCTTCCTCTCAAAGATTTTCGGAAGCCGCTTTCCCTTACTCTGACTAACAGACTACCCTACGTTTTCTTTATTATCAAATGTTACCTTTATAAAACAATTTCTATGTAAAAAATGTGACAAAGACATTGTGAATAGGGATTGAGTTCCTTTGCAATTTGTTAAAACCATATGCTAGCTTATTGAAAGATCACTTAATTCATTATTAACCACGATTGAAAATAATAATGCTTATTGCCCAGCAATTTTCAAACTACACATCAACAGTTATTGTAAGTTCAATATTAAGTGTGTCAAGTGTAAATATTTTAAGCGACGGGATGTATTGAATTTGATAAAACTGGCTCTTCTCAATATTAAAACGAAGCCGGCATGGTGAATTGACGTTCAAGGAACCGGGATAAATTCGACCCGCATTTTAAAAAGAATAAAGTTTGATTACAAATTTTGTAATATTGTTTGTGGTCTGTTTTTAAATTTACGTGTACATACGATGATATTCTAAAATAATAAGATAGTATAGAAATTCAAATGCTAAAGTTTCTAATAATATGATTAAATAAATTCGTAAACATGAGGTCATAATTTAAACCGTTTCTAATAATACATTCACATAAAATCATAATTTATACATTTTACATCCACATACACGGCCGTTTATATTTTAATCGACGTCCCTATCGTCAGGCATTTCACCACAACTATTATACACGGACACTAGACATGTCTCTGCAGCGGTAGACTGGTCTTTATACCAAAAAAATAAGTTTGTAAATCGTAAATTTTTTGTAATTTTTTTGTAATTTTTTGTAAATTTTCGTAAATTTTGTAATTTTTTGTAAATTTTGTGAATTTTTGTACATTTTTTGTACCTTTTGAAATTTTTTGTTAATTTTGTTGTAAATTTTTGTACATTTTTTGTAAACTTTGTAAAAAATATTTAATTTTAGACGCTGGATGCATGTGGGATCGGTATCCCGAGTTACGGCTGAAGTACGAGTACGTGTCCTCGAGAAACCGGTTGTCGTATTCACGACTCGGTAATTCAATGTAAATAAAAAATAGATAAAACCAAAAAATTGTTAAACGTAGTACCCTGTTTTTACTCTCCTATTACACATCCCAATGAGCGGTGTCGGCCACCAGGTCCCAGCTACCCTACCCCACCTCGGACATCCAGGACTCCCACTTACCTTCCTTCGTGAAGCATCTATTTATTTTTGTAAAATTCACTCCGAATTTTTTTTGGTAGTTACCTACTTAGAGAAAACATCGGCTTTTAGTAAACGACATTTTATGGCACAGCGATCCCCGATCATTACGGTAGCCGGCCCATTATCAGAATATGCTTGAGTCCCCTAATACTCCCGTGCGCTCACCGTTTGCGATGCAATCGCATCCTGATGACCTCCTGGTGATAAAACGGCCAGTCACGGCTCCCCCCTTGCCGTTATCTTGACGTGTCCTCAGCTACTTCCGCACATATCTTTACGATTTTATTTGTATTTCTGTAAAATAGCTTACTAAATGGGTTTTCAAATTTTTTCGCGATACTAAATAGATAAAACGAGCCGCTCGCCAACAGCAGCCCCGCTGGCCTTCAGCGATAATACGGCATAGTACACGGGTCCAACGGTGTACGGTCCTGGGGCTCCAGATGCGCACCCCCCACACGTTTCCCTTCGCGCTCTCCTACCCTTCACCTACAATTCGGAGATCTTTTCACCTCGGACCTCAAACGAAACGATCGTATTGCCGCCAGTTTTTATAAACAGTTAATGAAAAAACTACGAACCCTAGCAGAAACTATTGATAAACACCCTGGAAATTCATTAACAGGTGGCGGTGTTTACGCTATAAGACCTATCCAACGCTGCTGTGCCCGACTAGGTTCATAAGTTTACTTTTTTTATTTTATTTTTTTACTAAAAAGAAAGAAATGTACACTTTACACTTGATTTAAAATAAAATAAAAATATTTGTCATAATTTCTTTTTTCACTTACCTCCTGTCGACCACAATTATTCAGGAAAAAAATACCAAACATGGGGCTCGAACCTGTGCTCTACCGTGTCGCAGTGCTGGCCTTCGGCGCATCATCATCATACCCCCTCCCGCGAGCTGCTCGCCAACAGCCGCCCCGCTGGCCTTCAACGGTAACACGGCATAGTACGCCGATCCGGCGCTATACGGCCCTGGCGCTCCAGACGCGCATCCCCACACGTTCTCCTTCACTCTCTCCCACCCTACACTCACGCCTCCCACCATACCACACTTGGTCAAGCTAGTCAAGTGTTCGAGTAAGGGCGGGTGGTTGGGACCTGACAGCCGACGAAGCAACATCTCCCCCGATCACCCTAGCCTACTTCGGGGCATCCAGGGCCCCCGACGGCGCGGTGTGGTGGGGGTAACTCACACACACACCCAGCAGAGGCTGGCAACAGTCCCCACCACCAACCGCCGCCATCTCGAAAAAATCCGTATAGGTACATTACCTACTGCCGTGTATCCCCCGCCGTCGACTCGTTCTAGACGCAGCGCTCATCTTCGGCGTCCTCCACGAGCCCCGCGCATACCTGTGCCGGAGCCTCGAGGTATAGCTGCGACTGCACATGCAGATGCAGCCACAGTTGACGGTCATTTTCCTCATCGGTGAGCTGCTCCGGCCCGGCCCTGTCCACCGTGAGCGGGTTGGACACAGCCGGGCGTCGATTTCCTCGGAGGATCCGACCAGGTCACTCTCCTCGCTGATCGTTTTGGCCGTCTCGTCGGTGCTCTCTTTCTGCGACGGGGGGGGGGGGCTCGTCGGGCTCCGTCGCCTCCTCCCGCGCAGAAGGAGTTTATTCCCTCGATTCCAGCACCCTCGTGGTGGTCCGGAGGCTCCCTGTTGTCCTCTTCTTGAGTCATTACACTCGGCGTGTCGGTACTTTCCCCGTGCGGTTCCGCCAGGGAGTAGACGAGTTGTCTTTCCAGATCCCTCCGGCCTCGCATATCCATTACTCGATACGCGTGACGATGGATAGTGTCCAAACTTGCGCTCTCCCAAACCCACGATCTGACGCGGTCGATGTTCGTGGGCTCGGAATGCGGGGGAGAGGGTGCGGCTGGTGATTTGGTGACATCGGCCGATACCCCTTCTCCCGGATCTTCCCCATCGTCCTCCTCGTTTTCTGTAGTTTGGTCGGCTGGTACTGGGTTGGCCGCTTCTTCCGACTCGGCGGGAGGTGCCGTTGGCTTGGCCGCCGTTGTGTCCGCCTCATCCGCCCCGTCGATGAGGGAGTAAATTTCTCCCCATAGAGAGTCGAAAGCCCGTTCCAGGCGCCCCGTATCGGCGGGGTAGAGCGGACGTCCGCGACGTATTGGCCCTACCCACTGTATATAGGGGTAGCATTCGCCGGGCTCCAGGTGCAGGGGTACTGTTTGTACTCCTTTATCCTTGACGGCTACCTCTGTCTGTACCCCTTTGTCCTTGACGGTAATTATCGCGGGCCGTTTTACCGGCGCGCCCGGTCGCCTGGTTGGCCAAACCGTCCGGGCACGCGCTCCCGTGCTGGTCGTGGCGCCGGGTGCCGTTTGCCCTGAAGCCTCAGGGTTTCCCGTGGGCGTCGATTTTTTTATTTCGGTGGGACGCATGCCGGCTGGCATGGTGCACGACTGGTTCGTGAGGCCCTCGACGCATCGCGCGTCGCGCGTTTCCTTGTCACGCGCGTTGTATTCGCGCGTGGTAAGGAAAGTTTGAGCGGGGAATCGCTCAAGGGAAAAAATTAAGTTTCGGCAGCTCAACCTCGTATCACTCAGGGGGGTAGCGGTTACCGCTAATTCAACGAATGGCCGCTAAATTAGCGAGATGTTGGCTATATTGTCACAAGGTGACCCCCACAGTGCGGTGCGGCTGAGCTCCGAGAAGCGAAAGGCAACACGTGGAGAGTCGCTTGGCGGGCCGAGACAAGGCGCGAGACGTCAAATGTGACGATTTTTTTTTTTTTCTTTTTTTTTTCGTATTATTTTTGGATATTCCCAAGGATATTCGCGAACCTATTAGCGCACGCGGGTCTACACTCACTGAATTTACGAATGAATACGAATGAATGAATTTACTGATGAAGGATAATATGTCTACTAAAAGAGAGACTTTGCACTCGCGATTAATTCCGAGCAATACTACCGAGGGTTCGCGCGCACTGCTCGGTTCGGTCGACGGTTTAGTAATGAGTATCTCCGCGTCTTGGAGTCGACGATGTCTTTTTCCTGTACACCTCATTGGTCGTGATTGGGGGCACAAAGGTTCGAGGCGTCTAGGCCCTGACTAATCCACCACGGCGTCTTGCCGGGGTAGAGAACACGACGGTGTTTTGTTTCGTCGCGCGATCTCGAACAACGACTCGCCGTCCTCTTGCAACTTCCAAATCTCCGGGCTTTTTACCGACGAGACGTCCTCGACGAGTTCGACAGGCAACGCGAAATTCGCGGTATCGAGACGTTCGAGAAGTCTTGGCACCACAATAGTCACGTTGAGGGAGATGTCTGGAGTGTAAAAGTATTGTTCTCGGCTGTTGTAGGTCCGTATGCCAGTGAGCGCCGTTGTTCGCATTCGTCCCACGCAGTTGGGGCTAAGACGAAACACTCCGGCCCCCTGCAGTGTGGTCGTTATTTCGTCGAGTCCCGGGCAAAGAATATGTATCTGTTCTTTTTCATTTAGAGAGAACAGCCACCCTCCTTGAGACGGCAAATGTATCCACGAGGCCCTGTGTTGCGTTCGGACTCTCACGTTACAGCTGCGATAAGCCTGTACCGACGGTCTCGTAAGCATCGTAATCTCGCACTGCTCCGATGTCGATACTTCATGTAGCGGAGTCTCCATGGTGCAAATATACTTTTTTTCGAGTCGACTGCAACCGGCCACGTAAATATCGTCCGCCAAGAAATGATTTTGGCGATCATAAGATACAGCGATATAAGTAGTAGCCGGAGTCACGTGAGCCGATCCTGTTGAATTACGTCCCGTTTGCGGAACCGGCCACGGATGCATTCGGTACAAATTGTAGCTCATTCGGTCCAGCAGCGGAATGTGTGCCATGATTAGGAGCCTTCCCGAATGATATAGCAAGTCGGCGCGTGCCACCCGCGCCAACAGCTCGCCCCGTAGATACTCGCCGGTCAACGGAAACTCGAACTCGGCCGCGCTCTCTTATCTCACGCGAAATCGCCGATAGCTGGGATGTGGTGAGAACAGCCGGATGGTAGCGCCCGTCTCTGGCCAGGGTGATGACACGTAGGTATTGCTCGCACGTGTCGATATATCGATCGATTTTGATTTCGACGCGCCGCGCATAATTCACGAGTTCTCCACGGAAGATCAATTCGGCGGTATCCTTCGTGATTCCGCCAATTGTTTTCCACATTTCGCTTATTCGTCGGTCCATGTTTTTCACCCTTTCTGTTTCTGCGAGATGCTCCTCGTGTAACTCTTGCAGGATTGAACGGGTGAGGTGCATTTGCGTTCCGATAAGCTGCGTGATGTTTGCTTGGTCGGAGAACAATCGATCGATTTGTGAATTTATATATTCCGCATCTTCTTCATTCAGCGTGCCGAAAAGTGATTTGCTTAAGGAGTCTATGAATCCTAAGGGTACGGATCGTTTTCTCATCGATCGAAGATTTACATTCCCGGGGTCGCATATCGGCGCTGAGTCTCGAGCTATTCTTGACAGCTCGTTTGCCAACTCTTTTGCGCGCACAATGCGGCTGGCAAGATAGTCCAAGTTCAATAATTCGTTGCACTTGCCTCGCGGAAAATTTGTGTCGTGGAACATCGTTCGAGTTACTTCGTAGCACTTTTCCAACGCTGTCGCTAAACGTGTGTGCTCCTCCGGGAAGCTCGAAATAAATTTTTCCAGGTCGATGAACACTGCGACCCTCCAATCGACGTGTTGCAACCGGAGAGTAACAACACGTTTGACATAGAGTCCTGGACTATCCGTCACTGTTGTCACATGGTAGGCATTGTTTCGGTTGAGTTCACCAAAAACGCAGCACAGCAGGCACCCGAATAACACCCACAGCTTCATTTTTCTTTTTATTATCGCGTTTATTATCGCGCGCCGGCCGTCCCTGTCTGTAACCCAACACATGTCTCAGCTCACAATTCCCCGGTCACATGGATATAGGCACTCGCTCCATACTTCCTTGCATACACATATTTTTTTCATACCTTTGTCTGAGAGGGCTCGACGACGCGTGGCGATCGAAGAGCGACGAGGACAGGTAGCGCTCGGACGGAGCGCACACAATGTCCATCTCGCTCGCCCAGTCTAGCCCCATGCGGCTTCCGTATCTCGTTGCGCCGAGCGGCGCTCAAGCCCTCTCGACTTACACAGGATGATAACAGTAATTTATTTTCTCTCACTCGTACGCTAACTTTACTTTGTCAACATGCTTGCGAATTCTCTGTCCATTTATTGTTTCTAGAATTACATTGCTACGATCAGAGATCTCTACGATTTTATATGGTCCGTGATATTGACTATCGAATTTCCCCCTTTTTGGTTCTTTCAGGACATAGACGTTATCGCCCATCTTACCTTCGAAAGGGCGGACCTTCCGATCGTAATAACTCTTGGACTTTTCTTTTGCTGCGTTTAGATTATCCCCCGCCATCGCTCTAATTTCCGATAATCGCTTGATTAATTCGATGGTGTAAGAATTATATGTTTCTAATTTATTGTCAACGGGGAATTCGCTCGGCAGCCGAGCCAGCTTCTCGTAAACAATTTCATAAGGTGTAAAATTTGTTGCCTCATAAACACACGTGTTATACGAGAGTTCGGCATAAGGCAATAACCGATCCCAATCGTCGTATTGAGTGGCGTATTGTTTTATATATTCCACCAATACTATATGACTCCTCTCGAGTGCCCCATTAGTTTGTGGGCGGTACCCGGAGGTCGTTAATTGTTTTATTTGAAATATCTCGGATATTTCTTGCAGCAAACTGCTGGTGAAAGCGGCCCCTCGATCGGTTAGAATAGCCCGGGGGGCGCCGAACTGTATAAACAACCGGCGCGCTACGGCTTCTCCGATAGTAGTGGCCTTTAAATCCGGTATAGGCTCGACAAGGCAAGGCTTCGACAAATGATCCTGCATGGTAAGGATGTGTTTACTACTATGAGGCGTCGTGGGTAAAGGGCCCACGGTGTCAAGAGACACTTTGTCGAACGTATCGGCGGGTGTGTCCGTCAGCAGCATCGGCTCACGGGTCTTAGCCCGGACGAGCTTTCGCTCTTGGCAGCCTTTACAATGTCTAATAAAATTTTGGACATCGTTGCGAAGCGAGGGCCAATAAAAACGTTCTCGGATTTTCCGATAAGTTTTCGTCATTCCTTTGTGTCCTCCAAAAAGGCTACAATGAAACTCATTTATTATCTTAGCTCTCGACTCTGCTGGCGGCAATAGCAGCTTGCCTTAGCAGACCGTCACTGCTACGCCAGACTTATCGAAGAACTCGTGCAGTTTTTCAACGAGTCGTCCACTCGACAAGGTGTCAGAGTAATCTCCTGCACGTGAAATTCGAAACGACTGGACGTCTGAATTTATGAGAATTTTTTTTAATTTTCCAAACCCTGCAGTGCGTTATTGTCTAGCGTTTGGTCAAAGTAACGTTTCTTTACGACCACGCTGTAGACATTCCGCTCGCCGTGCGGCGTTATTGCTATTTGGCCGACCCGTAACCCTTAGTTTTTTATGGCTTGTGCGTTGATTTTTCCCAGGTCGGCTAACAATCGCCCGATCGGGGTGGATAGTTTACCGTCCGCTGAAATAAAGTGCACATAATTATCTATTCGGTAGGTCAGGCACTCGCAAGTACCGACTACCGGCTTATCGTGCCTTTCTGCGACGTTATCGCTCAAGGACTCGGGTCCGCGCCCAGTGTTAACGTACTCGCTGTCTAATGGCTCTACCGCGAGCAAATCATCGAGGCAACTAATTTTGATTTTTGGTAATTTTTTTGGAAGGACAATTGCATTATCAACCGTTTCACCCTCGGGGATCGGATCAATGCTTGGTTCGTCCTCGGGGATTGGATTGACAATAGTATCGTCCTCAGGTGTCACACGTGCCGCTCGCTTCGGGTGTGGCGTCGAACGCCCCATGGGGTCGTGGCCCGCGGGAGGCAGCGACCATCTCACCGATCGGCGCGGGGCTTCCGACGCGGCGGATGCGAGTTCGGTTGCCTCGTGTACCGTGACCTCCGACGCGGCTGATGCGTGTCCGGTTGCCTCGTGTACCGTGTCCTCCGACGGCGTCGGGTCAATTTCTTTCAACTCCTCGCTCTCGTCATCGGCATCGGTGTCATCCTCCTTACCTGGCAGCGTGACTCCCTTGAGGCTTACGCGCCGAAGTAATTTAGCTTCGCTTACTACTCTCTCTCGCTCGGCGATTTTCTCTAGCCATCGCGATAGCTCGAGATCGAGTCCGGCTTCGTCAATCGGATCGAGAGCGTTGAGAATTTTCCGTGTTTCTGGTGGGGCTTCGTTTCCCTCGGAAAGGAAATCCGGCCAGTCGAAATTTTCCTCGCTGTAAGAGTCCTGCTTAGGATCCTGTGCACTGATTTTGTTTTCAAATCGTTTCTCCAACAGCCGAAGCGATTCATCGAACCATTGGAGGGAATCCTGCATTGTTTTCGATGCGCAGTCTCCTCCGGTTTGCTCACATGGTTGAATCTCGTCAGCTTGGAATACATCGTCATCGTCGGATTCATCCATTGGTGGCCTAACGACCACGGCAATGCCGGGGGAATTCATCGGCGGGTCCTCAGCTGCCGCCGTATCCGAATCGGTTTTCGCTTCCTCCGAGACAGGCGCAACAAGGGGAGTACTTATTGGCCGTTTCGGGGGAAGCTGCACCGCGGGCAGCATGCTTCGATGCAACCGTTGTATCGGCGGCTCGGATGCCTCCGAGCTCGTGCTAACCTCCTTGCGGCCGGCGTCGTGCGTAACCTCGCACGCGTTTGTCCGGCCACCGCCTCTGTGCTCGGCGGTAAAACAACCCGCGGAGGGTTCTTCTACCGTGCCCCTGACGGAGCTTCGAGAATCGGTTTGAGCTTCGGTACGTTCCTCTTATCGGTGGAAGCAGCGTCAGATGAAATTGGCAATACCTGTAAACCCTTCTCATTTGTCTTTTCTGGGGCTTCTACCTCCGAATCGCTTGAACTCGACAGCGCTCGGGCGACCGGATTGCGCGAAAGGGCATGGGCATTTACGTTTAGCTTTCGCGGCTTGTACACGGAGTCGAAGTCATACTTTCGCAGACGCATTTTCCACCGGTTAAGTCTTTTCTCCGGATCCAGAGTGGTTTGCATCCATTTCAGCGGCTCGTAATCGCTCACGAGCGTGAATTTCTTCCCGTAAAGATATGTCGCGAAATGTTCAATAGAATCGATTATCGCGAGACACTCCTTTTCGGGAGTCGAGTAGTTGACTTGAGGAGGTGACAAGACGCGCGAGAAATACGCGACCGGCAAGTCACATCCCTCGTGTTCCTGGGACAACACTGCGCCGAGAGCTATATCCGACGCGTCGGTCGTCAAAGTAAACGGCTTCGCAAGGTCGGGATATTGCAAAATCGGTTCGCTGCAAAGTGCTTTTCGTAGTTTGCGAAAACTTTTTTTCTGCTTCGGTCCGCAGACGAAGGGTTGTCCCTTTTTTAAGAGATCCGACAATGGTATGGCGATCTCCGCGAAATCGAGAATGAACCGACGGTAATAACCGCAAAGGCCGAGAAATTGCCGTACGTTTTTCTGTGTCTTTGGTACTGGAAAATGTCAGACGGACTCAAGCTTCTTCGGCTCCATACGGAGCCCGTCGCAGCTGGCGATATGTCCGAGGTAAGCGACCTCCCTTCGCAAGAAGGAACACTTATCAGGCTCCAGGCTCAAGTTCGCATCCTCTAGACGCATCATGAGTCTGCGAAACTTTTTCTCGTGTTCTTCGAGGGATGCAGCGATCACCACTATGTCGTCTAGATAGACGAACATTTCGGTGCCCTGTAATCCTAATAATACGCGGTCCATGAGACGCTGGAAAGTCGCGGGCGCGTTTTTCAACCCTTCCGGCATTCTGGCATACTCATAATGATAATTTAGCGTAGAAAACGCGGTCTTTAGGCCGTCCCTCGGATCCATTGGTATTTGCTGAAATCCGCTCGCCAGATCGAACGTTGATAAATATCTTGATTCGCCGAGTTGCTCTAGGATTTCAATCATATTTGGCAATGGCTATCCATCGGAGATAGTTTTTTCATTACGATTTCGGAAGTCTATAACCATTCGCATGCGTGGGCGTCCCTGTGATTCGGCTTTTTTCGGCACAATCCACACGGGAGAGTTATACGGAGAGCAGGAATTAATTATGACTCCGTCGTCGAGTTTCTTTAATACCTGACGGTCCATCTCCTCTTTATAAACCACGGGGAAACGATACTGCATTGTATTCACGGGTAAATCGTCAATCGTCGGGATTCGATGGTATACCAGATCCGTCCGTTGTAACTTGTCCCCCGGTAATTTATACCGATAAGGAAACTCCTCCACGAGTCGCGGAACGTGTCGACGCTCTTCCTCGTTGAGGTCGTTTAATCGTAACGCGTTGATTATTGCCGATACTCGATCGGCTGGCGGAGACGCCTCTTTGTCCGTAGTGATATCATCTTCAAATCCGGAGTCTAAATCGTCCGGGTTTTTTTATTTCAAAGGGTTCGATCTCCTGTGGGCCTATCTCTATTTCCACGTCTTCGAACCGCGTATTAATCGCTAATATTTGACAAACGCCCGCGTTTCGCGTTACGATCGCGTTCCCAATGTACACGCCCTTTAAAGTCTCTACCCGCGGCAAGTACCCTTCGTTCAAGTTCGTTTCCGCGATTGGTAACGCAATCTGCTCACGCATTCGCGCGCGTCACTTGTATTTTCTTTTCGCGGTCTTCGCCTTCGTGAATAGTACCTCTGCCGCCGATTCGGCTTCCACGGGAGAATTCTCGATAAATGGTTTCGGACGAATCGGGTCGCTTCGCGTTACTAGGGCCTTATGGTGGAAAGAGATTTCGGCTCCTTCGTCGTAGAAGAACGGTCCTCCAATTAACGCGTCACTGGACAATGGCAATCGGTGAACTACGTAAAATTTACTCGGTTTTTCTTTAAAGTGAAGATTAACGGAACCTAGCGTAGGAATTTTCGTTTCCTCCAGGCCCGTTATCCAAATAATATCGTGTATGTTTACGCGCAAGTCTTCATCTAGCGCATTTAGTTTGATTAGGCTAGTCACGGAGCCTGTGTCGAGAAAGAATCATCCTTTCTTACGGCGCAGCTCCGGGGCAGTTAATTCGACTACTGGATTCTCGACGGGAGTTGGGTCCCAGAGGATGAGACATTGTTGACCAGGAACCTCACTGAGGGTAGCCCGTCGGGTGATCGCGCCCGGTTCGCCGGGGAAGTTGATTGCGCTCGACTCGTCACCGATTCCCCAGGACGAGCAGATTACGAGTTTAAAGGGGCTTCCGTTTGTAGGTTCCGAGCTTCGGCCGGGCATCGTCGGTTCCATGTGCAACAAGGACAGCCTCTACCCTAAGACCAACAGTACTCGTGGCGGCAACCCTCGGGAAAACGTCCCGCGGCACCCACATCTCGTTTCGCAGCATCTGCTTGCCCCGCATTACCTCGCCCATCTCTAGGTTGCCAATTAGGGCTAGGTGAACGATGCGCGGCCTGCTGATTCTGCCAATTCGATCGCGGGTCCGGCGATCGGCCACGCGAGTCGCCGTAGTTAGTATATCGCGCGTCCGGCGATCGACCACGCGGATCTCCGTGATTTCGGTAACGTGCATCAGGGAAGCGACCACGCGAGTCGCCGTAATTCCCATAGAGGATTTGCGCGGTGAACCCATCGCGGCGCGTACGGCGTTCTTCATTGTCGATATTTTCGGCTGCGATTTCGTACGCGTCTTCTAGTGTTTTTGGCGCTCGAGGCCACACGGCTTGAGCGATATTCGTCGGCAAACCGTCCATGAACCCAGCCAACGCAAGGTCGTAAACGGGATCAGTCGCCCGATTCGGCTGCTCCGCACCATGCTGTGCCCGATATGCCGATCGGCTTCCGCTGATTAAAATTCGTATTCTATCATAGAAGTCGTCGACAGTTTCGCCCTTCTTCATCCTAATGGAGGAGATTTGCTGACTATAATACGCGTATGTTTTCCCGCGCGCAAGCCGTTTCTTTAAAAGTCGTATTAATTCATCGACCGTAATAACCGTTTCTCCGTACACGCAATTGCGCACGCTCCCGCGCAATTTTGATATTACGTCGCCACATTTTGGAGATCCTGGAGGAAATCCCTTAAAGACATATTTTTCCCATCGAAAGTCGGCAGATTTGCGTATCGATTATAAAGGGTCATATTCTGCATCGCGGTGCTTACATCTTGCAGAGCCTGCGTCGAGACGTCGAGCGCCGGCAATTGGTTGTCTCCGCCCGTCGCCATTTTTATTTTTATTTATTATGTTATACCCCCGAGTTTCGCGAGCATCACCGAGGTTATGCGTTAAGCAACAACCAAGGTATGCGAGCGTTGCGACAGCCGTCGCACAACGCACAGTATCGATACTTTGGAAATTCGGCACAGTATTGCCGCAATTAAAATACTTAAGGCATCTTTCGTAAAACATGCGAAAACAGCTGAATCGCTCGTTCCACTTTATCTTCTATAAAGTGCGAGTACGAGCGCGCAGCGACAGTTCAGAGGGTTATCCGATACTGTGCGGCTGCTTGTGACAAGAATACTTTCTACGGGACTCGTGCAAAGGGTCAGCCTAGTAGTATATCTTAGCTATAGTCGGACAATAGTCCGAGCTACATTTACTGAACTCTGTAAGATTTGATAGTGCATCTTCGCACAATAAATAAAGGGACATTATTACTTGCTACATCTCTCCTGTGTTTCCGACATTCGCTTGGGTTCCAACCCTTAACCGGTATTTCCTAAATTAATAAAGGGGTTCAATTCCTCGCGTCGGGACTCGGCTTAGCTACCCGGGAATCGGCGGTATAACATTGGTGGCAGCGGTGGGATACCGGGAGTGAGTGAAAGGAACCAGAGTGTAGTGAAAAGTGGGTCACTGCCTGTACACCAATACAGACGTGAGAACCGTCACCAGGGGATCGACGGGACAATCAGCCGCGAGGAGGAACTGCAGACCACCTCAAGATCGTCACCCAGCAGAGGGACGTGGAGCAGTATCGAAGAGGAAGCCGAGAGCATTTTGCACAATACAAAGGCGACCTGTAAAATGGCCATAGGCACACTGTAAGTGCAAGTTGAGAATTTCGTAAAACAAAACTAACACCTACGGGGGCAATATAAACCAGTAGGCGCGTTACTAACCCCGTAAGGGTGAAATAAGGGGCTAAAACCGAAGTAAAAGCGAAATGAGTGACGGGGAAGTTCCGAAGGATCAGCCGGCGGGGCCATCTGGGGAGGCACCACCCCCGCCGGATCCCTCAGCTTCGGTACAAGAGGATCAGCGGGTT
Organism: Buathra laborator; assembly: GCA_934046635.1. Lineage (NCBI taxonomy): Eukaryota > Metazoa > Arthropoda > Insecta > Hymenoptera > Ichneumonidae > Buathra > Buathra laborator. The sequence continues at coordinate 588,821 of CAKOHB010000040.1, forward strand.
GCGGAGGGCCTCGGGGCCGCGTTGCAAGAGATAACGTCGGTCGCGAGGGGCAACTTGGCAGCACGAGGCTCGGAGTCGCAGCAGGGGGCGCAATCTTCACCAAACCCCCTGTTCGGGGTGAATTTACACAGGGGGGCTGCGTTTGACGACCTCAGGGATATCGACCACAGTATATTCGAACCCAGGGGCACACCACCACCGGGGGTCGGTCTCACCCCCCGAGCAATAGAGGCGGAGATACAGCGCCTGAGGACGATATACCGCAACACGCTTGGCGAACGGCGAGGGGGATTTTTCGATTGGGACAGGGACCGAAACTGGACAACCACCTTCGGTGATGGCAGCAGGCTGTACCCTATGGGGGTGGAAATCCCAGGGGTGCGCCGAAATTTATTTGCCGACCTCCCTGCGGAGGGGGACGTCACCGCTGCAGCCGAGGCGCGCGTAGCGGAGCATCTTGAGAGGGGTGATCGCGAACTGGAGACGATACGAGCCGAATTGTCGGAGTACGTGGCTAACGAGGTCGAACGAAGGATGGCAGAGCGTACCAGGCAACAGCGAACCATTGCACCAGAGGACGGCGAGGATTCCCCGTATATTAGCCTGGATTTAGCGTTAAAAAATATCAAAACGTTCGACGGCAATGATCCAAACAGATTAGAGGAGTTTTTATCATCTTGCGAGGCCGTATGGGAGAGGGTGAAACCCCAGCAGAGGGGGACACTCTTGGCTCTCGTGCGAAGCGGAAAATTGGAGGATCGTGCGACGAGGGAACTCCGACACAAGGTGATACGGAATATATCGGAGCTTCGAAGCGAGCTCGAGGCATTGTACGGGAAGCGAAAATCGCTCGCTGCCCTCCAGTACGAATTTTGCTTGCTGAAGCAAGGTGCGAAAGAATCAGTAGCGGCATATGCCGCGCGTGTCGAGAGGCTTACGGGGGAGGTGTCGGAAAAACTGTGTGAGGACACAGCACCCCACGGGGCGAGATATGTCGAAGCCGCTGTGCGACGAAGTGCGCAGATGAACTTCGAGAATGGATTAAATCCCGAAATTCGGATGATTGTGCGCTCGCGTAATTACGGGAGTCTGCGGGACTCTGTAGTGGGCGCTGCAGAAGTAGGAAAAATGCTCGGAACTGGGAGCAGCAAGGGAACCTCAGGGGTGAGTCAACCTCGCAGTAGTATGGGTGGAGGGGGTGCAACACCCCGAAAATGTTACAATTGTGGTATCGCGGGGCACGTCGCACGTGATTGTACGAAAAAATCGGGTCGACACAGCCTCCCCGCGCCAGGACCGGGGCGGGAAGTGAATCAAGTGAAAGTGACGTGCAATTTCTGTGGAAAAGTCGGGCATCTTTGGAGAGAATGCCGAAAGCGTTTGCAGCAGGAGGGACAGAAGACGCAACAGTCAGGCAAGGGGAACAGTAATAATTCCCCTCCGAAGGCTCAAGGGGGCCAAAAAACTTTGAAGGATTTTCTGGGTAGTGAACAACAGAAATCCGAGGGAAAGGGACAACAACGGGAGGTGTACGTCGTGAACGCCACATCCGGAGGCGTTGCGAGTGACTTCCACATCAAATCACCTGTGTGCAAGGGGGGAGTATTAACGTTGAAAGCGGATACAGGAGCTCAGGTGAGCATCATAAGTGCGGAGGCCCTCAGCGAAGGAACCGAGGCTGAGAAAACGGGAGTGACAATCGTCGGGCTGGGAGGCTCACCCGTACAAGCGAGATGTGCAGTCAAGGTGCATCTCGAGACGCCGAGGGGTACGGCTGCACACTGGTTCCACGTTGTACCCCCCGGGGTGGCGCTAGGGGTGCACGGATTCCTCGGGATGGATTTTATAAGGGAACACAAGGTGGATATACTCCGGGGCAGAGAGATACGGATCTTCGGGCATAGAATGCCTTTGGTGGATGGACGATTAAAAATGCGTTTACCACCGCGTAGTGAAAGTTTTGCGTATGTTGCAACGAACAGTGGGGTAGTAGGTATCGTCGACAAAAAGGAGGTCGCCGAGGGTGTTGCACTCGGCGCCTGTGTAACCACACCGCGAGGCAACAGCTGTGCAGTGTGTGTAATAAATATGACTTCCGAAGAAGTGGAGATCGAGCGACCGACGGTGACACTCGAGCCGCTCGAGTCAGCAGAAAATTCGAGCGACAGCGAAGGCGCGTGCGAGGTAAACACGGCACGCGAGTTGAGCATTGACGAAGGGGGGAACGGCGGCACGCGACTCACGCGGTTGCGGGAGGCGATCGACGTGGGACATTTAAATGCCGAGGAGAAGAAAACATTGCTCGAGGTATGTGAAGATTTCGCGGAAATTTTCCACCTCGAGGGGGACTGGCTGCCGTGCACGACGGAGATCGAACACGAGATTCCCCTTCGTGAGGGCGTGAGACCAATCAAGGTGCAGCCCTATCGTTTACCTGAGGCGCATAAACGGGAGGTAGCGATACAAACGAAACAAATGTTAGAAGACGAAATAATACAGCCGAGTCAAAGTCAGTGGAATGCGCCGCTGCTCGTGGTGACGAAAAAACCTGACGCAGCAGGAAAGGTGAAACTACGAGTCGTCGTGGATTTTCGAAAATTAAACGAAGCGACTATCGGTGATTCATATCCGTTACCGAACATCACCGATATTCTGGACCAGCTGGGGAAGGCTCACTACTTCACAACCCTCGACTTGGCATCGGGATTCCATCAGATTCCCATGGCCGACAAGGATAAAGAAAAAACCGCGTTCTCCACACCCCAGGGGCACTTCGAATATACGCGAATGCCCTTCGGATTAAAAAATGCGCCGCCAACCTTTCAAAGGTTGATGAACACCGTATTAGCGGGACTGGATGGAATAAAGTGTTACGTATACCTCGATGATATCGTGATATTCGGGTCAACGCTGACGGAGCACAACGATCGGTTGCGCGAAGTATTTACACGCTTACGAGAAGCGAAGCTATCGTTGCAGCCGGGAAAATGTCGTTTCTTAAGGAAAGAAACACAGTATCTGGGACACGTCATCTCAGAGGAGGGGGTGCGACCGGATCCCTCGAAGATCGCCGCAGTGAAGGATTTTCCGGTACCACGTAATATGAAGGGAGTCCAGTCCTTCTTAGGGCTCGCGGGATATTACCGGAAATTTATACGGGATTTTTCGAGGATCGCGAAGCCACTCACGGAATTAACGAAGAAGGAAAATCCCTTCGTTTGGTCGGCGAAGCAGGAGCACGCGTTCGAAGAGTTGAAAAAAGCGCTGACGACGGCACCGGTATTACAGTATCCGGATTTCGAGAGGCCATTCGTCGTGACAACAGATGCCTCCGATAAAGCCATTGGCGCTATACTATCGCAGGGGGAAGTGGGCGACGATTTGCCGATTTGTTACGCAAGTCGCACGCTCAATAAGGCTGAACAAAATTATACAACGACGGAGAAAGAATTAATCGCAATCGTATGGGGGGTGGCACAATTTCGCCCCTATATTTACGGAACTAAATTCACAGTGGTTACGGATCACAAGCCTTTAACGTGGTTATTTAACGTGAAAGATCCGGGATCGAGACTCATGCGATGGAAAATAAAATTATCGGAACATGAGTTTGATATAGTGTATAAAGCAGGGAAAAGGAATACGAACGCCGATGCGCTGAGTCGAGTGTATGTAACGACGCGCTCGCATGCACGGCAGACGGAGAGAGAGACAGTCGACAAAAGCAGTGCGCGCGAGGGAGAGCGCGACAGCAGCGAGCACGAGGGAACTCCATCGCTACGCAGCGAGGCAGCGAGAGAGACAGCGCGAGCCAGCAACGGTGACTCGAGCGCGACAGACGATGCGTCAACCATCGTGCCAGGCGAAGCGACAGCGGCCAGTGCGATAGAGAGAGACAGACGACGCGACAGCGATAGCCACTCGGACGACAGAGATAACGGCGGCCATGCGAGCTACGGAGATAAGAGCCGTAGCGATGGCGAGAGTCTTAGCAAAGAAGAGAGAAGGAAGATACTTTACGAGTACCACGACGCACCCTTGGGTGGACATCAGGGTGTTTCGCGTATGCTAAAACGAATACAACTCGCGTACAGCTGGCCGGGTATGCGAAAGGAAGTAGAGGAGTATGTCGCGGCATGCGACAAGTGTCAACGAAATAAAGTACACACAACACCAAAAGCACCGATGGCGATCACCGATACGCCGTCACGGGCATTCGAAAAGGGCGCTATGGACATCGTAGGGCCTTTAACAGTGACGGAAACGGGGAATAAATACATTCTCACGTTTCAGGATTTATTGACGAAATTCAGTATCGCGATTCCACTCCCTTCGCAGTCCGCGAACGATGTCGCACGGGCTTTTACGGAGGAGATCGTATGCCGGTACGGGATACCGGAAGTCGTGCTCACGGATCAAGGGACGAATTTCCTGAGCGCGATATTTAAGGATGTATGCAAGCTGTTGCGAGTGGAAAAAGTGCAAACAACAGCATATCATCCGCAGTCGAATGGGGCATTGGAGCGTTCTCATCGAACGTTAGCGGAGTACCTGAAGAGCTATACAACCGAGGATCAGAGGGACTGGGATAAATGGCTACCGTACGCCATGTTCCAGTACAACACGACACCCCATACGGCTACAGGCTTCACCCCCTATAGCCTGATGTTCGGGAGAGAAGCGGAACTCCCTACCTCGCTAAAAAAACCCTCAAGTACGTTGTATGCGTACGACGATTATTCCCAGGAGTCGAAGGAACGGATGCGAGCATCATGGGCGATGGCACGAGCAAATCTGGAGACGGCAAAAAATCGTGCGAAGGAGTTTCACGATAAAAAGGCCAAGGAAAGGAAATTCGATATCGGGGAAAAAGTTTTGTTGCACGATGAAACGGTGCGACAAGGCAGATCGGCGAAACTCACCGCCAATTGGATTGGGCCGTTTGTCATCGAGGAGGTGCATCCGCCCCTCAATTACACTATTCGGAAGGGGCGGCGGCGTTTAAAGGTTCACGTGGATCGTCTCCGGGAGTACATCGAGAATTAGGAGCCGATTTTAAGGGGGGGGGGGGGGAGAGCTAGGAGTAGCTGTTGGTTTTTGGGAATTGGAAAAAAAAATTTTTTGTGTGAATATTTCTGGGAAAAAATATATTTGAGAGGTTATTGTTGGGAAAAATAAATTACGTAGAGTGACATTGTTGCAGGGTGTTGTTTTGTTGCCTGCCGATTATCGTCAACGGCGGGGCTGTTATAGAGGAATTTCGCAACGTGCCGGGAATTTATTTCGAGCACGTAGGCACGCTGTGTTTATACACGGACGTGTGGACATTAGCTGTGCACATGGATCTCTCGAATCTCATGGCGTTGGAGCAGTCTATTCAGTGGCATCTTGAAGGGTATCGGGACCGGTGCAGGGAGTCAGTGGGGTCCGGAGGACACTGTGCCGAGATGCTGATACACCTGGAGCGCCTCTCCGCAAGGGTAGCGGAGGAAATTGGCGTGGTACACGATCTCGTGGGGGGAGAGCACCCACGAGACAAGCGGGGACTGGTAGATGGACTAGGATCGGTCCTCAAAACCATCACGGGGAACCTCGATGCGGCGGATGGCGAGAGAATTGAGAACGAGTTATCGGCGGTTCGAGAGACACAGGAAACTATGAGGGACGGGATGCAGAAGCAGCTGCAAGTGGTCGAATCCTCGATCGATATGTTCAATCGTTCGTCGTACGCATCCGAGAGGAACCTCAATAAATTATACGCCATGCTGCGGGAGGTCAACGGCTACTTCCACAACAGTACCAGCCGTCTGGCTACGCGACAGCAGTTCGACGAGAGTCTGGGATTATTGGACTCTCATTTAGAGGCATTCCTCGGCGAAGTGAGGGGTATCGCCGACTTATTTATGGGAATCGCATCAGGAACGGTGAATCCGGCTATCATCTCGCCGGAGAAGCTCACCAAATACCTTACTGAGGCATTGCCGCACGTGCCGAAGGGATACAGCTTCCCTCGGCCAGTGGCAAGGGAAAACGCAGCGGAATTACTGCGACTGGCAACCGCGAGGGCCTATCGAGTGGGAGAAAACGTAACGCTGCTCCTCGAGATACCACTCGTTGGGGCGGCAGAGTACAGTGTCAGTCGCACGTACCCCCTACCGAGGCGGGGGGAAAACGACACGTACTATTATCAGGAGACGTCGCCGGAATTGGTCATCGTGGATCGGGAAAATCGGAACTACATACGGATGACGGAACGGGAATTAGAGGAATGCAGGAGGGATGGAACGAGATTCTACTGCAACCCGCGGCATCCAGCGTTAGCGGTAAATGAAGCCGCGGCTTGCAACGTGCGAACGTACGTGGGGGGTGCGGTAGGTCGGGAGCAGAACTGTCCGAAGCGTGTAGTGAAGTTGGCAAACACGCTCATCGTAAGTCTACGACAGCCGGGACGATGGCTGTACGCCGCACCACGACCTGAGCCGTTGACCGTCACCTGCGACGGTATGCCGACTCAGCAGTCTGTCTTGAGTGGAACGGGATCGTTGACACTCACCGGGCGATGCACAGCGACAGCGAAAAATTTTCGCGTAGAAACCGTGAGGCGAATAACGCAGGCGGTAATCGACAACGACTTGGTGCCAACGTACAATCTCACACTCACACCACAGGAGGCGGAGTGCGTGCCGCAGGTGGCCGACCAATACGAGAATATTACCCTCGAGCACGTGGTGAGCACGCCACAGGAGTTGAACGACCTCGGGGTGCGAATACAGCAATTGCGAGACGGACTCGCGACTCGAGTAACGCGCAAGCAACGAATAATAAGCTTGATCGGCCAACATGCGATAGGCGCGATCTCCCTAGCAACGATGATAATCTTCGCCATCTTCTGGCTTATCAGAAGGCGATGCAGGACTCGGCAACCCACGGTGGAGGCCCCCTGTACGAAGGTGGCGAAACAAGGCAGCGAAGAGACGCCGATGGAGCGGCGAGACCAACGAAGGGCATCCCCATCGGATGAGAAAAGGGGGACGCGAGCAACGGGCGCACCGGCTTATAGGCCGAAGAAATAGCCGACGCAGCATCAATGGCTGGCCGTCCGGGTTGAACGACACCCGGATACGACAGCCACCACGCGAATAATTACAATATAAGCGGGATAATAAAATTGGGAATATTTTAACGCGGGATAGTTGTAATTTTCTCTTTCGGGAATACAGTGAAAAGAAATCCATCGATTTCTTTTCCCTTAAGGGGGGAGGGATGTTATACCCCCGAGTTTCGCGAGCATCACCGAGGTTATGCGTTAAGCAACAACCAAGGTATGCGAGCGTTGCGACAGCCGTCGCACAACGCACAGTATCGATACTTTGGAAATTCGGCACAGTATTGCCGCAATTAAAATACTTAAGGCATCTTTCGTAAAACATGCGAAAACAGCTGAATCGCTCGTTCCACTTTATCTTCTATAAAGTGCGAGTACGAGCGCGCAGCGACAGTTCAGAGGGTTATCCGATACTGTGCGGCTGCTTGTGACAAGAATACTTTCTACGGGACTCGTGCAAAGGGTCAGCCTAGTAGTATATCTTAGCTATAGTCGGACAATAGTCCGAGCTACATTTACTGAACTCTGTAAGATTTGATAGTGCATCTTCGCACAATAAATAAAGGGACATTATTACTTGCTACATCTCTCCTGTGTTTCCGACATTCGCTTGGGTTCCAACCCTTAACCGGTATTTCCTAAATTAATAAAGGAGTTCAATTCCTCGCGTCGGGACTCGGCTTAGCTACCCGGGAATCGGCGGTATAACAATTACCCTTTTTTTTAAATCGTACGAATAATGGAAAAATAAAAGAAAATGTCTATCTTTGAATTATTCCGCGCCCGGCGCGATTAAAATCGGTTGATATTGATAGGTCGTCGGGTCCCAAGTGGCCACGGTACCAATCACTCCCGCGTACGGACCGGGAAAATTCTCCGCGATGTAAAAAAGATAGGTGGAGTTCTCAATACCCCCAGGTCCCTCTGTCGTAGTGATAAGGATCGTTCCGAGGAACTCGATTATATCGTCGCCCTTTAAGAGCAGGACAGGGTTCGCAGAGTGAATTTCAGCACCTAGCGCTAGCTCGCTAAGGCGGACGACATTTACTCCGTAATTAAAGTTGGGTTCGAATATTGCCGAACCTTCCGCCAATTGCTCGGAAAATACCTCGTGTTCGGGACAACCCGGAAGTACGGGTGCGTGCTCTTGCTGCACCATTAGCGTAAACACGTAAGAGTTCGTTTGATTTGGGTATGAAGTTTGATAGTCAATATTACGGTTTTATAATTGGCTAGAGATAAAGCTTTGACGGAATTGAACATTGAGATTTGTTTTTAAATTATACCCAAATAAAAATTGTTAAATTTTGAAAGTACTGACAAAGTCAAGCGTAACCAATCTCAAGAAATTTCCGGTAGCCTAATTTTGACACCAGTGTACTTGTTACGTCCCAGGGCGTTTTTGGGCTCTCAAGTGAACCCCTTCGCACGAAATACGAAGAGTTTATATTTAATTTAGTAATAAATAGTAAATATTTTATTTATATTTAATTTAGTAGAAAATAGTAAATAATTAGCTATCAATTCCCAATTTAATTATCAAACAATGGATAAACTTTATTGTAATAGAAGTTAAACGTTAATTCCAGAGTTAACAAAATTCACTCATTTCATTCATACCTTAAATTTTACTTATGTTAAGCACGAACGTCGTCGCACTTAACGGGAACTCCGTGCGCGTTTGTCAGGATGACGGGAAGGGGGAAAGGCCGGCTCGTCGCCGAAAGACGCGCTGAACGACTCGTGAACGGCGAAAAACAATGTTTATTTTAATTACTCGTCGGATCGAGGAAACTCGTATGCACGTACATAAAAATCTCGCGTCCGCGATCACCAACGCTCACACCCTCCCAACTCACACGCTCAGCTTTTCCCGTCTCCACCCGTCGATCTCGCCCTCGCTCGTCTCTCTCTCTCCTCGCACACTCTCGCACTCGCTCGTATGCGCTCTCGCTTCCGAACGCTCTGATCGATCGGCATCCACTGACCACGATCGCCTTTTCCCCTTCGGAGGGCGCTTTCCCGAACCCGCGGTTCGGCTACGTGGCCGTTGACGTCGCGCGACTTCAACGCACGTGTTTTTAGGCACTCACTATAACAATAGGCAAAGACGCGTCGTGACTACCTCGGTCTTTGGGAGGTTTTCTCGTTGTCCGAATTTACCCCAAAATGAGTTTAAGCAGAGTTTTGCAACCGACCGTAAACCCGGGTTTTTTTCGATTCGCTCGCGATCCAGCTGCACACTCTCGGCTTCGAGAAAACTCGCCACATACGCGTCTTTACTTTCTTCCGTCGTACATTCCCGTGGCCACCCACTCGCTTCCTGTTTTATCTTGTGCCATAAATTAATATATCCGCCGAAGAGACCTGACGTTTGAATAGCCTTGTCGTATTGCTCAACTTTGTATTGCCAAATCTCTTGTACGCCCAGGATCTTGTATCCTTTCTCGATCGCTTTTTGGAGCTCGCACGACACTCATGTGCCCTCAAAAGCCCGATCATCCTCTTTATCGTGGGGGCAAGCCCCTTGATACATTTCCTCGCAGCATGTTCGACATAGCGCGAACATTAATCGATTGTGCAGGCGTACGAGGAGTAACGGATGATAGAGATCGCGAGGTGGTACTACTGTGCACCGCACGAGACCTTCGACTCTATTCAAATTGTTTTCCCGTCCGATTATCTGCTGGACAGAGTCAGCCGTATACACCGTGGGGTGGCTAATAGGGAAACGACCGTACTTGCAAATGTACGGATATAGCGAACAAACATCAACGTACCGAATTTTCTCATCACCGATGGTCTCGCAATAGCTTCGTGTATTTCCCGTACGCCCCCCAAAAAACGCGTCGCGAGGATTAAGAGGCTGATCTACAAGAATGAGGTGTCCGTTTACCATGTTTTTAATAAGAGGATTTCTACTCTTCATCCGCGCATACTCGCACTCCCAGATCTCATAAAGATTATATCATAAAGATTTTATACGGATCGATGTATTTAACGTACGCACAAAACGATCGTTCATCGTGCTACAGTAGTAGGTGGTGCACTATGGCGACCCCCACTCCAACCCCCTCCACTTTTTAATGTAGTGGGGCAAGAGTGGGGATAGATGCCCTCCCACTCCTATCCCCTCCACTTCGATCCCGTTTTGAGCTCGGTTTGAAGTGGTGGGGATAAGAGTGGGGATAGGCTTCAGTGGAGATAGCCATAGTGCACCACCTTTTTTTTATTTTTCCATACCGCATATTTTATATTACATATTATAATTTTTTTTTACAATACCCAAATAATATAATCATTTCTTGTCGACTAAATCTTTCCACATTCTATTAAGGGGGAAGGGATTAAGATAATATTGAAGTTTTTTTACATTGTTGAGAGCACAGTTATAGATAATATTCTTGTCTCCGCCATGATGACTATGCTACAAACACACTGTTGTCGATGGTGAAGGATCAATCCTCAATGGTAGATCTTCATTGCTGCCCAAATTTTCAATTTTTCGGCCAGTAGCTTCTTCCAAAAATTTAACAGCGTCATGTCCTCTGGCGTAAAGAATTGCGTCATCACCAACACCTTCTGCAGTGTCCTTGAGCTCATCACACAGTTCTTCGATAGTAATGCCCTCCTGGGCCCAATGTATCCCATGATAATTGGCGGTTAGCCAATCATTTTCTGCACGTACTCGCGGTGGTAACTCACTAATATCGTAAGGTGATGAGACAATCCATAATGCTCTATGGCGTAATTTATGCACTGCTCCAACTGCTACTTCTTTCGGTAGAAATTTATCGTGCTTGTCTTTAAAGCTTTGAATATCAAACACAATATCGTAACCTGTACTAGCCATAATGTTACTCTCGAAAAAAATAGGTGTGCCACTCCGAAGGGTTTTTGCAGCACTAATCACTGAGGGGCTGCTTCGAATTCGATATTATTATGCCCCTGTCCCAAGATGACGCATGAGCAATGCTTTCACTCCTATCCCCTCCACTTCGGACGCTTCAGTTAGCACAGCACCTTTTTTTTTATTATTTAAAACTTTGAATATCAAACACTTGTGCAACACTAATCACTGAGGTGCTGCTTTAAACTCGACGTTATTATATTCCGTCCCGAGATATCGCATGAACAATGATACACTACCATGAACCGCTGCTTCCATTTGTCGAAACATCTCTGCGTCTTCATCGAAAGCTTTGGCGAAGCGATATGGTAGAAAGCATGTAAATTCATTCTCCACATCGATGGTGATTCTTGAGCCCCATTTAGTATTGGCATATCTTATATTTGTGATCTTGTAGTCTTTATCTACCGTCAACTCACATAGCTTCTTCACAGGCAGAAATTCCGTCAATCTTCCTACTCTATTGATTTGCGAGAAATCCATTTTAGATTTTGAGGTGTTTTAACGAGCGTGTTAGAAGAAAAAGTTCAGTTCTTGATTGTATTAGCCCTTTAATAGCACTGATATTTTGCAAGTGTCTTTCTATTCGCTTTTTTAATTCGCGCTATTTTCTCTGTATGGTCTTGATGCTGGTAGCGCGCTCGGGGAGCAGCTGATGAGTATAATATTTACAGTAATAAATTTCTAATATTTACAGACAACGTTCACGAGAACAGCAACTCTGTATGCGATGTAAATATCTATTACTAAAAACACAATTTTTCTTATTGTAACTGCCTCCTACAGTAGCACCAGTGTTATTACCAGGAACTATTAATTTATGTTTTTTATTAATATACGCCTTGTAATAGTCGTAAACTATTTTATCGTTCCGCTCCAAATGATTTGAAAAGACACTTTTAAACTTATGAATACCGAGTCCAGTACACATATAATGAAGAAACATGACGCAATAATGTCCACAGCATTGCGAACTAGCTCCCTGTAGCTGAGTAGTGTTGTATTGGAATAGGCGACCGTTTCGACGGAACCGTATGAGATGGTTCGGTATGATTGGTGGGGGTCCGTAGCTATCGAAAAACCATCCATGTCCACTTCGATCGATGTACATGGCGACCCAGTGGGCCCCGGGGCGTTTGTGTCCATCTGTATTAACGACAATCGCTACTGGTTTCGTCAGCACCTTTGGGATGCGATCTGCAGGGTACACTCCAGTTGTATGATTTTCTATGCCGCGAAGACAATGAAGAATTTGAAGGCTATTCATAATTGTTATCAGCCTGTTTCGTCGCGGTCTTCATTCTTCTTCACGTTCTCGGGCTCCGACAGGGTTATGGAGCCTGTAGTCCTATATTCCCATAAACAGGCAAAGCGATCATCCTGACAGAGCCACTTTTTGATTCCTGTAGCGTAGTCCAGAGCACAGTTGTACGAAGGTCTTGTATGCAGCAGGCTATGATATATGCAACGAGTACCGTAACCATCATCAAGTTTATGGAATGAGGTGGGATGATCGTTATCCTCTTCTTCCAGGTTTACAATGAAACAGCTTGTGAGGTTTGTCAAGTACGAAGTTTTGATAGCGCCTCTGATAAATATTCTATCGGCTTGTTCAGCCGTTTTCTTCAGAATATTTTCAATAGCTTCTAGAGATGTATCACCCTCAGACCATGCTATGCCGTGACAATGACTATTGAGCCACGCGTTTTGTCGTTTTATAGCAGGGGGCAGATTTATATATGCGTCGGGTGGTTTTACAAGCCAGTATCCGATGTAATCACTCGTCACCGAAACAACAGCAACTTCTTTAGGCAAAAAGTTATTAAATTTATCTTTTACGTCCTGTATATCAATTACAACACTCATGGAGTCGCGCGACATCTTGATGCTTCGAGTTCTCACTGTTAACTGAAGAAGCAGCAGCGAGCATAGCTTAACCGCTGAGATCTACAATAACTTGACGGGACGAGTCGATTTCCAATACATTATCATATTCAGCATATACGATGCAGTTAACTGTCGAAGTTAGAAACTCCTTGAATCGTACTTCTATTCTAACACTACCGTGTTTTACCAGATTCCAATGACTATTATTGTTTGCCGAAAGGTCAGGTGTAAGGTCAAATGCGAAAAGGCAGTACCCCCACGGATAAGATGAGCGTCAAACACAGTTGCCCTGATTGAGGAAATGAATACCCGTGCCTGAGAATAACGTATGATAAGCATCTACATATAGAGCGGTAACAGTAAAGTCCGGCTGCAGAGCTTTAGAGGGTATCTGAATACCGTCAGCGTATAAAGAGAGATAGTTGATCTCATAATTTTGAAAATTAAAGGGGCTTAGTGTGCGATCACCATTGAAGGCTTTATTATCTACGAAGCCAATGATTATGCGCTTGGGCAATTGACCAAGTATAACATTATCCAAAGTGTCCCCATGTACACCAGCATGCATTGATATGGCTTTAACTTCTACTCGTGTTAAGGGATATTTGGCCGTAACTTTAGACAGAGCTCTTGCGTGAGCCAGCAATATTCCGGGAGCTATCCTGGTACGGCGCACAAGAAGCGATGCTTCAATAATACGGATCTTGCTATTTTTCGAGGTGGTCATGAGGCAAAACGCGTCACTGGTGCGCACGAGGCGCAATCGCATTTCAACACCATTCAGCAAGAATCTGTCCTGATTAAAAATATCACAATGAAGATGTCCGAGAAGATCGTCTGTTTTGCCGTCACTTAGAAAACTACTACGGGTTTTACACCCTGCATTGCCATCATTCAAGTCGTCCATTTTACCAGCCGTGTCTGAGTACCATAAAACACTCGTAAGATGAGAGGTCTTTACGCCTTGGCCATAATTCAAAAGTGTTTCAATATAAGCCCTATACGCATAAGCGTTGTTAGGAGGAGATACAAGTTTCTGATTCCGATATACATCTACCTGATTGAACATCGAATGTAATAGATTATTGATAGGGCCCACTTTAACTTGCTCATCTTTTGTGGTTGTCTTTGGTATTTCAATACGCAAACTCAACATAGTATGGGCTAGGTCAATGTACTCATCTCCGTAGCCCGGCACTACAAACTCGATAGGTGAATCATCGGTCAGTGATGAAATTCGTTTATAGTATACCCATTGTGTTCCCTCAATAGTCGTTTGAGTAGGGGGCAGCGTAAATAGTTCAAGCTCCGACTTCATACATTCGCACGAGTGAGCATGTAGGAAAGCCATTTTTCTAGGTAAAAATATCAGCCACGGACCTCACCTTCTTCCTCTTTTTTTTCTCTATACCGGCTCTCAATTTTCGTGTTACAGACTTCTTCTTCTTACTCGCTTTTCTCGAACGTTTTCTCCTCACTGTCGATTTTTTTCGTTTTTTCGAGTCGATGTGACGAGGCGTACGTCCGCCGGCAGAATGCATCAAATTACTAAGTTTAGCCCCTTTATACCCAGAACCTTTCATAAGAGTATCAATTTTTTCCTCTGCCTTTCGTTTTAGGGTTTGACCTGATTCGCGCAGGCGTGTTTTAAAAGCTTCTCGCGGGTGCATACCAGAATCCAATACATCACTAGCTACATTAACTCCTGCACGTAGTGCCTCTTTACCGACGGTGCGTGCCCCCTGCTTTAAGAGAGGTATAATACGTCTGAAGAGACCACCAAGAAAACTACCGATATCGTGCCCACGCTGATTTGGTGATCCCACGTATACATTGCTAATACCACCGTGACCTGTCCGTGCACCGCCACCCGCTTGTGAATCAAAGTAATCACTGTAGATATCCATTCTATTAATCTGTACGTTTGAAGTGTAGTGTCACCGTCAAAGTCCCGTACTCAAATGGGATTGGTTCGCCGAATTCGTCCCTTATATCAATAGTTATAGTTTGAAAGTTACTGCGCAATAGAGGCACATAGCGCTGTGGTGAAAAGCTTCTAATTTCTATGGATCCAAAATTAGAATTGTCAGCGGCTGCTGATGATACGACTCGAAGCAGAGGTGTATGAACATCACCTGTTATATAAAGTTCACAGATATCGGTATAAACGAAAAACATATTTGGTACACCGTTAATGAGGCTTGCTGGTCTTTGAGCAGTGTCCGTAGTACCGCTTTGGACTACAACGGCCTGACTATGTGTGTAACCTAAAATTTTATTTAATTCAGGCGAAAATAAAAATGCATGTTCTAGACCCGTACACTTATGATAAATAGTCTCTGCCGTAACGTAACCGTTACTACCACAATGAAATCTTAAGTGACCTTTGACACACGAAATCTCGTTAACAGCCTCAAGTAGCGAACCTATATTTTGATAGTTTCCCGACGGTACACAATCACGATCTTCTTTAAAATCTGTGGCTGCTCCAGAAGTAGGTGTCACAGCATTCGTGACCACGCTGATAAAGTTCCGTTCTCCCTCAGGAGGGACATGTAAAATGGTCATAGGTATATGAATTTCTGCTAATGAAACGGCCCAATTGCCGTGCAAAGTCACGTACTGCGGTAAGTGAGTAGTGTAGTGTGTTGTTGTGTTATCAGGTTAATATGCCATGCTACTATTGCTAGGTAGTACAATATAAAATTCGTCTTTCATTCTAAATGATTTTTTGTCTTACGCTTTTTCGTTTGAATAACCTCCTGCACTCGCGACAATTCAGCCTCGTAAAAGATACCGTCGATATCCTCGTTTTGAAGATCGCGTAAGATGTACACTAGTAGATAGGTAAGGGGGATTCTAATCCAACCGGGGCGTTTTGAACCAGGCGCTCGGTCGGCGCTCGGTCGGCGGCGGTTCGAGGTGAGGTGGGTTGGTGGGTGGGTGGGTGGCAGGTGGGAGGGTGGGTGGGTGGTGGGTGGATGATTGATATCTTATTGTATTTCGCGAATTGTTCAGTGATGGGTGGGTGTGGGTGGCAGGTGTTCGGTAGGTGGGCGGTGGGTGGGTGGGTGTGGGTGGCGGGTGTTCGGCAGGTGGGCGGTGGGTGGGGGGTATTGAACTGCTCAGCCTTGGAGGATATCGCTGGGCCTGTGCTCTGAGACCCATCTGTCACTTATCACCTATGATTGTATAAACAATTATAAATAAACACTTCGGTATTAAAATCAAATGCTCGTTAGTTGGGTGAGTGGGTGGCTGATATAATAATGTATACAAATGCTTTAAGTAGTCTAGCCCTCTTGTCACCCTTTGAAATTTATGAGCGCTATAAACATCTATATACACATACCAATATAATAGCTGCATGTATCGAAGGCTCGATGAGTCAGTCCCTTGTTCTCGGTCATCTGTCACTTATCACCTATGGTAAACAAATACTCAATAGAACATTCACACCTAATGAATGTCCGATGAGTCAGACCCTTGTGCTCCAGACCTCTTGTAACCCTTTGAAATTTATGACTATGATAAACATCGATAAACAAAGAATGAATAGAACAGTTATATCCAAAGAATGCGCCATGATTCAGACCCTTGTTCTCGGAATTTTGTATAGGAGGGGCGGGGAGGGGTATTTTAAAATAAACAAACATCGTCGCGTGGAATATTGAATTCGTATTGCTCAGTCCATAATTTACCGGCAAGATGAATGCAGCCAATGCAACACCCGTCATTCGTTATGTTAAAAATCCATGGGAGTTATCAAAGGCTGAGCTGAACTCTATTTCGAAGTCTAAACTTCTCAAGTATTGGGGAACACAAATTCATCTCCTGTGGGATCGATTACCCGCACATCTCCGTGCTGATCCCGAAGTAGCATTATACCTACCATGCATGGAGCATTGGAATACTCCAGATATGAGAACTCACGTTGATGGACCAGCGCCTCGCCGATTGCATTGTGAAAAGTGTCGTTCTAAAGCGGTGATTCATACGCCCAGTGAGTCATGAAGAAACAATAACAAAACTTGTGATTCGTTAGTATCGAATTTTCGTTGCTGATAGGGTTAGAGAAGCAGAAGGCGGCGTTAATAGATGATATTTCTTGATGGGGCTGATGCAGTGCGACGATATAAAATCTGATGCTGCAGCTTAAATTGTACCATTCAAAGACGTGATGCAGAGCAAAGACTGCATGCAAAGCAATCGTCGTGAGCTAAAACTACCCATCGAACTACTCTTGAAGAATATCAAAGAAGTACAAAATCTGATTCGTACGAGATCAGACTTGCGCTTTATATTGAAGACATTCGACAACATTCAAGTCCTCGAAAATGGATCTATCAGCTGTCAACAAGGTGGGCAAGATGCCGGAATTCCTTCCAATGAAGAAGCTGATCGAGCTGGAAATTCAGCAAGAACATCCGGTCAGCAATCTAAAATTCGTGGTGACGAAATACGGGAAAAGAGTCGTCGCTGAGCTCAACGGAGAATTCGCTGTCTTCCTACCGGCGCGTCTTGCAAGAGTTTTCGAGGACGACCCGGCGCTGTTCACGCAGATAGTTGAATCATTGCAGAAGAATCATCTCCGCATGACGTATCACGGCGGAAAATATAACAGTGTCACATTCCAAGTCGTGTGAAAATTCCAGTCGTGTTTGTGTGATAGCCAAATCGAACTTTATGTAGAATAAGAGTTTTCATATATCAGTGTATAATACAGTATTAATAACATAAGTTTTGATTTGGATTGTAAAAGGTTTTCTACGTAAAAAATAAAAACTCACATATGTACATCTGTTTTATTTCTTTACAAAACACCTTCATTCGTCTATATTGCGCCTTATATGCATTATCCAAGTCTTCAGGGATTTCACATTCCCATCGGAACAGTTATATTTTAGTAAGAGATTAGGATGATGCGGACATCTTATGGCGGGTATTGCGTTTGATAGTTTACGCAACGATGGGCACTCCAGCGTTTCCAAATCGACAACGGACACCGATGTACCAATCATTACGCGATCCAGCCATCTTTTTTTCTCCAAGCCCTTTACGAAAACGGTTGTTCCAAGCGTCAAGATAGCGCGAACGAAACTTATAGCCCCCTCGTAAGACATTTCTTCAGACTCCCAGGACATTCCATGGAAATTGCGTTGTAGCCACGAATTCATACACTTGTATTTCGCTGGTAGATCGGCCCATGAGCATGGTGGTTTAACGAGCAACGTTATGGGATCAGCTGCTATGTCGCGGGCAAGTTCAAGAATTGATATTTCTTTCAGCACGAACTCGTCAATCGGTTTCTTGAAGCCCTGAACATCGACGACGAAGTCCATCTTGATTAATACTAACTAGATTTCCCATATGGAAGTGTCTTTTATACCAATTTTTTTACCCCGCCGCTGATTGGATTGTACTCGACTATTCGATCGTGCAATATTAGACAGTGTGCTGATGTTCCGGCGGGAAAATTATTCTTAGCTTCAAATTCGAGACGAATATCAACAGGTCCGGACTTGAGAGTATCGTTCTGCTTTGAACAATTAATCACAATGAGTGGAGCATAATTCAAAAACTCTTCCTTGTTTAGCAATGGTTCAGCTTCTTTACCGTAATAACTAGTTTGGAAATTCGCGTACATCTCATATAGCAAAGCATACTGATTTTGATTAATATCGAGATTCAGGTTGCAATAGGGATAACATTGTGAATTCAAGTATAATTTCACGTCGCTGATATTACAATGATCGAAATTACTAACATTTTTGTTAGTACTATTTTTTCTCTTCGTTTGAAAGCCTTGAATTACATATCGAGGCTTTTCCAACTGAGAAGATGTCTTAACGGTCCATACATGCTACGTAGTGGTGGGGAGTAGGGAATACTCGTTTAATTCCCATGTACGAAAACTCATCGGGATCGGGGCATCTTTAGCTATAAAATTGAGTAGTCGTATTTTCCGCTGGTCGGAAATTGAGACATATGGTATAAGCCATTCGACTTTATGAAGTGCTATTTTAAATTCTTCCGCTGCTGTTTGAATAACTGCATTGAGATCATTTTTTCATCGCGCGAGAATCAACTCGTGTTTGGCATTGACGACAATTTTATGATAATCTTCAGCGAAGCCAAATATTAAGCTGAGCGGTATGCACACATCAAAGTAACCCGAATTAGTTAGTGATTTCCTTTCTTCAACATCAAGCCAACCAGTATTTTCCATTACTGAAGTTTGACTGCGACGTAGAGATGCAAATCCTTTCATGAGACTCGTAAGACCGACATTTTTGTTTCGATCGATCTCGATACCATTCAGTTCATATCGAGCTTCCTCAAACAAATGACAAATTGCATCACGAGAGTTGTAGAAGCGGCAGCTACGGATCCGTCAGCTTTGATGAGCTTTCCACATATGTGAAGCGAACTCTTGCAAGGGAGCAAGCTGAGATCTTGATGTTGAACTGCAATACGTATCTCATCACTGTTGTTAAAAGATGATGACGCGTAAGGCTGATGAGCATGAATCTCACAGTGTGTTATGGATTCATCAAAGACGATGGGTGTCTGAATATTGACTATTTCCTCGTCCATCGCGTTCGCCAGCAACAGATACAAAATACGCGGAGTAAATATCGCTTTACAATTTTTTTCTGCGTTGCTTGAACTTGAGGCCGAGATTTTTCAGAAGTTGCACATTCTGATGTGTTAGCACCTTGGGAGCTAGTCGATGACTGGTCTGCCGTGCGCATGATGGCTTATAACAATTGCTAGGCTTCCGGTTAAAAACTATAGCCATTATTATTATTATTATTGAGATTTAATATGCAACCGAATCGTTATCTCTTCCCCGCGGAAATTAACTAAATTCTCGTCCTGATCTACTATTCGCAGTTGAATATAATCAATAATCTTGTGGAGGATAGGGAGATAAATGACTTGTGATGGTACTTCGATAATTTTATATCCCGGCGGGACATATGGGAAGAATTCGTGAATAGTATGTACTTTTCGCTCGTTGATATAAGCACCGGTTATGAGACTACATTCAACTCTTAAAGCGTTCACTTTGAGAATGGCTACAGGAAGATCAGACTCATGGTTTTTATTAGCCGTCAACATGCGTTGTGCGAATCCTAGTAACCGACCAATAGAATCTCTAGGTGTGAAATCTATATCATGATCACATCTAATTTCGCTGCGTAGAGTATTATTATTTGGTTTAATATCGATAGTAATATTCTTACGGATCAGGATAGGCTTCACATAATTCTCAATATCCTCAATTTCATAGCTACCAGTCGGAATACTTATTATTTCGCCGCCAATGTGAAGTTTATTATTATCAACGTCTATATTGGGAATTGAGTTGAAGGTTAGCAATTCAACCAGTCCTAGAGCATAGTTTTTATTCGCGGAAAGTTCAATAGGAGGGAAATATTGAGCTTCGAGAATGGAAGAAGTTCCAGATATGGTCAATGTAAGAGTATCATTCATGATGCCGACTGATGTAGAACTGAGTGTGAAGCATCATGGTTAGTGTTTATATAGACAATATTTCTCCTTACTATTCAGTTGATTACAAAGAAATTTAAGGCATAAATGACCACATTCTACTGTATCATATGCCTGATATTGTTTATAGTTATATTTCACGCTACCGACACGTACATAACTGACAAATTCTACCGGTGGTTGAAGATCACCGAAACTATCAAAGTATATAACGTTATTATCAAACTTTTTGTATGCAACCCAGTGTGTACCAGCTCCATTCTTATCGTCCAGATTGATAATTGCAGACTCCCGTTTGAATGGACCACTCGCCGGTAAACCATTTCGCATAAAAACTCCACGAAAGTGCGGAATTTCCATAATATTTGCATACTTTAATAGGTCGGTGTCAGTTAGTGCTCGGTGTGGTAGCGTCACTTTCCGTTTTTTGATGCAATATGAAGTCCGAAACCTTTTTTGTAGGGCTTTAAATGCAAGCCTTTACCCAACGCGATAGCCTCCATCGTTTGATTATATCGCTTATTCTCCTCCAATTCTCGTTTTGCCGCTTGAGTAGCGGTAACAGCTTTAGCTATACTAGCCGCACCACCGGTCAATGCCCCAGCGGCACTAAGTCCCGCGAAAATGGGCACGAGAAATGGTAGAAAACCACCTATTTTATTTGGCACAGGTAGTACTCGGGGTGTGAGTACTTTACATTTACCGCCTGCTTTTTTCAGAGCTTTGCGCGCACCATTAAGAGCTGTTTTAATGACAACGCGTGAATCATTACTATGAATCATCGCTTTCTTGGCAGCTCCAATTATCTTTCCAAGTCCAACGTTGTTAATTTTCTTCGAACCCATACCAAATTTTCTTTTAGCTTTCATTATGTTGGTAACGGCCCACGCGGCTGCTTTCTTACCTACACTAGCGTCAGCGGCGCGCACGCGTTTCCAAGCGCGCTCAGCCAATACCCCGTCCGCAGCGCTTCGAGCAGCGAGATTTTCGCGATTTTTCGAATAAGCGATATCGTGCTCCTTACAAGCTGCGTCGAGCGGATTAATTCCCGGATCGCCCCGTGCAAGACGTTTCGATATCTTTGTTCCTAGTCCACAGTACTGATAACCAGGCAGATGTAATTCAACGGGGACATTATTGATAAGACTGTTAACCAAGCCTTTACCACGCTTTTTAGCACGTTTCTTCACGATCTTATCCATCGGAAGACTCATGAGTCACTGAGGAAATTTTTATATATAAACAATTATTTATAACGTTTCTCGTTAGTCTGCATCGGGATGAAGTTCAAGACACAATCCACCAATTTACCTGTGATCAATTTCGATCAGTTTGCGCAGAATGAAAAGATCGTGAAACGTCATGGTAATTTATTACCAAATACCGTTCGTGCAGTGTGCGGACCATCAAACTGCGGCAAAACTAATGCGTTGCTTACACTCATCACTCATCCCAATGGATTGCGATTCGAAAATATTTATATATACTCGAAATCTCTTCAGCAGCCAAAGTATAAGTTATTAGAAAAACTGCTTGAGTCTGTAGACGGTGTTGAATATTTTCCCTTCAACGAGAATGAACAAGTGGTGCCACCAAGCGAGGCTCGACCGAACTCAATATTTATTTTCGATGATGTAGCATGTGAGAAACAGGATAATATTCGCGCATATTTTTCAATGGGTAGACACGAGCACGTTGATTCATTCTACCTCTGTCAGACATATGCACGTATTCCGAAACATCTCGTGCGTGATAACGCTAACCTCCTAGTACTATTTAAGCAAGATGAAATGAATCTCAAGCATATATACAATGATCACGTAAACACCGATATGCCCTACGCTGAATTCAAAAATTTATGCTCGGCATGCTGGATCGATAAGTATGGATTTGTTATGATTGACAAGGATAGTGATGTTGATCGGGGCAGATATAGGAAAGGGTTTGACTGTTTCGCGTGCATCGATAAGTAATAAATATTCTATTACTAGCCAATGCTGAAACAGTAGTATCCGCGACTCAGCTGCGGCAACATGAAGAGTGAAAATATTTCTAAAGAACAAGACCTTTTGCGTAAAATCGTCAAAGCCAGCGATCCAATTCGACGAAAACATAAAATGTTGAAAACTGGCCGCGAGGCCAATGAACAGGCGATGCAAGAAGTCTTCAAACCACTCGTGAATCCATTGGAAAAATTAGTGAATGCGTCCCACACAAGTAAAAATCACGATACGGCACTAGTGAAGAAAGAAATTAAGGGGACTGAGTCACCTAAAAAATCGAAAAGTAAAAAATTTTTTTTCCAGTATATATAAGTTTAATGAAAAATTTAATTTTACCTCCATAATATATATATGTTAGACTACCGCTGTAAATTTTTTTGGAGACCTACGGTGTATTCCAGTGTTATGGGCAATGGTCAAACATTTTTCCTTTGCCGCAGCTTTCGGACTGAACGAAAGCATCAATCTTTGCTTGCGACCTCTTATTTTCTTCGTTGGAGAGTTTATTGTGGAACGAGTGCGGGGATTTTTTTTTTAAGCTTCGCTGGCGAAGATATGAGTTAAAAACTACCAAAAAATTCACTTTTTCCACTTTTTGTCTCGTAACCACTCACATAATGGCTTGCGATAAATCCATTTTTGATCGCATGAAAAATCCCCGCACTCGTTCCGTAACACTGACTGTTACGAAGAAAATGAGCCGTCGCAATCCAAAATTGGTGGGCCCATTCTCCCTGAAACCTGCGGCAAGCGAAGAAAAATATAAGTGTCAAAAAATGAATTTCACAGATTAATGAAAATAACCAACTTGGGTGATTCACAATAAAAAAAAATTATTTTTATATTTTTTTTGTCACAAAAATGTACACTTTTTTTTCTATCACATAAAACTTAGAATTTTTTTTTTTTTTTCTTTTTTTTATTTTACAAATCTCGTAAATGCAAAAAAAATGTTTAAAAAATTAAAAAAAATACTCTTACGTCAAATGTGACGTTTAAAAATGAGGTTAATTCTGCGAGACTTTTCGCGTTGCGACACTGTCACTGTGAAAATCATTTTTGCACCATTGCGGGCAAAAATACAGAATATATTCCGTTCATTCGGAAAAACTGTAAACACTGACGATTAACTAATTACACGGAGTTTACAAGCGCAGTTTTTTAGCCGATTGACACAATCAAGTAAAAATCATCGCTGCTACATTACGCCGGTGTATCGCAGACTCAAAACAAAGCGCGGTAGCGGCGATAATCTGAGTCGCATCGATTAGACGTAACGACCCTTTGGTCGGTAAATCGTTACCTACCGAACGCAGTTTCGGCATCGATTGTTTTTTCTGTTCCTTTCTCGATGTTCCTTGTTCTTCTTATTAGAAGAAAAAGAAACGTGCGGAGATGCGGTATTCCGGCATTGTTTGTATTGCATTTCGGCATTTTTTTTTTTTCACACATTATTTATTTCTAATATTTATAATATTACTAAAATGCTTCTAACTTCGGTAATTTTTTTAATTTCGATCTAAAATTTGGTGTGTATGTAGTACACCGTATATACATTCAGAAAAAAAATTAAAAAAAAATAAATAAAAAAATCATTTTTAGGTGACTCAGCCCCCTTAAGGAGGAGGAAATTAAGAATGAAATTAAGGATGAAAGTAAAGATAAAATTAAGGATGAAATAAATTATGACAAAATT